>QXEO01001432.1:0-600000 GCA_007115705.1 Dactylis glomerata
ACGATGACGCCCGATGTATATGTTCCGTCCGGAATGCCCTAGGGACCGGCCGGAATAAGTTTTTGGAACAGGAACAGAGGCCGGGATATGTGCAGATGTGCCGGCATATAATCTGATCGCCGGGGCATAATGAAGAAAGGTATGTTGAACCTGTCAAGGCTCCACAGTTATGACTGGGGAACCTCGGCAGCTTCGGGGACTAGTGTCGGGGGGATGACCCCCGGTAGGGTCAAGAGAGTAGAAAGACACAAGGTCTATGATTGACTTTATGCCGGGTTATCAAGGAAGGGCCTGGCCGGAATATAAGAGCATCGGCCAGGCCGGTATATAATGTGTATCCCGGCTAATACTTGGATATGCCGGCATAGCCGGAATACTTATAAAAGTGTGCCGGCATATACTTAGATATGCCGGCCTAACCATTTGGTGTGTTATGCAGGAGCAGGGGAGGCCGGATTACCCGACCCTCGTAGGTCGTTGGTCCGGCATATAAAGTCCTGGGTATGGCCAACCGTCATATCCGGGATACTTAAGTCAACCAAGGTGTCACATCCCTACAATCAAGGAAGAAAACATCCCAGCATGGTAGCAGAGTAAGATGGCAGGGTGCACAGTGGAGGTTACCTACCCTCATTGTGCACAAGTACGAGCTTACCGCACAGAGGTAAGGCCACAGTTCAAGAGGTACAAGGTACAGCAAGGGGAGTCCCATCGAGAGCAATCAGGGAGAAAGTCGTGGGCGTCTGCCCTCGACAGCAAGTCCTGTTTGGAGTGTAGTTGGTGTCTCCTGGTCTTCTATGACCGTTGTAACCCTGGCCACCACTATATAAGGTGGCATAGGGAGCCCTGGTAAAGGGTTGGTGGCTGGAAGAAGGGTAGAAGGTTGAAGGTTGGTTGGTCACTCTGTGTTCCTACACTTAGCAGTTCATCTTCCTTCTCTAGCAGAGAGCTTGGAAGCACCATTGTTGTGTACTACATCGACCCAAATATACAACCAGTAGAGCAGGAGTAGGGGTGTTATCTCCTTACGAGAGCCCCGAACCTGGGTAGATCAGTGTCTCTTTCTGTCGTGCTTTTTAGCTCGTTCCCCTCTCCCGAATCCTCCAGCATCTAGTTCGGCCCCCATTTAAGCCATCCTATGGCATATGTTGTTTCACCACGACGACAGTGACTCGAGTCAGCGGTCGGAGACGGAGAGGAGTGGAGCGGAAGCGTGCTGTGGCTTGAATGCTACCGTTCTCCCAAGCCAGTGGCGGCGGGAGATGGTCTGCGGAGGTCGCCTGGCGTTACTTTTTGAGGCGGTGGCAAGGCGGATCGGCAGGCCTGCCGCAGGGCGGATGGATCCGTCTGGATTTTAGCGTGGTCTGGGGCACAAGGCGCCACACCAACAAGAGGGGACGGGTGAGTGAAGGAGGGAAGTAGACGAGTGATTTGTGCTCAGTGCTCGTTGCTCACTCAGTGAGAACACGACGACTGCAGCAACGGTGACTCGAGTCAACGGTCGAAGACGGAGAGGAGTGGAGTGGAAGCGTGCCGTGGCTTGAATGCTACCGTTCTCCCAAGCCATCGGTGTAGCCGTGTAGGATAAAGGCCGAGAAAAAACACAAACTACTCTGACGTCTAGATACATCCAAATTTTTACAAATTTACGACATCTATTTTGAGACGGAGGGAGTATCTTTTTTTTGAACTTTTGTTGTTGTTGTTGTTGTTGTTGTTGTTGGTAGGATGTTGTTTAGGTTCATAGGATGTTGGAAGTAGCTGGGAGATGAAAGCGCATCGTCATGATGCAGCTCATCATGGACATGTACTGGAGATAGCAAATGGGAGCTCATGGACATCCGCAGCGGCCTCCTGCTCCTCCTCGACACCTCGCATGAGTACTTCCCACTCGTCATATTCCATAACTTAAGGTAGTTAGAACAGAAATTAAACTGGCATGTTAGTGACTTATTAAGAGACAGAAGTGCACGTATGAAACGTGGGATAAATTCTCACCGTGGCCAGTTTATGGTTGGAACTCTAGCAGAGCAACGGGCAGAGGCAAAGCGTGCAGCAGCGAGACAGCAAGACGTTGTCATCCTCCTCATGTTAAGTGTCCATTCCTCACGTCCCCTAAGGGCCGGCGAGGTGGCCGTCGACGACAGGGAGCTCAGCCGCGAGAACAAGGTGTCCACGCGGAAGCGCGGCAAGGCCAAGCCGCGCGAGACGGTGAGTGCGAGGAAGAAGATGGTGGAGCAGGAGCGGATTGACGTGGAGGAGGACGACGATACCCTGCAAATTGTTTATACCTTGGCACCATTTGTAAACAAGTAGAGGAGGTGGTTATGAATAAGCTGCTCCGCGCTGCCGCGAGCCTAAGATGTCATTTTATCCTTGACAAAGCTTCAGGGCGTCGACCTCCTCACGCGCATCCTCCAGTTGGGCCTTGACCACTACGGCCTCCCCACCCACCATGTACTTCTCCCATACGACGTCGACCTCCCGTGCTTCCACCGCGCCGAGTAAATGGAGCTGAGATCACAGAGGTTCATCCGCCTCAAGCTCCCCAAGCAGAAGAGGGCGCCGGTTCCGTCCGTCCAGTTCCTCTGATATGTTCCAAGTTTGTAATATCTGCAAAAGCAGGTGAAGCCCGAGCAGGGGGAAGGGAGCGACGCACACATCAACATCAAGGTCCTGGCAGCTCCGCCGTGGCCAACATTACGCCGGTCAAGAAGTGATTGCGGGGCAGGATGAGAGTGTAAATGATAGTTGTCCTCTCCGGAGCCCGTTATTCCATAATCATGCAAATGCAACCAAAGCTCTGATATGTTCCAAGTTTGTAATATCTGCAAAAGCCGGCGAAGCCCGAGTACGGGGAAGGGATTGGCGCACACATCAACATCAAGTTCCTGGCAGCTCCACCGTGGCCAACATGTTCGACACAATTGCTGCGAACGTGATACTGCACTCAAAGACAGAACAACTCTGTAGCGCCGAGTCGATGGAGCTGAGATCACAGAGGTTCATCCGCCTCACATGATCTTCTAGACAAACATAGATAGATTGTGAAGTTTTTACATTTATTTGAATTTTTTTTTATAATGCCCGGTTGAATTTCAGGTGAAAGCCTCGGAATTTAGCATAAAGTGTGGCAATCTAAACTTCAAATTTTGGGAAACTTTCTACATATTTCTATTTGTTACATGTATGTCATCATGTATGCCAAAATTGGGGTCATTTGGACATGGTCAAAAAAATCACTTTTTTTAAGGACACACCGTTTGGTACTCAAACCAGCTTTTGTAACAACGTGATTTTTTCGACCACCTCTAAATCACCTCAAATTTCCTACACATGATCTTCTAGACAAACAGAGATAGATTGTGAAGTTTTTACATTTTTTTGAAATTTTTTATTTTTATAATGCCCGGTTGAATTTCAGGTGAAAGCCTCGGAATTTAGCATAAAGTGTGACACTCTAAACTTCAAATTTTGGGAAACTTTCTACATATTTCTATTTGTTACATGTATGTCATCATGTATGCCAAAATTGGGGTCATTTGGACATGGTCAAAAAAATCACTTTTTTTAAGAACACACCGTTTGGGGTCACAAAGCACCGACTCCCACACCACAACCTTCGCCGGCTCTGTCTGCAAATTACATGGCTTTGCCGAACTGTCATTATCACATGAGCCCTTCTAGCTTTCTTGGTCATTTCTGCCACCAGAATCTCGTCCCCGGCCGCTCCCACGTCCTCTCCCAAACCCACTCCCAGACAAAATTCCCCTAGGAGGGGATGAAATTCCTCGGGGTGTTACGAAATTCCTAGAGGTGGGGACGAAATTCCTCGACGTAAGGAAGAAATTCCTGGTTATATAACTCGCTCGAACTGGAAGCCGTCGTGTTCCTGAACGAGGAGGGTAAAAACATCAGACACACTCAGGCGGCGGTTCATGGACATGATCTTGAGTGAACCGCTGAAATTTTCTGTTGCGCGCTCTAGTTCAGATGGCGAAAACTGGCAGGGCAACACTATACTTGTTCTCCAGCGTAATTTTTCAACATGGACATGTACTAGATGTAGAAGTAGCTGGGGGAGACGATGCGAGCGAGATGTTTTTACCCTCCTCGTTAAGGAACACGGTGGCTTTCGGGTCAAGCGAGTGCTTGCCACAGAGGTGCAGGTAGCAACAACTGGGAAGATGGTCACTAAGCCAGGGATTCAAAGGTGGCAGTTCTCATGCAGTAAAGTCCAGCTGTGAAAACAGAAAGGAAGATGAGCAACACAGCTATCTAGGTAAAAAGGGAGATGAGCTCGTTGCCTTCAACAATGATAAGTGAATGGAATCCTGAAGCACCTATGGTTATCTCATTGCTAGGCAACAAAAATGCGGAGGTCAATATGCAAGCTCTATGTACTGCTTCTCACCCCCTCATTTCATCTCCGCAACAAGCACCTGCAAGCAAGCATCAACCACCAACATCCATGGCGCCTTCTCTGCTAGGCTGGTTCTCACGGCACTGCGCGCTGCCTCCCTTCTCCTTCTATGCCTTTCTCCAACCTCCAGCCCCACCGGCCACGCCCCTCTCCACGTCCTTGGACCAACAATATCCCATCGCCGATCCTTCCACCATCGGCAGCAGCACCTCCTCTGACGAAGACCTACTGCCGAGCGTTGAGAGCAGGGATGGAGGCGGCGTCGGTGACCGTGAGGAAACCCATGGCGGCATGGATCCGCTGGAGGAGGAGGAGGTCACCGTCGGAGGACAATCCAAGGTCTGTACCGCAAGGGTGCTCGACAAGGTTATGAGAAGCTCCCCTTCCTCCTCCCCCACTTCCTTTCCTCAACACCTGCAGGCTCCATCTCCAATCCCATCATCCATGGCCTAGGGTTCACTGATACGGCCGCGGAGGAGCCCGCGTTCATGGGGGATTGGCAAGATGAAGACGACGATGTCGAGGAGGTGGTGGACACTAATACGGCGGCGGAGGAGCAGGACGACCTTTCATACATGGAGATGGAGGCCAACATCGGAGGCTTGTGAAATATGATGTGCATGACGTTTGGTTCAGTGTTAATTAGTTTCCATAAAAAGTTCCTGGCAAGTCTATAAGAGCCGAGAAACCTTCTGCACATAGTAAGAAAAGATACGGTGATATAGGATCACCTTGCCGCAGCCCACGCCCTGGTGTTATTGTATCCATGATGTTACCATTAACCTTGATACGGTAGGAAACCGACTTTACATACTTCATAACAATCTCCACAAAAGCATTGCATATTCGTAGTCTTTGCATTGTTCCCTCCAAAAACGACCATTCAACACGGTCATAGGCCTTACTCATATTTAACTTGACTGCCATGTAGCACTTTTTCCCCGATCTTCTCCTCTTCATAAAATGCGACATCTCATATGCAAGTATTGTATTATCCGAAATAAGCCTGCCAGGCACAAACGTACTCTGGTTTGGGGATATGATTTCATCAAGAATGCACTTCAAACGGTTGGCCAACACCTTGGACACAAGCTTATAAACGACATTGCATAGGCTAATAGGGCGTAAATCCACCTGTAGAGAACATGTGAAAACGTAAGTAAGTTCAGAAATATTTGCAAGTAAAAACTAGATCACAATGAATCATTTAGACGTTACTAGGTTACTCACAATCAGCAAAAATGGAGATCCATTCAAACCTGACAAAGTTCCATCGTTAATATTTTTGATGCCCTTTACCAATAACTTGACAACGAAATCTGACAAGTTAAAGTTTTTGATCTCATCAACATTTTCTACAAGGTCAAAGAACCTCAAATCTACACATAATCCAGTATTGGGGGCCAAAAGCCAAGCCAATATGCCATACATGTAGATCTTGCAGGTTGCCTTCCTCTTCTTGCTGCGTCTACCCAAGTTACTTGCAAAAACTTTAGCATGCTTAACAAGACGAACGATCTTTCTAGGTGCCTTGACTGTATTTCTTCCAGCTAGCTTCATCGTGAATGAATTTGTGCTTCCCAAAACCCCGAACCAAAAATTCCTACAGATCAGATGAATGAACATCTCATGGCTGAGTTTACACGTGAAGAAATTAAAGAAGCATTGGATTGTTTATCAGGTAGTGAAGGCACATATGTTGATCTTGCTGCACGGGCTCATCTTAAGAAAATTTGAATTTGGATTGAGATATGGTGTTAATTCAGGCAATATCTATAAGCATTCTTATCAAGGGGAACTTGGATGTTCGACACAATTGCTGCGAACGTGATACTGCACTCAAAGACAAAACAACTGTGTAGCGCTATGAAATTACAGAAATCAAGAGCACTACGAAAATTCTCCATGAGTGACTGAGCTCTAGGAGCCCCACCTTGTTTCTCAAAACTATACATAATTTCATTAAAATCGCCGATGCACAACCAGGGAAGATCTGATTGTTGGTGAAGGGTTCGTAGGAGCTTACACGTCTCCTCTCTTTTATCATGTCGTGGCTCACCGTAGATACCCGTAAGTCTCCACTTGAAACCATCTTCCTCCTCGACATCAACATCGATATGCATACGCCCCATCCAGCGGAGGCTAACATTTATTCCTCTCCTCCAAAACATAGCTAAGCCACCACTCTGTCCGTCACATTTCCTTACCAGCATATTAGGAAGCCCAAGTAACAGCCGAAACTTCTGCATCCTTGGCTCATCCAGCTTTGTTTCACACAAAAACAGGATGTCGGGGTCCACCTTCTTCTGTAGAGCCAGAAGACCACGAACTGCCGGCCTATTCCCCAATCCCCGACAGTTCTGTGCTGCAATTCTCATTGGGCTCCACGGAGCTGTCCCTGCAGCCCCGCTTCCATGATTTCATTGGTTTTGTTTAAGTCTTCCATTACCACGTCCTTTTTCATCTTTTTCTTTTTATCATCCACTTCCATAGTATCGCCCTCAAATTGTCTCTTCTTTTCACCCACAACAATGTTCCCCCTAGCAGTACCATTTCTTCCCCATTTCTTCTCTTAAATTTTTTTAGCTGTTTTGGCTCAGTTTTGTTCTCCTGTCCGAGATTAGTTTCTTTCTCATATGCATTCAGCTGCTTCATTTGCACTACATTGATTACGTTTGTAGCTACCCCAAGCATGTTGGACTTGATCTGTAGGACTTTTTGGTTCACGCCCACATGTTGGGTCTTATCTTCAGAAAGGCACATATTAGCTTCTTTCAACTGTTTTACTCTATTATTTTTCTGGCTACCATCGCTGCCCGTGATCAAACCGTGCTCGCCTGCGGCACTCACCATTTGCTTCTCTTTAGTCTGTCTAGCGTCAGTATGGAACTCTAGACTCTTCTGGGCTCCTTGAATATTGCCATTTGGTTTTTTGGTCTGGTTGTTCATCACCTCTTGCAAAGTAGTTTCCTCCCCATCATTCCTTCTCCAAGACATACTATCACTACCTGAGCGATTACCAGAGCTCCTGCCACTACGCCAATAAGGCTCTCCAGTTCTTGATTATAATCAGCCAAATGAATAACAACAACATTAGGTCCTTGCTTTCAATGCCAATGGAACAGTTTGAGTCTGATATTTGGAACAAATTTGGTCACACCCCGTCCTTCCACATCAGTACCTTCCAGTATATCGACTGAGACCACCGAAAAACAACAACAAAAACAACAACAACAAAAACAACAACAATAACAACAACAACAACAACAACAACAGACCCTCGCCATGAAGGAGCAAGGTACCCAGGAATTCTTTTTTTAACCATCCTTCACTTTGTCCAGTTTTTTTTCCAGAAATTACTTGAAATGCTGCCCGTTGTTTGACAAGCTAAAAACGCTGCTGCTCAATGAGTGGTGTATGGTTAAGAACTTCACTGCACTTGTTTACTCTCTTCACCACTCACCAATTCTAGAGACGCTTACACTACAACTTGATTTTGAAACTCGAGAGGTATATATTCTCCAAGTATGATAGTTTGTATCTTGAAAGTTGCCATGTACCTTCTGTTGACTTCAGTAAAATATTTGTGATTGCTATAGGAACAGCATGTCATCGAAACAGATGAAAGCTACAATTCAAGTGTACCATCAAATATATCAAAGCATCTCAAGGTAGTCAAAATCATATGTGACACGAAGGAAGATGCAAGGGTTCAACGTATTTTAAAGGTTCTTCGTACCCATGGAGTACCTTCTGAGCAAATTGACATCCTATAGACTTTGTTTGCCTGTAAGTAACCATTACAACTCCTTACATTTATTACCTTTTGCTAGTGAGCCTATAAATGTTGTAACATAATTCATTGAAAAGCTAAAGGTACACCAAAAGCACATTTAGATATTTCTCTTTTCACTAGTGGAAAAAAGGCTATTGGTGGCGCACCATTTTGGCCTATGCGTGGCGCATATGGGATGCGCCACCAATGCCACGCCACTAGTAACAGTTTATGCGTGACGCATCTCAAAATGCGCCATGCATAATTTTCCTATGCGTGGCGCATATTGCTATATGCGCCACTAGTAGCCTTTGAAAATTCAAAAAAAATCAAAAAAATTTAAAAATCGAAAAAAATCATTTTTTTCTTCTGAAAATCATAAAAATCGAAAAAATGTGAAAAAACTATTTTATTTCAATTTTTTGAGGATTTTATCACATGAGAAACATTTTCAAATCACACCGAATTTCCCTGCAAATTGACGTGGAGGAGGACGACGATACCCTGCAAATTGTTTATACCTTGGCACCATTTGTAAACAAGTAGAGGAGGTGGTTATGAATAAGCTGCTCCGCGCCGCCGCGAGCCTAAGATGTCGTTTTATCCTTGACAAAGCTTCACGCGCATCCTCCAGTTGGGCCTTGACCACTGCGGCCTCCCCACCCACCATGTACTTCTCCCATACGACGTCGACCTCCCGTGCTTCCACCGCGCCGAGTCAATGGAGCTGAGATCACAGAGGTTCATCCGCCTCAAGCTCCCCAAGCAGAAGAGGGCGCCGGTTCCGTCCGTCCAGTTCCTCTGATATGTTCTAAGTTTGTAATATCTGCAAAAGCAGGTGAAGCCCGAGCAGGGGGACGGGCGCGACGCACACATCAACATCAAGGTCCTGGCAGCTCCGCCGTGGCCAACATTACACCGGTCAAGAAGTGATTGCGGGGCAGGATGAGAGTGTAAATGATAGTTGTCCTCTCCGAAGCCCGTTATTCCATAATCGTGCAAATGCAACCAAAGCTCTGATATGTTCCAAGTTTGTAATATCTGCAAAAGCCGGCAAAGCCCGAGTAGGGGGGAGGGATTGGCGCACACATCAACATCAAGTTCCTGGCAGCTCCACCGTGGCCAACATGTTCGACACAATTGCTGCGAACGTGATACTGCACTCAAAGACAGAACAACTCTGTAGCGCCGAGTCGATGGAGCTGAGATCACAGAGGTTCATCCGCCTCACATGATCTTCTAGACAAACATAGATAGATTATGAAGTTTTTACATTTATTTGAATTTTTTTATTTTTGTAATGCCCGGTTGAATTTCAGGTGAAAGCCTCAGAATTTAGCATAAAGTGTGACACTCTAAACTTCAAATTTTGGGAAACTTTCAACATATTTCTATTTGTTACATGTATGTCATCATGTATGCCAAAATTGGGGTCATTTGGACATGGTCGAAAAAAACACTTTTTTTAAGGACACACCGTTTGGTCACTCAAACCAGCTTTTGTAACAACGTGATTTTTTCGACCACCTCTAAATCACCTCAAATTTCCTACACATGATCTTCTAGACAAACAGAGATAGATTGTGAAGTTTTTACATTTTTTTGAATTTTTTTATTTTTATAATGCCCGGTTGAATTTCAGGTGAAAGCCTCGGAATTTAGCATAAAGTGTGACACTCTAAACTTCAAATTTTGGGAAACTTTCTACATATTTCTATTTGTTACATGTATGTCATCATGTATGCCAAAATTGGGGTCATTTGGATATGGTCGAAAAAATCACTTTTTTTAAGGACACACCGTTTGGTCTCACACAAACCAGCTTTTGTAACAACGTGATTTTTTTGACCACCTCTAAATCGCCTCAAATTTCCTACACATGATCTTCTAGACAAACAGAGATAGATTGTGAAGGTTTTACATTTTTTTGAAATTTTTTATTTTTATAATGCCCGGTTGAATTTCAGGTGAAAGCCTCGGAATTTAGCATAAAGTGTGACACTCTAAACTTCAAATTTTGGGAAACTTTCTACATATTTCTATTTGTTACATGTATGTCATCATGTATGCCAAAATTGGGGTCATTTGGACATGGTCGAAAAAATCACTTTTTTTAAGGACACACCGTTTGACTCAAACCAGCTTTTGTAACAACGTGATTTTTTCGACCACCTCTAAATCACCTCAAATTTCCTACACATGATCTTCTAGACAAACAGAGATAGATTGTGAATTTTTTACATTTTTTTTGAAATTTTTTATTTTTATAATGCCCGGTTGAATTTCAGGTGAAAGCATCGGAATTTAGCATAAAGTGTGACACTCTAAACTTCAAATTTTGGGAAACTTTCTACATATTTCTATTTGTTACATGTATGTCATCATGTATGCCAAAATTGGGGTCATTTGGACATGGTCGAAAAAATCACTTTTTTTAAGGACAAACCGTTTGTTCTCACTCAAACCAGCTTTTGTAACAACGTGATTTTTTCGACCACCTCTAAATCACCTCAAATTTCCTACACATGATCTTCTAGACAAACAGAGATAGATTGTGAAGTTTTCACATTTTTTTATTTTTTATTTTTATAATGCCCGGTTGAATTACAGGTGAAAGCCTCGGAATTTAGCATAAAGTGTGACACTCTAAACTTCAAATTTTGGGAAACTTTCTACATATTTCTATTTGTTACATGTATGTCATCATGTATGCCAAAATTGGGGTCATTTGGACATGGTCGACAAAATCATTTTTTTTAAGGACACACCGTTTGGTCTCACTCAAACCAGCTTTTGTAACAACGTGATTTTTTCGACCACCTCTAAATCACCTCAAATTTCCTACACATGATCTTCTAGACAAACAGAGATAGATTGTGAATTTTTTACATTTTTTTGAATTTTTTTATTTTTATAATGCCCGGTTGAATTTCAGGTGAAAGCCTCGGAATTTAGCACAAAGTGTGCCACTCTAAACTTCAATTTTTGGGAAACTTTCTACATATTTCTATTGTTACATGTATGTCATCATGTATGCCAAAATTGGGGTCATTTGGACATGGTCGAAAAAATCCCTTTTTTTAAGGACAAACCGTTTGGTCACTCAAACCAGCTTTTGTAACAACGTGATTTTTTCGACCACCTCTAAATCACCTCAAATTTCCTACACATGATCTTCTAGACAAACATAGATGGATTGTGAAGTTTTTACATTTTTTTGAAATTTTTTATTTTTATAATGCCCGGTTGAATTTCAGGTGAAAGCCTCGGAATTTAGCATAAAGTGTGGCACTCTAAACTTCAATTTTTGGGAAACTTTCTACATATTTCTAGGAAATCCTGCACAAAATATTCAACCATCCGGCTATTGAGATCCTGCCCTCCTAGGTGGGTGTCACCAGATGTGGCCTTGACCGTGAAGGTGCCCTGGTGAATACTGATTATGGAGACATCCAAGGTACCACAACCAAGATCAAAGATTAGCACTGTCTTCCCTTCATCGCTGCGGGATGCCTTGTCAAGACCATAGGCAATGGCTGCCGCGGATGGCTCATTGATGATGCGCATGAATTCAAAATCAGTCACTCATGGAGAATTTTCGTAGTGCTCTTGATTTCTGTAATTTGCAAGACTTGGGTTTTGAAGGTGACATCTTCACCTGGAGGAATAATACTTTTAGAGTTGATGGGTATATTCATGAAAGATTGGACCGTGCCGTTGCCTCGCCAACATGGCGTGCTCGTTTCCCTGGGTATAAGGTTATTAATGGAGACCCTGAACATTCAGATCATAGACCCGTGATTGTACATTTGGAAGGAACTACCAGACCGGCCCAAATCAATAATAATTGTCTGAATAAACGGTTCGAGGCGAGGTGGCTACTTGAAGATGGATGCGACGAGGTGGTCAATAATGCATGGGAAGCAGCAGGAGCTAGAGGGGAAGAAAAGGTGATGGAAAAAATACGTGTGGTGTCCAAGGAGCTAGCGAGTTGGAGTCGGGAGGTTATTGGTGATCTCCAGAAACGTATAAAGATGCTGAAGACCGAGTTAGAGGAATATCGTAAGGGTGTTGTGACTGATGTGTCATTGCGGAAGGAGCAAGTTCTGTGCTACCGCCTAGAGCGGGTGGAGGAACAATGGGATACTGTTGATCCCTTGTTGGTGTGGAGCAGACTGTCCTTGTGCGTGGTGAATAACCAGCCCGTTGGGAACCCCAAGAGGAAGGTATGATGAGTGTAGCAGCAAGTTTTCCCTCAGTTTAAGAAACCAAGGTTTATCGAACAGGAGAGGAGAGACAATGATGACTGAAGGTGATGCTTGCTAGGTTGCGACAGCAGCGGACAATTTATATATGGCGCCTCGTCCAAGCTTTGCTTGCTAGCTGCAACGTGGAACCTGCACACACACAAACAAATACTTTGCTCCCAACTTGCGATGAGGTTGTCAATCTCACCGGTTTGCTTGAAACAAAGGTTATGAGTGTATCAAGTGGAAAACAATATAGTATGCGAGTAAAGTAAATAGTACGAGTAAAGTAAACAGGTGATAGCAATATGATGGAAATAGGACCGGGGTCCACAGTTCACTAGTGGTGTCTCTCCATAGATAAAATAACACATGCTGGGTAAACAAATTACAGTTGGTCAATTGATAGAATAGAGATAACGTGATATGTCAAGAAGATCACTATGAGATTTACTCTGGGCATTACAACAAAATACATAGACCGCCATCCAACTGCATCTATGACTAATAATCCACTCCCTGGGATATCAATCCGAACACCCTAGAAGTATTAAGTTGCGAACAACAGATAATTGCATTAAGCAAAGTGTGTAATGTAAACAAACCATATGCCCTTGAGTATATGAATGTTGTTTTCTCCCTAGTAGCAATAGCACATCTACCACCTTAGAGGTTTCTGTCACTCCCCCAGGTGAAATAGAGGCATGAACCCACTATCGAGCATAAATACCCCCTCTTGGAGTCACTAGCAACTACTCGGCCAAGATAGCTACTAACAACGGAGAGCATGCAAGATCATAAACAACATAGAGATAACAAAAGATATAATTCAGTACAGCAACTTAATCATAAACACCAATATTCATCGGATCCCAACAAACCAAACATGTAGAATTACATAACGGTGATCTCAATCATGTATGGCAGCTCATGAGATCTAAACATGAAGCACATGGTGGAGAAGACAACCATCTAGCTACTGCTATGGACCCATAGTCCAAGGTAGACTACTCACTCATCACTCCGGAGGCAAGCATGGCGATGAAGGAGACCTCCGGTGGCGATTCCCCTCTCCGTCTGGGTGTCGGGAAGAGCTTCTCGACCCTCCTAATCTTCTGGAAAACTGATCGGGTCCTTAGGTTTTTCTTATCGGGGGGTCTTTATAGGCGAAGGGGCGATGTCAGAGGAGGGGCCAGGCGGCCACACACGGGGGTGGCGCGGGCCAGGGGCTGGCCGCGCCACCTGTGCGTGTGGGCCCCTGGTCCCTCGCCTCCTACTCTCCTTCGGATCTCTGGAAGCTTCCGAGTAAAATAAGACTTCAGGAACTTGTTTCGTCCAATTCCGAGAATATTTCCTGTGTATCACTCTGGAACACAAAAACAGCAGAAAACAGAAAACTGGCACTGTGGCACTTCGTTAATAGGTTACTTCCGGAAAATGCATAAAAATGCCACTAAGTGTAACGAAACAATAGGCAAATGGTGTAAAAACAAGCATGGAGCATCAAAAATTATAGATACGTTTGAGACGTATCAAGCATCCCCAAGCTTAACTCCTGCTCGTCCTCGAGTAGGTAAGTGATAACAAAAGAATAATTTTTGAGGTGACATGCACCTACACAATCTTGATCATATATGTAAGCATTGGTGAGCTGGGATCAATAGAACTTAAAACATGGGCATGAAGATATAATCATGACAATAAGAACTTAGCAACCATGTTGTAAACATGCAAATGAACACAAACAAAAAATCATGAAAATGAAACAATGAAAGTCAAACGTGTGTTCAAATCATAAGGAAAAACATACAAAAAGTTTCCAGCTTGTCCTTCAAAGAGAGCAAAACATAAATGCATAGGACACCTTCAAGTTTAAGAGGGCGACTAGATACAAATAATTTAAGAACAAGTGAAACCAACAATATGAATCAATCAATGAACTTTGGGACAATGCATATCACACTAAGAATGACAACTATGCTCTCTTAATGGTGCATAAAGAAAGAAGGTGGTGACTCAACATAAAAGTAAAAGAAAGGCCCTTCGCAGAGGGAAGCAGTGATTAAGCATGTGCTAGAGCTTTTCATTTGTAAAACAGAGAGATAAAACTTGATTTTGAGAGGTGGTTGTCTTTGTCAACGACTGGCAATGGGGTTCTTACTATCTTCCATACAAAAATGAAGCAAGTTTTTGAGAGAGAGATTGGCACTTGTGTGCTCTTTTGTAAAGCTTGGCACTCCTCCCCACCTTTTTCCTTTCACATACCATGGCTAACCGATTCCATCGGGTGCCCACCAACATTCACATTCTTTGGAGGAGTGCCTTTTTTTTTGCTTTCTCTTTTTTTTCTTTTTGGAATAAGCAATATGGAAGATAGCAAATCCGACCACTACGTCCCCATGAGCTAAAAACAGTGTCACAAAACGAGAAGTGTTTTGAAGGTTTTTGAAAGGTAGCACATGAAAAATATCCTTTGGAATGGCTTACAAATACCATGCATAGGAATTTATAGTGGACACAATGGCAAACTTGGTTTTTAGGAGTTGGATGCACGAGTAGAGCTCATACTCAGTACAAGGCGAGGGCTAGCAAAAGACTGGGAGCGACCAACTAAGAGAGCAATAATGGCCATAATCATGCAAAGCGACAAAGCGATAATTAAAAGAAGCATAAGATGGCATCAAAAGTCAAAAACTAAATGATCATGAAGGCTATTGGCGACTTTGTAAGAGTCTAACATGTGTGAGCATGCGCCAAGTGAAAGGACACAGATGTCGCCTAGAGGGGGGGGTGAATAGGCGATATCAAATTTTACGAATGGCTTGAACAAAAGCGGAATTAAACTAGCATTTATTTTGTCAAGCACATAAAACCTAAATAAACTAGGCTCACCTATGTGCACCAACAACTTATGCTAAGCAATACAAGTAACAAGGTGATATGAAGATATATGACTTCAAGCACGAAGGCTATCACAATGTAAAGTGGATAAATAAAGAGCTCGGGTATAGAAATAACCGAGGCACGCGGAGACGATGATGTATTCCCGAGTTCCTCCCTTGAAAGGGAGTACGTCTCGTTGGAGGGGTGTGGTATCGCCACAAAGGCCTAACCAATGCCACAAAGGCCTCACCCTATTCTCCGGTGTGAGCTTGCGCCACAAAGGCCTAGCTCACTCTTCCACTAAGGGGTTCCTCAAGGCGGAACCGGGCCTTTACACAAAGCTTGGGGCACGCATCCACAACTTAATTGGAGGCTCCCAAGAATAGCCACAAAGGCACCACAAAGCCACAAAGCCGTCTAGGGTTCCAAGAACCCAAGAGTAATAAGCTCACAAACTTTCACTTACTCGAATCTCCGGGGAGAACTCAAACCGATGCAACTTATGCAATGGCAAGAGCACACAAGGTGCTCAAATCCTTCTCACTCAAATCCTACCAAAGCAACTAATGCTATGGAGAGATATGAGAGGTAGAGCAAAGGAAATCCACAAAGAACTCCAAGATCTAAATCCACAAGAGGTTCCCCTCACTAAGAGGAGATTTTGATTGGTGGAAAGATAGATCTAGATCTCCTCTCTCTTTTCCCTCAAAAATATGCAAGAATCATGGGAGGGATTGAGAGATGGGCAAGCTTTCCAAGGTCAACAATGGTGGGAGAGAGAGAAAGAGAGGAAAAACGAGCTAGCAGCCCTTGGGGAAGAAGGGGGTCCTTTTATAGGTCCTCCCCACGAAATATGACCGTTACAGCCATTTAGACCGGCTAAAGCCGGACTTAACACCGGCTAAAGCCGGCCAGACCGGCTAAAGCCGGACAAAAATCCGGACTGAAACAGAGACGCAATCGAGCGCCCCGGTCCGGCTATTTCCGGCCCTGGGCCGGCTAAAGCCGCCCCTCCTGAAACTGGCAGAAACACCAAAATGAAAACGGCAATAACTTGAGCATCCGGACTCCGTTTTCGATGATCTTGGGCTCGTTGGAATCACCACAACGAGATCTACAACTTCATCCATAGAAACATCATAGTCCAACAAGGGAGTATAAAACCAAATGATGAAAGGTTTGACCTCACTTTGAAGGCAAACCGGTAAAACCTCCAAACATCAAAAACGCAATAAGAGCTTCATGCGAAATCCGTTTTTGATGAGCTAGAGCTTGTCATGGAAATAACCACAAGCTCTAGAACCTCACATGGATAAAACTCAAATACGAACCAAGAAGGATGATGCCAAGTATGCAAAGGTTTGAGCTCTCTCCAAACGATATAATTAAGTTACTCACTCGAGAGCCCCTCTTGATAGAATGGCTATCGATCCAATAACCCGGTCTCACAACTAACACCACGAGACCGGTAAGAAAGAAACCCTAACACTATCATACCTTTGCCTTGAGCATTCCACTTGAGGTGGATAATGATGATCTTGATCTTCTCAAGTTGGACCACCTTTCTTGATTGAGCTTGCTTGATAAAGTCTTGCGGATTACTCCCCCATACTCCACTATGGAAGAGACTCTCTTTAAGCATATCTTCACATATCCATGATCACAATATAGATGGCAAGCTTCAAGCATATGTTCTCTTCTAGTTGCTCATCTTGAACTTGCGCTTTGACTTGATCAATCCTCAAATCAATTCTTCTTTCTCCATAATGATGGTGTCTTGAGGATACACATGAGAGCTCACTCAATCTTATTCTTCAAGACACACTTCACATAAGCTCAAATCCCTTAAGACCAATCTTTGGATCACTCCTTGAATAACACCTTGGTCAACACATAATCTTCTTCTTACAACCTTGACTCCAACAAATGGTTCAAGCATTGTCTATGGACAAGTCCTACACATATGACTCAATACAACCATTAGTCCATAGGGATTGTCATTAATTACCAAAACCACACATGGGGCTCGATATGATCTTTCAATCTCCCCCATTTTGGTAATTGTTGACAATCTCTTTGAGAGGGTTTATATAATAAATTCAAAGAACCAAAATGGTTGTACTAACATCAAATACTACAAAAGTATGTGATGTTAGTAAAAACACTATATATAGAGCAAACTCCCCCACAATCTATGCACGTGTGAATGATCTTGATTTCATTGCATATATTGCCAACCAAGGTTGTTGGTGGAGTTTCCACTATATACTCAACCATGCAAAGCATGCAAGGAAAATGCTTAAGAACAAACCAAAGCATAAAAGCCAATTCCCTTTAAACCCTCGAAACTTCTCCCCCATTGGCATCTATTGCCAAAATGGGCGAAAAAAGCTTAGAAGGCCAATATAGTGAGAGTTCCTCCAAAACGGTGTGCATATCCAAAATAAATGAGTGAAAACACATGCACATATACAAAGGCAAATTTTTGAAGGAAATGAAACTATATTGAGGATCAAAGATTGCAAAAAAAAGATAACACGATGGATAAACTTCAACAAATGAAGAGAGCAATCAAACAATCCAAAGAACAAACTGAATAAAGATTTTATGATAAGATCGAAAAGGTGCTCTAAATAATATGAGGAAGCTCCCCAAGGTGTGTGCACAAAATATTCTATTTGAGTTGAAGTATAAGGTGCACACACATGGAATCATCACTCCCTCAATATTATTCAAAACAAAATGATACCAAGTGAAATTAAATACTATGCTAACCACAAAATGGTGCTTTAAATGAAATAAGGAAGCTCCCCAAGGTACGTGTAAAAATTGGAATGTTTGTGTTTGAATACAATTTGCACAACATGGAGTCCTCACTCCCTCAATAACATTTAAAACGCAACCATTTGCAAGAGATCATAGAGAAGAAATTAAGCTTACACTTGCATCAAACAAATGGTTGAGCAACAAGCAAGGGACAATATATAAAAAGGCTCAACCAAAGGAATGTGTGATAGGAATGACAAAGAATATTATAAGACTAACACAAGGGTAAGCATAGAGCATCCACATAGTCTTCAATGAATGATATTGCTTAGCATTCCATCCCAACACATAAGGTTCAAATAAGATATCAAATAATGAGATACCATCTCTCATGTGTATAAGTTTCTAAGTAGACAATATCACAAAGATAATTATCACAAAGAAACATGTACACACAAAATAGATACTAAGAATAGAACATGATATCCAAAATGAAGTCATGCAATATACCAATGAGATTTTTGCTTTTAAAGCATGGCTAAAGGCTTAATTTATCTTATTGTATATTGATGAACTTCAACCACCAACATGTCAAAGACATCACAAATATCAACAAGGGAAAGAAGATAGTTGGGATGCTTTGATAAAAACAACAAGTATCATAACGAGGGATACCAAACGGAAGAAATAAATTTGCAATTTCATCAATATTGCACATGTGAGCTTATTGAGGAATTGATATGCAAAAAGATTGCTAAGTTGACATATATGGGATAGGAGAATCATGAGCATGATTTTTATATGTTCCCAATAATATGTCCTCATCTCAACTTGCTCATATTTGCAATAAAGAGGTTTTATTAGAATCCTTGCAAAAAGCACAACATTTGCAAATAAAGATTTTCAATGCCATAAAACAACCTACACAAGGTTGGATACTAGAGAAGTATGCATGAAGAAGATACTTGTTACCGAGATATAATGGTAGGATGTAGTAGATAGGAGTTCTTCAATAATCCTAGCTTGCCTCAAATTATCATTTAGTCACCACTTCATCCTTATTATTGAGACAAGCACCAATATATCTCAATGTACCTAAAACAAAGTTCAAGTACAAGATGGTCCCCAAACTCATTGGGTCCAAAGTAGTTAGAAACTACAACATATAGGACAAACTCCACATAAATATGTGCATATATATATGAAATTGAATTTCATGCACATCTTAGCCGATTTAGGATTTGATGGAGCTTCTCCTATATATTTGATCAAAGAAAGAAAAGCATGCCATAAAGTATACATTTAGTAAATATGCATGCACAAGACTTTCTAGAGCCAAAGAAGATACAATTTGGACAAAACACCAAGAAGGACAAGCGAGCACACAAAATTGTGAAGCGACAAAAGGTTGTCCAAATTATATCAATGAATCAAATCAACACAAGATTGACTCCAAAGTTCAATTAGTGAACCAAGCAAAAGCCAATGAGCATAAAGCATAACTAAAACACACATGCTCAAACACATATCTCATTTTAAGAGTAAGAAATAAATAATAAGGAATGAGATCACCAACTCCCAAAGAGAGCAAGGTTCAAACAAACAAACCAAACTCTCCACACTTTTTATGATGGCACACTAAGTACCAAAAAGAAAAGATTTGTCTACCAACAAAAACCAATACCAAATGAAATAAGCACAAAGAGTGTTATAATAAATATATGAGAGCTCCCCCAAGATTAGTGCATTATTTATGATTTTGCATTTGAATACAAAATGCACACAAGTGGGATCATCACATCTATCTATATAGAAATAACACAAGATAAGTTCAACGAAATCAAATGGAATAACAAAAGTCACGGAAGACAATGGGAGCTAAAACAAATACATTTTTGGCTAGAGATAAGACAATTAAAAGCAATAGCCAATGTAAAGATGATCAATATACATGTGCCACATGATATAGTACCAATTGTCCAAGAACAAGAGGTATTTGGATTTATTTCCCGGTGGTAGTTTACATATAAATCCAAGATCATCTTCACAACAAAGAACCATACGGAGAAGGATAAGAATTAAAAACCATGCTAAAGAAGATATTCTTGATAGACTCAAATAGTTAAACAATCATGCAAGGCAATGATTAGGATAACTTGAAGCGAATGGTTTTCCAACTTTGATGTAGAATTCCACATTTTAGGAAAACCCTACCAAGAAAGTATCTCACAAACAAGATCCAAAACAAGAGCAATAAAACAATTTGGCAAATTGGAACTTGTTTGAGAAAACATGCCACATAGAAGCAAGATAATTTACAATATCAACAATATGTGACACAACCTCGAATATACACATTATATTGGTTTGTAGTATGCACAAAGCATATTACTCCCCCATAATATGATAAAACATTTATTTTCACAAGAGGCAAATAAAATCCAACAAGATGATTAATGGACATTATAGAATTTGAATTTCTCATGAGAATGACATACCACATAGAAACTAGATAATCTTTAAATATCAATACTAAGTGGTATTCCTCATGTACACACATTTTTAGGATTGTGAAGTGCAAAGCATATCACTCCCCCAAAATGGGATGGTCCAGTAATCTCTCACAAGAGCCAAGTAAGATAAAACGAGATGCAAAAGGCTCAACAAGAACAACCGTACATGGTATGCAAACCAACATGCACATACTTGATTACTCAAAATGAAGCAAGTAGGAAGCACAACATATACAAACACATGCAAGATACAAAACCTAACACATGTAAAGGGGCGAGTAACTTTCAATATAGATAAGTTGAGTACAAGTTACCGCAAGGAGGAACATTGGATATATGATAGACACAAGATAATTCAATTGACTTGACTTGAGAAAATATAATTGATGAAGATCCCTTAATTCTTCATGATACAGCCAAGTCTCCAATGCCCTCCATCAACACCTATTGTTCAAGTAATGGCTTGTTGGTCCCCAACCAAGTTGGGTCCTAAGAAGTTAGAAACAATAGGTTTGGCAACCCAAATGGTTCTTTTCTTGACACCACTTTGAGCTCCAACAAATTTGGCAAACACATTGCCAACCTTATCCTTGCAAAGCGAATAAACATCTTCAATTATGATAGGGTTGGATGAGTTACCACTAGTGCATGAAGAAGATAGGTGACCCTTCTCATGGCATATGTAGCAAGTTCTTTTCTTCACCTTCTTCTCACTTGATTTCTCCACAAGGGGAGCATTAGCTTGATTTTTCTTGGGAAGTGACCTTTCTTCAACTTGAGGTTGAGCAAGGGCTTGAACTTGAGGCCGCTTCCCTTGTTGCTTCTCACTAAGAGGCTTCTTCTTCAAAGGACAAGATCTAACATGGTGCCCTTCAATTTTGCACTTGAAGCAAACAATCTTGGCCAAATTCTTGACTTGTTCTTGGCCCTTCTTCTTCTTGTTTATCTTGGACTTGTTCTTGTTATTGTGTTTGAATCCAAGTCCACTCTTGTCATTGGGGGATTTTTGCACACTCAAGATCTTGTTGAGTGTGGACTTCCCTTCATGACAATTTTTCAAGTCTTTCTTCAATGAAGTAACTTGGGCCTTGAGCTCTTTGATTTCCTCTACATGGTTAGTGACAACACAAGTACTAGTGGAAGTTGAGGCTACATTGTTAGAGCAACAAGGCAAGGAGGGTAATTCATCACTAGATGTAGAAATAGTATGAGTGGATGAATTACTAGTACTAGCACATGGCAATATTGCATTTTGGGAAATAGTGCTAGTGCCCACATGAGGCTCACAAGATGTTACCTTTATAGATATAGCCTCATGAGCTAACTTTAGGCGAGCATGGGACACTAGAAGATCCTCATTAGAGCTAGATAGCTTTTCATGAATTTCTTCCAATTTCCCATAATTGCTAGTTAGCAATTCAAGTTGAGCCCTTAGCTCAACATTCTCCTTCAAAATAGATGCTTCACAAGAAGTATAGTTAGTAGCACATGCATCATTATCATTATGAATAGGAGAAGACAACTTGGCAAGAGCGAGGTCACGTTCTTTAGTGAGTTTAGAAATAATTTCATTACATGACTCCTCAATGGATTCAAGCTTCTCCTCAAGAGAAACTCGAAGCTCTTGCTCTTCCTCTAGAGCATATTTTAAATCATGGATATCATTGGCATACTCACGCTCAAGAGAAAACATTTTATCAATTTGTTCTTCCTTCATCTCAATGAGTTTCGTGCTCTCAATAGCACAACTCATGATTTCAAAGAAGTTGGGCAAAACATTTTTATGGTTATGCAAAGCATCAAAGACCACCTTACCCTTCTTGTTTAAATACTCAATATAGTCTTCTTCATTTTCCTCATCCTCACCATTGTCCTCAACATCATTATGATTTGAAGACCTAGCCATAAGGCATATGTGGGAACCGTGAGAAGAAGAAGATGAAGAAATACTTGAAGCTCCATTCAAGACCTTGTCTTGGCCCAAAGACTCTTTGGTTTCCTCTATATGGTTAACATCACAAATACTAGAGGAAATAGAAGCATTTGTATCATGGCAACAAGACAAAGCAAGCATATCATCATGAGATTTATTCAAGAAATTTACACATGATATGCAAGGACTATCAACACAAGCATGTAAACCATTTATGGGGCTACAAGTGTTTAAGTCCAAAGATGAAGCATTGCAATGAGATAGAGACGAAGGATCATCAAAAGTAAGCATACGATCACCATTGCAAGTTTCATCACCACTCACCATATCATTACCTTGTGTCTTGCCACACTTTGGTGAAGTGGATGAAAGTTTATTGCGGCCGGAAGTGGAAGGAATACAATCATCCCCAATAATCTTGGACACACCATATTTTTCTTGAAGCTTTGTCCATATCTCATGAGCGCTCCGAAAAGGCGTGATGGAGAAGGTAACTACAACGCTCAAAGCATTAACAATCACATGAGTAGCTTGAGCATTGAGATACAAGTTTTTCTCATCCTCTAAAGATAGATTTTGAGTATCCTTTGGAGGAGAAAAACCCGCATCTACAATTCGCTCCATAGATGGGTCTGATACGTCCAATTTGCATCACTATTTTGTATCATAATTTACTGTTATTCATTGATATATTTCATATTTAGACATGATACTTATGTTATTTCCTTTGTTTTCACATGTTTGATGATCATTGGAGGAGCTGCTGCCAGAGTCAGGATTCTGCTGGAAAAAGGACCATCAGGAGACCATATTTTGAAGATCAGGAAAATTCCAGAAAAATACCCAGAAATTATAATTTCTCAGAAGACTCACGGAGCCAGAAGGAGGAGTCGAGAGGGGCCAGGGGTGGCCCACATGCTAGGGCGGCGCGGCCAGCCCCCTGGCCGCGCCAGCCCTGTGTGAGGGGGCCCTGGCCCACCTCTGGTCTCGCCCCTTCGCGTACATCATCGTCCCCGAAAACCTAAGTCAAGGGGGGGTTCAGAGTTAGACACAGCCGCCTCTGCGGGGCAGAGAACACCAGAGAGAGAAAGCTCTCCGGCAGAGAGAAATCTGCCGGGGAAATTCCTTCCCGGAGAGGGGAGATCGTCGCCATCGTCATCACCATCGCACCGGACTTCATCGGTATCATCACCATCATCATCCCCATCACCAGCACCTTCATCTTCACCATCACCTCGCCATCCCGCTGTAACATCTTGAGTTGGATCTTGTTATATTCATAGGGGAAACTTTCCCGGTGTTGATTACTCTTGTAGTTGATGCTATTGAGTGGAACCGTTGAATTAAGGTTTATGTTCAGATTGTTATTTACCATTATTTCACCTCTGATCATGATCCATATGATGTCTTGTGAGTAGTTCATTTAGTTCTTGAGGACATGGGAGAAGTCAAGATGTTAGTAGTGAATTATTGTTGAGAAATATTTAATGGTTTGATATTGTTGTGGTGCTATTTCACTAGTGGTGTCATGTGAACGTCGACTACATGATACTTCACCATTTATGGGCCTAGTGAGATGCATTGTGTTTTTGGTCACCAATTGTGGGGTTGCCGGAGTGACAGAAACCTAAACCTCCGTTGGGAAACCATTGCACCAGGGAGCGTAGGATCCTAGAGTTTAAAGCTGTGGTTAGATTTATCTTAATTACTTACTTGTATTTGCGGATGCTTGCAAGGGGTATAATCACAAGTGTGTATTTATCCTAGTAAGGGTAGTGTGCTAGCACAGGTTCACCCCCATAACACTTACCAAATCAATAAATACTATTAGCTCTATGAAGCAAAAGCTCTTGACAGAAACCTCCCGTGTGTCCTCGAGAACGTTTGGTTATTATAAGAACACAACCGGCTTGTCCTTTGCTGAATAAAGGATTGGGCCACTTGCTGCAATTGTTACTACTGTCTTTTATTTACTCGCACTTTATTTACTCGTATTACCAAATACTCCTGAAAACCTGTTTGCTAGTATTTACAGTGATTCCTTGATCAAAACTGCTCATCAACACCTTCTGCTCCTCGTTGGGTTCGACACTCTTATTTATCGAAAGTACTACGATACACCCCCTATACTTGTGGGTCATCAAGACTATTTTCTGGCGCCGTTGCCGGGGAGTGTAGCGCTATTGAAGAGTGGAATTGGAAAAGGTAACCGTCACTGTGAGTATTGTTTTATTTTGTCTTTTATTTTTATTCTGCTATGGAGAACTCTCCATTTGGTTTCCTATTTGGAAACACATCTACTACTACTGCTGCTGCACATGTGGAGGAACCACCACCGCCTCCGCCTGCTGAAATTGATCCTTTTAAAATACCTATGAAAATTGTTGGGCGTATTATGGATAACTGCTA
Organism: Dactylis glomerata; assembly: GCA_007115705.1. NCBI lineage: Eukaryota > Viridiplantae > Streptophyta > Magnoliopsida > Poales > Poaceae > Dactylis > Dactylis glomerata. Next base: position 24,950 of record QXEO01001432.1, read on the forward strand.
TTCAGGAGATGGAACTGTCCATCCGGGTGATCACTTATTATTTATACATGAATTATGCGAGTTGTTCAGGTGTGCAGGTATTTCACCAAGCCAGGTCAAGAAGAAATTATTCTCTATATCATTGAAAGGCAGAGCTGAAGAGTGGTATCGACTACTCCAAGATGGTCCATCTATGGCATGGGAGGATATTGTGCCTCTCTTTTATTCCAAGTTTTATCCTCCAAGTGAAATTCATAAAGACTGTAACAAGATATATAATTTTTGGCCTCATGATGGAGAGAGTATTGCCCAAGCGTGGGGGAGATTGAAGTTACTAATGCTCAAATGCCCCATTCATGAGCTCCCTAATAATATTGTTATTGATAATTTTTATGCGCGGCTTACTCTTCCTGATAAGGATTATTTGGATGCTTCTTGCTTTGGATCATTTACTCATATGAAAGAAGATGCCAAGTGGAAACTTCTTGACCGTATACAAGAGAATGCTGAAGGTTGGGAAAACGACAAAGGTAGGAAGTCAGGTATAAACTATGATTATGAATGCATTAAATCTTTTATGGGAACCGATGACTTTCATAGTGTTAGCGCTGCTTATGGTCTTGATTCCCAAATACTTGCTAATTGTCTTAAGGCCTTTGCCTCTTATATTGATGTTCCAAAGAAAGATTGGAACAAATATCATGCGCCTTACAAAGATTTTATTAGTCATATACCTGCTGCAGCTACAGAAGTTTGCACGGTTGATACCATCATTCCTGAACCTTATATTGAGAAGACACCTTTCCCTGCTAAGGTAAAAAAGTATTCTACTTTGGTAAGTGTGTCTAATAAAAGTACTAAGAAAGCTGCAGAGCCTGATGAGCAAATTACTATTAAGTCTCCTGTTGCTATATTGAAAGATCTTGTTACTAAAGATGTAGGAGATGAATATATTCTTTTTTGTGAAGATGCTTCTAACATTCTCTCACATCCTAAAAAGCATAGGAAAACAAGTGTTCCTGTTATTTCTGTCAGGATTGGAGATCATTGCTATTATGGTTTATGTGATATTGGTGCTAGCGCAAGTGCTATTCCCTTAGAGCTCTATAAAGAAATTATGCACGAGATTGGCGCTTGTGAACTTGAAGATATTGATGTGGTTGTTCAGCTTGCTAACAGAGAGACCGTTTGGCCTCTTGGTATTGTTCGAGATGTGGAAGTTCTATGCGGTAAGACTAAGTACCCTACTGATTTTCTAGTACTTGGTAAGGAGGCTAGTAAAACTTGTCCTATTATTTTTGGTAGACCCTTTTTGAACACTTGTGGCGCCATAATAGATTGTAAGAAAGAGAAAAATTTTACTAAGTTTAATGGAGAGTCTTATGAGTTTAATTTTTCCAAGTTTGCTAAGACTTCTTATGAAAATGACACGCCTAATGAAAATTTTCGAGTTGAGCAGCTTGCTTCTATTGCTCTAGCCCCTAATAATGCCTTGCATCAATTCATGGAAGATCACGAAAGTGATGTTTTTAGCAAGGAAAGAGAAGAGATTGACAATATTTTTCTTCGTCAACCACCATTACTCAAGCATAATCTACCTGTGGAGGATCTTGGTACCACTTTGCCGCCTAGAGAAGATCCTGTGTTTGAATTAAAACCTTTGCCTGATGACCTCAAATATGCTTATATTGATGATAAGAAAATATATCCTGTTATTATTAGTTCTAAACTTTCAGGAAAGGAAGAAGAAAGATTATTGGAGATATTGAAGAAACACCGAGGAGCTATGGGATATACTCTGGATGATTTAAAAGGGATTTCTCCTACTTTATGTCAGCATGCCATTAATATGGAGAAAGACGCGAAGCCAGTTGTGGAGCATCAGCGCCGCCTAATTCCCAAGATGAAGGATGTGGTAAGGAATGAGGTATTAAAACTCCTTGATGCTGGTATTATTTATCCTATTGCTGATAGTAGATGGGTTAGTCCTGTTCATTGTGTTCCTAAGAAAGGAGGTATGACTGTTGTACCTAATGAGAATAACGAGCTTATTCCTCAGAGGGTAGTTGTCGGTTATAGAATGTGCATTGATTATAGGAAGGTAAACAAAGTTACTAAGAAAGATCATTACCCTTTACCGTTTATAGATCAAATGCTAGAAAGGTTGTCTAAGAAGACTCATTTTTGTTTCCTTGATGGTTATTCTGGTTTTTCTCAAATTGCTGTTAAGAAGGATGATCAAGAGAAAACCACTTTTACCTGTCCTTATGGAACTTATGCTTATAGACGTATGCCGTTTGGTTTATGCAATGCTCCTGCTACTTTTCAAATATTCATGTCTGCTATTTTTCATGGTTTTTGTGAAGAAATTGTGGAGGTCTTCATGGACGATTTTTCCGTTTATGGAACTTCTTTTGATAATTGTTTGCACAACCTTGATAAAGTTTTGCAGAGGTGCGAAGAAACTAACCTTGTTCTTAATTGGGAGAAATGCCACTTTATGGTGAATGAAGAAATTGTCCTTGGACATAAAATCTCTGAAAGAGGTATTGAAATTGACAGAGCAAAAGTGGAGGCAATTGAGAAAATGCCTTGTCCAAGAGATGTTAAAGGTATTCGTAGTATTCTTGGTCATGTTGGTTTCTATAGGAGGTTTATTAAAGATTTCTCTAAGATTTCAAAGCCTCTTACCAATCTTCTTCAAAAGGATGTACCGTTTGTCTTTGATGATGATTGTAAGGAAGCTTTTGAAACTCTTAAGAAGGCTTTAACTACTGCTCCTATTGTTCAACCACCTGATTGGAATTTGCCTTTTGAAATTATGTGTGATGCTAGTGATTTTGCTGTTGGTGCTGTTCTTGGACAGCGCATAGATAATAAGTTGAATGTTATTCATTATGCTAGTAAGACTCTTGATGCTGCTCAGAAGAATTATGCTACTACTGAGAAAGTGTTTCTTGCTGTTATTTTTGCTTGTGATAAGTTTAGATCTTACATTGTTGATTCTAAAGTCACTATTCATACTGATCATGCTGCTATTAGATATCTTATGACTAAGAAGGATGCTAAGCCTAGGCTTATTAGATGGGTGTTGCTTTTACAAGAGTTTGATTTGCATATCGTAGATAGGAAAGGTGCTGAAAATCCTGTGGCTGACAACTTGTCTAGATTGGAAAATATTTCTTTTGATCCTATTCCTGTTAATGATAGTTTTCCAAATGAACAGTTGGCTGCAATTAATGCAACTTCACGAGACCTTCCTTGGTATGCTGATTATGCTAATTTTATTGTTTCCAAGTATTTGCCTCCGACCTTTACAGCTCAGCAAAGAAGAAAATTCTTCTATGATTTGAGGCATTATTTTTGGGATGACCCACATTTATATAAAGAAGGAGTTGATGGTATTATGAGAAGATGCGTACCGGAATACGAGCAACAAGAGATATTAAGAAAATGCCATAGTAGTGCTTATGGAGGGCATCATGCTGGAGATAGAACCGCACAGAAGGTTCTACAATCAGGTTTTTATTGGCCAACCCTCTTTAAGGATGCTAGAAGGTACGTTTTATCTTGCGATGAATGTCAAAGAGTTGGTAATATTTCTAGACGCAATGAAATGCCTATGAATTACACTCTTGTTATTGAACCGTTTGATTGTTGGGGATTTGACTTTATGGGTCCTTTTCCTCCTTCAAAAGGCTATACCCATATACTTGTTGCTGTTGATTATGTTACTAAATGGGTAGAAGCCATACCTACAAAGAGTGCCGATGGTGAGACTTCGTTAAAGATGCTTAAGGATGTTATTTTTCCTAGGTTCGGAGTGCCTAGATATCTTATGACTGACGGAGGTTCTCATTTTATTCACGGTAGCTTTAGAAAGACTCTTGCTAAGTATTATGTCAATCATAGAATTGCTTCTGCTTATCATCCCCAAACTAGGGGGCAGGTAGAGCTTTCAAATAGAGAGATTAAGTCTATCTTGCAGAAGACTGTTAGTAGATCTAGGAAAAACTGGGCTAGTAAGTTAAATGACGCTTTATGGGCTTATAGAACTGCTTATAAGAATCCCATGGGTATGTCTCCTTATAAGATGGTTTACGGAAAAGCGTGTCACTTGCCCTTAGAATTAGAACACAAAGCTTTTTGGGCAGTGAGAGAGCTTAATAGAGATTTTAAACTAGCCGGTAAGAAGAGGTTGTTAGATTTGAGTTCTCTAGATGAGTGGAGAAATGAAGCGTATGAGAATGCCAGACTTTTTAAGGAGAAAGTCAAGCAATGGCATGATAAGAGAATTCTTAAGAGAGAGTTTCATGTTGGTGAGAAAGTTCTATTATATAGGTCTCGTCTCAGATTTTTTGCAGGTAAATTACTTTCTAAATGGGAAGGACCATATGTTATTGTGGAAGTGTACCGCTCAGGTGCTATTAAGATTGCTTCATTGAAAGATGATTCTACACAAGTGGTGAATGGGCAAAGACTCAAACATTATATTTCTGGAGATTCTTATAATGAAGATGTTGATGTTATTGAAACAGTTTCTCCGGAAGATTACATCCAAGACAAACTGCAGGAACCTGCAGAGTTCGTTTTCGAATAGGTAACAGTTCTAGTCAGAAAAGTTTCGCGAAAAGTTCTTCCTTTAATATTTTTGCTGTTTTTAATAAATATGAAAAATCACGAGACGAAAACGGGGAGGAAAAGAAGTCCGTGTGGGTCTCACACACGGGTGGCGCGGGCCCACCCCTGGCCGCGCCACCCCCGTGTGAGAACGCCTCGGAACTCTTTTCCGTCCCGGTTTCCTCCTGTGACTTCGTTTCAATGTATAATTTTCGCCTATTTAACCCCCCGGAGTTCCCCGAGGTCTGTATATCGTTTTCTCGTCGTATTTTGTTTCGAGTTGTTTCTGTCAGGAGTTGATCTTAAGCTTTGGGAAGTCATGGCCTCTTCAAGCGGGGACAAGGAGAAGACACCTCCGGAGGATGATCACCAAAATCCCAATCTGAAGGAGGGACAGATTACCGCTGGATCAAGGACAAGAGAACCTACTTCTGTAGGATCGACTAACACTGGACGCGCTTTTTCTCATAATTTGCAGGGACCAATACCATCAGTTCTTGACCTCAGCTCCTACCCTGCATCAGTGGAAGCCCTTCGGGTCACCAATGAGTTGTGCGATAAATATCGAGCTCTTAGGATGGAGGTGGAGATACTTCGAGAGGAGAACAATAGGCTTCGCAGGATGCTAGAGAATTTTCTCACCCCAATCATGATTCCACCGCCACCGCCAAAGGAGTAATTCGTCATCGGTATAGGCATCCCCTTGGCTTGTTCCAAGCTTGGGGGAGTGCCGCGGTATCACATCATTACCTTCTGTTCATTTACTTTTCAAGTAGAGTCTTATCATGAATAGAGAAGTTATCATATAGAATAGTTTGCAGTTGGAAGTATCCTCCTTAGTTAGTTATCTCTGTATCCCTTGGTGTGGGTTGCGGTAATGAAATATTAATGAGAAGTTTTATCGTTTACTTTTCGCACAATTTATGTTAGTCTGCAATCTCTCTTATGTGACTAGTTTTGTTGATTGGTATTGGTATTACATTGGGAGCATGAGTAGATTTAGTTGGTTTTGGCAAACCTAGCTTGGTCAGTAGCAACTTTACCTTGAGGTTTGAGTAGAAAAGAATAAAGAAGTGCTTGTAGTTACATCACTTCAGTTTTCCTTATGTTTGGCTTATAAGCATTGTTATTCTTAAAGTTAAAATCGTTGTACTTTCAAGGGAGTTTGCATGATTGTTCTTATTATATGTATGTTTGCTTGTTTCATGCAACTCTTGTGCTTGCTACTCAGCCTTGCTAGCCAAAAACCTGTACTGAGAGGAAATACTTCTCGTGCATCCAATTCCCAAAAGCCAAGTCACTTCCAAAGAGTCCACTATAAATTCCTATGCATGGTATTTTAAGCCATTCCAAGTAAATTTTCATGTGCTACCTTTCAAAAACTTTCAAACACTTCTCATTTTGTGCCACTGTTTTTAGCTCATGAGGACGTAGTGGATGGGTTTGTTATCTTCCATACTAAATTAAGTACCCCTCGACTAGGCAGCTTCATCTGCTCGTCATTAATTTTGCAAGGGAGCTGGTCAGACCATTATAATCTAAAAGAAAGAAAAAGGCACTCCTCCAATGGATTGTGGAAGTTGGTCGGCACCCGATGGAATCGGTTAGCCATGGTTTGAGAAAGGAAAAGGTGGGGAGGAGTGCAAAGCTATAAAAGAGCACCAAAGTGCCAACTAATTAAACATTTCGGAACCGCTCTCACTTGTTTAGTATGGAAGATATCAAGAACTCCGTTGCTAGTCGTTGACAAAAGCAACCACCTCTCAAAACAATTTTTACCTCTTTTTTATAAATGAAAAGCTCTAGCACATGTTTAATCCCTACTTCCCTCTGCGAAGGGCCTATCTTTTACTTTTATGTTGAGTCAACCTATTTCCCTCTATCTCAAGCAAGCGTTTGAGTTGTTATGTTTCACTCATCCATATGTTGATCCATTTAATCATGTTTATTATCTTCCTTGTTTTGTATAATGCTTTTGTCTGAAGGAATATATCTTTGAAAGCTTTCTTTGAATGCAAAAGTTTACTTTGTTGAGCATATAGTCTTTGCTATATTAATTCTGTTTTAAAAGACTCCGTTTAAAAAGAGAGAACAGCTTGTTCTCCATTCATTGACCAAGAACTAAGGTTTGCCATTGCCGATTATAATTTACCTTGTGCATCTTTACATGTGATTCCCTTTTACCTATTGCAAGTTTACATCTTATAAAGGGAAGTTGCTGTCTATTATAATTTGTGCCTTAGTGAATGTGATGCTTCTTGTTCGTATTTTGATTATCGACACTTCACTCCATAAACCTGTGGTCATGTTTACCGAGTTTAGTTTTCGCTTGGGGACAAGCGAGGTCTAAGCTTGGGGGGTTGATATGTCCAATTTGCATCACTATTTTGTATCATAATTTACTGTTATTCATTGATATATTTCATATTTAGACATGATACTTATGTTATTTCCTTTGTTTTCACATGTTTGATGATCATCGGAGGAGCTGCTGCTAGAGTCAGGATTCTGCTGGAAAAAGGACCATCAGGAGACCATATTTTGAAGATCAGGAAAATTCCATAAAAATACCCAGAAATTATAATTTCTCGGAAGACTCACGGAGCCAGAAGGAGGAGTCGAGAGGGGCCAGGGGTGGCCCACACGCTAGGGCGGCGCGGCCAGCCCCCTGGCCGCACCAGCCCTGTGTGAGGGGGCCCTGGCCCACCTCTGGTCTCGCCCCTTCGCGTACATCATCGTCCCCGAAACCTAAGTCAAGGGGGGGTTCAGAGTTAGACACAGCCGCCTCTGCGGGGCGGAGAACACCAGAGAGAGAAAGCTCTCCGGCAGAGAGAAATCTGCCGGGGAAATTCCTTCTCGGAGAGGGGAGATCATCGCCATCGTCATCACCATCGCACCGGACTTCATCGGGATCATCACCATCATCATCCCCATCACCAGCACCTTCATCTTCACCATCACCTCGCCATCCCGCTGTAACATCTTGAGTTGGATCTTGTTATATTCATAGGGGAAACTTTCCCGGTGTTGATTACTCTTGTAGTTGATGCTATTGAGTGGAACCGTTGAATTAAGGTTTATGTTCAGATTGTTATTTACCATTATTTCACCTCTGATCATGATCCATATGATGTCTTGTGAGTAGTTCGTTTAGTTCTTGAGGACATGGGAGAAGTCAAGATGTTAGTAGTGAATTATTGTTGAGAAATATTTAATGGTTTGATATTGTTGTGGTGCTATTTCACTAGTGGTGTCATGTGAACGTCGACTACATGATACTTCACCATTTATGGGCCTAGTGAGATGCATTGTGTTTTTGGTCACCAATTGTGGGGTTGCCGGAGTGACAGAAACCTAAACCTCCATTGGGAAACCATTGCACCAGGGAGCGTAGGATCCTAGAGTTTAAAGCTGTGGTTAGATTTATCTTAATTACTTACTTGTATTTGCGGATGCTTGCAAGGGGTATAATCACAAGTGTGTATTTATCCTAGTAAGGGTAGTGCGCTAGCACAGGTTCACCCCCATAACACTTACCAAATCAATAAATACTATTGGATCTATGAAGCGAAAGCTCTTGACAGAAACCTCCCGTGTGTCCTCGAGAACGTTTGGTTATTATAAGAACACAACCGGCTTGTCCTTTGCTGAATAAAGGATTGGGCCACTTGCTGCAATTGTTACTACTGTCTTTTATTTACTCGCACTTTATTTACTCGTATTACCAAATACTCCTGAAAACCTGTTTGCTAGTATTTACAGTGATTCCTTGATCAAAACTGCTCATCAACACCTTCTGCTCCTCGTTGGGTTCGACACTCTTATTTATCGAAAGTACTACGATACACCCCCTATACTTGTGGGTCATCAGGGTCCATGACCCGAAAATAATTAAGCATGTGAATTTTCCAAGTATCATAATTTGTGCCATCAAATATAGAAGTGTTATTGTGCACTAATCCCCTAGCCGACATCTTTGCTCTCGAGACGGTGAAGCCTAAAATGAGAGACCGGGCTCTGATACCAATTGAAAGGACACAGATGTCGCCTAGAGGGGGGGTGAATAGGCGATATCAAATTTTACGAATGGCTTGAACAAAAGCGGAATTAAACTAGCGTTTATTTTGTCAAGCACATAAAACCTAAATAAACTAGGCTCACCTATGTGCACCAACAACTTATGCTAAGCAATACAAGTAACAAGGTGATAGGAAGATATATGACTTCAGGCACGAAGGCTATCACAATGTAAAGTGCATAAGTAAAGAGCTCGGGTATAGAAATAACCGAGGCACGCGGAGACGATGATGTATTCCCGAGTTCCTCCCTTGAAAGGGAGTACGTCTCGTTGGAGGGGTGTGGTATCGCCACGAAGGCCTAACCAATGCCACAAAGGCCTCACCCTATTCTCCGGTGTGAGCTTGCGCCACAAAGGCCTAGCTCACTCTTCCACTAAGGGGTTCCTCAAGGCGGAACCGGGCCTTTACACAAAGCTTGGGGCATGCATCCACAACTTAATTGGAGGCTCCCAAGAATAGCCACAAAGGCACCACAAAGCCACAAAGCCGTCTAGGGTTCCAAGAACCCAAGAGTAATAAGCTCACAAACTTTCACTTACTCGAATCTCCGGGGAGAACTCAAACCGATGCAACTTATTCAATGGCAAGAGCACACAAGGTGCTCAAATCCTTCTCACTCAAATCCTACCAAAGCAACTAATGCTATGGAGAGATATGAGAGGTAGAACAAAGGAAATCCACAAAGAACTCCAAGATCTAAATCCACAAGAGGTTCCCCTCACTAAGAGGAGATTTTGATTGGTGGAAAGATAGATCTAGATCTCCTCTCTCTTTTCCCTCAAAAATATGCAAGAATCATGGGAGGGATTGAGAGATGGGCAAGCTTTCCTAGGTCAACAATGGTGGGAGAGAGAGAAAGAGAGGAAAAACGAGCTAGCAGCCCTTGGGGAAGAAGGGGGTCCTTTTATAGGTCCTCCCCACGAAATATGACCGTTACAGCCATTTAGACCGGCTAAAGCCGGACTTAACACCGGCTAAAGCCGGCCAGACCAGCTAAAGCCGGACAAAAATCCGGACTGAAACAGAGACGCAATCGAGCGCCCCGGTCCGGCTATTTCTGGCCCTGGGCCGGCTAAAGCCGCCCCTCCTGAAACTGGCAGAAACACCAAAACGAAAACGGCAATAACTTGAGCATCCGGACTCCGTTTTCGATGATCTTGGGCTCGTTGGAATCACCACAATGAGATCTACAACTTCATCCATAGAAACATCATAGTCCAACAAGGGAGTATAAAACCAAATGATGAAAGATTTGACCTCACTTTGAAGGCAAACCGGTAAAACCTCCAAACATCAAAAACGCAATAAGAGCTTCATGCGAAATCCGTGTTTGATGAGCTAGAGCTTGTCATGGAAATAACCACAATCTCTAGAACCTCACATGGATAAAACTCAAATACGAACCAAGAAGGATGATGCCAAGTATGCAAAGGTTTGAGCTCTCTCCAAACAATATAATTAAGTTACTCACTCGAGAGCCCCTCTTGATAGAATGGCTATCGATCCTATAACCCGGTCTCACAACTAACACCATGAGACCGGTAAGAAAGAAACCCTAACACTATCATACCTTTGCCTTGAGCATTCCACTTGAGGTGGATAATGATGATCTTGATCTTCTCAAGTTGGACCACCTTTCTTGATTGAGCTTGCTTGATGAAGTCTTGCGGATTACTCCCCCATACTCCACTATGGAAGAGACTCTCTTTAAGCATATCTTCACATATCCATGATCACAATATAGATGGCAAGCTTCAAGCATATGTTCTCTTCTAGTTGCTCATCTTGAACTTGCGCTTTGACTTGATCAATCCTCGAATCAATTCTTCTTTCTCCATAATGATGGTGTCTTGAGGATACACATGAGAGCTCACTCAATCTTATTCTTCAAGACACACTTCACATAAGCTCAAATCCCTTAAGACCAATCTTTGGATCACTCCTTGAATAACACCTTGGTCAACACATAATCTTCTTCTTACAACCTTGACTCCAACAAATGGTTCAAGCATTGTCTATGGACAAGTCCTACACATATGACTCAATACAACCATTAGTCCATAGGGATTGTCATTAATTACCAAAACCACACATGGGGCTCGATATGATCTTTCACCAAGTCAACCCAAATAAAGCATCAAGGAGAAAACCAAAATAATGCTTCCATACAATAAAAACAACGCAGGATTTTTTCAAAGGCTCATTAAGCAATCTCAGTTATTTGAGATAAGTCATGCTACAACAAAACCACTAAGCATACTATCAAAAAGACATCAAGCATGACATGAAAAAGCCTAAGCCGCAGTCTACACAAGCTTCTTCTTGTACCACTATTTTGCACAAAGCTTTTTCTCTTTTCCAACACCATTTGAAACTTTTATAAACACCTCTTTTGATGAAAACCAATAAAGATCAGAGGCAAAAATACACCTTGATGAAAAGATATGACAAGATCTGAACGCAAATCAAGGTGAAAACGAAAACCAAAAGCAGTAGCAGAAAAAGAAGAACGCTCGATGAACGATAAGAGTGAAAAACTGAGCGTTCTTTGCAAATGAAAACGAGTACATCTCCTCCAAAGAAAATTTGTTGGGGTCCAACCATTTATTGTAGCAAACAAACAAACTAAACCAACTAAGAAAACTAAAACAACTGACGCTCCAAGAAAAACACATAGTGCATGAAGCAATAAAAATATAGTGTTTTGAAAGGTGACCTGATTTTTGCCGATGAAGAAGGGGTGCCTCGGGGGCATCCCCAAGCTTTGATGCTTGTACTTCTTGGATATTTCTTGGGGTGATGCATGGGCATCCCCAAGCTTGAGCTTTTGTCCATTCTTCAACTCATCTCATCATTCTCCAATCCCTACACTTGAAAACTTCCTTCATACAAAACTAAACACAATTCTATTAGCAACATTAGTGCAAGCATAACATATAATCAATCCTCTATTTGCTTCAGGTTTCAACTCAAAACCACCTCATATATAGCATATATTACTGTAGCAACTTCTCTAAAAGTTGCGTGATCAAAAGAACTCAAAAGAAAGCGATAAAGTGGCAAACACAAATATTGGCAAAAATCTGTCAAAACTGAACATCTGACAAAGGTCGAATTTTTGAGGGATTTTCTGTTGCTCAAATCAAAAAGTGTTCAACTAAGAAAAGTTTGGATATAACCTGGGGCATATGCACAAGAAATCGCAGGTCCAAAAGATAAACAGAGAATTTTCACGAATTTTTTACGGTGCAGCACCGAAAACAGTTTTAGGACAGCAACATCCCCAAATCTTTACCTCACTCAAATTAGAGGCTTCTCTTGGCACAAAAAGGAAATAAACAAGATAAGGAGCAGTCATTACAGTAGTAATGACTTCCAAGACTCAAATAAAAGAAAAAGTACTGAAAAGAAAACATTGGGTTATCTCCCAAGAGTGCTTTTCTTTAACGTCTTTGAGCTAGGCGCACAAAATTGCGAATCAAGTAATATCAAGTGATGAAGCATCAAGCTCATAATTTGATCTAAGAATAGAGTCAAAAAGCAATTTCTTTCTTTTCCTAGGGAAGTGTTCCATACCTTTCTTAAGTGGGAATTGATATTTGATAGTGCCTTCCCTCATATCAATGATAGCACCTACAGTTCGAAGAAAGGGTCTTCCCAAAATAATAGGACATGAAGCATGGCATTCAACGTCCATAACAAGAAAATCAACGGGAACAAGTTTATTGTTAACCACAATAAGAACATCATTAATCCTTCCCAAAGGTTTCTTCTTAGCAACATCAGCAATAGGAACATCAAAATAACATTTTTCAAGCGGTGGTAAATCAAGCATGTCATAAATCTTTCTAGGCATGATAGAAATACTAGCACCTAGATCACATAAAGCATGGAAATCATAACCATTAACATGCATATCAATGATGGGTTCCCAACCATCATCTAACTTCTTGGGAACAGAGGCTTTTTGCTTCAACTTTTCATCCCTAATCTTTATGAGAGCATTGGTAATATGCTTAGTAAAAGCAATATTTAAAGAACTAGCATTGGGAGTCAAGGCAAGCTTTTGCAAGAACAAAATTACTTCAGATATATTGCAGCCATCAACATCAAAATAATTAAAAGAAATAGAGCTATCATCTCCCACACTCCGAAAAATTTCAGCACTCTTTTGAGAAAAAGTTTTGGCAGTTTTAGGCTTTTTAACACAAGGAGTGGGAGCTTTCTCTACACCAATCAAAGTAAGAGGATTGCTACCAGTAGGAGCAACATCATTAGAGGTTGTAATAGTACATACCTTCATCTTTCTAGCCATCTCATCTTCTCTTTCCCACCTGGCATGCAATTCCGCTAACAATCTAATATTTTCATCAATTCCAACTTGAATAGCATTAGCGGTAGCAACAACATTGCTCTCTTTCACATTATTAGGTAACACTTTTAATTTCAGAAGTTCAACATCATGAGCAAGGCTATCAACTTTAGAAGCAAGAATATCAATTTTGCCTAACTTTTCCTCAACAGACTTGTTAAAAGCAGTTTGCTTACCGATGAAGTCCTTGAGCATTACCTCAAGCTCGGAGGGCGCGGCCCTAGTGTTGTTGTAGGAATTACCATAAGAGTTACCATAACCATTACCATTGGTAGAAGGATACGGCCTATAATTGTTACTAGCAAAATTGTTCCTATAAGCATTGTTGTTAAAATTGTTATTTCTAATGAAATTCACATCAACATGCTCTTCTTGAGCAACCAGAGAGGCCAAAGGAACATTATTAGGATCAACATGGGTCCTATCATTAGCAAGCATAGCCATAATGATATCAATCTTATCATTCAAGGAAGAGGTTTCCTCAACAGAATTTACCTTCTTACCTTGTGGAGCTCTCTCGGTGTGCCATTCAGAATAATTTACCATCATGTTGTCGAGTAGCTTTGACGCGGCGCCCAAGGTAAGGGACATAAAAGTGCCTCCAGCAGCTGAATCAAGTAGGTTCCTTGAAGAAAAATTCAGTCCTGCATAAAAAGTTTGGATAATCATCCAAGTAGTCAGTCCATGAGTGGGGCAATTCTTTATCATAGATTTCATTCTTTCCCAAGCTTGAGCAACATGTTCATTATCAAACTGAGTAAACTTCATAATATAGCTACGCAACGATATAATCTTAGCAGGAGGATAGTATCTACGAATAAAAGCATCCTTACACTTAGCCCATGAATCAATACTATTCTTAGTCAAAGACAGCAACCAATCTTTAGCTTTGCCTCTCAAAGAAAAAGGAAACAACTTGAGCTTAATAATATCACTATCAACATCCTTATATTTCTGCATCTCACATAGCTCAACAAAATTGTTGAGATGAGCTGCAGCATCTTCAGTACTAGTATCAGAAAATTGCTCTTTCATAACAAGGTTCAATAAAGCAGGCTTAATCTCATAAAAGTTTGCAGCAGGAATAGGTGGTGCAATAGGACTGCAGATAAAATCACTATTGTTCGTGCTAGTGAAGTCACACAACTTGGTGTTTTCAGGATTGGCCATTTCAGCAAAACGAAAGTAAACAAGTAAAAACAGCTACCAAGGATTCTAATTTTTTTGGGTTTTTGATATAAAGCAATGCAGGTAAAATAAAATAAAGTAAAGCAAAACAATAACAAAGTAAAGAATGTGTGTGCGAAGAACTCCCCTCGCAAAAGTCTTCTCTCCTCCCCGGCAACGGCGCCAGAAAAAAGCATGCTGATCCCTTGTTGGTGTGGAGCAGACTGTCCTTGTGCATGGTGAATAACCAGCCCGTTGGGAACCCCAAGAGGAAGGTATGATGAGTGTAGCAGCAAGTTTTCCCTCAGTTTAAGAAACCAAGGTTTATCGAACAGGAGAGGAGAGACAATGACGACTGAAGGTGATGCTTGCTAGGTTGCGACATCAGCGGACAATTTATATATGGCGCCTCGTCCAAGCTTTGCTTGCTAGCTGCAACATGGAACCTACACAAACACAAACAAATACTTTGCTCCGAACTTGCGATGAGGTTGTCAATCTCACCGGTTTGCTTGAAACAAAGGTTATGAGTGTATCGAGTGGAAAACAATATAGTATGCGAGTAAAGTAAACAGTACGAGTAAAGTAAACAGGTGATAGCAATATGATGGAAATAGGACCGGGGTCCACAGTTCACTAGTGGTGTCTCTCCATAGATAAAATAACACATGCTGGGTAAACAAATTACAGTTGGGCAATTGATAGAATAGAGATAACGTGATATGTCAAGAAGATCACTATGAGATTTACTCTGGGCATTACAACAAAATACATAGACCGCCATCCAACTGCATCTATGACTAATAATCCACTCCCTGGGATATCAATCTGAACACCCTAGAAGTATTAAGTTGCGAACAACAGATAATTGCATTAAGCAAAGTGTGTAATGTAAACAAAGCATATGCCCTTGAGCATATGAATGTTGTTTTCTCCCTAGTAGCAACAGCACATCTACCACCTTAGAGGTTTCTGTCACTCCCCCAGGTGAAATAGAGGCATGAACCCACTATCGAGCATAAATACCCCCTCTTGGAGTCACTAGCAACTACTCGGCCAAGATAGCTACTAACAACGGAGAGCATGCAAGATCATAAACAACATAGAGATAACAAAAGATATAATTCAGTACAGCAACTTAATCATAAACACCAATATTCATCGGATCCCAACAAACCAAACATGTAGAATTACATAACGGTGATCTCAATCATGTCTGGCAGCTCATGAGATCTAAACATGAAGCACATGGTGGAGAAGACAACCATCTAGCTACTGCTATGGACCCATAGTCCAAGGTAGACTACTCACTCATCGCTCCGGAGGCAAGCATGGCGATGAACGAGACCTCCGGTGGCGATTCCCCTCTCCGGCAGGGTGTCGGGAAGAGCTTCTCGACCCTCCCGATCTTCGGGTCGACGGCGGCGGCGGATCGCGATGTGTTCTGGAAAACTGATCGGGTCCTTAGGTTTTTCTTGTCGGGGGGTCTTTATAGGCGAAGGGGCGATGTCAGAGGAGGGGCCAGGCGGCCACACACGGGGGTGGCGCGGGCCAGGGGCTGGCCGCGCCACCTGTGCGTGTGGGCCCCTGGTCCCTCGCTTCCTACTCTCCTTCGGATCTCTGGAAGCTTCCGGGTAAAATAAGACTTCAGGAACTTGTTTCGTCCAATTCCGAGAATATTTCCTGTGTATCACTCTGGAACACAAAAATAGCAGAAAACAGGAAACTGGCACTGTGGCACTTCGTTAATAGGTTAGTTCTGGAAAATGCATTAAAATGCCACTAAGTGTAACGAAACAATAGGCAAATGGTGTAAAAACAAGCATGGAGCATCAAAAATTATAGATACGTTTGAGACGTATCAGATACTCATTGGAAGCAAAGGGCACATGTCACATGGTTGCAACATGGAGACCGAAACACCACATATTTTCATTCGGTAGCATCGGAGAGGAAAAAACAAAATACAATAAAAAAACTGAGGAGGGAAGATGGTCTGGTAGTAGAAGGGGAGGAGAACTTGCAGGCCCTCGTAACTTATTATTTCTCTGGTTTGTTTACCCCTATGGCAGGTACAAATCCGGCGCAGGTACTACCACACATTCAGCCACGTGTTACAGATCAGATGAATGAACATCTCATGGCTGAGTTTACACGTGAAGAAATTAAAGAAGCATTGGATAGTATTGGAGATCTTAAAGCTCCTGGTGTTGACGGCATGCCAGCAATTTCTTATAAAAAACGGTTGATGACACAGTGGTGCATGAGGTTTTAAGTGTGTTGCAAGGCGGCAGTATACCAGAGGGATGGAACGAAACTGATGTTGGCACGGCCAAAGTATCGTTGCTGTTTCAAAAAAATAATCAAAATTTATATTTATAAGTTTCAAAAAATCTGAAAATAAATCTTCACATAGTAAATGATGTAACTAACAAATGTGCAACTTTTTAATGTAAAATTCTTTATATTGCATGCTACAAAAAAATGACAAAATCTGTCAAAATTTAGAGATTTGAAATATCTGTACTTACATCTAGACGTTTGTCATTTTTGTGTAGCTCATTATCTGAAAAGATACGTACTTATGCTTTTTGGATTCCGAGATCTAGATATGTACAATTTCATATCATGGCGGTTGCATGATTTTCGAATTTTTGGTTATTGAATGCAAAATTTGAACGGTTTCATATTCAATCCTCAAATTTGACGTATTCCAAACAGTTTTGAATTTGAACACATTCGAGTTTCAATAAATTTGAGCTACCTTAGCTACGTGACAGTTCCGTAAAATAAAAAGAATGAAGGATCGGTCGGCAACGAGGGTAGCATAGGACCGACAGTGTCACTCGTTTTTTGGGCTAGAACAAAGTCAACACGAGACAGGGTTGCGTGTTGCGCCGCCCTTGCAGAGGCTCGCAGACGAGTAATGAAGGTGTTCTCTTCCCTCTCCCCTCTGGACGAACGCCGTCGCCTGTCCAATCCGCCATCAAGCAGTAATGCCTCCGACGAGCAAAAAGCCTGCCATTTCCCCACCATTTCCTCATATATAACCGCGATGAAGACTCAGAGGATAAAGCAGCCAGCTGGGAAGGGATTTGGGAAGCAGCCGCCGCGGAAGGCAAAATTTCGGAAGAAGTCCGTTCCGATCAAGCGAGTAAGTAGCCAATCCCTTTCGAGTCTTCCTCTGTTTTCTGCGTTAGGGTTCATCTCTGTTTTAGTTGAAGATTTGAAGCGTGTGTGGTTGGGGGGAATTAGACAAGGGGAATGGAGATTACTGTTCATCCGAAAGCGAAGCTCATGCAATTCTTCCAGTAGCAACAGTCAGCTGAGGATAAACTACATGGTTTGTTCCGTTTTTCAACTTTACTCATATTTTGTGGTCAACCCAAGATTTCGGATGCCTAGGGCTTCTAATTTTTGATTTCTCTGCGAGTAGCGAAAAGCATTGGTGGGCAAAATGCAGCACTGCTACTAGTTCTCTTTCATGTGATCTAGGACTAAAGTTTGAAAACTAGTGTCCAGCGTGTGTGTGCAAAAAGCATAGGTGGGCAAAATGCAGCACTGCTACTAGTTCTCTTTCGTGTGATCTAGGACTAAAGTTTGAAACCTAGTGTCCAGCATGTGTGTTTAACTTCTGGTTAATTAATCGTGAATGAATTTGTTCCCTAGCTATTGTCATCACAGAAGTTATTATTCCCTAGTTGCTGTTGTTATAGTTCCATAGCTAGCTGCTGTTGTTATAGTTCCATAGTTGATAGTTGTACCTGTACGCATCTCCTTTTGTTCGGGAACATCTTGATTTCCTTGCTCTTCCAAGAACAGGTCAGGAATGTTTGGTTCAGTGTTAATTAGTTTCCATAAAAAAAAATCTGGAACATCTTGACTGTCGTGCTTGACTGCTATGCTTGTTCTTAGACACATGATGCTATGGTCATATTTGAGTTCTCATTTATTAACCAGCAGCGGAATATAGGTGGAGCAGGCGCCGGCATGGTCTCCTCAACTGAAGCAACTGAGTCTGACAAGGACTGTTAGCTCATCTGTGAGTCTGACAAGGACTGTTAGCTCATCTGTTTCTTCCTCTGAAACCGGTCAGCCGAGGATGAAGAACCTTCTTAGTATCCCCTGGCCGAAGAAGAAGCGCTCCTCCAGTCGCCGAAAGAAACCTGTGGCATACCAGTCTGATGGTAGTGCGGGTCAGTCTGATGGTACTGCGGGTCTTCATACTCTGGTATGAACATTTTTCCATTCCTCCATTAGAGTTTCTAATTATAAACCCCCATTCAGCAGTGTGCTTTTCCATAACAAGATTGAGCCTTTCCCAACCTAGCCAATGGATTTTGTTTTCTTTATCCTATTGTGCCCACCAGTATTTACTCATCATACTGTTTATTTCTTCACACATACCCTTTGTTATATCAAAGCAAGTCATGGCATAGATTGGTATTGCTTGAGTACGGGTGATACGTCTCCAACGTATCTATAATTTTTGATGCTCCATGCTTGTTTTTACACCATTTGCCTATTGTTTCGTTACACTTCGTGGCACTTTTATGCATTTTCCGGAACTAACCTATTAACGAGTTGCCACAGTGCCAGTTCCCTGTTTTCTGCTGTTTTTGTGTTTCAGAAGTGATACACAGGAAATATTTTCAGAATTGGACGAAACAAGTTCCTGAAGTCTTATTTTACCCGGAAGCTTCCAGAGATCCGAAGGAGAGTAGGAGGTGGGCCACCAGGGGCCCACACACAGGGGTGGCACGGCCAGCCCCTGGCCCACGCCACCCTGGTGTGAGGAGCCCCTGGCTGCCCCCTGACGACGCCCCTTCGCCTATAAGAAGCCTCGGGACGGAAAACCCTAAGGGAGTCGGCAAAATTTCCAGAACAGTTCCGCATCGCTGCCGCTGTCGAAGCCAAATTTTGTGGGACAGAAGTCTCTATTCCGGCACCCTGCCGGGACGGGGAAGTGCCCCCGGAGCCATCTCCATCGATCTCCATCGCCGTCTCCGCCGTCTCCATCGACCTCACCGCCATCTCCATCAACCTTGCTGTCTCCTATGATGAGGAGGGAGTAGTTCATCCCCGGGGCTGAGGGCTCTACCGGTAGCTATGTGGTTCACCTCTCTCTCCCATGATGTGATCTTTATGTGATCGTGAGCTTTGTATCATGTTGAACAAGTAGATGTTATTATTCAGATATTATGTGTACTCTAGTGATGTTATTAAAGTAATCTATTCCTCCTGCCATGGTGTAACGGTGATAGTGCGTGCATCATGGTGGTACTTGGTCTAGGCTACGATTGTGATCTTTTATGGATTATGAGAATAATTATCACTATGACAGTATTGAAGTGATCTATTCCTCCTTTCATGGTGTAATGTTGACAGTGTGTGCACCGTGTTAGTACTTGGTCTAAGTTGCAATAATATCTATCTTAAGTTGTGCTTTGATTTGGATATCTCTATGAGTGGTGTTTGTCAAGTACTTGATGAACTTTAAGGAGTGCTTCGTAGCCCTACGCAATGATTAGTGTTGTTCAATAGGAGAGTAATTCAGAGTACCTTAGTGAAGAGAAGTTATTTATTTGTTCAATCATGTTATATTTGTTGGGAGTGTGTCCACTAGTGAAAGTATGATCCCTAGGCCTTGTTTCCAAGCATTGCACACCGTTTACTTCCTGTTTTGTTACATGTTTGCTTGCAGCGATACTTATTCCATATCACATTTGCTACTTATAATCATCACTACCACTTGTATTTCACTATCTCTTCGCCGAACTAGTGCACCTATACATCTGACAAGTGTATTGGGTGTGTTGGGGACACAAGAGACTTTCTGTATCGTAATTGCAGGGTTGCTTGAGAGGGGTAGCTTTGACCTCTTCCTCCCTGAGTTCGATAAACCTTGGGTGATCCACTTAAGGGAAACTTGCTGCTGTTCTACAAACCTCTGCACTTGGAGGCCCAACACTGTCTACAAGAACAGACGCGTGCGTAGACATCAAGCTCTTTTCTGGCGCCGTTGCCGGGGAGGTAAGGTAAAAGGTACTCGCATCCTCCTGTGTGAGTGCTCGGAGTTATTTCCTTTAGATTCTGCAATTACATCTTTTTGTTTCTTGTTTTTATTTTCACTAGTTAGGCTTAATGGAAAACAATGAGTTCTTTAGTCTTTTTCCTGAGTTTAGATATGAAGTATTTGAAGAGAAAATTGAAAAACCTTTGGAGCTTATTTCGCATAGCAATGTTATTAGTACGAATGCTTTGAATACCGTTACTGCTAATGCTATAGAAAAGTCTAAGCTTGGGGAAGCTGGTTTTGTTAAGCATGATATTTTTAGTTCCCCAGCTTTAGTGGAGAAAGTTTGCTCTGATGATATTTTATCTCCCCTATGTGATGTTCCTTCTTATGATGATATGTTTGAAGAATATGCTTTGCGAAATAGCTGTTCTTTAGCTTGTGATGATACTAAACCTCTAGTTTATGATGGCTATGATGATGAGTATAATATTTTCAGTTCACCTACTATTGAGGATAAAATTAGTTATGATTACAGTATGCCTCCTATTTATGATGATTATGGTGATGAGAATAATTATTCTATTGAATCTGCTCCTACTACTATTGTTCCTGTGGTGAGTATTAATTCTTTTATGCATGTGGCTCATGATAGGGATGCTTTATGTGATAGTTATATTGTTAGTTCTATTCATGATGCTACTGAAAGTTATTATGAGAGAGGGAAACATGGTTTGATGGATCTCAACAATATTGAGTTTCCCCTCTTTATGTTGCAATTCTTGAAGTTGTACTTGTTTTGCCTTCCTATGCTTTTTGCTTTGCGCCCACATGAGCATCTTTGCAAATTACTGCGCCTAGCTCAAAGGCGTTAAAGAAAAGCACTCTGGGGAGATAACCCAATGTTTTTACTTTCAGTACTTTTTCTTTTATTTGAGTCTTGGAAGTTATTACTACTGTAATGACCGGTCCTTATCTTGTTTATTTCGTTTTTGTGCCAAGAGAAGCCTCTAATTCGAGTGAGGTAAAGATTTGGGGATGTTGCTGTCCTAAAACTGTTTTCGGTGCTGCACCGTAAACATTCGTATAAATTCTCTATATATCTTTTCGACCTGCTATTTCTTGTGCATATGCCCCAGGTTATATCCAAACTTTCGTTAGTTGAACACTTTTTGATTTGAGCAACAGAAAACCCCTCAAAAATTCGGCCTTTGTCAGCTGTTCTGTTTTGACAGATTTCTGCCAATATTTGTGTTTGCCACTTTATCGCTTTCTTTTGAGTTCTTTTGATCACGGAACTTTTTGGGAGGTTGCTACAGTAGTATTTGCTATATATGTGGTGGTTTTGAGTTGAAACCTGAAGCAAAAAGGGTTGATTCTATGTTATGCTTACACTAATGTTGCTAATAGATTTGTGTTTAGTTTTGTATGAAGGAAGTTTTCAAGTGTAGGGATTGGAGAATTATGAGATGAGATGAAGAATGGACAAAAGCTCAAACTTGGGGATGCCCATTCATCACCCCAAGAAATATCCAAGAAGTACAAGCGTCAAAGCTTGGGGATGCCCCCGAGACACCCCTTCTTCATCGGCAAAAATCAGGTCACCTTTCAAGACACTATATTTTTATTGCTTCATGCACTATGCGTTTTTCTTGGAGCGTCAGTTGTTTTTGTTTTCAGTATTAGTTTAGTTTAGTTTGCTGCAATAAATGGTTAGATCACATCATGTTTCTTTTGGAGGCGATGAACTCGTTTTTCATTTGCCAAGAACACTCCGTTTTTCACTCTTATCGTTCAATGAGTGTTCTCTTTTTCTGCTACTGCTTTTGGTTTTTGTTTTCGCCATGATTTGCATTCAGATCTTCTTATATTTATTTATCAAGGTGTATTTTTGCCTCTGGACAATGTTGGTTTTCCTCAAAAGAGTTGGATTAAAAAGTTTGAATGGTGTTGGAAAAGAGAAAAAGCTTTATGCAAAAAAGTGGTACAAGAAGGAGCTTGTGTAGACTGCGGCCTAGGCTTTTGCATGTCATGCTTGATGTCTTTTTGATAGTATGCTTAGTGGTTTTGCTGTAGCATGACTTGTCTCCAATAACTGAGATTGTTTAATGAGCCTTTGAAAAAATCATGTGTTGTTTATATTATTTGGAAGCATTAATTTGGTTTTCTCCTTTGATGCTTTATTTGGGTTGACTTGGCACATGCTTACACCATGTTGACTACAAAAATAAGTCGCCTATAGCCTCTATGATCATTTAGTTTTTGACTTGTGATGCCATCTTATGCTTCTTTTAATGTCGCTTTGCATGATTATGGCCGTTGTTGCTCTCTTAGTTGGTCGCTCCCAGTCTTTTGCTAGCCCTTGCCTTGTACTGAGTATGAGCTCTACTCGTGCATCCAACTCCCAAAAACCAAGTTTTCCATTGTGTCCACTATAAACTCCTATGCATGGTATTTGTAAGCCATTCCAAAGTAAATTTTCTTGTGCTACCTTTCAAAAAATCCTACAAAATACTTATCATTTTGTGACACTGTTTTCAGCTCATGGGGACGTAGTGGTCGGATTTGCTATCTTCCATATTGCTTATTCCAAAAAGAAAAAAAAAGAAAGAAAAAAGAAAGAAAAAAAGGCACTCCTCCATGGTATGTGAATGTTGGTGGGCACCCGATGGAATCGGTTAGCCATGGTTTGAGAAAGCAAAAAAGGTGGGGAGGAGTGCCAAGCTTTATAAAAAGAGCACAAAAGTGCCAATCTCTCTCTCGAAAACTTGCTTCATTTTTGTATGGAAGATAGTAAGAACCCCATTGCCAGTCGTTGACAAAGACAACCACCTCTCAAAACCAATTTTTATCTCTCTGTTTTACAAATGAAAAGCTCTAGCACATGTTTAATCACTGCTTCCCTCCGCGAAGGGCCTTTCTTTTACTTTTATGTTGAGTCACCACCTTCTACCTTTATGCACCATTAAGAGAGCATAGTTGTCATTCTGAGTATAATGTGCATTGTCCCAAAGTTTTCATTGATTGATTCATGATCATGGTTTCACTTGTTCTTAAATTATTTGTATCTAGTCGCCCTCTTAAACTTGAAGGTGTCCTATGCATTTATGTTTTGCTCTCTTTGAAGGACAAGCTGAAAACCATTTGTATGTTTTTCCTTATGATTTGAACACACGTTTGACTTTCATTGTTTCATTTTCATGATCTTTTGTTTGTATTCGTTTGCATGTTTACAACATGGTTGCTAAGTTCTTATTGTCAAGATTATATATTCATGCCCATGTTTTAAGTTCTTATGATCCCAGCTCACAAATGCTTACATATTTGATCAAGATTGTGTAGGTGCATGTCACCTCAAAAATTATTCTTTTGTTATCACGTACCTACTCGAGGATGAGCAGGAGTTAAGCTTGGGGATGCTTGATACGTCTCCAACGTATCTATAATTTTTGATGCTCCATGCTTGTTTTTACACCATTTGCCTATTGTTTCGTTACACTTCGTGGCACTTTTATGCATTTTCCGGAACTAACCTATTAACGAGTTGCCACAGTGTCAGTTCCCTGTTTTCTGCTGTTTTTGTGTTTCAGAAGTGATACACAGGAAATATTCTCGGAATTGGACGAAACAAGTTCCTGAAGTCTTATTTTACCCGGAAGCTTCCAGAGATCCGAAGGAGACTAGGAGGTGGGCCACCAGGGGCCCACACACAGCGGTGGCGTGGCCAGCCCCTGGCCCGCGCCACCCTGGTGTGAGGAGCCCCTGGCTGCCCCCTGACGATGCCCCTTCGCCTATAAGAAGCCTCGGGACAGAAAAGCCTAAGGGAGTCGGCGAAATTTCTAGAACAGTTCCGCATCGCCGCCGCTGTCGAAGCCAAATTTCGGGGGACATAAGTCTCTGTTCTGGCACCCTGCCGGGACGGGGAAGTGCCCCCGGAGCCATCTCCATCGATCTCCATCGCCGTCTCCGCCGTCTCCGTCGACCTCACCGCCATCTCCATCAACCTTGCTGTCTCCTATGATGAGGAGGGAGTAGTTCATCCCCGGGGCTGAGGGCTCTACCGGTAGCTATGTTGTTCACCTCTCTCTCCCATGATGTGATCTTTATGTGATCGTGAGCTTTGTATCATGTTGAACAAGTAGATGTTATTATTCAGATATTATGTGTACTCTAGTGATGTTATTAAAGTAATATATTCCTCCTGCCATGTTGTAACGGTGACAGTGCGTGCATCATGGTGGTACTTGGTCTAGGCTACGATTGTGATCTTTTATGGATTATGAGAATAATTATCACTATGATAGTATTGAAGTGATCTATTCCTCCTTTCATGGTGTAATGTTGACAGTGTGTGCACCGTGTTAGTATTTGGTCTAAGTTGCAATAATATCTATCTTGAGTTGTGCTTTGATTTGGATATCTCTATGAGTGGTGTTTGTCAAGTACTTGATGAACTTTAAGGAGTGCTTCGTAGCCCTACGCAATGATTAGTGTTGTTCAATAGGAGAGTAATTCAGAGTACCTTAGTGAAGAGAAGTTATTTATTTGTTCAATCATGTTATATTTGTTGGGAGTGTGTCCACTAGTGAAAGTATGATCCCTAGGCCTTGTTTCTAAGCATTGCACACCGTTTACTTCCTGTTTTATTACATGTTTGCTTGCAGCGATACTTATTCCATATCACATTTGCTACTTATAATCATCACTACCACTTGTATTTCACTATCTCTTCGCCGAACTAGTGCACCTATACATCTGACAAGTGTATTGGGTGTGTTGGGGACACAAGAGACTTTCTGTATCGTAATTGCAGGGTTGCTTGAGAGGGGTAGCTTTGACCTCTTCCTCCCTGAGTTCGATAAACCTTGGGTGATCCACTTAAGGGAAACTTGCTGATGTTCTACAAACCTCTGCACTTGGAGGCCCAACACTGTCTACAAGAACAGACGCGTGCGTAGACATCAACGGGCTTTAATTAAAATTTCTTTTCCTGCCTTAGATAGCATTTTTTTCCCTTCCCAACCTTGTCTTTTGCTCCAGATCCTGTCTTTTATATAAGTGAAAGTTCTCTTTTTTTTCCCACATAAACTGGCAGACCTAGGTACTTGCTGTTTCTTCCTTCACAGGTTATTCCCAGAATTTTCATCAAATTCCTCTTTTCATTTATCGGCTTTGCTCATGTCTAGTTTTAGGGCAGCATAGATGTGGCTGCAGTCTTTGATTAACTGTCTATAGAAATACATTCTTGGAAAATGCGTTTGAGGTTCTTTGTATCATAACTGAACTAAATTTGCTCTTTCTTGCCTAAAATATGCAAGACATTAACTGGTTATATTTATTTTGTTCTATAGAGTGAGTGTGCGTTAAGTATGGAAGGCTCTGATAAGGAGGCAACTGTGGAACCGCAGAAGAAAGGCAAGAAACCGCGGAAGAACAACAATACACACCATCGTTGGGTTGAGGACGAGGTCAAGCTGCTGTTGGAGCTATTCACCAGTAATGGATCCATCAGAGAGTATCATACGGGCAAAACAGCTTTTCGTAAATTTGTTGCAGAACAGATAAATATACGACTCGGACATAATGATGGCTACGTTGATCTGGATGCTAATTCGATCAAGGACAAAATGAAAGGAATTCATCGCATACATATCTATGGAGATCCTAAGGGTAGAGTACCACAGTACATGTACATGCTGGATATTGTTGAGTTGTACCGTGATGAAATCCACTTAATCTGCAATAAAAATAGCTCAAGTTCCCTGTCAAGAAGTGATGCACCCTCAAGTTCAGTGGCAATGCAAGGCTAGGGGCAGGAACATTCACATTTTGGCACAGTTCGATATCTGAAGCGTCAGGGTATCTCTGACTTTGACCAGACACACACTAGACATCCATACAGCTTTTGCATGTGAGAAATTAGCAAAACTGTGACAAAAAAACCCACATTAACAATGCTTGACCATCATAGCATAAGGATAATCATCAATTCTGGGTTCAAAGCGAAGTCCACAACTAAAGAAAGAAAACAACACTTTTAAAATTAAGGCACATGCCCTGCTTTATATATAAAGCAACCACCAAGAACAAACAACGAGTACAATCTGGGGACACCACACCCAGCACCACACCCTGGGGACAACACACCCAGCACCACAACCTGGGGGAAAAAACACACCCAGCACAACCAACCAGTTCCAAACTCACTACACTAGTTCCACAGCGACCAACATACAAACAAGTTCAGCACACAGCAAGCCACAGGCGGCCACCAAAACAACAGGACCCAAGGTATGAATACAGCACAGCAACTAGACAGCGCCAAGCTCGGGCTTCCACATGGCAGCAACGGTCGACCAGCTTACTCGCTCTCCTCCGAAAGTGCATCCAACACTTCATCATAATTCTTATTCACAAGAAAACCCTCGTACACTTTTACAGGCATCCTATTGCGTTTTCCACGGTCCAACGGTGGTGCTGTCAAAGACACAAACACATGCATATATATCAGTAAGAATTCATGATATTTAGAACGTAGAACTAAACAGATACGGGGTAGGTATCATCACCAATCTCCCTCCCAAGTCATGTACTCCGTTTCTTCTTGGGCTCAATCTTATCCTTTTGCAGCAATGGTTGCTGGTCCACATGCTCTGCTGCCAAAGACGAGAGGACATGCAGATATCAGAAGTATGAGAACACATGCATATATATCAGTAAGAATTCATGATATTTAGAACGCAGAACTAAACAGATACGGGGTAGGTATCATCACCAATGCCCTTCCCAAGTCCTGTACCCCGTTTCTTCTTGGGCTTAACATTCTTATCCTTTTGCAGCAATGGTTGCTGGTCCACATGCTCTGCTGCCAAAGACGGGAGGACATGCCGATATCAGAAGTATGAGAAGCTTGCTGGAATGAAATATTTAGAACTTCACACATACTGGGTAGGTTTCATCACCTTTGTCCTTCTCACGGCCTGCTCCCGCTTTCCTCACTTGCCTATTCTCTGGGACCAATGGGTGTTGTTCCACATGCGCTGCTGCCGAAGACAGGAGGACATGCAGATATCAGAAGTATGAGAAGCTTGCTGGAATGAAATATACCGTGCAGAACTTCACAAATAAATAAAATTGAGTAAGTGACTTCATTGCATTACCTTGGTCTGCCCCACGTTCTACACCCTCATTGACTTGGTTAGCACCCACATCAGGTTCCAGGGGATCATCGTCCATGAATGGTGGTTCCTCAAATTCCTCCCCGGATGCATTGGTACCTTGTTCAGCATCAAGATTCAGGGGCTCCTTGTCCATGAATGGTCGTAAAAGGCCATATCTAAAATTCAATTCCTCCAATAGAAGCTCAAGATCATTCTTGACTGACGAATTCATGCTCTCATTGTCAGTTCTACCATTTCTGGCATCCACCTGAAAACACATTACTAAACTTTTAGATGTATATTTATTTGCTTAACCAGGCAGACAAACACATTGGCAAGTTTAGGGAACATACCGTTATATCATCATCAGATGGAGAACCCTGTGGTGGTGAGTCGGTGCCATTCGCCTGCCCAGCCACAACCCTAGCCAGCTATGTGCCAAAACACACTATCATTCATAAGCAATGCACAAAACAGAAACATTTCATGTAAAAAACAGAAGTATTTCATGTACAAAACAAACTTACATGCAGCAGGTAAAAACATCCTTGGCCAGCACCCGCTCCCGCAGCAAGTTGTTCAAGGATAAAACCATTCCAGTCTAGTGTGTTTATTCTTTCAACGGGAATGATATCTCCCAAAATATCCAGATTCACTCTTAAGTAAATTTTTGGAGCAAGAACAGTGCTTACAAGTGCAAGAGTGAAATTAATGGCAAACCGTGCATCAGACATCCCATCAGACATCAAATCATCAGGTTCCTCCTCAGTAAGTCGAGACCACAAGGTAGAAAGTGTAACGCCTTTTTCATGTATCGTGCTAGATCCAAGTTGTATTTATTTTTCACAGACTCGAGAAGTTTACTTTTATAAAGTGCATCTCTCTCGAGTAAGTTGTGTTTGAACTTGAACCGACCGCAATGCAGTTTGAACAATTCTTTTATCGCAAGTTTTAAGTCTATGTCCCCAGATGAAAGTTCCATATTCATACTTTCAGCATTAAACATTTCAACAAGATCAGTAAAGAGTTCCCGGGGCACATGCTGCTCAGCACTGAGCAAGTCGCACACATTCCAGAAACACCTGAGATGGGGATTGGCCATAATTTTCCCTTTTAAAGTCCTGATTCCGTCTGCAGCTGAGTTGATATCGCTCTGGATCCTCATCTGAAAGACTTTGGATTCTATCAATTCCGGATTCAGGAGGTCAAGTGCAATAAAATTTGGCACCATCAGTTTACTGATGACAAACAACTAACCAATCATAATGCAGCAGTAGTAAAATAATTAACTGACATGCTGAAGATGTGCAGCTACACAAGAAAATGTTCAGGAACAACATTCCAGGCAGTGAACATACATGAGATGGTCCATAAAGCCCTAGTTTATTTTAGAAGAAATTTATCACTAACGATTTGATCCTTCCAAAAAAATGATTAACACTACCAATTTGCACACTGTGTACAACCACACAAAGGCAGAAACAAACTGCATATCCTAGCAATGACTAAATGTATTAGAATCATGTATCCTTGTTCTGTATTTGATTAACACTACCAACTTATTACCCCATGTCTCTGCAATTGGCATTTAGTTTTTTGTCCAAGCTTGATATTGAAACGGATTAATTACGGAAGCAAGAAGGGGCCAAGAAACAGAGCCCATCTCGAATGGGGAATCCAGTGCCCGATGGTATAGATGGGATTTGGTTAACCATTTATCTTTTGGATTCTAACCTATTAAACCCTTTTCTACAAAGTGTTAATATTGGTTAACCATTAGGTTATTTTGCGTAGATAATTTTTCATATATTATATGTTTTTTTTCGAGTCCGTATGCAAAAGTTAGAGCTGTTTTAATTTGGAACAACCTTTTTTTTCAAAAAAAATCAATTTTCAAATTTTCAAATTTTCCATAAAAGTTAGTTGCATGAGGTACATGCATGTAAAAGGATTTTGAAATTTGAAGTTTTTATCATTTTTGTTTATTTTTTTCATATGTTTTTTCTGCGGGGGGGGGGGGGTAGGCATGAGAGGAAAATTGGGGGAGACCCTTTAGTCCGGGTTGGTAACACCAACCGGGACTAAAGGGTGAGGCTTTAGTCCCGGTTGGAGACACCAACCGGGACTAAAGGTCACTAACCCTTTAGTCCCGGTTCGTATTTTCAACCGGGACTAAAGGTCCCGTTTGAACCGGGACAAAAGATTCTTGGCCCACATAGTCTTTTGAACCGGGACTAATGCTCACATTAGTCCCGGATCAAAACACAACCGGGACTAAAACTCAAATTCGCCCTGGACATTAGGCATGTTTTCTACTAGTGTTTAGGAAACAATTAAACCTAGGTTCATTCACCATTTAAAGAGAAATGTAAGATAAATCATGCAAGGACCAAGTACTTTGTGTTAATAAATCATTTTTTGTAATATACATGCTAACAGCAAAAAATAAGAAGAAATTGTACCAAGATATTAAACCTCTTTCTCAAATTACAGGTGCACGTAGTCATGCCCACAAAGAACACTGATAAGAAATCCCATGACTTGCCACCCATGACATTCCATAACTTAAAATATAGGATAAAAATAGCATTGCTTCAAGGTGATAAGAAAAACAAAGAAAGACGATGAGTATCTAACTAAGGGCAGTACCTTACTACCCTTGTGTATCAATTTATTGCAATGCTAGCATCTTCCTCATCTCCTAGAACACACAAAGAGTATTTGGGGCAATTTTTAAAAATAGAAAACCCACAAATTTGCATTCAGAAGATATAATCAGTCATAGATCATCCATCAAGGAGTGAAACTTCATTTATATGTTTTGATTGCTAGCATAATTATTTCTCTTTCAAGTACTAATCTACCGTACTTCCTAAATAAAGCAAGCTGAGCACCATCAGCAATCTCTGAAGGTCTGAAAAAACCAGAATTCAGCTCATGAAGCGCAGATTATCAGTCTGTGATCAAAATGGTGTGCAAAAACACCCGCGTAGGTATCACGCGGTCATGATGTGATGGGACTGAAACCGACCGCCTTTTTCGCATTGCCATGTTCAGAAACCTCAAACCTTTTCCTTCCACTTGACAAAATTTGGTTACAAGTTACAACAGAACAGAACAGAACAGAACAGAGGTTTGATTGCCTACTCACCTACGATGAGCCCCTTGGTTGGTAGTTAGTACAAAATATCTTTCGCAGTCCATGCAGTTACACTCGTGTTGCTACATCAGCAGTGCAAGAAGTGAATCATAACAAAACTGTGCAGGCCTGTTTCTAGCACATGGAGATCCCTTCCACCATTAGTGAAGCTCCACCTCCTGATTTAAGAAACAACGATTGTTAATGGTTTAACAATTGTCAATATGCATGCAAAATTCCTTCTGTTCTTGATGTCTACACACGCTTATGTTCTTGTAGACAGTGTTGGGCCTCCAAGTGCAGAGGTTTGTAGAGCAGCAGCAAGTTTCCCTTAAGTGGATCACCCAAGGTTTATCAAACTCAGGGAGGAAGAGGTCAAAGCTATCCCTCTCAAGCAACCCTACAATTACGATACAGAAAGTCTCTTGTGTCCCCAACACACCCAATACACTTGTCAGATGTATAGGTGCACTAGTTCGGCGAAGAGATAGTGAAATACAAGTGGTATAGATGATTATAAGTAGCAAACGCGATGTGAAATAAATATCGCTGCGAGCAAACATGTAACAAAACAGCAAGTAAACGGTGTGCAAAGCTTGGAAACAAGGCCTAGGGATCATACTTTCACTAGTGGACACACTCCCAACAAATATAACATGATTGAACAAATAAACAACTTCTCTTCACTATGGTACTCTGAATTACTCTCCTATTGAACAACACTAATCATTGCGTAGGGCTACGAAGCACTCCTCAAAGTTCATCAAGTACTTGACAAACACCACTCATAGAGATATCCAAATCAGATCACAACTCAAGATAGATATTATTGCAACTTAGACCAAGTACTGACACGGTGCACACACTATCAACATTACACCATGAAAGGAGGAATAGATCACTTCAATACTATCATAGTGATAATTATTCTCATAATCCATAAGAGATCACAATCGTAGCCTAGACCAAGTACCACCATGATGCACGCACTGTCACCGTTACACCATGGCAGGAGGAATAGATTACTTTAATAACATCACTAGAGTACACATAATATCTGAATAATAACATCTACTTGTTCAACATGATACAAATCTCACGATCACATAAAGATCACATCATGGGAGAGAGAGGTGAACCACATAGCTACCGGTAGAGCCCTCAGCCCCGGGGATGAACTACTCCCTCTTCATCATAGGAGACAGCAAGGTTGATGGAGATGGCGGTGAGGTCGATGGAGACGGCAGAGACGGCGATGGAGACCGATGGAGATGGCTCTGGGGGCACTTCCCCGTCCCGGCAGGGTGCCGAAACAGAGACATCTGTCCCCCGAAATTCGTCGGTGGTGGCGGCGGAACTGCGGAACTCTTTCTGGAAAATTGCCGACTCTCTTAGGGTTTTCCGTCCCGAGGCTTTATATAGGCGAAGGGGCATCGTCAGAGGGCAGCCAGGGGCTCCTCACACCAGGGTGGCGCGGCTAGGGCCTGGGCCGCGCCACCTATGTGTGAGGGCGGCCTCTGGCCCCCCTCCGGCTCTCTTTCGGTCTTCGGGAAGCTTCCGGGAAAAATAAGACTTCTGGAACTTGTTTCGTCCAATTCGGAGAATATTTCCTGTGTAGCTTTTCTGAAACACAAAAACAGCAGAAAACAGGGAACTGGCACTGTGGCATCTTGTCAATAGGTTAGTTCCGGAAATCGCATAAGAATACCACAAAGTGTAACGAAACACAAGGCAAATGGTGTAAAAACAAGCATGGAGCATCAAAAATTATAGATACATTGGAGACGTATCAAGCATTCCCAAGCTTAACTCCTGCTCGTCCTCGAGTAGGTAAGTGATAACAAAAGAAATAATTTTTGAGGTGACATGCACCTACACAATGTTGATCATATATGTAAGCATTGTGAGCTGGGATCATAAGAACTTAAAACATGGGCATGAAAGATATAATCTTGACAACAAAAACTTAGCAACCATGTTGTAAACATGAAAATGAACACAAACAAAAGATCATGAAAGTGAAACAATGAAAGTCAAACGTGTGTTCAAATCATAAGGAAAACATACAAATGGTTTTCAGCTTGTCCTTCAAAGAGAGCAAAACATAAATGCATAGGACACCTTCAAGTTTAAGAGGGCGACTAGATACAAATAATTTAAGAACAAGTGAAACCATGATCATGAATCAATCAATGAAAACTTTGGGACAATGCACATTATACTCAGAATGACAACTATGCTCTCTTAGACGGTGCATAAAGGTAGAAGGTGGAGACTCGACGTAAAAGTAAAAGAAAGGCCCTTCGCAGAGGGAAGCAGTGATTAAACATGTGCTAGAGCTTTTCATTTGTAAAACAGAGAGATAAAAATTGGTTTTGAGAGGTGGTTGTCTTTGTCAACGACTGGCAATGGGGTTCTTACTATCTTCCATACAAAAATGAAGCAAGTTTTTGAGAGAGAGATTGGCACTTTTGTGCTCTTTTATAAAGCTTGGCACTCCTCCCCACCTTTTTTTTCCTTTCACAAACCATGGCTAACCGATTCCATCGGGTGCCCACCAACATTCACTTTCCATGGAGGAGTGCCTTTTTTCTTTCTTTTTTTTCTCTTTTTTTTTCTTTTTGGAATAAGCAATATGGAAGATAGCAAATCCGACCACTACGTCCCCATGAGCTGAAAATAGTGTCACAAAACGAGAAGTATTTTAAAGGGTTTTGAAAGGTAGCACATGAAAATTTACTTGTAATGGCTTACAAATACCATGCATAGGAATTTATAGTGGACACAATGGCAAACTTGGTTTTTGGGAGTTGGATGCATGAGTAGAGCTCATACTCAGTACAAAATGAGGGCTAGCAAAAGACTGGGAGCGACCAACTAAGAGAGCAATAACGGCCATAATCATGCAAAGCGACAAAGCAACATTAAAAGAAGCATAAGATGGCATCAAAAGTCAAAAACTAAATGATCATAGAGGCAATTGGCGACTTTGGATGAGTCTAACATGTGTGAGCATGCGCCAAGTCAACCCAAATAAAGCATCAAGGAGAAAACCAAAATAATGCTTCCAAACGATAAAAACAACGCATGATTTTTTCAAAGGCTCATTAAGCAATCTTAGTTATTTGAGACAAGTCATGCTACAGCAAAACCACTAAGCATACTATCAAAAAGACATCAAGCACGACATGCAAAAGCCTAGGCCGCAGTCTACACAAGCTCCTTCTTGTACCACTTTTTTGCATAAAGCTTTTTCTCTTTTCCAACACCATTAAAACCTTTTTGAGGAAACTCTTTTGAGGAAAACCAACATAGACCAGAGGTCCAAATACACCTTGATGCAAATATAAAACAAGATCTGAACAAAAATCAAGGCGAAAAATGCAAGCTAAACGCAGTAGCAGAAAAAGAGAACACTCGTTGAACGATAAGAGTGAAAACTAGAGTGTTCTTGGCAAACGAAAAGCGAGTTCATCTCCTCCAAAAGAAACATGATGTGATCTAACCATTTATTGCAGCAAACAAAGCAAAAGAAAACTGAAAACAAAAACAACTGACGCTCCAAAAAAAGCATAGTGCATGAAGCAATAAAAATATAGTGTCTTGAAAGGTGACCTGATTTTTGCCGATGAAGAAGGGGTGCCTCGGGGGCATCCCCAAGCTTTGACGCTTGTACTTCTTGGATATTTCTTGGGGTGATGCATGGGCATCCCCAAGCTTGAGCTTTTGTCCATTCTTCAACTCATCTCATCATTCTCCAATCCCTACACTTGAAAACTTCCTTCATACAAAACTAAACACAATTCTATTAGCAACATTAGTGTAAGCATAATATTGAATCAACCCTTTTTGCTTCAGGTTTCAACCTAAAACCACCACATATAAAGCAAATACTACTTTAGCAACTTCCCCAAAAGTTCCGTGATCAAAGGAACTCAAAAGAAAGCGATAAAGTGGCAAACACAAATATTGGCAGAAATCTGTCAAAACAGAACAGCTGACAAAGGCCGAATTTTTGAGGGGTTTTCTGTTGCTCAACTCAAAAAGTGTTCAACTAACGAAAGTTTGGATATAACCTGGGGCATATGCACAAGAAAAATCAGGTCCAAAAGATATATAGAGAATTTATACGAATTTTTACGGTGCAGCACCGAAAACAGTTTCAGGACAGCAACATCCCCAAATCTTACCTCACTCAAATTAGAGGCTTCTCTTGGCACAACAACAAAATAAAAAGGATAAGGAGCGGTTATTACAGTTGTAATAACTTCCAAGACTCAAATAAAAGAAAAAGTACTGAAAATAAACAATGGGTTATCTCCCAAGAGTGCTTTTCTTTAACGCCTTTGAGCTAGGCGCAGTAATTTGCAAAGATGCTCATGTGAGCGCCATATAAGAGCTCGAGGCAAAGGCGCCATATAGGAACTTAAAGCAATAGAGAGCATCAAAAAGCAAGTATGGAACACATTTAAATCTAAACCACTTCCTATGAAAAATAGTCTTGTAAAGAGACAAGTCATAAAAGCGCAAAGCAAAAAACATAGGAAGGCAAAACAAGTACAACTTCAAGAATTGCAACATAAAGAGGGGAAACTCAATATTGTTGAGATCCATCAAACCATGTTTCCCTCTCTCATAGTAACTTTCAGTAGCATCATGAATAGAACTAACAATATAACTATCACATAAAGCATCCCTTTCATGAGCCACATGCATAAAAGAATTAATACTCACCACAGGAACAATAGTAGTAGGAGCAGATTCAACAGAATAATTATTCTCATCACCATAATCATCATAAATAGGAGGCATATTGTAATCATAACTAATTTTATCCTCAATAGTAGGTGAACTGAAAATATTATACTCATCATAGCCATCATAAACTAGAGGTTTAGTATCATCACAAGCTAGAGAACAGCTATTTCGCAAAGCATATTCTTCAAACATATCATCATAAGAAGGAACATCACATATGGGAGATAAAATATTATCAGAGCAAACTTTCTCCACTAAAGCTGGGGAACTAAAAATATCATGCTTAACAAAACCAGCTTCCCCAAGCTTAGACTTTTCTATAGCATTAGTAATAATAGTGTTCAAAGCATTCATACTAACAACACTATTAGCATGCAAATTAAGCTCCAAAGGTTTTTCAATTTTCTCTTCAAACACTTCATATCTAAACTCAAGAAAAAGACTATAGAACTCTTTGTTTTCCATTAAGCCTAACTAGTGAAAATAAAAACAAGAAACAAAAAGATGTAATTGCAGAATCTAAAGGAAATAACTCTGAGCACTCACACAGGAGGATGCGAGTACCTTTTACCTTACCTCCCCGGCAACGGCGCCAGAAAAGAGCTTGATGTCTACACACGCTTCTGTTCTTGTAGACAGTGTTGGGCCTCCAAGTGCAGAGGTTTGTAGAGCAGCAGCAAGTTTCCCTTAAGTGGATCACCCAAGGTTTATCGAACTCAGGGAGGAAGAGGTCAAAGCTATCCCTCTCAAGCAACCCTGCAATTACGATACAGAAAGTCTCTTGTGTCCCCAACACACCCAATACACTTGTCAGATGTATAGGTGCACTAGTTCGGCGAAGAGATAGTGAAATACAAGTGGTATAGATGATTATAAGTAGCAAACGTGATGTGAAATAAATATCGCTGCGAGCAAACATGTAACAAAACAGCAAGTAAACGGTGTGCAAAGCTTGGAAACAAGGCCTAGGGATCATACTTTCACTAGTGGACACACTCCCAACAAATATAACATGATTGAACAAATAAACAACTTCTCTTCACTATGGTACTCTGAATTACTCTCCTATTGAACAACACTAATCATTGCGTAGGGCTACGAAGCCCTCCTCAAAGTTCATCAAGTACTTGACAAACACCACTCATAGAGATATCCAAATCAGATCACAACTCAAGATAGATATTATTGCAACTTAGACCAAGTACTAACACGGTGCACACACTGTCAACATTACACCATGAAAGGAGGAATAGATCACTTCAATACTATCATAGTGATAATTATTCTCATAATCCATAAGAGATCACAATCGTAGCCTAGACCAAGTACCACCATGATGCACGCACTGTCACCGTTACACCATGGCAGGAGGAATAGATTACTTTAATAACATCACTAGAGTACACATAATATCTGAATAATAACATCTACTTGTTCAACATGATACAAAGCTCACGATCACATAAAGATCACATCATGGGAGAGAGAGGTGAACCACATAGCTACCGGTAGAGCCCTCAGCCCCGGGGATGAACTACTCCCTCCTCATCATAGGAGACAGCAAGGTTGATGGAGATGGCGGTGAGGTCGATGGAGACGGCAGAGACGGCGATGGGGACCGATGGAGATGGCTCCGGGGGAACTTCCCCGTCCTGGCAAGGTACCAGAACAGAGACTTCTGTCCCCCGAAATTCGTCGGTGACGGCGGCAGAACTGCGAAACTCTTTCTGGAAAATTGCCGACTCTCTTAGGGTTTTCCGTCCCGAGGCTTTATATAGGCGAAGGAGCGTCGTCAGAGGGCAGCCAGGGGCTCCTCACACCAGGGTGGCGCGGCCAGGGCCTGGGCCGCGCCACCTATGTGTTAGGGCGGCCTCTGGCCCCCCTCCGGCTCTCTTTCGGTCTTCGGGAAGCTTCCGGGAAAAATAAGACTTCTGAAACTTGTTTCGTCCAATTCCGAGAATATTTCCTGTGTAGCTTTTCTGAAACACAAAAACAGCAGAAAATAGAGAACTGGCACTGTAGCATCTTGTCAATAGGTTAGTTCCGGAAATTGCATAAGAATGCCATGAAGTATAACGAAACACAAGGCAAATGGTGTAAAAACAAGCATGGAGCATCAAAAATTATAGATACGTTGGAGACGTATCAGTTCTGAATTATGAGTTTATATTCCTTCTTCTGTTGTCAATTGCGAGTTCATAACCAAGAGAGAGCAACAGCTTGATAGGCCTAACAATTTCTAATATGTACAACTTCATTTTCTAGAGGAAACAACATACAACTTCTGAACTTAATTTGTATACAGATGTGGGCTAGCTATTCTTTTTCTGGTTTTTGTGGAATGTGTTTGTACTCAAATGAAAGCAAAGCAACCAATTCTTACCTTCTCCCAGCTTGACTCATCTTTTGAGACCGGTTCTTGCAAGTGCTCGATGATGTTCTTGCACCCCTCCTTGTCCTTCTCTAGATTAACAGCATGCCCTGCCTTCTTTACCACTACTATCTGAGAATTATCCCCGAGATGCCTGCTCAATATTGCGATGGTATTTAGTACAACGAGCTGTGGGGTTGATTGCTGAAACATTTTATCAGAAAATTCATAGGGAAGCATCAGAGAGACATACCTCTGCAATCTATGGGCCAGCTCCATTGGAAACACATGATCTTTCTCACCCCAGATTATCAATGAAGGCTGCATATATTGTGCTGTAATTAATTAATTGAAAAATCATAGTATAACTGATGAGAGTAGATTTCACTTCAGAAAATCATAGGGAGTTCTTTGCCACGAGAAATTACCTGTCTAATTTTGGGTAGATCTCAAAGTTTCCTGTCGTTGATGAGAGTATGCAGCAGCTGGGTCTTTTCCTGGATATGATCTGAACCCATGACGTTTATGTAGTCCTTGAGAAAGCAGGACGGCATGATGGGCGGCGGGCGGACGAAGGTGAGCTTCACGAGACGCCGCACCTCCACCGGCCGCCGCGGGATGAGAAGCTTGGCGGCCTCCCCGACGCCGGAGACCGGGAACAGCCCCGCGGAGAGATCGCGCGGTGTGTCCGTACCTCGTCGTAGGTCCGTACCTCGTCGTTCCAGGGGCTTCGGGAGCGAACGGTGGCGCTTCGGGAGCGAACGGCGGCGGCTGCGGTGGGTCCGTACCTCGTCGTTCCAGGGGCAACCGTTCCGGTTGCGGGCAGAGGCGGGGGTGTGGGGCGGCGGGTATGGGCGGCGGCGGCTGAACCCTAGAACTTGAGGAAGAAAGAAAGAGAATGGGGGGCTGGGGCCTTTCGGGGTGAGGTCTGGGGGGTGGGAGGCGCGAGCGCGACTGTGCGAGGACGCGAGGTAAACGATTTCATTTTTTACACGAAAAGGTTTACCCTTTGCTGTGAACTATGGCCTAATAGAAAATGGGGCCCAATGTCAGCAGAACAAGAGATACTGATTAAAGTGTAAAAAAAATTTACCGACCAAACAAACGGACGATCTGGATCATCTAAGGTTAAGATCCGACGGCGTCAAATACATGCATCGGGATGGCCTCAGAACCATGGGTCAGGACTAAGCTTAAAGCTTTAGTTAATATTGGCTGATTTCATTCATAGAGCAAAACATGCATGAATTTGGGATTTGACCGGATTAAGAATCCAAGTCGGACAATCTTTTTTTTTCGGAAAGGCGAGTCGTACATTCATATCTGATGGAATTCGGGCCGTGACATTAGCGTGGTTGGCTCTTTTACTGTTTTTTTTTTTGAGCCAACGGGCTTCACCCGTCGATTTCCATCTCTACAATCAATCCCAGCCATCAAAGGATGATGATCAAACAGTCCAAGCCGCTCCAATGTTGAGTCGACTCAACACAAACTTTAAATCCCACAAGATCCATATGGTCAAATAAATCATCCCACTGATTGCTCTAATTAATTGGTCAAATAAATCATCCCACTAATTTCTCTAATTAAGGCCCCGGTAAATCACCCCACTAATTTCTCTAATTAATTGCTCCATCAACACATTTCCCCAATCACGTCGCCTAAACGTCGGATCGGAAATCCTCCACCTCCTTGTCGCCTCTGGGGAGGCCGAGATTTTCCCGTGCAAATCCTTGTTGGACGCCACCATCGTTGTGTTGGCCGCTGCCTCTCTCTACTTCGCCCCTGCTCCCGCCTATTACGATGGCGAGGTCTGTCCTGCCCAGATGTCGAGCTCGCTGATGACGCTCATGCATTTCAGCGTGCACATCGCTGCTTTGAGAAGACTGGACCATCGTTGTTGACTCTAGCCAGCGCTCAAGTAGCCGCCGGAAATTCAGGACATCTGCGCGCCCTTTCTCTAAATGCTCAGGAAGTTGTTCTATATGATGGAGTCCAATCGCATAGTGATGTGCAATGATTTTGATCATGGTTTCTGAATGGAATAAGATCTGGCATATTTTTAAGGTCCATTTTTATTCCTTTGATCTAATGAATTATGAATCTTTGATCTTTGCCAATGTTTGTACCACGACTCTAGGAGTATTAGAGTATATCTTAACCGCACATGATACATCGCCTTGCTAACAGCATACTCTTTCAGTTCAGTAGAGATCCTAACACAGTAGTTTAGTTTTTTCTTCTTTTTTCCTTGAACAGATTTGGGTTTCCTTTCTCTCTTTGTGCAGTTTCAGATTGTGCAGTTTTGTTGGACAGTGGGAGGGAATAGCAGACTGCTTATAGATGTCAGAGATTAGAAATCCATTAACTGTGTATGGCAGGTAAATACAAAATTTGACTTGTGTAATTGTACATAGAAGATTAACTGTATATGTTCCTTAGCTTTCTTTGGTCTTCATACTTGCAGATTTGGAGCTGTATGATTCAGTATAACTTTACTTATCTGTTTGTTTGGTCATGGCAAGCGGCAGACAGTGGAAGACCTGATCAAATGCTTCGCAGCCAGCTGCGCTAAAGGGCAGCAGGTCATCAAGTCATGGTACAACTCGCTCAACCTTATTTTTTGTTGTTTGTTGCAGGCGTGTTGGTGCTTGACCAAATGCCACAGAAGCGTTGCATCAAAATGTCTTCGGGATCCTTCTATTTTTATCACTTCATGATAAGGCGAATGGACATCTGATATATATATTTAATTTTCAAAAAATAAGATATATATATATAGATTACACTTGTGACTTAGTTGAGACGCGCGTGCGCGTGCATAGCTACTAGTTAAAGAAACCGTCAAATCCTTATTACAGCTTACAGTAGAAAATAAAAGGAGCAAACTAAACAACCACCAGCATCTAAGAAGGCTGACCACCCCCCTAAAACCCAGCGAGCTCAGAATGTTCCCAGACACCCAGTTCTTATTTTTACATCAGTACTAGTGCACTTTGACACAACACAGCCATACTGAGAGTAGATCCTAGCAGATATCACAAAATAGGCACCAAAGACCAGAAAGTACTCAGCAAAAAGAAGTTCTTCAGCTTTTTCATCCTCCAATTCTTGCCACCGTGGGTGCCCAACCATGCGACCTGGTATACGCCTCCCGGATCACCATTTTCAGCTTCAGAACCCCTTCTTCAACTTTTCCTTGATCTTGATTTTTCTGCAAAATTGCCCAATTATTAAGAAAATTACAAAGCCTGTAGATGATATTCGCCGGGTCACTAACAACAGCTCTGTTGAAGCACACGTCATTTCTTGTTTTCCAGAGCACCCAACACATAGCTGAGGCTCCACACATAACTAGGTGTCTTTGATCTTTAGGGAAGGATTTTATCCAATTCCCAAACAGATCAGAAGTATTTTCAGGAGGTCTCACTAGTTGAAAAGCACATAATATCACTTGCCAGACCAACTTGGCCAAAGCACAAGAGAAGAGCAAGTGATCAATGCTTTCAGTTTTGTTGCAGAAATGGTAGTGAGGATCTCCAGTCCAACCTCTTCTCAGCAAATTGTCTTTTGTATCATCAACCATAGGAATATTCTAACTTTCATTGGTACTTTTGTTTTCCACAAAAATTTCTGTGGAAAACTGCCTTCAGCTCTCATTTGTAGATATAAATCCTTTACTCTGAATTTTTCAGAAGTTCTTATCTTCCATTTTACTGTATCCTTTTCATCAGACAATTGCACTTCATCAACCATATTCTTCAAATCTTCCCATTGCTGTAGAGTTTCACCAAACAAAGTTCTTCTAAATTGTATCATATCCCAGCCTTGTTGTTTCAAATTCTTTACTGTAAATCCTTTCTGGAAAGATAATTGATATAATCTGGGAAATTGCACTGCAAGAGGTGTATTATTCACCCATTTATCTTCCTAGAAAAGTGTCTTCTCACCTCCCAGCATCACTCTCTCACTGTGCTGTTGGAAGATGTCATTCACAGACATCAAGCTCTGCCAGAAATGAGAGCATCCAGGCCCCATTTTGGCCTGATCCAGCACCTAATTAGCTAAGTACTTTCTACTAAGCATTGTTTGCCAGGTCCCCTGTGTGGTTTCCAATTTCCACAACCATTTGCACATCAAGCTTTTGTTCATTGTAGTTAGATCAAGCGCACCAAGGCCTCCACAATCTTTGGGGAGGCATACAGTGTGCCAATTCACCAAGTGATACCTTTTCCTGTCATCCAATTCTTGCCAGGCCATTCTTTTTCTGTGAATATCAGCTCTTTGGATGAAACCTTTTGGAGCTTCCAGGAAAGAGAGCATGTATAAGCAAATACTAGTTAAACAAGCATTTACCAGGGTTACTCTATCTCCTATTAAAAGCAAATTTCCTTTTCATCCAGAGATTTTTTTTTGCAAACTTCTCCTCAACTGGAGCCCATTGAGATACATCTAACTTCTTCTCATCAACCGGCATACCCAGATATTTCATGGGTAGTTCAGCAGTTGGGCAGGTAAATATCTCACTATAACTCAGAGCTCTTTCTCTAGCTTCTCCTAGACAGAAAATTTTGCTTTTATGGAAGTTGATTTTTAGCCTTGAGACTTGCTCAAATAAGCATAAAATATACTTCACATTTCTTGCATTCTCCAAGCTGTCCTCTAGCAGCAGAATAGTGTCATCAGCATATTGCAAGATTGAAATACCACCATCTACCAAATGGGGTACCAATCCTTTAACCAAACCTTCCTCTTGTCCCTTTTTCATCAGCAGGGCCAGGCCATCACCAACTACATCAAATAGTAGAGGAGATAAAGGATCTCCCTGCCTGACACCAGCAAAAGTAGGAAAGTAAGGTCCAATCTCATTATTCACTCTAATAGCAACTCTTCCTCCTCTGACAACCTTCATAACCCAATCACAAAAAGTATCTCCAAAGCCTTTTAATTGCATCATCTGATACAAAAAGGCCCAATTAACTTTGTCATGTGCCTTTTCAAAATCAATTTTGAAAAGGACTCCAGCCATTTTTTGTGATGGATTTCATGAATTGTCTCATGTAAAATCGCAATGCCTTCCATAATGAATCTATCCTTAATAAAAGTTGTTTGAGTATCAATAATCACTATATGAATTATCAGTCCCAGTCTGATTGCTAAAATCTTTGTTAGTATTTTATAACTAACATTTAGCAAACATATAGGTCTAAATTTTTGGATCACATCTGCATCTGGAACTTTTGGAATTAGAGAAATAACCCCATGATTCAATCTCTCAATGTCCAAATGTCCAGAATGGAATTTATCTAACATCTCCTTCAAATCATGTTTAATTTCCTCCCGGAATTTCTGATAAAACTCTGCTGGGCCAGCTGCTTTATCATGTTTCAATTCATCAATTGTTTCTTTGATTTCCTCCAGCAAAAAAGGGCTTATCAAACTTTGTCTATCTTCCTCAGTCAGTTGATCACACACTATACCATCCAAACTCGGGGAAGTAACGGGAGAAGGAC
Source organism: Dactylis glomerata (assembly GCA_007115705.1). Taxonomy (NCBI): domain Eukaryota; kingdom Viridiplantae; phylum Streptophyta; class Magnoliopsida; order Poales; family Poaceae; genus Dactylis; species Dactylis glomerata. Next base: position 68,124 of record QXEO01001432.1, read on the forward strand.
CAAACAAAGCTTTGTAAAACTCAGTTACATGCTTTATTAAATCAGTATCTCCCATGATCTCCTTCCCATTGTGATGAAGTACTGAAATGTGGTTCTTTTTCCTTCTGCCACTAGCTTTCAGATGGAAATGCTTAGTGTTTCCATCTCCTTATTTCAAATCTTTTTCTTTTGCCCTCTGGTGCCACTTTATCTCCTCATCTCTCAGTAATTTTTTAAGCCTTTTATGCATCTCCACTTGCAACTCCTTTTCTTGTACAGAAAGTGGAGTATGTTCTTCCTTTTTATCCAGCACATCCATCTTATCTAACAGCATTTTCTTATCTTTTCTATAAGCCCCTTCTATATTTATATGCCATCCTTTAATATGTCTCCTTAATCTTCTCACCTTTTCCTGCCACTTGTCAATATCAAATTTATGGAATGTAATAGAATTCCAGCTTTCTCTAACAATTTCCACAAAACCTTCTCTCTCCATCCAGCAGTTTTCGTATCTAAATAAATTGCTATGTGGAGGAGTGACTCCATATTTGAATAGCAATGGCACATGGTCAGAAATATCCCTATTCATTCTAGTAACCACAGCTAAAGGATAAGCCTGATCCCACTCAGCAGTCACCAGAACCCTGTCCAGTTTCTCAAAGGTGGGATCAGGTAAATTGTTTGCCCAAGTAAATTGTCTACCCAGTAGTCTAATCTCTTTCAATCCATTCAGATCAATGATAGAATTAAAGATGTGACTGCATCTGGGTAAAATACAAGGTTTATTTTTCTCACTGGTTTTCCTAATGATATTAAAATCACCACCAATGACTGCAGCTCCCTTGCACTTATTACACAGTTGTGCAAATTCTGCCAGGAAATTCTCCTTGTCCTCCACCTGAGCTGGACCATAAACAACTATCAAATGCCAGCAGAGTCTAGACAATTTGTCAGACAACTATATTCTGATAAAATGTTTCCCAATCTCAGTCTCCAACACCTCCTGATAATCAGTATCTACCCCAAGAAGTAAACCACCAGATCTTCCTACTGGAGGCACACTCTCCCAGGCAAAATTTCTATTCCCTACAATTTTTTTAACCAATTAGGAGTGAAGTTGCTTTTTATGATCTCACATAAGCCAATGAAGCAAACTCCTTCTTCCCTTATGGTCTCTTTCAGGAACCTTTGTTTGTCAGGGTGTTCCACTCCCCTGATATTAACAAAGCAACCTGTCATTTGTTATTCTTTGGGGGTCTTCCCCTTTTTTTAACCAGCTCAACCCTGAAAATAGGGGAGCACAGTTTTACTATCTTGTTAGCTGGCTTGCTTAACTGAGTCCTACAAGGACTAGTATGCATTGTCAGCTCCTCATCACTTTTTTTTGCAAGCTCATCTCCCATTTCTGTCACCTGAGTGAACAGATCTAGATTTTTTGGCTGCAGCAAATCCTTATTTTTCTTACTGTCCTCATAAACTATTTTCCTAGTTTGTTCTAGACTTTTAATAACAGATACAATAGAATTCATCTCATTGCTTTTGTTAGATATTACTCCTAGTTTATTATTCATATCAAGAAGTGCTTCATCAGAGGAATTAAGAACAGTAGGAATATTATCATTACCTGGAATTTCATTCTTCTTGGCCGCACGTTTCATTGCTAGCTCAGTCCTGTCTGCATATTCTTGATCTCTCAATCTTGAACACCTCCTAGGCTCCTCACTTGCCATTTTGCTTTTGTTCTTCTCATTCTCCATCTTCACTTCAATCAGCTCTTCTCTTGTCCTTGAGTCAGCAGTAATTTCCTGAACCTTTGTATTGAAAGATTCTTGTGACTCAAGCATTTCCTCCTCCTCTTGCTCAACCAGTTTGTCATGAGTATCTTCAAAGTCAACCAGCTCTTCTTCCCTTTCCTCTTCTTTAGATTTTTTCTCATTTTCACCTGCATGTATGATATTTTTTGCTACCTCTATGTTGTGAGACATGCTCTTCTCATCCAGCTTCTCTTCCCTGTTCTGCATATGGCTAACATGCTCTCCCATACCTTCAATATCCTTGGTTCTCTCATTGGGCACACCATCATTTTTCTTCCCAGATTGCATCACATTATCTGATGCCTTAAGTTTTTTGGCAGCTCTAGCCTATTCTTCCTCATCCACAGTCTGCTCTAACTCTTTTGCTTTCTCTACTTCTCTAGGGATAGACTCAATCTCTGGCAAAGTCCCTTCTTCTAGCACTCTTTCAATTGAGAAAGTTATGTTGTACATCCAAGGTTTAACAGCAAACTGTTTGACCATTGGAAATTTCTTGATGCTCCTCACATCCACTTGAAATCTCACCACATCCAAATCTGATAATATATGCATATCAACATCATCAACTGCCCCAATCAGAGAACCCACCTCACAGATACCTTTGTAGTGTTTCATCTCATCAGGAACACCTTCTGCCCTAGCCCACACAGAATAAAGTCTGCCCACAGGGACAACTTTCTTGGTAACTGCAGACACCTTAATATAAGCACCAGTTCCCTTCAGTTTAAACTCATCAAATTCAATCATCATCTTCAGCTTTTCCACACTTGGAAATTGCACTACAAAATCTTTTCCTTTCTCCACTACCTTCCATATCCATTGCCACTGGAATTGATCAATCAGACCACCATAGAGAGTGGTAGTTGTAAGATATCCACTAACCACCTGGATCAAACCAAGTGTGGATTCTTTTGCCATCTTCTTCTCTGTTCTTGTTTGCTGCGCAGAGAAGAAACCCAACTCAGGATCAGCCAGGCCTACAGCCGGTATTACTGGTTTAGGTTGATGTGGCCATACACACCATCTGGTGATATGAGTATCTTTCTCACACACAAGGAAATTCACCTTAATCAAGCATTCCTTTGAACTATGCCCATCAGCATCACACTTGTAACATACCACATTCTTGTTTGTAGCAGGCACTGCCTTAGCCGCGTTCAGAGATGAAGAATTTGTAGTAGTTACCTTTGGAGCAGATGACTGCCCTGAACTTTGCGTTGTAGAAGAGGTAGATTTCCGCTGGCACTGCATAGGTTGTCGAGGAAAAGGGGGTGGAGGAGATGACCTTGGGGGATTGATGATGCCTCTCGACATCCCTCCACCGGCTGCATTCCTTCTCGTATCCCAGTTTCTCTCCCGATCCGCCCTATCTTCTCTCCTGTAGCGATCTTCCCCAACTCTCTCTTGATTTCTGTGGGCCATCTTGCGCCTCGTCGATTTCCACCTCTTCTTCTTCCTCCCGACAACAACCTCCTTCGCCGGTGACAGTAGCACCTCCTTGTACGACCGCTTCTCCTTCTCCACCGTCGCCTCTCTGGTGGCCGCCACAACTCTAGAGTGAGGATCTAGAGTTTGGACTGGGGTCACCCTCGGTGATGCCCCTATCTTATCCCCTCTTATTGGGCCAAACAGTCCCGGCCCAATGTCGCAGTTAACTGACGAAACACTCGACACCTGCTCCACCATCTTCTGTGTCTTGTTCTGAAACTTAACTGACGACGACACTGCAGTCTGTCCAACCTCCGCCGGCGATCGGTATAGCCACCAACCCGCCGTGGAATTCAGCACTCTCTGAGGCATCGAAGCCACCAGCTGCTGATCAGGAGCCAAGCTGCAATCGACTGTCGCCATGTGACACGGGAATTCGATTTCAGATTTCACATCAATTGTCTCCCCTTCATGGAGAAATCTCGCATCCACTGTTTCTCCATCTTCGCTCATGAGAATCAACCTCAAAGCCCCTCTGCGAAGCCATAATTCCCCCCTATAAATCTGCTTGAAGGCGCAATCAAGAGTAGTGGAGTATTTCACCGACCATTTCCATGGCGGTTCCATCTCCATTTCCCCTCTTCCTGAAGGACCCAAGTCTCACTTACCTCCGCGAGGATCTGGAGTTGGTCCTCCGCAACCACCTCCGGATCCCTGTGCAATCTCGCCAACGTCGCCGCCGCCGTCACATCCTGGATTGGAGCTGGCGGGATTCGCTGCATCGGATCGATCCGATGGTTGAATCTCACCAGCTGTTCCTCTGGCCTCACACCCCAACGCAGATATGGCGTCGGAGGAAACACCGGTGCCCGCTCTCTTCCCGGCACCCCCAGTGCCATGATGACCCTGGAAGGGCGCCTCTCTCTCACCGCTAGCCATGCCATGCGCCTCACCTCCCGATTCGCCTCCTCCAGGAGCTCCTCCACCGATTTCCCTTCTCCCTGCATCGCCCTCACTCGCCAGCTCTGGATCGAGATGAGAAGGGGAGAGGAATACCTGACGCGAGCTCTCATGGTGGGGCGAAGTAGGCACGGGCCGCACAGCCCCCTTCCCCACGCGCTCCACAATACGGCCCCTAGGTGGAAGGGATCCGCCATGGCCGTACTCTGTCCACCTCCGCGTGTCGCCAGAGAGCGCCCGTGAGAGAGAGAGAATTTCCATCCCTGATGTTTCCTGATCACTGTTCCGATCCTGTGCTGAATTGCTGCCGTCCTATTAGGTCGTGTTTATATTAAAACCGGTAGTTGTTTTCATATTCTATACTTTTACGGTTTTGCTAGTTTCCAGTAGACTGAGAACTAATTTAGGGCTCAGTAGAATCTTAAACCATCTGATTTGCATTGTGATTCGTGCACTTGAGTTGCAAGTTTAGTTGCAACTAAGATTTTTTTAGTTGCAAGTGAGGTTGTAACTAGAAATGATACATCCAAACCGTTAGATTTGCTTCGTGATTCGTGCTAGTGGTGAGTTGCAACTCAATGTGATGATGTCATTCTACTGAGCACTAAGTTATTGCTCAGTAGACTGAGCCCTAGACACACCCTTAGTTTTATAATTATTCCCCATGTTCCAAGTTAATTAACTCAGATTTGTCACCTATACATGTGTATTTACTTAGTAGATGTAAAAACATGCTTAAACTTTTTTCCCCGTCAAGATACAAGAGTACGGTGGACCTAGAGCGAAACATTCTCCTCAGGATCTCCTGGAAAGAAAGAGAGGCGGCATCTAGGGTGGAAACTCTAGCAACCATCGCCTATCTTCCTTGTCCTCGCAGTCTATGACTAGGAAACGAGAGTTCCCGCCTCCTCACTTTTTTTCCATACGTCCCCACGTATGGAGCCGGGTTCCACTATCAAAGGATAACAGAAGAGAGGTCTTTTAGACCAAGTTCAAAAGCAAGAGAAAGTAAAAGTACGACGAGGGGAAGCCCTAGGTTACTAACAACAGCAAGGATCTGCTACTAAAGGCAACCTATCCTTAGTTTTCTGACCAAACTACGCGCGATACAAACCAGGCACCTCTGCATGCCGCTCTGGGGCAAGAGGGAGTGGGGACCCTAGACCTGCGCTCGGCGTTGTAGAAGGGTCCCTAAAGTTATAGTTTGGTCAACCCGCATCGTCGTTATGGTGGCTATGGGGGGTTATGTCAGACAAGAATAAGGTATATCCGCCTCCTCGTCCACCTCGTCGGTGGCGATCTCGTCGGTGACGTTGAGGAGGGCGGGAATTCGTCTGGTCGCCGCTTTTATGGAGTGGTGGATCTCGTCTGGTCTACGTTTGTTATAGGTTTGATGTTAGAAGTTTTGAATGGATTCAAGGGTTCAATAGGAGTCAACTTTGGCTCTGGGGCGCTGGTCCTTAAGGACACATGTACGAAGGCTTTCCGATTGTCATCAACAATGTCAGGCCGACTCTCGTAAGGGAGTGGTGGCAGCGGCGCGTCATCGGCTCGCTCTGGTTGGTCATTAGATGGTCTAAGGATTTTGGTATAATTTTATTATACTTGATGTAGGAGTACTTTATAATTCTTGTGAACTCATAGGTTAGATTCGAATCTTTCCGGATAAAAGATATGGTAGACCTGTGCACGGCTAAAAAAAGAAAAATCAAGCCACAGTTGAGGAATGCGGCGGTAGCTCCTGTGCGCGTAGGTCCATGCCCGGCGGTTTGTCCTTGGCAACCGCCAACCGGTCTACCCATGCCACAGCTACATCTGCACGTGACCACCGCCCGGCACCTTCGCTCGGCGCCGAGAGCCGCCCACCAACCCCCGCCGCCCCGCGCCCACAATGACGGCATCTCCCGCGCATCTTCCCGCGAACACGAACCATGATCCCTTCCCTGGCGCATCTACCACGGTAGATTGATCTCCATCACCGGCGGAAAGTGCTCCGCTTCCACATTCCACTTCGCATAGGCGGCAGCCTGGCGCGCGCCGGCGCGCGCATGCGGCCACAGTGCGCGGTGGAGCCCCACTCCACCGCGCGCGGCCATGCCAACTTGCCAAGTACACCAGCGCCCCGCGCCGGCGCGACACGTCGGTACTTCCCTCAGCCCGCTCCCCTTTCCCGTCTGATTCCAATCATCTCCCTCCCACTTCCTTTCTTCCTTCAAGCTAGGAAGGCTACTACTGGCTAGCCGCCCTTAATTACTGCTCGGAATCTCTCGCCTCCGTCCACCCATAAGCGCGGCCTCCACTCTACTCCACTGTTTCCTACCTAATCCTATCGTTATCTCCTCCCGTTCCCATCCCACCCAGTTCCCCGTAACACCAAACGGAACCACAGCCCACTCGTGGCCAGCCAGAGAAAGAGAGAGCTAGCTAGGGAACCAAGAAAAAAAATCATGGCCGCCGCCGCCGCAGCTGTGACGGCGGTGTCGTCGTCGTCGAGCTGCACCAAGCGCGAGAGCAGCATTGCCGTGGGCGCAGACCTGTTAGTCCCTCCCTGCCTTCTTCTCTTCGTGACAAAGAACTCACCGTTCGAGCTGCGCTCCGTTTATGGAGCTCAATTTTGCGCAAGCAGGCAACCTTTAGCTGATTTCTCGCCCCTCTTCCTTACTGCGCATGCAGGCCCAAGAAGGTGAAGAAGGGGAGGTCGCCGCCGCCGGAGGAGGAGATGGAGGCGTTCTTCGCTGCGGCGGAGAGCGACCTGGCGCGGCGCTTCGCGGCCAAGTGAGTACTACAGCGCACCGCAAGCCCATTATCTCATCTCTAGCTTCCTAGCTAGTTCCTCCTCGGAAACCCTCCGAGGCTCGATCGGGCTGAGGATTTATATAGCTACCATGCACTAGCAGCAGCAGCAGCAGTGGGCCTGTAAATTCTGCTCAGGTAGCATGAGGACTGCTGCTGCTGCTGCTGCAGTCTGCAGAAGATCTCGGTTGTCAGTGTGGTGCTGCACTCGCACTCGCAGACAGTAAAAACGCCAAGCCACTAGAGTGGCAGCATGCCTGCATGTGCTCGCCCTGCAAAATTCTCTTTCGCTGTGTTTTTTTACTATTTGTCTTTAAAAGGCCAGCTGATTGTGCTAATGTAGGAGTTGAAGAAAATCACTACGCGGATAAATTTTGAAAAATCTTGGGCTTTTGTGACAGGCTGTGAGGTTTCTATTTTCTACTCCAGGCTAGTGGCCCAACCTTCTGAAGGGCAAAGAACAAAATGATTTCAACTCAAAAATTTCGTTTTTGTCAACTCGGCTCAAAGCAATTATTTCCAAAAAATGCTGTCGGTAACAAGTTCTGTAACATTTGGATCTTGTGCTTTTGTTGAAGGTACAACCAGTTTTGTAACGTTTGGATCTTGTGCTTTTGTTGAAGGTACAACTATGACGTTGTCAAGGACGCTCCAATGGATGGGCGGTACGAGTGGGTCCGAGTGAGGCTGTAGGATGCCGCAACAGCCAGTCAAATGCCTCCACACTGTGGCCTTTTAATCATTCTTTTGTACCTAGCTACCCTGTCGTGCTCTAGCTGTAATTATGCTCACCAGACGGCTAATCATGTGCAAAAGCTCACCATGTAAGTCAGTGGATGTTTCACCTGTAACTTCCTTCTCTAGATGATGGAATTCAATTGTAACTTAGTGGTACTGCGTGCTTTAACTCGTTGTCGTATGTTGGTCTAATGGTCTCATGAAGGAAAGAAAAAAAGTGTCGTTTTGTGTGTACATTGTCTCTCTTCCATTCCATCTCTGAACCTGTCAGTCGAATAAAGAGTTTCATTTGTGAAATGTGCAGATGGACCTTCCGTTTCAAATATATCAGATGCCACATGCCAGAGAAGATTGGCCCTCGTATCTTTCTGCCTGTAGGGCAGGTCAGCTGGAGGAGTCAGCAAATAATTCATTTTTCACAGATTTTTTCATTCAGTGGAGTAAGTTAGACCATTGAACACACCATTTAATTCAAACAAATAGTGCCGCCCGCAACGTCTTATTCATATAACACAATACTGGACCGCACAATATTTTATTCAAATAACAAAATACAACAACATTACACCTAGATTAAAAGCTTATTGTCAATATTTGCTCTTTCATATACTCTCTTCCTCTAATATTGTTGTAAAAAAACAAAAACCCACAATAACTAAACGCAGCGTAGCCAGCCAGCAGTCACGCCCCAGGCCAACTGCCTTGCTACAGTAGTAAACAGTACCAACGGCGTATATATGCTACAGTAAACAAAGGGTTTCACCTCCACGCCCCAGGCCAAGGCCCCTGTTGCCTGGGGCCTGGCTACGATAGCTAACGCCCTAGCGCCGAGGAAATATATTACTACTAATTTCCTAGGTAGACAAGAAAATTAATGGAACAACTCAAGGCTGTCTGTACCCTACGAATTTTATCACAGATTGCTCTGCATATCCTGCCTGTATCATACTCCGAAATCTGGATGTGTACAGACTACAGCTTAGCAAGTGTCTGACTATACGTTGGATCCATGCAGACAACGACCTGAAGAAGTGGCACATTAAAAATATGTAAGGTGGAATACAATATACAAGAAAGGCATTTTTGTTGTCATGGGTTTATGGCAACGGTGGTACCTTGCCAACACTTTTGCCAGAATGAAGATATTCTACTGCATCCGCCACAGAAGCAAGGCCGATGAATTTCTTGGGGTCAAGAAAAACCTGTGGTATGCGGTGCATAATAAGTTAAGTTCGAATAAGAAAATTGCGGTTGTTATGGAATGGATGAAGAGACATCCAGTTTTAGTTGATGGTTTACCCAAAAACAACTTTAAATTGAGAGTCCACTTTGTTAAAAGTAGGCGAGAGATGACAACTGGAAGCTGTGAAAGTATGCACTTTCTCCATTGCTTAAGTTAAGATCGCGGGTAAACTTTTTTATCAACGACCTGCTATTTGCCTAGCTTGTTGAGATTTCTTGCGAAATAACTGTCTAATTAATGCCATTTTACGGACTGACGTCACTAAAGAGAGTACCAAACAGAAAACAGACATTGGCATACCTTTAACTTTCCAGAAGCATACAGGTCAAAAAGCTTGTCAAGATGTTTTTGCCACAGGTCAGCATACTGAATCAGGAAAAATCCAGCCTGAAATAGGAAAGGAAATTAAGAGCACATTGGGTGCAACTTCAATACGTATGATTCAACATCTGCCCCATAAGTTTCTGAGTACACATACTCCTAGTAAAAGTTTGGGCAGGTGGGACCGTACGAGAGATATACATGACTTAAAGTTGAATTATGTTGCTGCATCTGTTGCTGTACATCCTGAATTTTCAGTTTCACACATGCTACTAACAGCTAACAAGAAAGGTAGATCCATTACGTCCAATGGAACACCACTTTCTTTTTTACTAATATTGTGGCTCATTCAGCTTCAACTTCAGTAAAACTCTCACTTTGTCATGAACAGTTATTAAAAGGGAAATATCATGTCGTGCATGCAAACTGAGAAATTCCGGCGTTCCGCTGCACATACATACCACAGTTTGACTCTTTCCAAGAATCTTCTCACACAACCCATTGTAATTCCGTGGCATCCATCCATCATCTGATTGGTACTGAAAACATCAAAGATTCTTCACTATATTTATATCAATACAATACGGGGATAAGCTAAAACTTCGTACTAAAACCAAGTACAAGGACAAAAAGGATCAGATATGTATGAACAGAATCATAGTAGATCAACACGTTCCCAACTTTTAGTTGAGATGCATAATGGATCAATTCAACATTCAGTTTGCGGTGACACTTAAAAATATTGCCAGAGGGTGTTTCTTTACTTCGTTAATGAGCTTTGCAAACCAGCTCCTCAACTACTCATTTGTTTTAAAACCATGAAATACTCTATTGGGTGAAGCATGGAACAAAACCATTCAGAGTAGAAATGGGTAACTGCAGGTTTGGAGTACGCCAAAAATATACCTGAGAGATCATACCAATCACAATGAGGCGCCCATGGACCGCGAGTGCATTCAGACACAGATCAAACATTTCACCACCTACAGATTCATATATTATATCTGCACTTCTCTGAAACTCCTTTTTCAGAACCTGAACCAAACAGTCAAACAGTCATTTGTTCCTTAATTTTTTTTGACAGAAATCAATTTCTAAAGTTTGAGAAGAATAAATAAAGGATCTGTATAATAAATTGCAGTTCATTAAGTTCAAACTACTCATATCAGCGACGCTACTATGACATGAAACATCGACTAGAGACATTACATCATAAATGTAATCCAAGCATTCCCACACATTACATATTATCTGTTGCACTAGAAAAGTTATACTAGTTTAAGGATTGCATTAGGGAACTGGTGTCTACCAGGATGGCAGCAGCCCACGGTCATCGTGCGCGCTCCCGCGAGGTCGCGTGTTCGAGCTCCCAGCTCCGCGACTTTGCACCTAGAGCTCCTCCTTAATACTAGATCCTTACGCGCGCCTTGCCGCGCAATGCTCCCTTATTTAGGCGCGGTTGCGGCGAAGAACCCGAATAGAGAATGGAAACTTCTAATGACGATCCACCAAAAGCGTATATAGGTTTATTCATAATGCTACCATCTATGCTGCGCCTATCGCCTCTTCCTCCCATCCCTAGAGACAGGGGCGGCGACTCCTCCCTCCCATCTCCACCGGCCAAGGAGCTAGTCTCTCTTTCTCCCCTTGCCGCTCCAACGGCAGGAGGGATGGGGGACCTCGTTCTCCTATTCTATAGGTAGGGTTAGAACTTGTTTGCTGTGGTGCATTGCTGGGATGGTGGGAGCATCGTCCCGGCAAATAATTCTACCTCAACTTCACTCCCACACCGGCGGTGACCTTCACGGTGGCATCTCGGAGTTGATGGCAATGTGTGCTTGTCGATCTCTTTGATCGACAACTTGGTCTTCTCGCCGTTCTTTAGATCTGGCAAACTCTGTTCTCGGCGTGTCGTTGGTGTTTGTCGTTATCCAATGCGGTGCTGAGGGCCGAGGCGAGGTGGATGCTCAGGAGCGAGGATGTTGATTCAGAGGTGTTGGATCTATCATTTTCCCCGATTTCATCGATAGGATGCGGCGGATCTTGGTCCAAGATAGCACGAGGACGTCCCCCAGTTGACTTACCATAACGACATGTGCCTCGCTGCTTGCAGCCGGCCTATTCATCGAGTCACAAAACCTCGTTGACGATGGTGCTTCTTTGAATCTGGCAATGGTGGACGCTCGACTTCTCTTCCAACATTCGTCTAGGCGGCGTTGGAATTTGGCGGCAGCCGTTAGTTTCGGCGAATGCAGAAAACCGTAAGGATGGTTCTAAATTTTATATCCTTTAGGATGCTATCCGCAAAGTTTCCAAGACAACTCTCTTTTCCTAGTGTGTCTTTTAGTTACATGTTTATGTGTTTATATAACTTGACTTTTAATTAATAAAATATCGTGATTGCTCTTAAAAATTCTATGCTACGCCTTATCTTGTGGTTTATTGGCAGCTGGCCGGTGGACTTAACCCAGATGTATCTTATGTTGATCATCATAATTTTGGCTCAACATGGTGCTCTAACTTGTTGCTCTTTCTCACGTCCTTGTGAAGTTGCTGATACGTGACCAATGATAATGCAGCTTTTTCAACAGTTTCTCGTCACAAAGTTGTGATTTAAGTGCACTGTAGCAACTAATTTACACAAAAATATACGATCATTACGCTGCTGTTTCACTCTAGGCACCAGCTGTAGAAGGGCACCGGCCGAATACATCCCACAAACACGCCACGTGGCCTAGAGTACCAACACGAAGTCAACCTGATCTGGACGCATGCACCACATTGAGGGACACGTGGATCAACGAAGAGGCTTTATTTGATTCCTCAATACTTATTGGAGAAGATACAATACCGTAGGGGTTCCTCCCCCTGCTGGTCTCGTTTTTTTTTTAAGGATTGCATTACTTCGAAGATTCCATTCTGTTAAGTAGAGGTAGGACACAACTATGCATAGGAAATATAATGGACTAGAGAATATATTTTGCGCATTTTGTCAAAGTACAGAATAAGACCACATAAAAGTATAAAACTGCATGCAGAACAGTATAAGCATAAAAACTAAAGATGGAAGGAAACATACATCTTTGATCTTTTCATGTTCGTAGTTGATAACTCTATCAACTCCTAATGAAGCCAGAAGTGCAGCTTTACTTTCACCGCCACATGTAGCAACAACCTTGTTGCCCGCTAGTTTTGCAAGCTAGTAAAGTTATGGAAAAAACATTCAGAACATATGGATATTTTCACTATACAAAATATAATAACAAGACAAAATAAACATGATGATATAGCCCATATCCTAGAAATACCACTCAATGCATGAAAATGTACATGTAAGGGGCCAAAACATGGCCCAAGTGCTAGTTAATCATGAATGACAAACTGTACATTGTTCCGAATGCATGAAACAGTTATCTTGTTCAAAATCCAAAAGGAAAATATCAATCAACCATTATATTTGTGCCCCTCGATAACTATAGAAGTAGATGAGAAACTGAGAATAGCATAAAAAAAGAATAAAGCCACAATGATGGCATCAAAAGTCAAAATTCCATCAACTGACCTGAACAGCAAATTGTCCTGTTCCTCCAGCACCTGCTGTAACTAAAACAACTTGGCCAGATGACATTTGACCAGACTAAAGGCAGCAGAAATCAACCCAGACCAAACAAGGAAGTTATATTCCAGAAGTGAACTTAAAATCTGATTGACCAAAAATGAGCTTTGGGGGCAGTTAATAACAATTGCATAGCAAGATAACCTTTTCGAGAGAAATTGAAGCAGTTAATCCCGATGTTAGCATAGCGACAACCTCAGGGTCTGGTCTTGGCACCGGGAGTAGATTTTTGGCTGGAACCTTTTTGTAGGAAAATGTAAGCACAAAAATTTCAACTGCCAGACAGAGTAACTATATTCAAACGTAAAAAAAGGTTCTAGATGATTTCATTTAAAAGATGGCACAGTTAGTTGGTGACTTGTTCAGTAATAAATATACATAGATTGCAGTACCAGTGTAAATTCGGCATAGCCCCCAAAGGTCATAAGGGCCACAGCAGTGCCAACTTTGATATGTCTCACTGAATCTCCAACAGAAGCAACAATTCCCACAGCCTGCACATATTGGTTTATCATAAATAAAATATATTAATATCTCCAGTGAAAATGTAAGGACTTGTGTAGCAATGCCATATCAAATCATTAAAAGTACAAGCTGATTTGATGGAAGCATGTCGCACAGTGGCGGAGCCACACTTGATCTCTGTAGTCAATTGACTACACAGTTTTTTCTTAGTGCAAGTAAGAAATCATGCAAAGAAATTATAAAAATCTACAAAGTATGTGTATTTGACTACACAACTTTAATATGACTACACAAGGTTGAAATCCTGGCTCCGCCACTGATGTCGCATCAGTATGCTATTGTGGAGGTCCGGCAATGGGGCGGCGGCTGGATTCTAGCTGGATTCAACCACAGCCGGGAGACGACCGCCAGCACAAATTGAAGCAAGGAAAAGCTCGAACTTGGCACGAAGATGACGGGAAGCTTGGGCTTGATCAAGGAGACAGCCCAGAAGAGAAGGAAACACCAGCGACGGCCGGAGAACTTGACGGCGGCAGTAGTGGAGCAAGCATGGAGTTGCAGCATGCGAAGGGACCTAGCTGGGCTCCGATAGCATGTTGGAATGTGATCAACTGTATTCTAATGGGTGTCAAAGGCCAATACATGTATAGATGTGGGCAATATGTAAAGAGCCCCCTTATACAGTGGGGATATACAAACTAGACTATACATGTTTAACAGAAACTTCTTTGCTATGCTGGCACCATCAAACTATCAGAGGGATTACAATGCTTGGGAATTCGTAAATCAGTAAGATGGTGTGTGTGTTTTGCACACAACTGCATGTGGGAGTATCGGTTACCTCAAAACCAACATCAAATGGAAGGTGTGTAGAAGTTTCTTTAGCATTGCCACTGAAATAACGGCCAGAAGTGAAGTTCACCTGGAACACATTATTAACATTTTTTGAAGGTTAATAAATGTAAATGAAAATAAAAGAAATTGAAAATACAAATAAAGGGACTTACATCGCTAGCATTTACACCAGCATATATAATTTTAACAAGAGCACTATGTGGTTTCATGGGCAATATCAGTCGCACACGATCAATTCTTGTAGCATTGCGGAAATTATGGCTGAGTGTGTGAGCAACTCTACAGAATCATCATGAAAGACAGATACCTATTAGTAAAATAGACACGTTATGAATATCCATAAAAAAAATCAGCATGGTAAGAACTGACAGGGCATTGCTTTGACCAAAATATTACAGTATGGCTAGAACACAATGACCAATGAATTTGTATAAAGAGAGAATACATCTGATAAGATCATAACAATCAATATACCGCAGCAGTTCTGTGAAAAAAATGCACCCGAAAACCTGATAATTGTCTACTTAAGGGATCAAACCAGTGACTTCAGCCATTTTTAGGGAAGGACTCAAACAATAAAAAATGCACCACAGAGAAGTTGTTTCCCTATTTATGAGAATATTCCACATGTCCTTAGAAAAATATGTACTCCCTCCGACCCATATTACTCTTCGCTAATACGGATGTATCTACCACTAAAATGTGTCTAGATACATCCATATTAGCAAAGAGTAATATGGGTCAGATGGAGTATTATGATATAACAGAAAAACTTATACTTACATCTTATCAAAGAATTCAGGTGTCTGGATGCTGGGAAATACATTCTTTGTTAATGTCCTTTTTGACTTCGAGGAATACAACAAATAACTATTTTCTTCCTCTGATGTTGGCCAGTATACCATCCCTCTTCTTTTAGATATCCAAAGGCAAGCACCAGCCTTGCTCACATCTTCTATAAGCTCAAATGCACCTAACCAAACAGAAGGGGTAATTTCCCTTTGAGATAACATTGAAAGAAAGACAAAACATCATAGGAAAGAGATATACATATATCAGTAGGTCACTACATATAAAAGTAGTGAAGTACGAAATAGGTCCCAAAGCTTGCACAGCTGTGTGCCACTTGGGACAGAAACTTGAGGTAGCTAAGGAAGGAAATCCACACCTAGTAGCTACCAGCATGTATGGCTAGCATAGCCTAAGAACAGATCTCTCTCTATATATATAATTTCATACTGAGTGTTTTAAGCTATTGGACTTGAAAACTAACCAAGAACCCAAGTTTGGGGACACACTTTAGTCAATTTGTAAGAGTAGATGCACATATTTCACATAGAAACATTATCCATTTTCATTTTCATTGTCATCAATTAAAACACCCAATATCAACTGAGCGCCATAATGGCTCATCTAAGGCTCAACTGTAACCTGTAATCCTGAGACAGCAAATTATGGCCAGAAATTTGGCAAACAAAGTAATAAGTTAATTACAGCTTAACTATGTTAGAAACACTGTACCAGTAATAACATCTTCCATCTTCAAAAATCCGCCAAGCGCATCTATCAATACGCGGCTTACTTGTCCTCCCATATTAGTTTCGACAAACTGCATACAACAATCCCTATATTTGTCAGGATAAGTAACACAGATGGAATATCACTCTTGTCTTTGTCCCTTGTAGCCGTTAACCATGAAATAAAATATGTTCGACAAATATCAAGTCTAATAATATGATCAAGAAGCCATCAACTAAGAAATGTGGATATCAACTCTCAGTGACATTTACTAATTCCCCCAGATGGAACAATAGATAAGATTGGTCCATACAGGCACGCTGTTTGCTAAAAAAATTGGAACTATGTGCCCATACAAATTTAATTCGGCTAAAAATAGAATATCATATAAGGTTTTAGTTGCTCAGTTGTGCACTGGTCACCGTAAGAGAGCTGTCATCAGGGGCCTAAGGGCCCAACACTGACCCTTGCGAATTGAAATAGTGAGCAGTCATATTGGATATTTAGTTTAATTTAACCCGTTCGCACAAATTTATTTAGTGGAGAATACAGTACACTCTACGGTACCATTGTATATCATGACATAGTACAAAATCAATCACAAAATGCTCGCCAGTTTAGGAAAAATAAGGCACAGTATGAATATAGCTAAAATAAATTAAGTCAACAAGTGAGTATGTAAAGTATTTTCCTCTGTTCATGCAAATTTTTAATACCTCAGGGCAAAGAACATTGACACGAATGCCATGGCGTTTTAATGGAGCGAGTGATCTTGTAAACATAACCACGCCACCTACAGAAGACAAAGTTTGAGGTCATATTGTGTACACTATGCTTAAAATAGATCTTACAATATATATAGAAGGAACACACAGTACGTAGAGAAGTACAGCAGACGTCAGCACTAAGCATTTTATTTAGCCAAAATAAACTTATGTGGCAAGCTTTGACTTGTCAATGCATAATATGTCTAACTGCAAAAGCAATTCAAGTCTGCATACAAAGTA
This sequence comes from Dactylis glomerata, assembly GCA_007115705.1. Classification (NCBI taxonomy): domain Eukaryota; kingdom Viridiplantae; phylum Streptophyta; class Magnoliopsida; order Poales; family Poaceae; genus Dactylis; species Dactylis glomerata. The sequence continues at coordinate 84,861 of QXEO01001432.1, forward strand.
AACACTTTGAACGGTTTTCAATCTCTGAAAGAAAAATAATACAGCAGCAAATTTGCACTTGAAAACAGGACCACGTTTTAAAACAGAAGGAAAATAGTAGATCAACTATCTGCGGTCCATTTTTAAGTATAGACATCCATGTACATGCATGCATATGAAGTTGGCTGAAAAATACTATGAACTTCTACATAGTACTATATACAACAAAACGTTGGCAGATTACCAGTGCTCTAAGAAGTGGATTTAGTAGAAATCTGGGGAAGGTAAAGCAAAACAAAACATTCCCGGCGATAGTTTTGCTTTGTGGAAGGCCATTCCAAAGTTTATAGGAAAATTTTGATCATACTTACTCATTAAGTTGTTTCAGAAAAGGAAGGCACAAAACCAAGATACATAGACAACATACAAATAACATGCCAGTGGAGATTAGACACAATGGTGCCAAAGAGCAAGATCAAATTCACAAGGATGACCTGATACCATTTGCATTTTCTCTTTTACAGAGGTTACAGCATATTTCTTTTAGTGACGACATGATGACTTCTAAGTCAGTTGATTACTATCTTTTAGGAGTGTCATTACAATAGTAGGCCAAGTATTTATCTTGATTGTACTTTAGAAAGAGAATCACTAGACTTGGCACTTACCACATCACAATTAAAGAAACATCATTTAAATTTTATTATTAAATATATGAAAGACATTGAACCTTTTGTCCCACTATAGATGGGCTCGTAGGTCATGGGATATAAGCCAGCAACTGAACCGATATTTAATATGGCACCAGGCTTCTTCTGTGCTCGCATTATTTGAGTCTGCAGTGAATAAAAAAAACTAGTGTTCACTTTGGAGAGAGCAAATATATATAACCAGTCTAGCAATTGGCAATTGATATTATATTTCAAACTATTGCACAAACAAAGAATTCAAACTCCATGAATAATGCAAGCCTGATTGTTCAGTCTTCATTGGTCCAAAGTTATGCTTATATCTTACTTCGCGCTCTAAAGGAAACCTTACAGACATGTTGTATGGTGACAACAATAACATGTCTTAACATCCTTCTAATGCAAACATCGGGTCATGGGGGGAACTCAAATACTTTCTTTTCTCTAAACAACCGTATCAACAGAATATTTTTAGGAGAATGTATCGACAGAAATTGAAGCCATGTGCATCTCTGTAATGATTTACTTAAGTTAATAAATGGCATACAGTACGAACACTCCGTTACTGCAAATAATTAGAGTTACTAAATGAATTAACTTGACGAAAAAGTACTGCAATAGTCAATGGGTGACTTACCGCAATGCGAGTACCATCAACAACAGCAACAAGGTTCACATTTATAGACCGCCGCCATGTGTTAGTTCCATTGGATGTATCATCATAAACTAAGGATTTACTGATAAATCCAGCACAGTTGATGCAGACATCTAAGCCACCATACATGTGTACATGTTTCCCAAAAGCAGCAGCAAGAGCATCTACACATGAAATCAGTGTGACTAAGACAGTGCGGACGCAGAAAACAATTAGAGGGTGGGCACACCTCCAAAAAAAAGTTTGCACTCTCCAATTATGATAAAAATTTGCCAAGTGAGTAATATATGTAGACAATATTTCTTAAATTAGGGGTAGAAATATATTTTTCCCAAATTTTGGGGTGGGCCACGGCCCACCAGGCCCACCCTGTGCGTACGCCCCTGCTTTAAGATCATGGCAAACGTGGAGTACAGGAGTTACTAAAATTTCAGTCAACTGTTGAAAGCATAAGGAAGGTAATCAGAAGTCTAACGAAAGAATCACCTCTTCAAAAGCAATGTGATGCTCATTGAGAGCATAAGAAAGCAATATATATATTAATCCACCAGAGCTTTAAAAAACTTAGATAATTATTCTGAAACAAATGTCATGCCAACAGTATATAATCGCTGAAGTACATGTTATGGTTGTAACATCGTGTCAATGAACTATAATGTATGAATTATGCCTGATAAACTTATCGAATGATATTAATTACACTTCACCAGCCAAATGCTACATATACTTCAGCTATGATGCTAACATGTTATGTTCACTGGTGCCTCCAAGCTCTAGTATAAACAAGCTATAACTTTGGTCTGAAAAGTTATGTAGCACAGCAAGCAAACTAATTGTTATTACCTGCATCAGTAACATCACACTTGATGAATATAGCAGATGGAACTTTAGAATCTCCATGGAATGGGTTGCCTTCCTTCAGAACTAAGGAAGCAACTTGTCCTCCATTTTCTTCAGAGAAATCCACAATGGTCACAAATAGACCCTTCCGTGCAAGAGCAATACAAAGCGCTTTCCCTTGAAAAATAATTTTGAACTATTAGACCGTGCAATTGCGGGTAAAAGATGGGTGAAGGGTTTGCAGCATGCTCTCAAACCGAGCAGGGCCACTGAACACTTCTGCCCCCAATCGGGCCAGTGCCCAACCCAACTACAGTATTACACAGAACCGAACCCAACTAACAGCACAAGGAGAGAGACAATTGTTACCAATGCCGGAGCCGCCGCCGGTGACGAGGGCCGACATGCCGGGCTTCAACTTCATCGCGCCGGCGCAGCGGGGAGGTCGGCGAGGTTTTGGCTGGGACTCGCGGCGGAGAAGAAAGCGAGGAAGAAACGGAATGTGCACAAGGGCGGAACCGAGAAGGTGCTCGAGTATACGATACGGCTCGCCCGGACGGCGGAGGTGACGAGAGGGGGGGCAGGCGGCGGCAACGAGGGAAGGTGGCAGCCAGACACGCGGCGGCGGTGGCGCACTCGCCCTCTTTCCCTTGTTAATCTCGCCATGCCTCACTCTGCTTCCTTTCCGTTTGGTTTTTTTTAAAAAAAAAAAATTTAAAACCACACTATATTAAGCAAGCAAGCCGCCTCGTTAAAAACCTTCCAGTCCCCTTAGGTACCCTGGTAAGGAAAAGAGTGCGTAAGAAACTTGCTGCTTCGAGTTCAAAAGACAGTTACATCATCAATTACATCTCTCAAAACAGAAAGAGGGGGATCACCATCCCAAAGAAAATTACTATCAGAACTATAACTAAGACGAGCTAGATTATGAGCCACTTTGTTTGCTTCTCTACGACAATGTATAAAAGACACTCGACCAATCCTTTGAGCGATCTGAAAATAGTCTGTGAGAACAGCTGTACAGGGAAGCCAAAGATCCACTTCTCTGTTGCAAACCTTCACCAGCTCCAAACTATCAGACTCCACAATTATTGGTGTGCAACCAATAATTTCAAGCAGCTCAAGCCCATACCTCAACGCCGAGGCCTCGGCCGATGTCGCATCTGGAATATTAAGAAACGGGCGGGCACCTCCTGCAATTGCCTCCCCCTTTGAGTCTCTAATCACCGCCGCAACAGCTCCCCCTCCACTTGGAAAAAACGCCGCATCAACATTGAGTTTATACTGACCCGAGGGAGGTTTATTCCAAACAATCTCCCGCGGAACCGCTTTACCTGTGGCATGTCCATAATTTACCGTTAGTGCTTGAATAGAAAAAGGCGAGCTTACAGGAGATGCAACACGTTCCCCTTTTACAGCCTCACGCCTCTGCCACCAAATATACCAGCCGGCTACTAGAATAGTCTCTTGTAGGCCTAGCTGGCCAAGAACCGGTGATTTCCTCCTTGGACTTCTCAAGATATCTTCTAACACAACAGACCCAGACCGATCAGCTCCTGTAGCTTGTGAAATCACATCTTCTAAACCCAAAGCTTTCCAAACAGATTTAGCTCTTTTGCATTTGAACAGAAGATGACAAATATCTTCACACCCTTGCAAACATATAGGACATTGAGGTGAAACTTTAATATGTCTAGAAGCAAGCACTCCAACTCCTGGAATCAAACCATGAAGAGCTCTCCACCCAAAGATTTTAACTTTTGCGGGAACATTCAAATTCCATAAGATGTCCCACACAGGGTTTTGAGTTGATGCACCTTGACCATCCCTTCTTCTAACTCTTGCACCATACTGATGCTCCCACTCTGAATAATATGCCGATCTGACAGAGAAAATGAAATTCTTTGATTTATGCCAGGCTACGAAATCATCCTCTAGATTCCGACTTAGGGGAATTTCAAGCACTTTCTCAGCTTCTAAAGGGTTAAAGATGTCCCTAATCAAAACCTCATCCCACATGCCAGAGATAGGATCAATAAGATCACTCACTTTTCTAAAAATTACCTGACCACGCACTGTATCAATTTTCCGAGAAGGCATACCCGGCACCCAATGGTCATTCCAGATATCAATGTTTTGCCCATTACCGACTCTCCAAATATGACCCCTTTTGAAAGTTTGTAAACCACTTATAATGCTTTGCCAAGTAAAGGAGGAGCCCTTCTTTGGACCTGCTTTCAGAAGATTTCCATCTGGATAATACTTTGCACGCAAAACTTGAGCACACAGCGAATTTGGGTTACATAAAAGCCTCCAGGTTTGCTTTGCAAGCATTGCCAAATTGAAAGCATGCAAATCACGGAATCCCATACCTCCAATATTTTTAGGAATGCACATTTTCCACCAAGCACACCAGTGGATTTTCTTTTGTCTCTGTATCTCCCCACCAAAAAGCAGCCATTGCATCAGTGATCTCCTTACATATCTTTTTTGGAATTTTGAAAACCGCCATTGCAAATACAGGTATAGCTTGGATAACAGCTTTTAGGAGAATCTCCTTTGCCCCTATAGACATGAGTTTTTCCTTCCAACCATTCAATCTGACTATAATTCTCTCCAAGAGGTACATAAAATCATCGATTTTTTCAACTCCTACCATGGCTGGTAATCCAAGGTATTTATCAGAAAGAGCCTCTGTCATGATGTTCAATTCCGTACACACGCTCGCCTTGACCTGAGCATCAACATTAGGACTAAAGAAAATACTGCACTTTGCTTCACTAACCATTTGCCCTGAATTTGCACAATATTGATCAAGTACTTGTCTCAACGAGGTTGCATTAGTTAAGTTTGCCTTCATAAGGATCAAGGAATCATCAGCAAATAATAAATGTGAAACTGATGGTGCATTTCTGCACACCTTTACTCCTTCAATACCACGAACCTCCTCTTGATGAGCCAGTAAACTTGATAAACCTTCTGCACAAACCAGAAACAGATAGGGGGAAAGGGGGTCCCCCTGCCTTAATCCCCTGGTTGGGACAAAACCCTCTGTTTCTTGATCATTATACCTCACTTTATACTTCACGGACCTTACACAGGCCATAATTAGTTGCACAAAATCAGAATCAAACCCCAGCCGGATTAACATGTTTTGTAGGAATCCCCACTCAACACGATCATAAGCTTTATGTATATCCAATTTCACTGCACAGTACCCCACTTTTCCTTTCTTTTTATTCTTCAAAGTATGTAAACTCTCATAGGCAAGTAAAATGTTATCAGTAATCATTCTACCTGGGACGAAAGCACTCTGAACAGGAGATATTACCTCATCCAAAATATGCTTAAGACGAAAAGCGATCATCTTTGAAATTACCTTATAGAGAACATTGCAAAGGCTTATAGGCCTGTACTGAGAAATAGTCTCCGGGCTCTCCACCTTGGGGATTAAGACAATAACAGTATCATTCCAACCATCTGGGATAATTTTATTATTAATAGCCATCAAAACTTCTTGAGTTAGAATGTCTCCCAGAATATGCCAGCATTTCTTGAAAAAGATGGCATGTAATCCATCAGTACCAGGTGCTTTCATATCTCCAATAGAAAATAGGGCTTTTCTCACATCCTCTGCTGAAAAAGGAGCTTGGAGTGCTTCATTCATTTGCGTTGTCACCCTTGGTATTACTTTTTCCAAAATACTAGGATCTGTATCATAAACTTCCGTAGAGAATAACCCAGAAAAATAATCTGAAATCATTGGGTTAAGATAAGCAGTACCTTCCAACCAATTACCTTGATCATCCTTTAGTTTTTTGATCCGGTTCCTCTGTCTCCGAGCATTTGCAAAGTTATGAAAGTAATTAGTATTTCTGTCTCCAAATTGAAGCCAGTTTATACGGCTTCTCTGAGCCCAAAAAATCTCCTCTTGCTCAAGTAGGTTCTCAATCTCCAGCGCAATCTCTTTTTGCTTTGCAACATTTTCTGCAGTAAGAGCATCAATTGACACTCTTTCCAACTCCTTTTGTGCTGATTTAATATTTCTTCTTTTCCTCTGTAACACATTCCGATCCCAATTGTGCAGCTCACTGTGGATTTTTGAAAGTCTTCCCGCCAGATTCACATTAGAACTCACACTATTCTCCCAGGCCTCCTCAACAATTTCTTTAAATCTAGCCTCCTTGAGCCAACGGGCTTCAAACCTCAATACTGATGGCCCATTTGCTTCATAGATAGGCATCTCTTCAAAAGATAACAGTAATGGGCGATGATCAGATCTATTATATGGCAAGTTCTCCAGAAAAGCACCTTCAAATTTTGTTTTCCACGCTTCATTCACCAAAACCCGATCCAACCTCTCCCTGATTAAACCCCTATGCCAGGTGAACTTATCACCTCTATAACCAAGATCAAACAGATTACAGTCCACTAAAGCACTCCGGAACGCCTGCATAAAATGCTCCGGTCTCGGGTTACCACCTTCCTTTTCATAAGAATGCAAAATCTCATTAAAGTCCCCAATTACAAACCATGACATAGTACTTTGAGCATGAAGATCTCTAAGCCTCTGCCAGGTCAGATGTTTATCCTCCCACCGTGGTTCCCCATACACACCCGTCAAGCGCCAAATATTCTCCAGACCCCTACCAATAGTAACATCAATATAGTTTTTACACTTAAACCTTAGTTCCACACCCACCTCCTTCTTCCAGAACAGAATCAAGCCACCACTCCTACCTTCACTTCTCACAACAAATTTATGATCCATCTGTAGCTTTCGCCTAAGACACTCAGCTGGCCAATCATCCAAATGTGTCTCAGATAAGAAAAGAACATCCGCTCCCTTTTGCTTCTGCAAATTCAGAAGCGCTCTCACTGCCGGTGCCCCTACTAGGCCCCGACAGTTTGCACTTAGGAGTTTCATTGCTCCCGGCGGTCCTCTCCCGAGGCCGCCGATCCTTCATTAGTTTGTGCCATTCTGGAACCATCCTCTCCTGTCTTTAACTTTTTCTTATTTGCATTTTTCTGTGGTGTGCTGCCGGCATCATGCTCTGGAGGAACTTCATCCTCAAATTGTCCTACAATTGCTAGCACCTTTGAATTCCGACCATCCGTATCAACCACTGAAACAATACCTTTATTTGGCTCCATCCCTGCGGACGAGTCGAGAGCAAGCCTCTTCCTAATAGACGAGTTTTGAGGTGAGGAACCCTCAACATCCATTTCTGTCTTCTGGTTTCGGGCATCTTCTTCCCAAGGATCTTCCCTAGCTCCTCTCCCAAAGCCTCTGCCTCTGCCTCGGCCCCAAGACTCCTCTCCTCTACCTCCAGAGCCCCGGCCTCGCCCTAGTCCTCTACCAGGACCTCTTCCACGGCCTCCATCAGCAAGGATGAAATCACCCCACTCCAATTTAGACACATCATGTTCGCCAGTCCCGCATTCCTCAAACCAATGTCCTATCATCCCACAATGCCCACAAAACGTCGGCAATTTCTCATACTTTACTTGATAAAATTCCTTCTTCCCATCTTTAGTAATGGACACAAACCTACTCAGCTTCTTCTGAACATCCAACTTCACCTTTATTCGAACAAAGCTTCCCACAAAACCTGCTGGTAGTTTGATCTCTACCTTTTTAACTTCTCCGACATTCCGACACATCCCCTTGATCACCTGTTCCCTCAGATAATTGTCTGGGAGCTGATGGACCTGAGCCATCACAGTAACGCGATCAAGTTTAATTGATCTAGGGTTGGAGAAACCATCGTACTCCTCGATGATTAAAGCTTGTTCTCTAAATAGCCATGGACCCTCGTGCATCGCTTTGTTCCAATCTGCCAAACATTTGAACTGAATCGTGAAGAGATTATCATCAAGCCGGCGCCAAACCACCTCCTTCGCAGGGTTCCATGCAGATCGCATGTCAGCAAACAAAGCACTCTGGCTAAACCCTACCTTGGAAGTATGAACCCTCGCAATCGCCAGCCACTTCGCGGCGATCTCCTTCTCCTCCGCTTCTTCCTCCCAGACGAAATCCTCAGTCTCATCCCCATGTCCTTTCCGTTTGGTTTGTACGGCAGGAAGATGCGAACTCGGGGGCGGCGGGCCGGACATGCGTATAGCTGGCCATCGGGCCTGGGTTTTGCGTGCCAGCCCAGAAGCCCGCTTGCGAAGCCCGTTTGTGTCCGGCCCGGTAGGCTAATAAACGGGCCATGCCGGCCCACGGCAAGCTGTCGTGTCGTGCTTGCTGATATGAGGCCTGCAGGCTGGCCTATTTTTTAAAAATATTTCTTTCCTGAATTTTTCTACTTCCTCCGATCAGAAATAAGTGTGACATGTTTGCCAGCCAGCCTACGTGTTTTTCTGGCCTTTTGTGCCGTTTTGGGGACAAACATGTCATGTCTCAACCGCGATTCAAGGTCCACATGTTGACACAACATAACTCGCTTCTAAACAGGTTGCCCCGTGACTTGTCCAAGTCAACTTGGCTCTCAACAATCTCCCGGAGAAATGCCCCTTCCCTTCTTCTAGCGGGCGTCCAGATGGTGCTAATATCTGCTGGTCAAGGATCTGGAAATCCAAGGTACCTCCGAAGGTCAGAGTCTTTGCCTCGAACTCGAAGGCTGCATAGGATGCTCTTGCCACTGAAAATAACAAACGGGGGCGAGGTATGAAGGTTACTGGTTTTTGTAACATCTGTGGAAGAGAACAGGAGGACATCGCTCATGCTTTATTCAAATGTCCCCACTCATACTCCCTTTGGATGGCAATGAGAAAGGTTTGGCACTTGCCCCAGGACGTGGAACTCCAAATTAATTCCTTGACTTGGTTTCAGTCCTCGATAATGTCAATCCCAGCAACAATGATTGAGAATGTTCTCTTGATTGCTTGGCGTGCATGGTATTGCCGCAATGAGGTTACCCATGCAAAGCCTCTCTCAACCGTTGAAGGTTCAAAGCGCTTCCTTGTGGGCTATCTAAATACTCTGGGTAATCTGAAGTCCATGTCTACAGATCAGTTACTCAAAGGAAAGTATACTCTATCATCAGGGAGTCCTAACGTAGCTGAACGGCAGGAACTTCCACCTGATAAACCCTGGCAAAAGCCTCCGCCAGGTTGGCTGAAACTGAATATCGATGGCTCTTTTCATTCGGGGGATGGCTCTGCTGGTTCTGGATGTATTCTACGGGATGAGGTTGGTCAGATTGTCTTGAGTGCCTGTAGCCAGCTCCTGAGTTGCATCGACCCTTTTGAAGCCAAAGCTAGAGCTTGTGAAGAAGGGCTTCGAATTTCCTTTTTTAAGGAGCACGAGCCAATTATAGTGGAGACAGATTGCATGAATTTGATCAAGATGGCCTCGGAAAGAAAGCAAGATCGTTCCTTGCTTCTGCACTTAATCTCAGTGATTAATGGAGATAGAGCAATCATCTTTGTAAAAGCGGATAGATCACATAATAGGGTTAGTCACCATCTTGCAAACTTGGCAAGAACGGATAAGCTTTCCATGACTTGGCTTGGTTCTAGTCCTGAGTTTATTCGTCAGGAACTAGCCCATGGCCTCCTTGTAACCCATACTGCGTAATATAAATCCTCTTCCCACAAAAAAAACTGCTCGCTACATTCTTTTGAACAAATAGGATGAATAATGAAACCATGGGGGAAAATCCTATTCTTGTGGTGTTTCTCCAATTTTCCTTTCAACTCGGTATTCCCATCACTCAATTTGGCTAGTTCGCCCCTAGATATCTTGGTATCGAAAAATCTTAGGGCCTCTTCGATTCAAGATTTCTTTTATAGCAAATTTTTAGGATCAAAATCCATAAGGATTCTTCCTAGGTTGGTCATTTGATTTGTGGCATTGTTTTCCTAAGGATTCTTTTTTACTGCATTTCATACAAAACTTTCACCCACTGAATACTCTTTGAAAGAACCCCTTGTTTCTCTGTGACGCAATCAAACAAGCTAAAATCCTATAGGATTCCCAATGGACATGACATTGCACTGAGCACTGCAAGTCTGGAACCAGGAAAAGAGAAAAGGGCCATGACTCCGGAGAGGCATCCGGAGTTCAGGAGGAGCAGACGAGGGGAATTGTCCAGTCAACAAGAAAATCCTGTCTTTTGCGTGACTGATCGGCATTAATTGTTGTTGCAACGCTATGAGCAGACAAAGGCTAAGCATCAAAGTCGAATTAAATTCTCCCATACTTTTATTTAGTACTCCCTCCGTTTAGAAATATAAGATGTTTTAGCTTTGTGAAGTGAGTGTATCTAGATATCTTTTAGTGTATAGATTCGAACGAATCTATACACTAAAACATGTCTAGATACACTCACTTCACAAAGCTAAAATATCTTATATTTCTAAACGGAGGGAGTAGCCCAAAAGAACATGAGAACTCTAGGTCACAGCTTACTTAGCATCAGCCGTAAGGTTTTGTTACTTTCTTTCTCTATAAGACAAACAAACCACCAATCAACATACCACGTTTGGCACTGAACATGAAGGATGATAATGCACCGCTTAACTGATCAATTTATTTATACATAAACATAATTATAGTTCTTTGCGAGAAAATACAGAATTATAGTTTACAGGATTATCAACTTATTAGATTTCTATAGTACTAGTATAACGTTTGCCCTCTCGTATAGTACTTGTACTATGCAACTAACCAGTTTCTCAGCTCAACAGTGTATGTTTTATGTGCACTTATAACGTATGCATTATTCATGTTACATTTGCTGCATCATACTTTGTGACAATGAAAGACGATGCATCTCACGTCTGCAGAGTGCAGACTACAACTTAGCGAGTGTCTGACTGTACGTTGGGTCAATGCAGACAACGACCTGAGAAGATTCCACATGAAAAATATGTGAGCTGCATTAGAGTAGACGAGAACAAGGAAAGTCTGTCGTATAGAGATTGTAGTACCTTGCCAACGCTCTTGCCAGAATGAAGATACTCTACCGCATCCACCGCGGAAGCAACACCCATGAATTTCTTAGGGTCAAGGGACACCTGTCATATGTGGTGTGACAGGTAATAGCAAGTTAGAACAAGAGAAAAACAGTCGTTTATATGGTAACATGGTACCGTGAGCAATGGGCGATTTGTGGGTCTGTGGAGAGGTGACATAAAGAATAGTAATTTCCATGCTAGGATAATCTAATGGGAAACTAAGTAGGAAATGGGACACAATATCAAATTTTCGTGTGAAAATAGAATAAGCTAGATAACAAGGAAATGGGAAGAAACTAGGTAGCAAAATAGAAGAAAGAAGAAAATGACAACAAATTTAAAAACAACATGCAGAAGTTGCTTTTCTTGATACTTCTTTACTATTTACTATAATTGTGATGCAATAAGAATGTACCAAAGTGAAGTGTCGGTCAGTCAACAATCAGCCCCTCATTTAAAGAAGAACAGAGTCTGGTACACTAATTCATAGTGATTCTCAGCTATGTAAATCGAGGAGCCCTGTTCTTTCCCCCCTTAAAATAAAATTATGCAGCAATATTTTCATGTGTATGAAGAGTAGCAAGTAATGGTAAAAAAAAATGGCTTGATGTTCTGCATAGATCGGTGAGATTTCTGCCTTGTTAACTGAAGGAACGCTTGGTTACAAGCCCCAGCAAACCATTGGTGAAAAAATCGGTGGCAAACATCTTATTAAGGTAATCTACCCCTCCTCCCTTAACATGCGAGACCAGCATTTGCAACCCATATGTTTGCTTGCTCGCATTTTGGCCATTGTTTGACTTGTGCAAATACTTTAATCGTGACCAACAATTGATACAGTAAATTACGGTAGGTATACAAAGTTCCAAACACCTACACTCAACTATTGTAGCACAAGTAGCAAAGAGCAAACATATGTGGTGAAGTATACCTTTAGCTTTCCAGAGGCATACAACTCGAATAGTTTGTCAAGATGATCTTGCCACAGGTGAGCATACTGAACCAGGAAAAATCCAGCCTGAAACAGGAAAGGAAAGAGTTCATAGGTTTTTTAAACAAAGATGGAGCTCAAAGTTCCAAAGTACATACAAAGAAAGGTTTGGTAGTTTCTAACTTTCTACTAATGATGAATTAACCTTGATCTAGATGAAAGAGATTCCATTTGTAGCTTAAGATTCGAATCATTTGAACATGCTAACCAAGAAACAAACTAAATACCATGCTTGCTCTGATATTTCAGATGCGCTAAATGGACATCACACTTTTGTCGATACTACAGTGAGAACTAGCTGGATGCCTGACACGTTGCAGCAGGAGGCAGAGGGTACTACCGTATAACACATAAATTTAAACACAGTTGGCAATTTTATCTTTGAAATCAGATCCAACTGGTAAAATTTACTTGATGATATGGATAGAATCCAAGTTTTGGCATCAACTTTCTTAGTGTCATAGATGCATTCTTTACTGGTAAGTTTGCTTAATGAACATTGAATACGGTATATGGCAACTAAGAAGTTCAGGTGTTCTTCTGCATACACGTACCACAGTTTGACTTTTAGCAAGAATCTTCTCACATAGTCCAGTGTAATTCTTAGGCTTCCATCCAACCTCTCCTTGATACTGAAAAACATCAAAGGTTGTTCACTATCAGCTGGTATTAGTTCAGACATAAGCCAGTTCCATTTCGAAAAAAAGACATAAGCCATGATAAGTATACTAATTCAGATACGTGGTGTATACAGACTACAATAGATCAACGTTTTTTCCTAGGTGCACTCCCACATAAATTTTAAATACAGATGGATGATGACCCGATTATATTAAACAGTTAGCAAAAGAACTTAAGAATATGCCCGGAGGGGTGCTTCTTCACTCCACCAAACGAAAGTCACAAAAATCATAAAGCAACTGCGGTTCTAGCGTTCCACCACTATTTCCATATTCACAGCACATAATATAATTCAAACAAAAAATTTCATAGGCTGACGACCTTACCTGAGAGATCATACCAATTACAACAAGACGTCCATGAACTGCAAGGGCATTCAGGCACAGATCAAACATTTCACCACCTACAGATTCATATATGATATCTACACCTCTTGGAAACTCTTTTTTAAGAACCTGGAAACAGACATTCAAAAAGTCAGTACTTACTGAACATACTGTGAAGACAAATAAGGGATCAACATAAATAAATTACAGTCACTGGAAGGTTCAAACTTAACATTTCTGCATCATACTAGTCATTCTAGGATTTTCTGCAGAGACGTTACAGCATAAATGTAATTGAAGCATTCCAACCAACATTGTGCATTATCGGCGCCACGTGAAAGGCTATATACATGTGTAGGGTTTACATTTCTTGGAATGTTTTATCCTGGTAAGAGGTATGGTACAAACTCTAATAAAAAAATAGCAGGTAGATGGGCTAGGAAATATATCTAATAAGAAGGAGATGCTATAAAGTAAACACATAACACACGGACAACACATTACATCAGAATTGCATTTGAAGAGGCAGAAGTATGAAAAGTAGAGCGAGATAAAAGCTTACATCTTTGATCTTTTCATGTTGGTAGTTGATAACTCGATCAACTCCTAAGGAAGCCAGAAGTGCAGCTTTACTTTCACCGCCACATGTGGCAACAACCTTGTTGCCTGCTAGTTTTGCAAGCTAGGGAAGTGACAGAAAAACATTCAGAACATAAGGATGTAGTTCAGTACAAAATACAACAACAGTTACTTCTCAAAAACTAGTAACACATCTACAAGAGAACCTTGCAGATTCATGCAAGTGCGAAGTCAGCGTTCTGAAAACGCTCCGGGAAAAAAAACATGTCGCTCGGGGGGGGGGGGGGGGGGGGGGGGCCTGGAAGGCGATACCCTAGCCACCAGGCTTGCTCCCGCCTTCCTGTGCCGCCATCAGTGCCGGCTGCGGCCACGGGTGGAGCTCTCCCTGGCGGGTGATCCAGCGGCACTTCCACTTTTTGTCAGCGATGGCATGGGTGCTCTCTTTACAGCGGTGGGCAACCTCAGCGAGCTGCCTTCCTGTCTATGCCCAGCCTCTCTCAACTGCTTCCTAGCTGATTGCGTGGATGGTCTTAGAGGGTTGGCGGTCAGGGCCAGGGTTAAATCCTTGCCTGGTTTTGTCCAGCACCGATGACGGCGACGCCTACGGGTGCCATTACCTCCTTGGAGGTGTCAAGTGTCATTATGGCCTCTGACCATGCCCTCTTCCTCGAGCTCCAAGGGAAACCCTAGGTTTAGATTTCTGAGCTAGGCAGTGGCAGCATCACAACGGCATTGCGCTATCTTGGTAGCTTATGGAGGCTGCCAGTGTGGTGGCGTGAGAAGGTGGTCTCCCCGTGTTGGTCCGCTTTCAGATCGGCCCCCACTACTTAGGTGCGATGTTGGGAGTTTGGCTTGGGCAGTCCTGGAGGCATGATCGTATTTTGGGGTGCCAGATAACTGACATGAAGTGGTGAGGTCCTGTGCTCCGCTTCTTCACCATCCTTGGCTGGAGGTTGGGAAAAGCCAGTCTCATGTCTTTGGAGTCAGAGGATTGGCCGCGTCTCCTCGCTACTTTGATCCTGGGCTGGCCGAAGATCTACTCGCATAGGCAGCTTGTTTTTCCTAAGAGGTCATGTTCTCTATGTTACTCAGCCATCGGTTGGCCAGGTGTCGAGCACTCATGTCTCCTCAGGCCTCAGATCCTTTTTTACCCTTGCCTTGGATCTTTCTTTTTACCTCAAATCTTTTGTCTCCCGTGTGATGTTCTAGGTTCTAGGTTAGCTAAGGATCCATCATAGGTCGTTTGGTGAGGATGGTCATGTTTTTTCTTTTTCTTTTCTCTTTTTCCTGGCCTTACCGTTGGTGGGTGCAGTGTTCTTTGTATATACCTTGTAAATAGTGGTGGCTCCCACTATCTTAACGCTTTCTTTTTAATGAAAATGAACCACTTCCGGGCATGTTTGAGAAAAAAACCTACTCCCTCTGATCCATAATAAGTGTCGGTGATTTATGGATCGGAGGAAGTAAAAATATCATGAGGACTGCATGGCCAAAAGATGGCCCCAAATGCTTGTTACCTATGCAGACAGGTATAGATGTTCCAGCTGCATGAAATAGTTATCTTGTGCAAGTTTCATATCATAAATTCAATCATTGTATTTATTCCTCCTAGATGAAGTATTGAAATAGATGAGAAGTTGAGCAATAAATCAACAATAAAAGTCATATATACTCATATTAACAGTATCAAAATAGCATCAGCTGACCTGAACAGCAAACTGTCCTGTTCCACCAGCAGCTGCTGTAACTAAAACAACTTGCCCAGATGTCATTTGACCTGCCTAAATGTGACACAAATTAACTTAGATCAGAACAGGAATGAAGATACATTCTAGAGGTGAACTTAGAGTTAGTTCAGTAAATATGAGGTCAAAGCCACATTGTATACGACCAAAAAGAACTGTCTATGAAGATAACCTTTTCAAGAGAAATTGAAGCGGTCAATCCTGACGTTAGCATAGCGACGACCTCGGGGTCTGGTCTTGGCACTGGAAGAAGATGTTTGGCTGCAACCTATCATCAGGAAGGTGTAAAGACAAAAATTGTAGACAGAGGTTACAATATTAACAAGTAAACATTCAAAAGGTTGTAGAATATTTCACTGAAAGGAGGACAAGAGTTAGTTGATAATTTGTTGTACAACAAAATAGACGTGGACATAGACCACAGTACCGTAGTAAATTCAGCATAGCTCCCAAAAGTCATAAGGGCCACAGGACTGCCAACTTTGATATGCCTCACTGCATCTCCAACAGAAACAACGATTCCCACGGCCTGGATATAATAGAATTTTCATGAAAAAGACAAGGGAAAGATGACATCAACGCACTATTATGCTTGTGAATTCTTAATACGCAAATAAAAAATCATTAATTCCCCGCAATGGATTAGAAGATAGAAGATTTAGCTTGTGTGAATAGCAATTGTTTCAGTATGTTGAGCATATAAAAGTATCGATTATTTAGAGTTTGAATAGCATATTTATTTATAGACCAGAAGAGCAATAAATGTCTTTTTTTTAAATAGCCTATTTCTTATACCGTGTCTGTCATGTCAAACTTCCAAGTCAAAAGATGGAAGCATATGCTGTGTTGTCAGAAATTCAGACAGAAAAACATGCTAAGAATATTATTCAACATGGGATTAATATACACACGTAAGAACATCAATCACCTCAAAACCAGCATCAAATGGAAGGCGTGCAGCAGTTTCTTCAGCACTACCACTGAAATAGCGCCCAGAGCTGTAGTTTACCTGCAAGGTACCATTAAAATCTCCCAAAAGTTACAACAGGGAATCAAAGAAAAGAAATTAGGAACATAAATCCAAGGACTTACATCACTAGCATTTACACCAGCGTATATTATTTTAACAAGCGCATTTTGTGGTTCAATGGGCAATCTCAACCGCACACGATCAAGTCTTGTAGCATTGCGAAAATTATGGCTGAGAGTGTGAACAACTCTACAAAATCATGGAGACAAGCATCAATAAATCAAAACGAATCTCTCCATGAATTTCCAGTACGTGAAACATAATAACTTGCAGAATATTGCTATTAGGGGAATTTTTTGGTGTGTCGAACTTGACAGAAAGCAATATTAGTGTTGAGCTCTCATATAATTTTAAAAATGGTTGGATACGCTTGCTGTGATACCTCTCAGAACAAATTATACTGAGCAATCACGGCTGATATTTAATCACACATAACATGGATTTCAGAAATGCATTCATGTCACCTGTAAGAATCAGCTTTTCGTGGAAACTCTGATAGTGTAATCAAGATAACTTTCCAGTTATCCATTGTTACGTGTAACAGAGTACATAACCTTTCTTTATAATATCCAAGTAGTATGAAAATCATGATTCAATCCACAATCCCTGTCACATGATAATTTTTCTTCATGGATGACTGCAGTGGATCGTGTGTCTAAAAGTTATTCACTTTCAGTTAAGGGATTAAAAAATCAACCATTTTATGAAGGATTCGTACCAGAAGAAACAAACAAAGCACTTGGGAGTGGGGAGTGGGGAGTGGGGAGAGGTTGTGTACTCGAAATATTCCCCAAGTGCTTAGAAATATAATATAAATATAACATAGCAGCACTGCAGGACTACTTACAGTTTCTCAAAGAACTCAGGTGTTTGGATGCTAGGAAATGCATTCTTTGTTACTGTTCTTTTTGACTTGGTATAATTCAGCAGATATTTTCTTTGTTCCTCAGATGTTGGCCAGTATTCCATCCCTCTTCGTTTAGTTATCCAAAGGCAAGCACCAGCCTTGCTCTCATCTTTTATAAGTTCAAATGCACCTACCAAAACATAAGGGATTCTTTTCATACAACATTAAAAGAGAAAAAAGAGAGAAAGCATCATATGCAAAGGATAATAGGTCCCTAAATATCACAGTAGATGCCTGAACTTTCAGATCGCCGAATAGGTATGAGTCATGGCGGGTCAAAACCATACTCACCTTTCTTTTCATACACTCAGTAAAATGCATAACGTTTTGTATTATAAAGGAACACCGAAAATACGGCAATGCTGACAAACCCAAAACAAAGCCAAACAACAGCAAAGCTAGCCTGACATCCAACAACCAAAACGAACTGACCTACAAAAGGCAAATGAACGAAAGAAAACCTAGGCTAAGCTAAGTTAGCTGAAGGTCTTGAATGGAGCCATACTCACCTGGCAGGGATGGTTGGCTTGGATAAATTAACCCTTTCCAGGAAACCATATATACAAAGTTACCCCAAGTTTTTTAGCCTAATAATATTTGCAAATCAACAAAACATAACCCATATTTGTAACTTTACCATCATGGGCATTGCATTCCCACATTCAGTTGCCCATGTGGTCATCAGTTTATATGTGAACAGAATAGAGCTGGAACATGTATTTATGTCTTTTTTTTAGAAAACGCAAAGAAGATTTTTGCGTTTCATTTCATTGAAAAGGTAGGGGTTTTACACGCCTCCAAAGAGGTTTACAGCGTTATTAAGCAAAAACTAGAATCAATGCACATCCCAAGTCGTTGGTATGACAACTCTGAGCCCCTTTGCTCCTGCTCTGACCCAAGCAGCAGCCTCATCTTTGATTTGGTGTAACAGGTTGCTGATTGAGGGACGTGCTCGATCGAACACACAGGCGTTACGGTGTTTCCAGACCATCCATGGGACGAGTAGCGTCACGGAGTCCAGTGCCTTCCGCATCGCCTTGGGTGTCCCCTGTCTTGTGGTGCTCCACCATTCAAAGAGTGTGTCGTCGTCTGTCGGTGGATTGCATGTCATCCGCAGCCAAGCAAGGATTTCATGCCAGATTTGGCAGGCAAAGGGGCACCCGACCGTGAGGTGGTGCATCGTCTCCAGCATTTGATCGCGGAG
This sequence comes from Dactylis glomerata, assembly GCA_007115705.1. Classification (NCBI taxonomy): domain Eukaryota; kingdom Viridiplantae; phylum Streptophyta; class Magnoliopsida; order Poales; family Poaceae; genus Dactylis; species Dactylis glomerata. The sequence continues at coordinate 103,454 of QXEO01001432.1, forward strand.
GAGGCAGCTTGGGTGATGCTGAAGGCCTCGCCGTGCTAACCTGGCTGCTGTCCAGCAGCGGTCAATATTGGCCGTCCAATGGAAAAACTTCGCTCGTGGGGTATTGCAAACTAACAGACTTTCTGGCAGGTGATATTCCCAAGAAAACCAGTCTCTGGTTGAATTCTACTGCCATGTCAACCATCTCTGCGGACCACACAATTTATGGCCTGCCATCACTCACTTATATTATACATAATGATGAAGCACCTAGAATTAAAGCTTTCAAGTTTGAAGACCCAGGTGATCATTGTAATTATTCAATTTATCATAATAACACATGTTTTACACGTAATATATGTGAGCAAATGTCCATGTTATTTTTTATTTTTTTCAAACAATTCATCAAATACACAGAAGTAACCTGCAGTAATCGTGACACATAAATTACAGTAAAAGAGTAAGTTGGCGACATACTTAATTAAGACGTTAAAAGATGAGAGATAATGTACCATTGATAACTTCTTCCATCTTCATAAAACCACCAGTTGCATCTACTATTTTGCGATTTATTTGCTCAGCCATATTAGTTTGAACAAACTGCATACAAGAGTCCACAATAACACTTATGAAATATCATCACTGCATTTGTACCTTCCAGTTGTTCATAGTGACTAATGAGACAAAATGATATGCCAAACTATCAGAAATAATAACTTACATTCTAAAGGATACTTAAATCCCTGCAAATTACATCAAATTGTGATATCCTCATTTTTCTAAAGGAAATTACCAATAAATTTTGGCATTTGGCCTGTTTAGGTGATTTTGCAATTTAGCTCAAAATACATGTCTATACAAGTTTTTCATGTGTGCATGATGGCCCTAAAGATATGTGCCGCTGGTACTTCAGAACATACTTGAGAACAAGTAATCACGCTATCTGGTCAATCTGGTGACTTTTTGTTGATACAAATTTTGTAATGGAGAAAACATTGCAGTATACCGTACCTTTGTCAAGTTATCTTGACAGACTATATCAAACCTATTGGAAGATTCTCATAAGATTAGGACAAAACCATGGCTAAACTACTACAGCAAATCGGTAGACAGGAAGAAATAAATATTAATGATTCCCTCATAAATTCGTCTAATACCTCGGGACAGAGCACATTGACACGAACACCATGACGTTTCAATGGAGCAAGTGATCTTGTAAACATAACAACACCACCTGCCAAAAATGAACTTTGAGATCACACAGTGTGCAAATGCTTCAAACGTATCATAAAACATAATGAAGGAATAGAAGGTTAAGAACATAAGATTCGAAATTGTAGCTGGTAACACATTCTATATGACTAAAATGTGAACTAGTGTACAGTTTGTGAGTGCATGTATCTTGACGATGTAAAACAATTAACAACCATATTATTGTCCACCAAATAAAGAATCATAGTCCATCAGCAATACAAACTGCGGGCCTAGAAGAAAAGGTAGAAGAAAAGTATATTGGTGTGGTGTATGAACCTTTTGTCCCGGAATATATGGGATCAGCGTACATAGGATAAAGGCCAGCAGCTGAACCAATATTGATTATGACACCAGGCTTCTTCAGGGATCGCATTATTTGACTCTGGTGAATATACCAACCGTAAGTTTTATGCATATGGCATTTGCAAGAAGTACTAGCATGTTAGAGAACTGAAATTATCTCTCAAAATTATTGCACAAACTAAGAATTCATACTCCAATAACTTCCATTGATTCAAAATTTCATCCTTTTGCTAAACAGACAAGCCACATTACGACAAAACCATTACCTCTTAACTTCCTCCAATAACATTTAATGAAAACAAAGAAATAGAGATCCACTACCTGCTTTTCTCTGAAATGACTGGATGAACAGATAATGAAGCCTATACGAATTTCTGGATTATATTAATATGTCTAAGCAATAAAGAGCATGCATAGCACTCAGTGGTACCATAAATTACCAGCTTAAGTTATCGAACAAATAAATATGACAACTTTATTCCAATAGTCAATGATATACTTACTGCAATGCGAGTACCATCAATAACAGCAACTAAGTTCACATTTATGGCATGTCTCCATGTGCGAATTCCATCAGATATGTCATCATAAACTAATGTCTTGTTGGCAATTCCAGCGCAATTGATGCAGATATCTAGTCCACCATATGTCTGTACATGTTTCTCAAAAACAGCAGCAAGATCATCTGCATATTAAATCACAGTAACTTCAACATCATGGCAAACCTGAAGCACAAGCAAAACTGTGCTTTTATTTAACAATTGAAACCATTCTGCGAATAGTCCACACATCCACTTATCCAATGACAATAATAATCACAATATTATAACTACAACAAGAAAATTTCTGAGTTTCAGAACAAGGAGAAGAATGGACAAAGCCTTTTCAAAGAAATTTGATGCTTCATTAAAGCAATGGCAAGAAATGACATATTAATGCATTGAGTAGGTATTAAAACCTAGATACATGTTACATTTCGGAAATATAGCAGGATTACTAGCTTTGTTTCACAGTGTTTTATTATAGAACTGAGGTTTCAAAGATTAAATGTAACGCCAACATACATGATCTCTGTAATGGTATGGTCTTGCATTACATATTATTGTGAATATAATGCCTGGCAACTGTAGTATATGACTGAAGTTACAGCTGTCTTTTCATACTTTGCCAGTCTTGTGAGATCTGACACTAAATTAGTTGACTTCTGGTGTTATGCACTTTTGCTTCCAAAGTTGTGGCATCAATAATCCGTTTATAAAATTAGGTACTCAAGCAAATTAACCGACCTTGCTCGCTTCTCCCAAAAAACTCATACCTGAATTAGAAACATCACACTTAATGAATATGGCTGACGGTACTTTGAGATCTCCATGGAACCTTTTGTTTTCCTTTTGAACTAGCGAAGCAACTTCTCTTCCATTTTCTTCAGAGAAATCAACCACACTCACAAATAGACCCTTTTGTGCAAAAGCGATGCAAAGCGCTTTCCCTTGAAAAAATTAAAACAGAACGAAAAATGTCAATATATATTAAACATGGTCTACCATCACTGCCATGCAAAGAATCAGTTAGATCGGCAACGGAATGAATTCGTGCTTGTAGTATTTGGCATCTATGCTGGAACAAACTTATAGTGCTAAAAACTTAATTGTGAAACTTTACAAAGCACTGAACAAACAACAGAACGTTCAGCATCAAGAAGGTGATACTATGCCCCATTACTGCAGTTCCATGGACAACTGGACATCATATTAGAAAACTATGGAAGGTATATATCTATTACTCCCTCCGTCCTAAATTAGTTGTCTCATCTTCGTCTAGATACGCATGTATCTAGACACGTTTTGGTGTGTAGATACATGTGTATGTAGACAAAGTGGAGACAACTAATTTGGGACAGAGGGAGAAGTTTTTATATAGTAGAGTAAGATCTTCAGTTACTTGTAGAGGGCACGATCACACCAATCATACAAAGTTTAGTTCTGTCGGTGTCAAGTCCACTTTTCATTCCGGTCAACAAGGAAATTGATCCATTATTACACAATAAATATAAGCAGTACAGATGTACAACTGCGTGTCTCCTGGGGACAGTCCCCAGGCTCGTTCATTTGCACAAGCACAATAATGTAGCAACCACTTAGGGAGTACTATGCTAAGGCCTTTCACAATGGGGGTTTCTTAGCGCGGTATCCTAGGTACTTTGCTTATGTGGCACTATATTAAATGAGGAAAGAGAATGGTGTTGTAGCTTAGCTAAGATACAACACTTGCACGAGTTCATAGGCAAAAATTGTTTCTAGCCCAATCATATACATGCATGACACCAAAATCATTAATTAAGAGACAACCCTTAAGAGACAATGCATTGGAGAAGTTGTATCTTAAGTTTTAATTACTCATATGAAAACGTGCTAAGAAACTATGCATTGTGAAAGGCCTAAGTCCTACCCAGCGTAATTAGCCTACTCCTAGTCCTACCCCAGTTCCCACATCAAGCTCACAGTTCTAGAAGAGCGCGAAACTAGACGAACTCACAAGTCACAAGTCAAACCGGCAATTAAGCATCCTCTAACCCGTAGCAATCTCACTTTACACACGCAGAACAGCAGTGAGGCCCATCAGCCGTCAGACGTCAGGGAAGGAAATTTCGCGAATCTACGCACGCCCACGAGCGGCCGGGAAGAGGGGAGAGGAAGGGCGTCCCTTACCGATGCCGGAGGCGCCGCCGGTGACGAGGGCCGACATGCCGGGCTTCAGCTCCATCTCGCCGGCGCGGGGCGGAGAGACCGGCCCGCTTAAGGCGAGGAGACGCGACGGGGAAGGCGGCAGAGAGAGAGAAGCACGGAGTTCGGCCGGCCTGCGGCTGCGGAGCTACCGAGATGAGAGCTGGGCTGGGGACGAGGTCGTCTTGCCTTCCTCCGTTTGATTTGTTTGTGAGGAGAGACTGATCGGGTTTGGCAGGTGGCACATGCTCCGTGCTCTCCTTGACTAGTGAGGACGCGAATGGGGTGAGCCAACGGCGCCTCACGCTTTTCCAAAAAAAAAAACGGCGCCGGCGCGAATTAGTTGCGGTTGAATTGCATTTTTCTCTGTTCAACAATTATTTTTTACAGGGTTCTTTAAGGGTGTGTTCGGTTCGGGAACGAAGTGGAATGGAATGTCATGGTTCCGTTCCAGAGGAATGGAACGGTTCCGTTCCTGTGTTCAGTTGGGACCAAAAAATAGAATGGAACGGTTCTAGCAGGTGTTCGGTTGAGACTAGAAAATAGAATGGAACGGTTCTTAAATCGTACTTAACAGTGGCAAATTGTGATTTGTTTCCTCAAAATCGAAATTAGCATTGGCTCTTGCTCCCTGCCGCCGACCACGGTGCCGGCACCCTGCCCCCTGCCGCCGACCACGGTGCCGGCACCCTGCCCCCTGCCGCCGACCACGGTGCCGGCACCCTGCCACCTGCCGCCGACCACGGTGGCGGCATGCTTGCTCCCGCCGCCGCCTCGCGAGATCCCGCCGCCGCCGCCGCCCCCGCGCGAGCTCCCGCCGCCGCCTCGCGAGATCCCGCCGCCGCCTCGCGAGATCCCGCCGCCGCCGCGCGAGCTCCCGCCGCCGCCGCCCCCGCGCGAGCTCCCGCCGCCTGCCCGCTTGCTCGCCTGCGTGCGTCGCCGCCGCTGGCCCGCGTGCATCGCCGCCGCTCGAGGCAGTTAGCAGAGCAAGGGAGGGATTAGTGGAGAGGAACGGGGACGTTCCACCGATTCGGTGGAATGGGTGCGTTCCGCATCTAGTGCGAATATTCCTTTTCGTGGAACCATTCCATTCCATTCCTTTTTTGAACTGAACACGAGAACGGCTTCTAGGTGTGGAACCGTTCCATTCCATTCCACTTCGTTCCACCAACCGAACACACCCTAACTGAATCGAAGGAGTATGAGGATTTGCCCAACCGAAACTTTCTGATCAAATAAATAACGTATGATGTTATCATGTTATCGTCAAAGTAAAATAACATAAGGTGTATTCTCCTCTTTGTTTATGGGCGAACCTAGTCATTTCTAAATCTGGGCGGCTGTCTAAGCTTAGTAAACAATATAAAGCTTATGATTTATGATTTTTTATAATAATTTTATTTAAAATTTAGCAACTTAGCCTCATTTGTCTAGGCTTTTGAAAGTTTCTAAGTCCGCCACTGTCTTCGCTCAAAATTCTTAACTAACTTTGTTTACACGAGCATCTAGCACTAAAACGTATGTAGGTCGGAGGCAGATCTACGTGTAGTCAAGGTGATTAAAAGATATTTTTTTCTTGATAAACTAGCATTACTTTACCATATATGCATCCTTAAAAAAAAATCTCTTTGTGCAGCGGTAGGTACCATGGCGCCATAATCTTTACCTCAACCAGATACAGTGGCGAACCCACAGGGTATGCTGGCCTGCTGGGTATGCCGCGGCATACCTTGAAGCCCAGTCATCGTACCGCGTAGTGTAGTATTAAGGGAAACTAGTTGAATGCCCGTGCTTTGCTACGGGTTTTTGATAATTTCTTATAAATCTATTTAAATTCCCATGATGTTGTCATGGAAAAAAAAATAGAGATGTTAATCAAAACATTATTGTAATTCACAGACATGTATTTTTGTGCCACTTTTGGTTGTTTCGACCAATATCACCTTATGCATGTTTCCTTAATATGATGATATTTCCTCACCTCCTAGTCAGAGATAGAACACCTAGAAAGACACAAAAAAACACGCACAATGAGGAGGGCCTATTTATATTCAAGCTATTATACAAGCACTTAAAATTGCCGATTGCAATCTAAAGCATGAATAGACCCGCTAAGCTTAATAAATTACTTCCAAGATATGGGAGCCATACAAAAAACCCATACAGAAACATCCAACAAATAGCAAGAATGTGGAGCTAACGGTGCACAAACAATCAATGTGATTCATGTTGTCATTTACGTTGTTAAGATTTATCACATGAGCATCTAAACACAATCCACATAAATTTAAAAAGGTAAATACTATCTATAGGAGTCCGATGGGAAGAAAACATCGGACCTCCTGATTGCCGTCGATCCATTTTCCAATCGGACGTTCCGGCTTGTCCTAATTTTGGAGTGTATGTTGCTTCCCAATTGCTAGCCCGTTGATTCAGGAATCGCTCATTAAATTGTAGTCAATTCCGGAAACTACTCCACTAATTGACTCACCTGCAAACACTGCCAATCCCCCACAGAAATCACCACTCAGCTCCCATCCAACCTCAACCTCGACCTGCTTCCGCCGGCCAGCACAGCTCCGCTCCCACCCGGCGCCCGCAGCCTCATTTTACCGCCGGCCGCCGCAAATTCTCACACCAGCACCCCGATTTCCTCTCTCCCCTGCATATATTTTGTTCCGCCGCGGATTGGTTCTCCTGCAGTGTCCAATCGGCCCGATCGCTGGTAGGAATGATGCGGCGACGCCGGGAGATGTCAGCTTGGCGAAACTGACCGTCGGTCCGCGGCGGTCCGTGGTAGTATGTGTCAAGGCTGTCCCTGTAGAGGCTTCCTCCGATTACAAGCCTCGATTTGCTGATTCCAATGCTCATGGGAGAATTTTTATCCAACTCGCGATTAATCGATTCAGGAAAAGGTAAGACCATGGTAATTTTGTCCAACAACACTCGTTTTTTCCTGCATTATTACTGGTGTTTTGATCTATGTATCCCTGAATATATGTGATTTTACCTAATGATTTCCTATACCGTTTACTTTTTCCATTTTTCTTGCATCTTCTAAGATGCAGATCTCTATATGAACATAAAAGTAATTTTCTTAGTTTTAGGAAGCTATTTGTAAGCTTCAAAGTATGCTACTGTCATGCTGTCCCAATTGGTATTCATCCTTCGTGCTGACAATTTCTTTTAAAATACTATTACACACTGACAAAGGTCGATGAAATTGGATACATCTCCAGAATAATTGGTGGCAACCTTTCTATTTTTTAGTTTTTCAAATATGTCTGCTTCTACAAACATTTTAATATGCTCCCTACAACCAAATTGGAAGCTTCTATTTTCACATGCTTCCATGCTAATATTTATATGATTCATAACTATTAAATGTTTGCTTCTAAAATTTGTCTCATCTAAATGCTTCGGATTCTTTCTAATTATTGTTTGAATCATCGCACAATAATTGTTGTATTTTAATTTTCAAATTTCTTTGCTTCTACATAGTCCTTATTGTGCCGCATTACCATAATAAGATGCTTCTATATGTCACTGTTTTGATATGAGTGTTTATTGTACATTAGGTGGATGCTATGAAAAGGAACAGGGCCACGTTGCTCCGCCTTTAGAAGCCAGCGAAGTCGTTAATGAATTTCATCTTGATGGCGGCGGCTATGATCGAGGAGGACCAAGAAGCAAGGGCTCCTGCCGCTGTGTCGTGTCGTGTGGTTCACGGGATAAGGCCTTCTAGATTTATGTCTACACGTATAGGAAACATATTATTTTGTAGCATGAAGCATGCTTGTAATATGTGGAAACCTATGACACGAATGTATGAATTTATGTATTTTGATGAGTTCAAGGAAGAAAATAAGTACTTCAAGGAAGCAAATAAGTATGTTGCCCAAAATATGTCAACTGAATGTATGAAGCACTAAATTTCTTCAAGTATAAGATTGAAGCTTATATGGTCACACAAAAGCAATGTTGTACTTTCATAACTTGTTTGCTTCCTAAGCAACTGAACAAGGGTTTGTTAACACACTAATAATGCTTCTAACAATAGGGAAATTCACTTGGGCTCATAGGTGTAGATGCACTCATTACCAAAAAACATATTTTAAAGTGTTTAAAATTTTGGAAAAAATATATCTTGATGTACATCTTGAAGTGTCTCGCACACTAGTACAAAAAAAAATCCATTCACCCTGGAAGCAATATTCCCATAGAAACATTGTTTGATACATTAAAAATAATATTTACAGATGGGAGCATAATTATAATATAATGGAAGCAAAATTTTGTTCAATAGAAGCAAAATTAAATAACATCGGAAAATTCTTTTGCTCCCTAAGGAAGTAAATCTGCATGCCTAAAATCTCGCTGAAGTTATTTGTTTTCTTCAAAAGAGGACATGAGAGACGTTAATTGCGTTCTTATTAATTAGCGATTCTGTTATGGATGGTTTAATTACGGGAGCAAATACCATGGAAGCACGCAATTCATGGAGAGGGTCGCACAAGTCTCCTTGAAAATCCTACGGCCATCATACTTCTAATCGTATGGCCAGCCACTGGTCCGATGGGAAGCCTGCATCGGACTCCGATTCCTAGCAGCGCCCATTTAAAAATATGAAATTAGTATTACATGATACTTATTGCTAGTTAAAGATGAATAGACTGAATATATGGTTATATATTATTATTTGGAAGCGCTACTCCCTCCATACCAAATTATTAGGTAATTATGTATTTTAAGATAAACTTTAACTATTAATTTTAATCAAGGATATTTGACATAAAAATTATACCATTGGAAATATATTTTGAATATGAATCAAATGATATAATTTTTATTTAATATATCTTATTTTAACTAAAATTAAAGGTTAAAGTTTGTCTCGAAGTGCGTAATTGCCCTATAATCCGATATGGAGGGAGTACTAAAATTAAAGTTATACAACACCTAGGATAAATGCTAGTTATAATAAAAGAACATTATATGATGCAATTAATTGATTCGCAATGCGTATGAACCAACTTGCATCAATTAATGAACCGGGGAGCTCGCTCAATGGCCTGGCAGTTGTGCATTTTATCAAACACATGGGACACACACAACCTATACTATTAAGATAGAAAATTCGCCCGTGCTTTGCAACGGATAATTTTTATTATTATTGAATAAATAACTTTGGGGCAACCAAAGTCTGCGCCAAAATCAATTGCCTCTTTTTGTTATCTCCTCCAACAAAGCATAAACAACAACAAAATCCAAGAGAATATCAAATTGGACAATATTAAAGTATCATGGTCTCACATAATTATTTCACACATTCCAACTTATACTCAAATTTTGTTTAACATATTTACTCAAATAATCAATCACTGCCTAGCATTATAAACGTGAATCAATTTTGCAACACCTAGGACACGTGTCTCAACTTACTGACGTAATATTTACTTGCTCCTGGTTAGGGCATCTCCAGTGACCTAACGCATTCGGATCATGGCCGTTTGAATCGATTCAAAAATGACCAGGGAGGAAAAACCTAGCCCAGCGGCTCGACGCAAACACGGCCCAAATTTGAGTGTGGGATGTGTCGCCACGAATAGCGCATGACATCCGCGCGTATCCTTCCTAATCAGCCTCGATCACAGATGTCAGCCACACGACGTCGCGCATGACCTTTCTAATCATCCTCGGCCCTAGATGTCAGCCACACACAAGAAGTTAAAATATCCCAGAGGAAGAAAAGCAATTTGCTCAGAATTGGAGGCGGCCCGAGATTGTAGGATGGCGACTCTCTGCGGCCAAGTATATATAGGAGTCTACACTTTGCACCTACAGAAGTACAAATCGATGTATGCCTACAACACCATGTTCATCTCCCCGTGCTGCGCGTACCCATGGATCAGGGAATTCCAGGGTACCGCGTCAGGATGATTATGACGTTGAACGTGAACCTTGTGGGAGACGATAGGGGCTCCCTCTAGGTGACGGCAAGCATGTCAACTGACCCCGAAGGAGTCGTCGGCGAGCATGCCGTCGGTGACCATGGCAACCGAACACGGAGGCATGGAGAGACCAGGCTGGTGGCGGCGCCGCCCTGACGCCGGAAACCCTAGGCAGCCCATCGCATCGCCTTCGTTCTCCGATTTTTTTACCGGGGTAGGAGGAAGGCGTGTGTTGCACTTATTCCCTTTTCCTCCCACTCTCTAGTTTTCTGGCGCTTCTTTATTATTCTTCCGGTTTTTCGTACGAGATTGTTCAAGGGCTGGGAGTTTGGACGACGTACGTTCATAAACATGGTATATTGGTATGACGGACGAAACCAAAGACAGACCAGAACAAATTATAGGTTTGCTGACATCAGCTCTCACATAATCGCATGCAAGAGAATAGAACTCTGGTACAACCGGACTACCGGACTGCTTTCTTGCCTTACATTCAAACTGATTTTGATTGGCTAGCTTTCTATCACAGTAAACTGTGATGCTTCTTTTTCTGGAGCGGATCCTCTGCAGAATTGGAGACACACACGCATCGTGCAAGTCGAGCGTATTTGTTCGGCGAGCGGTGGTATCCTGAACGCGGGCGTACATGGGCTCATTCTGGACTAAAAGGCCTGGAGCGAGCGTGGGCTATTGCTTTGGATCGAATATACCTTCTGGCAGAAAATCATCCCACACGCCGATTCAGGAGCGCGCCACCAATTGCACGTTTTTGTCCCACATCGGAAAACCATCCTATATCGGCTGCACGGACGTATCAACCAACGATTTTTTTGACGTACGAAGTGATTTAACCGGTTTTTTTGACCTACCACGGTTTTGTGACCATCGCGTCCTCAAGCAGTATTATTAGTTTAGATAGATTAGATTAGATTAGATAGATTAGATTAGATAGGGTCCGGTCGATTACTTGTGCAAAATTGCTCAGCTGAATTATTCCTGTGGGAGCGCCCTAATAGGGAAAAAAAGAGAATTGGTCAATTATAATTGCTCCGGACGCGATCAGATGATCTCATACCCATTGAAACTCCAGACGCGCTACGCAACTACTCTGCCACTGCACCTCGCTCCCTCGCCCAGCCGGTGGCCAGCATGCTGAGAGGTCTCCCACACGTCGGCACGCCTCTAGGTATTTCGGAAGCCGGCGGCCCGGCACACGATTGCAACAAAACCCGTGAGGTTAAACACATGTTCATCCTTTGTCGGCTGTGGCGAGCCTAAGACCACGAACAAAACAAGGGATAATCGACACCTTACAAACGGGGGCGAGCCTACGACCACGAACAAAACAAGGGGCCGACTGACGCGACGGCGCCGGTATTGATAGTGAAGGCGGTAGGACATGCGCAAGCGGTGCCGGTCAGGCCTTTTTAAGCTCTTCCGGTGGGCGTGGACGACGCACAACTCCATTGCCAAGAGCTTCCACCACCGCAACATCCATAGCCTGCGCGATGAAGATGTCGTCCTGGCTCAAGAAGATGAAATATGATCACGAGGCAGGCTCAAGCTCGTCGGCAAGCCGCCGCTGCCGCGCGTCAGGATCGGCCCCGTCGTCGTGTTTCCTTCGGAACCTCCCTCCACCGCCAAGGCCGGAGGACTTCATGCAGCAACCGCGCCTCATCATTGATCCCAAAGAGGGGCGTCGACGCAACTGCCTCTACATGCCGCTTCAGGGGTGCCAACGGCGCTGGCGGGATGGGCACGTCATCAAGCACCCCGATGTGTCCCTCCCCGATGGGTGGAACCTCAACATCGAGAGGATGCCCGTCCCGCTGGCAACAAATAGAGGCAAGCGACTAGAGGCGGAGATCCGTCGTCATATCAACCACCTCCCACGGGTGATACGTCCAAAATGTATCTACTTTCCCGAACACTTTTGTTGTTGTTTCCCCTCTAATTTGTGTGTTTTGAATACAACTAACACATACTAACGCTGTTTTCAGCAGAATTACCGTGGTGTCTTATTTTTGTGCAGAAATCCAATTTTTAGGAAAAATCTCAGAAAATATTGCAAAATTCCTATTTTACCATAAGACACACGGAGCCAGAATACGAGACAGAGGGGGGGCCACGAGGGGCCCACACCACCTGGTGGCGTGAGCCAGGCCAGGCCGCGCCAGGGGGTGGTGTGGCCGCGCCAGGGGGTGGTGTGGCCGCCCCAGGCGTCGCCTTGACCCCTCCTTCCATCTACATATACCTTCTAACCTGAAAGGATCAGGGGTTTGGCGTTTTCCCCAGATAGAGTTTCGTTGCGCCGCCACCACCAGAAACCATGATTCGGAACCAGAAACTCCGTTCTAGCACCCTGCCGGAACGGGGATTTGGAGGAGATCATCACCATCATCATCACCAACGTCTCTCCATCAGCCATCCATGATTCCCCCATCCATGTGTGAGTAATTTCCGCTGTAGGCGAAGGGGATGGTAGGGATTGGATGAGATCATTCATGTAATTGCTATGAGATTGTTAGGTCATGGTGCCTAGTATCTATTGTTAGTGCTTATGACATTGTTGCAACTTGTTGTGCTTAATGCTTGTCACTTTGGGCCCGAGTGACATGATCTCAGATCTGAACTTGTTATTGTTTTATGATGATAATTGTTGTTTGTGGTCTTACCTGCAAGTTCTTTACACATATCGTTGTCCGGAATCCAAGGCCCCAAAGTGACAATAATTGGGATAACTGAAGGGGATGGCTGTGATGTGAGGATCACATGTGTTCATGGAGTGTTAATGCTTTGCTCCAGTACTCTATTAAAAGGAGTACATTAATTACCAGTAGTTTCCCTTGAGGCCCCGCTGCAAACGGGCTGGTAGGGCAGAAGATGTCATGCAAGTTTCTTATTGCGAGCACATACGACTATATACGGAACACATGCCTATGATCATTTAGTACTAGGATGCTTTATCATTATTTATCTGTAATTGCTCATGTTTTGATTATTACATGAATTATCTTGTCCATGCAACACTCGTTCATCCATCCTTATGCCTACAGTATTTAATCCTACTGTTTACTATTGATACCGCTACTGCCTTTATTTTACTATTGCTGCTACTATTTTACTACTGTCACTACTATAAAACTGTTGCTACTGATAAACTGCAGCGAGCAAGTCTATTTTCAGGTGCAGCTGAATTGACAACTCATCTGTTAAGGCTTATAAATATTCTTTGGCTCCCCTTGTGTCGAATCAATAAATTTGGGTTTTACTTCCCTCGAAGACTGTTGCGATCCCCTATACTTGTGGGTCATCAAGACTATTTTATGGCGTCGTTGCCGGGGAGCATAGCTCTATTTGTAAGTTCACTTGGAATTCATATTGTTCGCTGCAATCCATTCATCATGGGTAAACCTCGTGATGGAAAAGTTCCTATACTACCATCCACTACAAGAAGAGGTACAATTCTGAACACCTCTATTGCTCTTGATTCACCATCTATGATGAGTAAGTTGCTTACACCACCACATGTACATACTACTACTTCTGCTGAGTTTGAAAATGCTTCTGATAATTTTGATGATGCTTCTACTATGCTTGATGAGAGTGGCTCATTAGGTTCCTTCTTAGATGCTACAATTGCTAGGACTAAGCAAATGGGAAACACTGTTGTTACACCTGTTAGTTCACCTAAGTCTAGAGAATGTCCTAGTGATGATCTTGAGGAAGCTTATATTGAGCTCAATGATGATTTTATTGATGAATTTCATGCTACTAGTGACGCTGGTGCTATTAGAGATCTTCTTGCAAGACGCGCTGTTAGATATAAGTTGTCTCCTGATGCTAAGTTTGCCACGTCTCCCATAAACATTAGTGATAAGGATTATGATTTCTCTTTAGATTTATCTTACATATCTATTATTGAGAAAGAACCTTTTTGTGGTACTAAAAATGAAAGTGCTGTGGGACATATGAATGAGCTCTCTACTTTGAGTAACTTATTTTCTGATGATACTAAGTTGTGCACTTACTTTGTTGCTAAGATTTTCCCTTTCTCGTTGAAAGGTGAAGCTAAAATTTGGTTTAATAATTTGTCTCCTGGATCTATTGATAGTCCTATTGCTTCGGTTAATGCTTTCTTTCAGAAATATTTTCCTGCTAGTGCTCAACATGCTGCTTTGCAGAAAATCTTTGACTTTGAGCAGGTAAAAGGAGAGAAACTACCTGAATCATGGGCAAGGTTTTGTTCTTTAATTAGAGCACTGCCTGGAGAGCCATTGCCTAAAAATGAACTCCTTGATATATTTTATAATGGATTAACTGTTGAATCTAAGACATACCTAGATAGTTGTACTGGTTGTGTTTTTAGGAAAAGAACTCCTGCTAAAGCTAAAGAATGAATGGCTAAAATAAGCCAAAATTATGATGATTGGAATATATCTGAGCCAGCACCAGCGCCAACACCAAAAGAAGAGAGGAATGGTTGAATTAAATGATGGAGTGATGAGAGAAGCTAAGAAATCTCTTAAGGAGAAGGGTATTAAATCTGAAGATGTGAAGAATCTACCACCTATAGAAGAATTATGTAAGCCAATCCCTTGCTCCTCCACTATTGAGGTACACTCTCTCCAACGCTTTGATAATAGAGATATTCCCTATTCTAAACCTCCTGATCAATGCTTAGATGAGTTTGATAATTTTATTGTTAAGCAAGATAACTTTAATAAGAGGGTGCAGAATCATTTGTTGGAAAACTCTAGAGCTATTAATAAGTTGTAGGATATTGTGGAGAGAACCTCCAATGATGTTAAGATGCTTGTTAAACATTTCCAAATGGTTCAGACTCAAATTGATCAGCTTACTAAGGTGCAAAAAGATTTGCTAGTTAATGCTTCTAGAGAAATACATGCTTGTGAAATAAGCACAAGAAGTGGTGCTTCTACTCGGGATCCTTTATATCCTGAAGGACATCCTAAGAGGATCGATCAGGATTCTCAACGTGCTGCAGGTAATGGTACTCCTTCCAAGAAAAAGAAGAAGAAGCATAAAACAGTTGCAGAATCGTCCGAAACAGGTAAGGATCCTAATAGTGTTTCTATTTCTGATGCTGAAACTGAAAGCGGAAATGCTTCTGATAAAGAATAGGTAGAGGAGAAACCAGAAAAGCTTGCTAAGAATGCAAAGTACATCAAGGAGGATTTCATTGCCAATAAACATGGTAGTGAGAGAGAACCTTGGGTGCAAAAACCAATGCCTTTTCCTGGTAAGAAACACAAATCCAACTGAAGAAGAACACTATAACAGGTTTTGTGAATGGATGAAACCTTTGTTTTTGCAAATTCCTTTGACTGAAGCTATTAAAATGCCTCCTTATTCAAAGTATATGAAGGATATTGTTTCTAATAAAAGGAAGATTCCTAGTGAGGAAATTTACACTTTGCTTGCTAATTATTCTTTCGATGGCAAGGTTCCAGAGAAGCTTGGAGATCCAGGTATACCAACTATTCCTTGCTCCATTAAAAATAACTATGTTAGAACTGCTTTGTGTGATTTGGGAGCCGGAGTTAGTGTCATGCCTTTTTCTCTTTATAAGAGACTTGATCTAGAAAAATTGATATCGACTGATATATCTTTTTGCAAATGGATGATAAGTCTACTACTATTCCTATTGGTATATGTGAGGATGTTCATGTTCAAGTGGCTAATAATTGCTTGATATTAACTGACTTTGTTGTGTTGGAAATGCCTGAAGATGATAATATGTCTATTATTCCTGGGAGACCTTTTCTTAACACTGCAGGTGCTGTTATTGATTGCAACCAAGGAAAAGTAACTTTTAATGTTAATGATAAGGAGCACACGGTTTATTTTCCAGACAAGATTGATAGAAAATATGGTCTAAATTCAATCAAAAATATTGAGACCATCAAAGTTGAAGAAATTTATTGTCCAAGGCTAAAGCCCAAGGAAGAATATAAAATTATTATGGTTGGGACTATGCCTATCAAGGTCGAGGTAACATAATCATTGAGTGAAATGCAAAGTTTTGTTTCATAGAAAATTGTTTTGGTAACAAGACTTGATCAACCTAGTTTAACAAAGTGGTTTTTTAATGAATGAAAATATGTTTTCACCGCATTTACTTTTGTTTACTCATGTTTTCACCTTGTTCACTTTTGTTTCTGTTGTTTAGTTGCATACTAGAGTATCTTAGAGCTGCTGTAGACTTGGTTTGAATTTGTTTTCCATTGTTCCATATTCGTTTTCCTGAGTTTTTAATCTTTTGTCAATTTCTGAAAATTCTCGAAAATAAAGTTTCTCGAAAAATTCCAAAAAAATTCTTTTAAATTTTTTACGTCAAAAATAGGGCAGAGAGGCACCTGAGACACCCCAGGGGGACCCACCATGCCACCACACCACATGGTGGCACGGCCTAGGCCAGGTCGCGCAGTGGCATGGTGTGGGTCCCTCCTAGCCCTCCACTTACCTCTCCACCTGCCACTTCACTCTCTTTCCCAAAAAATCTTCACTCCATTGCTCAAACCCATGTTCTTGCTGTTCTTGCTCGCGATTTTTGATCTCCTTGCTCAGCCCATCTTGGTGCTGAGATTTGGAGCGTTTGTTCTCTGGTATGTGACTCCTTCAATTGTCTAAGTAGAATTTTGTTTAGTGGAGTATTTCTTGAGCATTTTAGCACTATAGGTGACAGGTTAATTGAGTTTGCATGCTTGTTCTATTGCTTAGATAAGTTACTTTGATGCATGTTAGCCCTTTTGCAACTCCCTATAGTAGTCTCCTTCATTTGTTTGTCTCAAAATCATTTTTATGAGGTTTGCTTAAAAATTTCAGAAAAAGGAAATGGATAATCACACTTATGGAGAAGTCTTTGAAAGAGAAGCACCAAGGTCTTCAAGGCCTTCAAGATCAACTACTCAATTCAGGACATCTTACAATGAAGATTTTATGTCACCAAACATTGGCGATGAGGGGGATGATGGAGATGCGCATCCATCAACTTTCCCTTGTACCAACTTTTTGAGTGATGCAGGGATCCTCCATGACTTCTTGCTCCTTGTTGACAGGGTTGGTTTGACGACATACATGCTTGATGACAGTAACCAATATGCTATGCTCACAAAAAAATTTGTTGAGAGTTTTAAATTTTCTAACTCTGCTTTCAAGCCATCTATTGCATTTAAAATTTATGATAAGTCTATCACCATGTCTTTGGAGAGATTTTGCAGCACCCTAGGTATTCCCATGTTTGGGACACCAAAGAAGATTCAGAACCGACCTGCTGATTTGCTAGAACTCTACCGAGGAGTGAGCAATGATGATGACCGCACAGCCCAGCGTGGCAAGATAAGGAACATTCAGCTCCCAGCTATTAGATACTTTCCGTACTACCTTGCTGTAACATCCCAGGATGTGAGGCTAGAAATAGAGAGAACACCGAAGTGTGCATTGCATTCATGCATATAAAATCTGGGAAATTTTCGCGCTTTTAATTAAAACTTGTCAAAGTGATTGAAGTTTCTCTTAAGTTGGTGGAACAGAAGTAGCTCATCAACTGAAGTGCGATAAACTCCAACATAACATTTGTTAAGACTATTATTCTGAGTAGAGGGGTGTACAATAGAATATAACCACTTAAATAATTATCCAGTACTTTTGGGTATTATGTAATTCCCTCTTAAACTTGTTACCAAAATTGGTAAACCACAAAGTTTAAAGTGCATAAAAGCCACGTATTCTTATTTAAATCGTAACTTATTAACTATATGAGATATAACAAAACTAAACTTATTTACATTACATTAAATAGTTCAAACTATTTGAATAAAAATAACTATGATCATTTTGAAACTCTTATGATCATGCCTTGGTGAAATCAAATAGAATCATTTAAAATTTGAACATGACCTTTGCTAACTTTGGATATTTTGAGCACAACTGATAATAGGAACAAATAAGATATGACAATGTGTATAGTTCACAATAACAGGATCATTTTAAATATGAACTTTGGAAGTTAAACTTCCAAACAATTAATACAATATCCATAGATAACAATTCAATCATGAATTACAAATATGTATAAGAATATAAATTGATTCAGCCACAAGTCCATTTAGTGCCAAATGCCACTTGGCTGTCCAAAATAAAGATTATTAGAGGATAATCATCATGCCACCTAGGATAGTTATCCACTTGAAAATATCTTAGGATAGTTATCCACTTGAAAATATCTTAGGATAGTTATCCACTTGAAAATATCTTCCTAATGCCACCTAGGATAGTTATCCACTTGAAAATATCTTAGGATAGTTATCCACTTGAAAATATCTTCCTATACTTGAACCCCAAGTAATGCCCATGTATGTGAGCTTGACAACAAGTAGCTAACTCACCATATGCATGAATAGAGGTGTCAAGCCACCAAGGAACCAGAGCTAGTATAAATAGGTCACTGTGTTTGGATTTGGTCGGCCAAGAAACACCACCATCACAGCAACATCACCACCACACCAGCAACACCACCACACAATCCACCCTGCTCTTGAGTTGAGCAACAGGGCAGGATTCACCACCACTAGCACAACCACAAGAACCAAACCAGCAAGACCAAGACCAAATGGTTACTTAGTTCAATTAGGAACTAGGTCAAGCAGCTAGGAGGTGCAGGCATGCCACAAGACTCAGGTTTATCAGATTTCCCGAAGAACAAGCTTCACAAGACCACCAGGTTGGCCTAATATGAGAGGAGAGGAGTGTAGTTAATAGAAAAAGGGAAGCTCTCACCATAGGCAAGAGAAACATACCTCTGATTCAAAATCATCATTGGCTAAAACTAGGAGCAAGCAATAGTATTTACTCTAACCAGATTTGTAGGAAGAAAATAATGAGAGGTGGGAGAAATAGGTCTGATAAACAGATATCATCCATCATCAGGAGAGAGTATAGGAGTCAAGAAAACCTATCCTTGTTAGGAGGGAAGCATTCTTATGGAGAGCCATAGAGACCCTTGGTTCAAGTACATATTTTACTTAAGCAAAGAAACATGATATAGTAGTAGTAACACAAACCTAAATCCTAAATTCCTATTTAGGTAGAGTTTATATCAAACTAACCATATGTTGGGTGTGATCCCTATCCTCTAATAATGCTGACATAATTCCATCACACTCAATATCTTTATCTGTCCCATTGTACCCTATTCTCCTATTCATATTTCAACTTGTGCATCACTTTGTGATTATGGGTAAAACCCCCATAATCATATCTTATCTCTAAATCCAATAAGTGGTGTCCAAACAATAATCTCTCACATGTCAATCAATCTTTTACACCAGTAATCAACTCTTATGGTAGAGTGCATCTTGACCCTAAACTTAACTCTCATTTATACAGATGAGGAGAAACATAAAATCAGGTATATAGGGTATACCCCTATATATGAAACCCAACATTACTATCAGTGTTACCCTATCAAGTTACTACAAATATATGGTTCTACAAATCAATAGTACATGTCCAAGACTTGGACCAGATTTTGAACACTCTAATTAAAGTGTTTGAATTCATCTCTATTAAGAACTCTTTATAAATCCTGCACAATGTGCAATGGATTATATGTGCCATGCACATATAAGATATCCTAATACAACATATTGCCCCATTAAAATATTCCCTATATTTTATAATCAGTCATGAAGCTAAATCCCTGCAAAATAGATTTAAAAACCAAACTCAAAATTCAAATGAGAATTCAGAACAGCAAAATCATAAAATAGAAAAGAATCTGAAACAGAAAAATAATAAAGAAAACCACCATCGGGCCGCAGCCCATCGATCCGGCCCACCAAGCCAGCCCACCGGTAGCCCGAACCAACTTACCGTTTCGATCTGTCAAGGTGGAGGAGAAGGCATCTTCGTCTTCCTCTGTCCGCTCGACAGCGGGAGAACGACAACCACGTCGCCGAGCCACCTTCGAGGACCACCGCCCAAGCACCGTTGAGCACAACCCTTCCATCCTCATCCGTCTGTGTCGATTGTCAAGTGGAGCGACGAGATTCCCGCCCCTAACCCTAACCGCATCCATCACCGCATCTGAGCCATCGCCGGTGATGGAATGATGACCCGGACGTCGTCGTGGCCTATATAAATCCACCTTGAGGTCACCCCGAACCCTAGCTAGCTCTGCCGCCCTCTCTCAATCTCTCTCATCCTCTCTCTACGACCGCAGTCACCGAAACCCTCATCGAAGCTCTCTCTGGCTAGCAGCCGTTTGTGCTCACCCCGAGCTCGGTGGAGTTGTCAGGGAGGTGCGCATCATCCTCTACATCATCCCAGCGGAGTAGTGCATTGATGGAAGCTTGGAGAGGAGTGATGCGGGCAAGATGACCACCCAGTTGGGAACCCCAAGAGGAAGGTATGATGAGCACAGTAGCAAGTTTTCCCTCAGTAAGAAACCGAGGTTTGTCAATCCAGTAGGAAAAAGCCAAACTTAAGAAGGTGATGCTTGCTAGCTTCGTGACACTCCAGCAAGGGCGACGTTTACGATTCTTGTTGGTGCGTCTTCAACTAGTAGCAATGTGGAACCTGCACACAACACAACCAAGTACTTTGCTCCCAACTTACGATGAGGTTGTCAATCTCACTGGTTTGCTGTAAACAAAGGTATGAGCGTATCGAGTGGAAAACAGTAGTAGTATGCGAGAAAGTAAACAGTGCGAGTAATAGTAAAATGGTGTAACAATGTAAAGGAAATTGGACCGGGGTCCACAGTTCACTAGTGGTGTCTCTCCATAAAAGAAATAACAACATGCTGGGTAAACAAATTACAGTTGGGCAATTGATAGAATAAAGATAACGTGCATATGTCACGAGGATCACTATGAGATTTACTCTGGGCATTACAACAAGATACATAGACCGCCATCCAACTGCATCTATGACTAATAATCCACCCACGGGGATATTGTCCGAACACCCCATGAGTATTAAGTTGCGAACAACAGATAACTGCATTAAGCAGAGTGTGTAATGTAAATAAAACGAATGTCCTTGGACACAAAAATGTTGTTTTCTCCCTAGTGGCAACAGCACATCTACAACCTTAGAGGTTTCTGTCACTCCCCCAGATTAAATAGAGGCATGAACCCAACTATCGAGCATAAATACCCCCTCTTGGAGTCACTAGTATCTACTTGGCCAAGATAACTACTAACAACGGAGAGCATGCAAGATCATAAACAACATAGAGATAACATAAGATATATGATTCAGCACATCAACTCAACATAACACCAATGTTCATTGGATCCCAACAAACACAACATGTAGAATTACATAACGGTGATCTCGATCATGTAAGGCAGCTCACGAGATCTAAACATGAAGCACATGGTGGAGAAGACAACCATCTACTACTGCTATGGACCCATAGTCCAAGGTAGACTACTCACTCATCGCGCCGGAGGCAAGCATGGCGATGAAGAAGACCTCCGGTGGCGATTCCCTTCTCCGGCAGGGTGCCAGGAAGAGCTTCTGGACCCTCCCGATCTTGGGTCGATGATGGCGGCGGATCGCGATGTGTTTCTGGAAAATTGATCGGGTCTTTAGGTTTTTCCCGTCGGGGGTCTTTATAGGCGAAGGGGCGGCACCAGAGGTGGGCAGGGGGCCCTCACTACAGGGCGGTGCGGCCAGGGGCTGGGCCGCGCCCCCTGGTGGTGTGGCCGCCCAGTGGCCCCCCTCCGTCTCTTCTTCGTACTTCTGGAAGCTTCGGTAAATATCTGGATGTTCAGCTTTTGTTTTGTCCAATTCCGAGAATATTTACTGTGTAACTTTTCTGAAACACAAAAATAGCAGAAAATAGGGAACTGGCATTGTGGCATCTTGTTAATAGGTTAGTTCCGGAAAATGCATAAAAACGCCATGAAGTGTAACAAAACACTAAGCAAATGGTGTAAGAACAAGCATGAAGCATCAAAAATTATAGATAGGTTTGAGACGTATCAGCATCCCCAACCTTAACTCCTGCTCGTCCTCGAGTAGGTAAGTGATAACAAAAGAAATAATTTTTGAGGTGACATGCACCAACATAATCTTGATCATCTATGTAAGGCATTGAGTGCTGGGATCAAAAGAACTTAAAACATGGGCATGAAAGATATAATATTGATAGAAGAAACTTAGCAACCATGTTATAACATTAAAAAGAACACAAACGAAAGATCATGTAAATGAAACAATGAAAGTCAAACATGTGTTCAAATCAAATGGAAAAACATACAAATGGTTTTCAGCTTGTCCTTCATAAGAGAGCAAAACATAAATGCATAGGACACCTTCAAGTTTAAGAGGGCGACTAGATACAAATAATTTAAGAATAAGTGAAACCAAAATCATGAATCAATCAGTGATAAACTTTGGGACTATGCACATTAAACTTAGAATGACAACTATGCTCTCTTAGACGGTGCATAAAGATAGAAGGTGACTCAACATAAAAGTAAAAGAAAGGCCCTTCGCAGAGGGAAGCAGTGATTGCAAGTTTTATAAACCTTCAAAAATTATGGTACTTACTAGATTTGAGCTCTCATTGCCCCCATCATAGGCATCTTGAATGGTTAAAGTTAATGCGAGTACAATTATGAAGCATATGCTTGCAAATCAGAAGTTGAAAACCTCATGTCCCGTGAAGTACGAATACCCAAACCTCATGCTACTCGACTTAGAGTCCCAAGCAAGCTCTTGTCATTGTAAGTATACACCTATCATCAAGAACCGCCAACGGGGTACCTCCGTGCCCGATGACATGGAACAAGCCCACATCAAAATGACAGGACAAACAGACAATGAACACCTCGGCATCTCTTTTATTTACCATTGGTATAGCTTTTTATTTTGAGATGCATCGTCGAATGTTCACTATGGGCATGCTGTAAATTTCCACCATGAATTATGCATGGCTTAGATTAGCGGCCCAGGCATTTCTCTAACACATATACAAACTCCATGATCCCGCAAGATTCCCAATTTATTTCACATCGCGAGTATCCATAAACAAAAGATCACGATATCAACTCAAATAAGAAGTGCAATGTTGAAAGCTTGCCCCATGACGGCATGGCTGGGCTAATTTCCAACTTACAACTTGCAAGCATAACAACTTAACATAAGAGAGCCACAATGTCAAATTTTTAAGAACGAGAAAAGTAAAGTGTGCCATCAGGTTCGTGAGAGCTTTACTGACCAATTTTCGCATAACACCAAAAAGAGTTTAATTTGAAGGATAGATAAAAGCAAGTCAAATATACTTTGGAATAGAAAATTGCTAATAGGTATGTATGGTGGACACATTGGAACAACTTGGTTTTTTGGAGTTGGATGCACGAGTAGAGCTCATACTCAGTACAAAATGAGGGCTAGCAAAAGACTGGGACCGACCAACTAAGAGAGCAATAACATCCATAATCGTGCATAGCGACAAAATATCATTAAGAGAAGCATAAGATGGCATCAAAAGTCAAAAACTAAATGATCATAGAGGCTTATGGCGAATTTGTATGAGTCAAACATGTGTAAGCATGCGCCAAGTCAACCCAAATAAAGCATGAAGGAGAAAACCAAATTAATGCTTCCAAATAATAAAAACAACGCATGATTTTTTCAAAGGCTCATTAAGCAATCTCGGTCATTTGAGACAAGTCATGCTACAGCAATACCACTAAGCATACTATCAAAATGATATCAAGCACGACATGCAAAAGTCTAAGCCGCAGTCTAAATAAGCTCCTTTTTGTACCACTTTTTTGCATGAAATTTTTTCTCTTTTCCAACACCATTCGAACCTTTTTGAAACAACTCTTTTGATGAAAACCAACATGGACCAGAGATCAAAATACACCTTCATTCAAATATATAACAAGATCTGAACAAAAATCAAGGCGAAAAAGAAAGCTAAACGCAGTTCTAGAAAAAGAGAACACTCGTTGAACGATAAGAGTGAAAAATGGAGTGTTCTTGGCAAATGAAAAGCACGGCAACTTCTCCAAAAGAAATTTGTTGGGGTCCAAACATTTATTGCAGGAAACAAAACAAAAGAAAACTGAAAACTAAAGACAAGACGCTCCAAGAAAAACGCATAGTGCATGAAGCAATAAAAATATAGTGTGTTGAAAGGTGACCTAATTTTTGCTGATGAAGAAGGGGTGCCTCGGGGGCATCCCCAAGCTTTGACACTTGTACCTCTTGGATATTTATTGGGGTGCCATGGGTATCCCCAAGCTTGAGCTTTTCTCCATTCTTCAACTCATCTCATCATTCTCCAAACCCTACACTTGAAAACTTCCTTCATACAAAACTCAACATAATTCTATTAGCAACATTAGTGTAAGCATAATAATGAATCAACCCTTTTTCGCTTCAGATTTCAACTCAAAACCACCACATATAAAGCATATACTACTGTATCAACTTCTCCAAAAGTTCCGTGATCAAAAGAACTCAAAAAGAAAGCGATCGAGAGGCAAACACAAATATTGGCAGAAATCTGTCAAAACAGAACAGCTGATAAAGGTCGATTTTTTGAGGGTTTTCTGTTGCTCAAATCAAAAAGTGTATAACTAATGAAAGTTTGGATATAACCTGGGGCATATGCACAAGAAATCGCAGGTCAAAAAGATATTCTGAAAATTTTCACAATTTTTTACGGTGCAGCACCGAAATCTGTTTCAGGACAGCAACATCCCCAAATCTTACCTCACTCAAATTAGAGGTTTCTCTTGGCACAACAATGAAATAAAAAGGATAAGGAGTGGTTATTACAGTAGTAATAACTTCCAAGACTCAAATAAAAGCAAAAGAACTGAAAGTAAAATAATGGGTTATCTCCCAAGAGTGCTTTTCTTTAACGCCTTTGAGCTAGGCGCAGAAAGTGCAAATCAAGTAATATCGAAAGAGGCATTAAGATCAATTGCAGAAGTCTTTTCAATAAGACATTGTATTCCACCCACATAAGTTTTTGAAAACCCCTTGTGATCACGCTTTGGTTCACTCAGTTCACTAAAAATATTTTCAGGACAGATCCAATCAAAATTATTTTCGAAAGCATCATGCAATCCCAAGAGTTTGCTAGGTATTGGTACTTTGGTTTCTTCTTTGGTTGTACCAACAACATTAACAGACGAACCAAGCATGTTAAAACACTTGAAAACTTTCCTAGCTTCAATTACAACATCTCTAAATTCTCTACGCAAAGTCTCCAAAATAAAATCTTTCCTTTCGGAGTCTTCAATATCATGAAGCTTAAGAAACATGTATTTCATAAAAGGATTAAGGCTAGCAAACCTAGCTTCTAACATGTGAACTAAATAATCAGAAGCAACTTCATAACTAAGAGCAAGCTCAGCCAAAGATTTCTCCTCAACATCTTTATGCATGCTAATATGATTAAAGAACTCCTCAATATTACTTTTCCCAATAATAGAACCACTACCTACTGAAAGGTCCTCTAGAACATACTTAGGGAACAACATAATGAACTAAGAGTAATAAAGTAACAACTATAAAGGATACTAATTTTTTTGTATTTTTGATAAAACGATGCAAGTAAAAATAAAGTAAAGCAAAACTAAAACAAAGTAAAGGATGTGCGTGCGAAACTCCCCTTGCAGAAGTCTTCTTTTCCCCCGGCAACGGCGCCAGAAAATTAGCTTGATGCGGGCAGGATGACCACCCAGTTGGGAACCCCAAGAGGAAGGTATGATGAGCACAGTAGCAAGTTTTCCCTCAGTAAGAAAACGAGGTTTGTCGATCCAGTAGGAAAAAGCCAAACTTAAGAAGGTGATGCTTGCTAGCTTCGTGACACTCCAGCAAGGGCACCGTTTATGATTCTTGTTGGTGCGTCTTCAACTAGTAGCAACGTGGAACCTGCACACAACACAACCAAGTACTTTGCTCCCAACTTACGATGAGGTTGTCAATCTCACTGGTTTGTTGTAAACAAAGGAATGAGAGTATCGAGTGGAAAACAGTAGTAGTATGCGAGAAAGTAAACAGTGCGAGTAATAGTAAAATGGTGTAACAATGTAAAGGAAATTGGACCAGGGTCCACAGTTCACTAGTGGTGTCTCTCCATAAAATAAATAACAACATGCTGGGTAAACAAATTACAGTTGGGCAATTGATAGAATAAAGATAACGTGCATATGTCACGAGGATCACTATGAGATTTACTCTGGGCATTACAACAAGATACATAGACCGCCATCCAACTGCATCTATGACTAATAATCCACCCACGGGGATATCGTCCGAACACCCCATGAGCATTAAGTTGCGAACAACAGATAACTGCATTAAGCAAAGTGTGTAATGTAAACAAAACGAATGTCCTTGGACACAAAAATGTTGTTTTCTCTCTAGTGGCAACAGCACATCTACAACCTTAGAGGTTTCTGTCACTCCCCCAGATTAAATAGAGGCATGAACCCAACTATCGAGCATAAATACCCCCTCTTGGAGTCACTAGTATCTACTTGGCCAAGATAGCTACTAACAACGGAGAGCACGCAAGATCATAAACAACATAGAGATAACATAAGATATATGATTGAGCACATCAACTCAACATAACACCAATGTTCATCAGATCCCAACAAACACAACATGTAGAATTACATAACGGTGATCTCGATCATGTAAGGCAGCTCACAAGATCTAAACATGAAGCACATGGTGGAGAAGACAACCATCTAGCTACTGCTATGGACCCATAGTCCAAGGTAGACTACTCACTCATCGCGCCGGAGGCAAGCATGGCGATGACGAAGACCTCCGGTGGCGATTCCCCTCTCCGGCAGGGTGTCGGGAAGAGCTTCTGGACCCGCCCGATCTCGGGTCGACGACGGCGGCGGATCGCGATGTGTTTCTGGAAAATTGATTGGGTCTTTAGGTTTTTCCCGTAGGGGGGTCTTTATAGGTGAAGGGGCGGCGCCAGAGGTGGGCCAGGGGGCCCTCACCACAGGGCGGCGCAGCCAGGGGCTGGGCCGCGCCCCCTGGTGGTGTGGCCGCCCAGTGGCCCCCTTCCGTCTCCTCTTCGTACTTCTGGAAGCTTCGGTAAATATCTGGATGTTCAGCTTTTATTTCGTCCAATTCCGAGAATATTTCCTGTGTAACTGTTCTGAAACACAAAAATAGCAGAAAACAGGGAACTGGCACTATGGCATCTTGTTAATAGGTTAGTTCCGGAAAATGCATAAAAATGCCACGAAGTGTAACAAAACTCTAAGCAAATGGTGTAAGAACAAGCGTGGAGCATCAAAAATTATAGATACGTTTGAGACGTATCAAGGAGCAAATCGAACCTATTCCTTCTGCAGTAATTCGCCAGAAATCGCGATTGTGTGATCATCTCCGTCCTCAATACTCATCGACGAGCACACATCAAGCATCACGGTGAGCCTTGTGAACCTCTGGAGCTCTAGCTTGCATCTTGTAGTCGTCTGTAGCGGGTAGTCAATGATCGACGTCGAGCACCGCCGCAGTGAAGCTCGCCAGAGCTCACTCTGGTGACCATATCCTGGAGGCGCTGCTACCTTTTGGTTCCCTGTGATCTGCTAGTTCTAAATCGTGCAACCGTACTATCCCAGGAGCCCCACATCGCCGACTCCGGCGAACCGCCGGTGGTGAGCCAAGCCAGTCAACTCTTGTTGACTTGGTCATGCCCCTGTGGCAGCCAGCATGGCATGTGACCCACCAGTCAGCCCCTGTGGCTGGGGTTAGCCGGGTATAAAAAGGCATCTCCTCTATTTAGTATCAATTTCAGAAAAATAACAAATCTTTGCAAATGCATAACTACTTCATTTCAAATCAGAAAAATGCATATATATATATACCAAAATTATCACAAAAATAAGACCTATCTGTTTATACTATAAGATTATATACTTGTGTGGAATAATTTTGAGTGCAATTTAAAAACATGTTTAAGTACTATTTTTAATATGATTTGAAACAAGTTTAGGAGTCAAATAACTTTTCTAAATGAGAAATTAATGTTTATAAACTCAAATTACTTTATTCAAAAAACATTTCATTATTTAGGTTTACTATTTTAAAACTCTACTACTAGTATTTAAAAAACCTAAAACTATTTCCCTAAATAGTTTTTAAATACTAAAATAAAGACAAATCCTAAATAACTATTGGCTTGTATTAAAATCAATTTTCAATTATAATCTGGTAATTGAAAATGGTCTTATTAAGAGTTACTTTAAATCATGAGAATGCCTAAAATCAATTTAGGAATCATTTAAAGTTGTGATTCAAACCCTACTAGCTAATAGTAAAGGAACCTGTGTTTTATTGTTCACTTCCACTTTCCTATAAGGTAATGATCACAAAAAGGGTAATCTTATACTAAATGTTCATTATAAATTATGTTCTTCAAAAGTTATTCTTTTAAGAACATATCAAATAAGCACTTCACCAAACCATATGTTTTCTGATAACAATTGACTAGATAGGTTAAGATTGTTGTTAACCCTAACAATAACTAGGTATTACTCTATTGATATGGTTTACTTCAACATTGCTTGCTCTTGATCAATTAAGTTAACAATAATCATAATATGCAACTAAAATTGTTACCTCCGTGTCTTCACATCTAACTGCCATTCTTTTGTAGCATGAGTTAATACTAAACCCTTAAACTCTAATCTTCTTCTAAGTTGCAATCTTCTACTTGTATAGTATTGTAAGTTAACCTAAAAAAACCTTAACAACCTTGTATGTGCAATTGAACTTAAAAGTGTTATCTTTATGTCTTCACCACTACCCATCATTCTCTTATAGCAAACAATGATGGCAACCCTAAACATGGTAATCTTCTTTCAAGTTTTATTCTTTCACTTATAAAGGCTAGTGAATTAACCCAAAACCTTTCACAACATTGTGTGTTTGACTGAACCTAAAAGTGCAACACATCATAAAGAAATCACCATAACTCAATGATAACAAATCATCGGGGTTAGGTTACGCTTAGAGTAATGCATAGCATATATTATGCATATCATACTGCAGATTTCTAACATCATCCCTACCGAATGATGATTGCTATTTCAGAATTGGGATTTCTATCGTATCGAAGACCTTGACTCGCATAATTTTGCAGTCAAAAAGGCAAGTTCACTCTTGCTCATATCTCTTGTTTATCTTTAGCAAATTACTTGCAAATATACCGGTGGTATTATTACTACTGCATTTAAAAGCAAAAGGTTATGTTTTCCTAATTAATATGAAGTAGTGGTTTCGACCAGAATGGTTGTTGCCTTAGGATGGTGGGCAGTGGGACCATGGTATGAGTATGGTGGAGGTCCCACTACAACTGGAATGTTCACCTAGGACTAATAACCAATGTCGCCAGTGATTCTTGTGCCGTAAAATACGGTCAACCATTGGATCTGGAATGGGACGGAAGAGTCAACTATATCTTTTCCCTCTTGCATATCAACGGACGCGCCGTTCCAGAGCAGTTGTCTCCCTGTGTGGAGCTTCGGGATAGGTGGAATCCCCTAATGATTCCATGGTTCTGGCGGTCTATGATGGATTGTGGCAACAACGGGGGTAGATTATCGAGGTCGGATATTACCAAAGGCGTAAGATGACCAGCGGGGGTAACATATTGTCAGGGACAAGTATACCGAGGTCGACAACTACCAAAGAGTAGACCGGCGAGGGTAGCGAACCGATGTTGGAGCTGCAAAAGGGTGGGTATGCAAGGTCGTGGGAAGGAACAATGATTGGCTCAGATCATCGATTGGGCCCCACACCAAGGAAGTGTGGACGAAGCTCGCGGCTCGGTTGTGCAACAAGGCGTTGATCTCCTATGGGTACAAGTGACCACCTCTGCAGAGTGTACAAAAAAGTATCTGGATACTCCCTGTTCCGGGAAGGAGCTGCGAACATGGCAGGAAAGGATCCCATCGAAACTCTAATCATCCTGTGAAGGCTGATGGACATAGTTCTTCTGAATAAAAGCAACCTCTTGAAGAAATGTTTATGAAAACTTGCATTGCCAAACGACTCTTGGGTCCAAGGCTGTAGCTAGTGCATAAAACACCTTATTCCTTATATGAACTTGCTGGGTAACGCTCGTTACTCACCCCACTCCCTCGTAACCCTTGCTTAGATTGGTGGCAACACAGGAGGCAACCTCGAGACACTAAAGATGAAGATGAAATCCTCGACCAATGTCAGAACTATCAGTGGAGTCAACGACTACGCCAAGCTTGGTGGAAAACTAAAATAGGAATAGAAGGGACCCAATTCCCTAACCCTAGAACCTAAGTAGTTAGGGTAATTCTATAGTAGACTAGCAAGCTACTGCATTAGTTATAGCTCTAGTTTGATCTTCAATGTATTATTTCTCGTTTGTAGTCGCCAGGACTAAACCTCTACCTGTTGAGGAGGTTCTGAAGATCTTATGTATGATGAAATTTGTAATCCTATGCACCTACCTTGGACCTGCGATGTTTCTGTTGTACCACTCTGATCGATGTAATACTAGTGAGACGATGTTTCATTGGTGTTATGTAAACGACTTGCATACTACACATGCAGTGGTATGCTGGGTGACCACAGTTGGTATCAGAACAAACGCTTTGACCCTAGGATTAAATCCTTTAATAAGAGACATGTAGGTTTGGTAGTGACTATATGAAACCATCTTATCTAAACCAATTCTTCTTTATGACTTGAGATGGATATTCAATAAAAGGATAATCCTGACACACTCGAGTCCAAGGTTCTTACCTATTTTCTTAAGTGAAGTTAGTTATCTTGTTCCATACCAAGTAGTTATGACACCATTAAAACCTTACACAATGGATGGAAGTAGATTACAATTGGTATACAATACATGGTAGTCCAAAGAGAGGATACAACCGGAATGAGAACTATCCTTTTGGAAGAAGTATACCAAGGTCGTTATGTTAAGCTTAAGTCATCTGAAACTGTAGTAGGCTAATGTTAAGTGATGAAGTGAAGCTATATGAGGTAGTTGGACCCCATGTTAAGTCATGTATGTGGATACTCAAGAATGCCACATACAAGTAAGATGTACCGAAAGTATCAACACTTCAATTATGGTGGGTTCATCTGAGAATCTATACATAATGGAGTAGAGCCTTATAGTAAAACTAGCAATTCCTTGCTGAGGAGGAAGATGTTCCAGAAGAAGGATGAATGAAGTGTTCCAAACCATGGTTACTAGGCTAAATATGAAGGAACCCTAGCACTAGTTGGAGAAGATTTATCTAAGCACAGTGGAGAATCCCTATAAACATTTTGGAGTCGTAGGAATCTTACTATCGAGAAGTAGGTGCTTAGAATAGCCATGCTCGAAGTCTTGAGAGATCATGTGAGGATAGTCTTCAATAGAATGGAAGGTACGTTATAGAATGATAGGAAGGCACGTTTAGATCAGCCATAAAACCACAAACCCTGTTTGCTCAAATTTATTTGATTGCAATTGAGCAATTAGAGTAAATATTGAGACAAAGAGTAGTAGTCCACCACTATGTGCAATATAGCATGATATAAACCTATATTATTTGGTGCTATAAAGTACACATTCTAAGCCTGAACTTTAGAGATGTTTTATTCAACGGGCTTATGATGATGTATGTTGCCAGCACACATTTGGACTTTTCTTGGATTTTTATTGATTGACTAGATCCATACATGAAGTTTAACTCTGATACGCAAATGCATGTTGCACTATCAAGTTCTTACTTCATGGAATTGATCTAGAGGGTTAAAGGATTCGTGTGAGGGAGAGACGAATTTCTGAGACAGTCAAGACAAAGACTAAGAGATCACAAGAAGGAAAGGTATGAGAAGACACCTATAGATGGTGTATTTCTTGCAAGACAAACCCTAGAAGAAGAAAAATTGATTAAGAGATACCACAGTTGGTATGGAATTTAGTGGAACTCTAAGTTCATAAACACTAGATCCAAACACCAGAGCATGGAGTAAATCCACTAATTACGTTAGCTACAATTGAGTTTGAGGTATTTGAGCGCGTTGTTATGCAGCCTTGGTTATGCTTAGTACATCACAGGTCGATTGAGGTGTTGTAGTACCGATGATCCATGCCGGTGTTGCCTGCTGCTTTACTCAGCCTGGGAGTGGTAACCCCAGTAACCCTCGTTGCTAGCGTGACTAAGACACATAACATTTCTGTATAACTTTGATCCCTATTCCCAAAAATCTTGAATTGTAGATTAGTGGTTGATACGTCTCAAACGTATCTATAATTTTTGATGCTCCATGCTTGTTTTTACACCATTTGCCTACTGTTTCGTTACACTTCGTGGCACTTTTATGCATTTTCCGGAACTAACCTATTAACAAGTCGCCACAGTGTTAGTTCCCTGTTTTCTGCTATTTTTGTGTTTCAGAAGTGCTACACAGGAAATATTCTCGAAATTGGATGAAACAAGTTCCAGAAGTCTTATTTTTCCCGGAAGCTTCCAGAGAACCGAAGAGGAGGCGGAGTGGGGCCACGAGGGCCCCACACACCAGGGCAGCGCGGCCCAGGGCCTGGCCGCGCCTCCTATGTGTGAGGAGGCCCTGGCAGCCCCCTAACGACGCCCCTTCGCCTATATAAAGCCTCGGGACAGAAAACCCTAGGGGGAGTCGGCAAATTTCCAGAAAGAGTTCCACAGTTCCGCCGCCACCATCGATGAATTTTGGGGGACAAAAGTCTCTGATCCGGCACCCTGCCGGGACAGGGAAGTGCCCCCGGAGCCATCTCCATCGGTCTCCATCGCTGTCTCCATCGACCTCACCGCCATCTCCATCAACCTTGCTGTCTTCTAGGATGAGGAGGGAGTAGTTCATCCCCGGGGCTGAGGGCTCTACCGGTAGCTATGTGGTTCACCTCTCTCTCCCATGATGTGATCTTTATGTGATCGTGAGCTTTGTATCTAGTTGAATTGGTAGATGTTATTATTCAGATATTATGCTACTCCTTTGCTTTATTATTGTACTCTCCGGAGATACCTCGTATCATGGTGTAAAGGTGACTAGTGTGTGCATCATGTGTATCTTTTTGGTTAATGTCTCTATGAAATGTTGGTGTTTGTTGGAACCATCTAGTGTGTTCACGGTGATAGTGTGAGACAATCTAGTTTGGGTACATACGGACTTTGAGGAGTGCTTCGTAGCCCTACGCATGATTAGTGTATGTTTTCCATTGGAGAATTGTTTTGAGTTGAATATTGAAGATAGTATATATTGGTTCAATTATGTTATATTTGTTGGGAGTGTGTCCACTAGTGAAAGTATGATCCATAGGCCTTGTTTCCAAGCATTGCACACCGTTTACTTACTATTTTGTTACATGTTTGTTCGCAGCGATACTTATTTCATATTACAGTTGCTACTAATAATCATCACTACCACTTGTATTTCACTATCTCTTTGCCGAACTAGTGCACTAATACGTCTCAAACGTATCTATAATTTTTTATGCTCCATGCTTGTTTTTACACCATTTGCCTTGTGTTTTATTACACTTCGTGGCACTTTTATGCGATTTCTGAAACTAACCTATTGACAAGATGCCACAGTGCCAGTTCCCTGTTTTCTGCTATTTTGTGTTTCAGAAAAGCTACACGGGAAATATTCTCGGAATTGGACGAAACAAGTTCCAGAAGTCTTATTTTTCCTGGAAGCTTCCCGAAGACCGAAAGAGAGCCGGAGGGGGGCCAGAGGCCGCCCTCACACGTAGGGGGCGCGGCCCAGCCCTTGGCCGTGCCCACCTGGTGTGAGGAGCCCCTGGCTGCCCCCTGACGACGCCCCTTCGCCTATATAAAGCCTCGGGACGGAAAACCCTAAGGGAGTCGGCGAAATTTCTAGAACAGTTCCGTAGCGCCGCCGCCATCGAAGACAAATTTCGGAGGATAGAAGTCTCTGTTCCGGCACCCTGCCGGGATGGGGAAGTGCCCCCGAAGCCATCTCCATCGGTCTCCATCGCCGTCTCCATCGTCTCCATCGACCTCACCGCCATCTCCATCAACCTTGCTGTCTCCTATGATGAGGAGGGAGTAGTTCATCCCCGGGGCTGAGGGCTCTACCGGTAGCTATGTGGTTCACCTCTCTCTCCCATGATGTGATCTTTATGTGATCGTGAGCTTTGTATCATGTTGAATAAGTAGATGTTACTCTTCTTCATTATGTGTACTCTAGTGTGTTATTAAAGTAATCTATTCCTCCTGCCATGGTGTAACGGTGACAGTGCGTGCATCATGGTGGTACTTGGTCTAGGCTACGATTGTGATCTCTTATGGATTATGAGAATAATTATCACTATGATAGTATTGAAGTGATCTATTCCTCCTTTCATGGTGTAATGTTGACAGTGTGTGCACCGTGTTAGTACTTGGTCTAAGTTTCAATAATATCTATCTTGAGTTGTGATTTGATTTGGATATCTCTATGAGTGGTGTTTGTCAAGTACTTGATGAACTTTGAGGAGTGCTTCGTAGCCCTACGCAATGATTAGTATTATTCAATAGGAGAGTAATTCAGAGTACCATAGTGAAGAGAAGTTATTTATTTGTTCAATTATGTTATATTGTTGGGAGTGTGTCCACTAGTGAAAGTATGATCCCTAGGCCTTGTTTCCAAGCATTGCACACCGTTTACTTCCTGTTTTGTTACATGTTTGCTCGCAGCGATACTTATTTCATATTACATTTACTACTCATAATCATCACTACCACTTGTATTTCACTATCTCTTCGCCGAACTAGTGCACCTATACATCTGACAAGTGTATTGGGTGTGTTGGAGACACAAGAGACTTTCTGTATCGTAATTGTAAGGTTGCTTGAGAGGGATAGCTTTGACCTCTTCCTCCCTGAGTTCGATAAACCTTGGGTGATCCACTTAAGGGAAACTTGCTGCTGTTCTATAAACCTCTGCACTTGGAGGCCCAACACTGTCTACAAGAACAGACGCGTGCGTAGACATCAAGCTCTTTTCTGGCGCCGTTGCCGGGAAGGTAAGGTAAAAGGTACTCGCATCCTCCTGTGTGAGTGCTTGGAGTTATTTCCTTTAGATTCTGCAATTATATCTTTTTGTTTCTTGTTTTTATTTTCACTAGTTAGGCTTAATGGAAAACAAAGAGTTCTTTAGTCTTTTTCCTGAGTTTAGATTTGAAGAGAAAATTGAAAATCCTTTGGAGCTTATTTCGCATAGCAATGTTATTAGTACGAATGCTTTGAATACCGTTACTGCTAATGCTATGGAAAAGTCTAAGCTTGGGGAAGCTGGTTTTGTTAAGTATGATATTTTGTCCCCAGCTTTAGTGGAGAAAGTTTGCTCTGATGATATTTTATCTCCCATATGTGATGTTTCTAATGATGCTTGTGCTCCTCATCCTTTTAAAATACCTACAAAGATTGTTGAATGTGCTAAGAATAACTGCTATTTAGGAGATGGAACTGTCCATCCTGGTGATCATTTGCTTTTTATACATGAATTATGCGAGTTGTTCCAGTGTGCAAGTATTTCAATGAACCTAGTTAAGAAGAAACTATTCTCTTTATCACTGAAAGGCAGAGCTGAGGAATGGTATCGGCTGCTTGAAGATGGTCCATCTATTGCATGGGAGGAAATTGTGCCTCTCTTTTATTCCAAGTTTTATCCTCCAAGTGAAATTCATAAAGATCGTAATCGGATATATAACTTTTGGCCTCATGAGGGAGAAAGCATTGCCCAAGCGTGGGGAAGATTGAAGTTACTAATGCACAAATGTCCTATTCATGATCTTCCCCGTAATATTGTTATTAATAATTTTTATGCAAGGCTTTCAGGATATTACAAGGACTATCTAGATGCATGCTTTGATGGGTCTTTCACAAGCAAGGATGTTGACACCAAGTGGGATCTGCTTGAGACAATTCAAAACAATATTGAAGGTTGGGATAGCGAGAAAGGTAAAGGATCAAGTATGAATTACGAGTTTGATTGCATTAAGTCTTTCGCTGACACTGCTAATTTTCAAGAGCTTAGTGCTAAATATGGTCTTGATCCTCAAATTATGGTTGATTGCTTTAAAGCCTTTGCTTCCCATATGAATGTTCCTAAAGGAAATGGGGACGTGTATCATGAACCTTTTAAGGACACTTGCATAGAAAGTGATATTGTTATTGATGATTGCAATAAACATGCTCAAACTTCTAAAAGTACTACTTCTTATAAGCATGTTAATTTTTGTGGAATACATAGACCTTGTGAACAGAGTTACAACAAGGAAGATTATTGCATCACCCACGCAAATGAAGAAACCAGTATGTGGCTCAAGGATCTAGATGTGCTTGGTGAAAGGGTTTGTGAGCTTTATCCTTTTCTTTGTGAACTTTGCGGTAAAAAGGGTCACTTTAATTTTCAATGCCCAATTAATCGAACAAGTACCGCAGATTTGTATTCTGATGATAAGATTACTTTCAATCAGTATGATGAGCTTACTTTGTTTTTGAATAGTGAAGAGATATCTAGAAAGATTGCTTTGGTAGACATGAATGATGTTGATATTAATAGCACCCTTCGTGGTTGTCGTCTCTATTGTGCTAAAGATTGCCTCGCAAATACTTACTTACAAGATCTTATAAAACATGATGTTTTGCCAAGCTATGATAGGACTAACAGATGTTTCGATATTATTAATAGAGAGGAGGAATCCTCCAAAGTTTCTTCTGTTGTTTCTGTCAGCAAACCAGATTATGTGGAGAAGATGCCCTTCCCTCCTAAAGAATATGTGGAGAAGATGCCCTTCAAGTCTCTCCCTCCTAAAGGAGAGAGTAAGAAGAGTATGAAGAAGAAGAACAAGAAGAGGAGTAAGAGGCGAAAGGACATGGTATCTTCCCCTAAGCGTTATGATCCTGCTATAGATTATGATAATTCTGATTGGGATGATGTTCCTATGCCTGTTACCTATGTTAGTCATCATGATTGGGAAAAGCACTCTACTTTTGATATTGAAAATCTTTTTGGTACCATTTCTAAGGTTAATAATTGTTGTACCATTAGTACTATCCATGTTCCTTCTTATGATGATATGTTTGATGAATATGCTTTGCGAAATAGTTGTTCTCTAGCTTGTGATGATACTAAACCTCTAGTTTATGATGGTTATGCTGATGGGTATAATATTTTCAGTTCACCTACTTTTGAGGAGAAAATTAGTTATGATTACAATATGCCTCCTGTTTTTGATGATTATGGTGATGAGAATAATTATTCAGTTGAATCTGCTCCTACTACAATTGTTCATGTGGGGAGTATTAATTCTTTTATGCATGTGGCTCATGATAGGGAAGCTTTATGTGATAGTTATATTGTTAATTCTATTCATGATGCTACTGAAAGTTATTATGAGAGAGGGAAACATGGTTTGATGGATCTCAACAATATTGAGTTTCCCCTCTTTATGTTGCAATTCTTGAAGTTGTATTTGTTTTGCCTTCCTATGCTTTTTGCTTTGCGCTTTTATGACTTGTCTCTTTACAAGACTATTTTTCATAGGAAGTGGTTTAGATTTAAATGTGTTCCATACTTGCTTTTTGATGCTATCTATTGCTTTAAGTTCCTATATGGCGCCTTTGCCTCAAGCTCTTATATGGCGCCCACATGAGCATCTTTGCAAATTACTGCGCCTAGCTCAAAGACGTTAAAGAAAAGCACTCTTGGGAGATAACTCATTGTTTATTTTCAGTACTTTTTCTTTTATTTGAGTCTTGGAAGTTATTACTACTGTAATAACCGCTCCTTATCCTTTTTATTTCGTTGTTGTGCCAAGAGAAGCCTCTAATTTGAGTGAGGTAAGATTTGGGGATGTTGCTGTCCTGAAACTGTTTTTGGTGCTGCACCGTAAAAATTCGTGAAAATTCTCTGTATATCTTTTGGACCTGCGATTTCTTGTGCATATGACCCAGGTTATATCCAAACTTTCATTAGTTTAACACTTTTTTATTTGAGCAACAGAAAACCCCTTAAAAATTCGACCTTTGTCAGCTGTTCTATTTTGACAGATTTCTGCCAATATTTGTGTTTGCCGCTTTATCGCTTTCTTTTTTAGTTCTTTTGATCACAGAACTTTTGGAGAAGTTGCTACAGTAGTATATGCTTAATATGTGGTGGTTTTAGGTTGAAACCTTGAAGCAAATGAGGTTGATTCTATGTTATGCTTACACTAATGTTGCTAATAGATTTGTGTTTAGTTTTGTATGAAGGAAGTTTTCAAGTGTAGGGATCGGAGAATGATGAGATGAGTTGAAGAATGGACAAAAGCTCAAGCTTGGGGATGCCCATGCATCACCCCAAGAAATATCTAAGAAGTACAAGTGTCAAAGCTTGGGGATGCCCCCGAGGCACCCCTTCTTCATCGGCAAAAATCAGGTCACCTTTCAAAACACTATATTTTTATTGCTTCATGCATTATGCGTTTTTCTTGGAGCGTCTTTACTTTTGCTTTCAGTTTTCTTTTGTTTTGTTTGCT
This sequence comes from Dactylis glomerata, assembly GCA_007115705.1. Taxonomy (NCBI): domain Eukaryota; kingdom Viridiplantae; phylum Streptophyta; class Magnoliopsida; order Poales; family Poaceae; genus Dactylis; species Dactylis glomerata. The sequence continues at coordinate 142,243 of QXEO01001432.1, forward strand.
GCAATAAATGGTTAGATCACATCATGTTTCTTTTGGAGGAGATGAACTCGCTTTTCGTTTGCCAAGAACACTCTAGTTTTCACCCTTATCGTTCAACGAGTGTTCTCTTTTTCTGCTACTGCGTTTAGCCTTTATTTTTCGCCTTGATTTTTGTTCAGATCTTCTTATATCTATTTATCAAGGTGTATTTTTGCCTCTGGACCATGTTGGTTTTCCTCAAAAGAGTTGGATTTAAAAAGTTCAAATGGTGTTAGAAAAGAGAAAAAGCTTTATGCAAAAAAGTGGTACAAGAAGGAGCTTGTGTAGACTGTGGCTTAGGATTTTTCATGTCATGCTTGATGTCTTTTTGATAGTATGCTTAGTGGTTTTGCTGTAGCATGACTTGTCTCAAATAACTGAGATTGCTTAATGAGTCTTTGAAAAAATCATGCGTTGTTTTTATCGTTTGTAAGCATTATTTTGGTTTTCTCCTTGATGCTTTATTTGGGTTGACTTGGCGCATGCTCACACATGTTTGACTCATACAAAGTTGCCATAGCCTCTATGATCATTTAGTTTTTGACTTTTGATGCCATCTTATGCTTCTTTTAATGTTGCTTTGTCACTTTGCATGATTATGGCCATTATTGCTCTCTTAGTTGGTCGATCCCAGTCTTTTGCTAGCCCTCGCCTTGTACTGAGTATGAGCTCTACTCGTGCATCCAACTCTTAAAAGCCAAAGTTTTCCAAAGTGTCCACCATACATACCTACTAGCAATTTGCTATTCCAAGTAAATTTGACTTGCTTTTATCTTCTCTTCAAATTAAACTCTTACCAGTGTTATGCAAAAATTGGTCAGTAAAGCTCTCACGAACCGGAAGGCACACTTTACTTTTTCTTGTTCTTAAAAATTTGACATTGTGGTCTCTTATGTTGAGTTGTTATGCTTGCAAGTTGTAAGTTGGATTCTAGCCCAACCATGCTGTCATGGGGCAAGCTTTCAACATTGCACTTCTTATTTGAGTTGATATCGTGATCTTTTGTTTATGGATGCCCGCGGTGTGAAATGAATTGGGAATCTTGTGGGGATCATGAAGTTTGTATATGTGTTAGGGAAACGCCTGGGCCGCCAATCTAAGCCATGCATAATTCATGGCGGAAATTTGCAGCATACCCATGGTGGATATTCGACGACGCATCTCATAATAGAAAGCTAAACAAATGGCAAATAAAAGAGATGTCGAGGTGTTCATTGTCTGCTTGTCCTGTCATTTTGATGTGGGTTTGTTCCATGTCATCGGGCACGGAGGTATCCCATTGGCGGTTCTCAATGATACATATATACTTACAATGACAAGAGCCTTGCTTGGGACTCTAAGTTGAGTAGCATGAGGTTTGGGTACTCGTATTCACGGGGCACGAGGTTTACGACTTATGATTTGTCAAGCATATGCATCATAATTGTTCTCGCATTAACTCTAACCATTCAAGATGCTTATGATGGGGGCAATGAGAGCTCAAAGCCGGTAAGTACCATAATTTTTGAAGGTCTATAAAACTTGCAATCACTGCTTCCCTCCGCGAAGGGCCTTTCTTTTACTTTTATGTCGAGTCACCACCTTCTTTCTTTATGCACCATTAAGAGAGCATAGTTGTCATTCTTAGTATAATGTGCATTGTCCCAAAGTTTTCATTGATTGATTCATATTGTTGGTTTCACTTGTTCTTAAATTATTTGTATCTAGTCGCCCTCTTAAACTTGAAGGTGTCCTATGCATTTATGTTTTGCTCTCCATGAAGGACAAGCTGAAAACCATTTGTATGTTTTTCCTTATGATTTGAACACATGTTTGACTTTCATTGTTTCATTTTCATGATCTTTTGTTTGTGTTCATTTTCATGTTTACAACATGGTTGCTAAGTCCTTATTGTCAAGATTATGTCTTAGGCTTTTGTCCTAAGTGGAGATCAATCCCAGCTCGGCCATGAAGTGGCGTCTCCAAAATATGACGAAGAAGCACTTTCGTCCTGATATGAGCTCGAGGGCGCCCCGGTGTGGTATGCGGCATAGTGATTGGCCGATGCCTCCTCTTCCTCCTCGTCCACCGCGTCATGCTGAACATGGAAGCCGAGCAACCTAAGCTGCTCGTCCAAATCCTCCTTCGAGCGCGACCATGGCCTCCTATGAATAGTGAACAAACTGGACTGCGGCAAGGGAATTTCCCTTTCCTCTCCATTAGTGAATAACATTCTATAAACTAATTTCCCTACACATGAGTTAGCAGTAACAAAGTGATGGAGTTTCATGGCAGCAAGATCAAGCCTCTGTGGAGCCAACAATATATCATTAGGAGCAATAGAAAGTCCTAGAGCAGCAACAATGTGCGCAGTAATAATGCCTCCGTAAATAGGTCCCCTAGCGGCTAGGCGACGAGCGATAAGAGCACCGAGGTTATACTTTTTGCTAACATCAAGCGCAGTAGCTAGAAAAGCTAAATGATCGTTAGAGATATTGCTAGTGTTCCCTCTACCAAGAATACTAGTGGCAAGATAGTAAGTAAAATATCTAATAGCTGGGAGTTGAATGTTTCTTATCTTGCCACGCTGTGCTATGTGGTCATCATCATTAGTTACTCCTCGGTAGAGCTCCAACAAATCAGTGGGTTGTTGTAGCATCTTCTTGGCCGTCCCAAACATGGGAATACCTAAAATACCACAAAACCTCTCCAAAGACATGGTGATAGACTTATCATAAATCTTAAATGCAATTGAAGGCTTAAAATGAGAGTTAGTAAATTTAAAGCTTTCAACAAAAATCTTTGTAAGCATAGCATATTGATTACTCTCATCCGTCATGTATGTAATCAATCCAACCCTATCAACAAGGAGTAAGAAATCTTCAAGAATCCCTGCATCACTCAAAAAGTTAGCACAAGGGAAGGTGGATGAATGCGCATCTCCATCATCCCCCTCAATGTTCGGTGACATAAGATCTTCATTGTAGGATATCCTATATTGAGCAGTAGATCTTGAAGGCCTTGATGACCTTGGTGCTTCTCTTTCAAAGACTTCTCCATAGGTGTAGTTGTCCATTTCCCTTTTCTAATTTTTTTAACAAACCTCATAAAAAATGATTTTGAGACAAACAAATGTAGGAAACTACTATAAGGAGTTACTAAAGGACTAACATGCATCAAAATAACATTTCTAATCAATAGAACAAGCATGCAAACTCATTTCACCTACAGCCTATAGAGCTAAAATAATCAAGAAATACTCCACTAAACAAAATTCTACTTGGACAATTGAAGGAGTCATATACCGGAGAACAATTGCTCCAAATCTCAGTAACAAAGATGGGCTGAGCAAGGAGATCGAAAAATCGCGAAGGAGAGCAGCAAGAACATGGGTTTGAGCTCGGGTGTTGAGATGCTTCGGGAGAGAGAAGAAGGTGGGGATGAAGAGATAAGTGAGAGGTTAGGGGGCCCCCCTCACCATAGGTGGGCACGGCCAGGCTTGGGTCGCGCCCCCTAGTGGTGAGGTGGCGTGGTGGGTCCCCCTGAGGTCTCCCAGGTGCCTCTCTGCCCCATTTTTGACATAAAATTTTAAAAAGATTTTCTGGAATTTTTCGAGAAACTTTATTTTCGAGGATTTTTCAGAAATTGACAAGAGAATAAAAACTCGGGAAAACGCAGATGGAAAGATAGAAAGCAAATCAAAACCAAGTATACAGCAGCTCTAAGATACTCTAATCATGCAACTAACAAGGGGAACAAAAATGGTGCAAGTAAATATGAGTGAGGTAAAGTAAATGCGGTGAAAACGAAGTTTCATTCATATAAAATCACTTTGTTAACAAGGTTGATCAAGTCTTGTTACCAAACCAATTTTATATGAGGAAAAACTTTGCATTTCACTATATGCTTATGTTACCTCGACCTTAGTAGGCATAGTCCCAATCATGACAATTTTATATTCTTCCTTGGGCTTTCGCTCCGAACAAATAATCTGACCAACTCGGATGGTCTCAACATTCTTGATTAAATTTAGAGCATTCTTTCTATCAATCTTCTTGGGAAAATAGACTGTGTACTCTTTGTCATTGACATTAAAAGTTACTTTTCCTTGATTGCAATTAATAACCGCACCTGCACTGTTTAGAAAAGGTCTCCCAAGAATAATAGACATATTATCATCTTTAGGTATTTCCAACACAACAAAGTCAGTTAATATTAAACAACTGTTAGCCACTTGAACAGGAACATTTTCATATATACCAATAGGAATAGTAGTAGACTTATCACCCATTTGCAAAGATATATCAGTTGATATCAATTTTTCTAGATCAAGTCTCTTATAAAGAGAAAAAGGCATGACACTAACTCTGGCTCCCAAATCACATAAAGCAGTTCTAACATAGTTATTTTTAATGGAGCAAGGAATAGTTGGTATACCTGGATCTCCAAGCTTCTCCAGAACTTTACCATCAAAAGAATAATTAGCAAGTAAAGTGGAAATTTCCTCATTAGGAATCTTCCTTTTGTTAGTAACAATATCTTTCATATACTTTGAATAAGGAGGCATTCTAATAGCATCAGTCAAAGGAATTTGCAAAAATAATGGTCTCATCCATTCACAAAACCTGTTGTAGTGTTCTTCTTCCTTGGATTTATGTTTCTTACTAGGAAAAGGCATCGGTTTCTGCACCCAAGGTTCTCTCTCATTACCATGCTTGTTGGCAATGAAGTCCTCCTTAGTATACTTTGCATTCTTGGCAAGCTTCTCTGGTTCCTCTTCAACTTCTTCTTTATCGGAAGCATCACCTGGTTCAGTTTTGGCATCAGAAATAGAAACACTATTAGGATCTTTACCTGTTTTAGAAGATTCTGCAACTGTTTTATGCTTCTTCTTCTTCTTCTTCTTCTTGGAAGGAATATCATCTCTTGAAGTGCGTTGAGAATCTTGCTCAATCCTCTTAGGATGTCCTTCAGGATATAAGGGGTCTTGAGTGGTAGCACCTCCTCTTGTGCGTATTTCACACGCTTGTTTTTCTCTTGAAGCATTAACTAGCAAATGTTTTTGCACCTTGGTAAGCTAATCAATTTGAGTCTAGACCATTTGAAAATGTTTAACAAGCATCTTCACATCATTGGAGGTTCTCTCCACAATATCCTGCAACTTGTTAATAGCTCTATAATTTTCCAACAAATGATTCTGCACCCTTCTATTAAAATTATCTTGCTTAATAATGAAATTATCAAACTCATCTAAGCATTGATCGGGAGGTTTAGAGTAAGGAATATCTCTATCATCAAAGCGTTGGAGAGAGTGTACCTCAATAGTAGATGAGTGAGGGATTGGCTTACATAATTCTTCTATAGGAGGTAAATTCTTCACATCTTCGGATTTAATTCAATCATTCCTCTCTTCTTTGGTGTTGGCTCTGGAGTTGGCGCTGGTGTTGGTGTTAGTGTTGGTTCAACCATAGTCCAATCATCATGATTCTGGCTTATTTTAGCCATTAGTTCTTCAACTTCGGCCGGAGTTCTTTCCCTGAAAACACAACCAGCACAACTATCCAGATATGTCTTAGATTCATCAGTTAGTCCATTATAAAATATATCAAGGAGTTCATTTTTAGGCAATGGCTCTTTAGGCAATGCTCTAATTAAAGAGCAAAACCTTGCCCAAGATTCGGGCAATATCTCTCCTTTTCCCTGTTCAAAGTCAAAGATTTTCTGCACATCAGCATGTTGAGCACTAACAGGAAAATATTTCTGAAAGAAAGCATTAACCAAAGCAATAGGACTATCAATAGATCCAGGAGACAAATTATTAAACCAAGTTTTAGCTGCATCTTTCAACGAAAAAGGAAAAATCTTAGTAACAAAGTAAGTGCGAAGCTTAATATCATCAAAAAACAAATTACTCAAAGTAGAAAGCTCATTCATATGTCCCATAGCACTTTCATTTTCAGTACCACAAAAAGGGTCTTTCTCAACAATAGATATGTAAGATAAATCTAAAGAGAAATCATAATCCTTATCTCTAATATTTATGGGAGAAGCAGTAAACTTAGCATCAGGAGATAATTTATATCTAACAACACATCTTGCTAGAAGTTCCTTAACAGCATTAGCATCACGAGTGGCATGAGCTTCAGCAATAAAATCATCGTCAAGCTCAATATAAGTGTCATCAGGATCATCACTAGGACATTCCCTAGACTTAGGTGAACTAATAGGTGTAACAGTAGTGTTCCCCAATTGCTTAGTCCTAGCAATTGTAGCATCTAAAAAAGGAACCCAACGAACCACTCTCATCAAGCACAGTAGAAGCATCATCAAAATTATCAGTAGCATTTTCAAACTCAGCAGAAGTAGTAGCAGTAGCTTGTGCATGTGGTGGTGTAAGCAACTTACTCATAACAGATGGTGAATCAAGAGCAGCAGAGGTGTTCAGAGTTGTACCTCTTCTTGTAGTGGATGGCAATATAGGAACTTTTCCATCACGAGGTTTACCCATGATGAATGAATTGCAGCAAACAATATGAATCCCAAATGAACTTACAAATAAAGCTATGCTCCCCGGCAACGGTGCCAGAAAATAGTCTTGATGACCCACAAGTATAGGGGATCGCAGCAGTCTTCGAGGGAAGTAAAACCCAAATTTATTGATTCGACACAAGGGGAGCCAAAGGATATTTATAAGCGTTAACAGATGAGTTGTCAATTCAGCTGCACCTGGAAATAGACTTGCTGCAGCGGTTTATCAGTAGCATAAGTTTTATAGTGTTGATAGTAGTAAAATAGTAGCAGCAATAGTAAAATAAAAGCGGTAATAGTAGCAATAGTAAATAGTAGGATCAAATACTGTAGGCATAGGGATGGATGTATGGGCGTTGCATGGATAAGATAATTCATGAAATCAGTGAGACATGGGCAATTGCAGATAAATAAAGATAAAGCATCCTAGTACTAAATAATCATAGGCATGTGTTCCGTATATAGTCGTACATGCTCGCAATGAGAAACTTGCACGACATATTTTGTCCTACCAGCCTATTGCAGCAGGGCCTCAAGGGAAACTACTGGTAATTAAGGTACTCCTTTTAATAGAGTACCCGAGCAAAGCATTAACACTCGGTGAACACATGTGATCCTCACATCACAGCCATCCCCTCCGGTTATCCCAATTTCTGTCACTTTGGGGCCTCGAGTTCCAGACAACGATATGTGTAAACAACTTGCAGGTAAGATCATAAACAACAAGTATCATCATAAAACAATAACAAGTTCAGATCAGAGATCATGGCACTCGGGCCCAAAGTGACAAGCATTAAGCACAACAAGTTGCAACAATGTCATAAGCACTAATAATAGATACTAGGCACTATGCCCTAACAATCTCATAGCAAATTACATGAATGATCTCATCCAATCCCTACCATCCCCTTCGCCTACAGCGGGAATTACTCACACATGGATGGGGGAGTCATGGATGGTTGATGGAGAGACGTCGGTGATGATGGTGATGAAGATCTCCTCCAAATCCCCGTCCCGGCAGGGTGCCAGAACAGAGTTTCTGGTTCCGAATCGCGGTTTCTGATGGTGGCGGCGCATCGGAAGTCTATCTGGAAAAAATGCTGAACCCCCGCTCCTTTCAAGTCAGAGGGTATATGTAGGCGGAAGGAGGGGTCGAGGTGGTGTGCCTGGCTCCCAGCCCCTCTCCGTCTTGTCTTCTGGCTCCGTGGGTCTTCTGGTAAAATAGGAATTTTGCAGTATTTTCTGGGATTTTTCCTGAAAGTCAGATTTCTGCACAAAAACAAGACACCAGGGCAATTCTGCTGAAAACAGCGTTAGTCCATGTTAGTTGTATTCAAAACACACAAATTAGAGGAGAAACAATAGCAAAAGTGTTCGGGAAAGTAGATACATTTTGGACGTATCAATAACATAAAGATATATATCCAGCACATCAACTTAACATAGTACCAATACTCATCGGATCCCAACAAACACAACATGTATGATTACATAAAGATGATCCTGATCATGTAGGGCAGCTCACAAGATCTAAACATGAAGCACATGGTGGAGGAGACAACCATCTAGCTACTGCTATGGACCCATAGTCCAAGGTAGACTACTCACACATCACTCCAGAGGCGACCATGGTGGTGTAGAAGGCCTAAGGCAGGGATTCCCCTCTCTGGCAGGGTGCTGGGAAGAGCTCCTGGATCCTCCCGATCTCGCAACGGCGACAGCGGCGGCTTGCAGTATGTTTCATGGAAAAGAGATCTGTCCCCTAGGTTTTTCCCGTCGAGGGGAACTTATAGGCAAAAGGGCATCGTCAGAGGTGGGGCCAGCTGGCCTCACCATGGGGCAACGTGGCCAGGGGCTGGGCCGCGCCCCCTGGTGGTGAGCCTGGCTCCTGGCCCCCTCTGTCTCATCTTTGCTCTTCGCGAAGCTTCGGTAAAAATAGGAGGTTCGGCTTTTGTTTTGTCCAATTCCGAGAATATTTCCTGTATAACTTTTCTGAAACACAAAAACAACAAAAAATATGGAACTGGCACTATGGTATCTTGTTAATAGGTTAGTTCTGGAAAATGCATAAAAACGCCACGAAGTGTAACAAAACTCAAAGCAAATGGTGTATAAACAAGCATGGAGCATAAAAAAATTATAGATACGTTTGAGACGTATCAAGCATCCCCAAGCTTAAGTCCTGCTCATCCTCGAGTAGGTAAGTGATAATAAAAGAATAATTTTTGAGGTGACATGCACCATCACAATCTTGATCATCTATGTAAAGCATTGAGTGTTGGGATCAAACAACTTAAACCATGGGCATAAAAGACATAATCTTGACAATAAAAACTTAGCAACCATGTTATAGCATAAAAAGAAACACAAACGAAAGATCATGAATGGTTTTCAACTTGTCCTTCATGGAATAGCAAAACATAAATGCATAGGACACCTTCAAGTTTAAGAGGGCGACTAGATACAAATAATTAAAGAACAAGTGAAACCATAATAATGAAGCAATCAATGATAAACTTTGGTACTATGCACATTATACTCAGAATGGCAACTATGCTCTCTTAGATGGTGCATAAAGGTAGAAGGTGGAGACTCAACATAAAAGTAAAAGAAAGGCCCTTTGCAGAGGGAAGCAATGATTGCAAGTTTTATAAACCTTCAAAAATTATGGTACTTACTAGCTTTGAGCTCTCATTGCCCCCATCATAGGCATCTTGAATGGTTAAAGTTAATGCAAGAACAATTATGAGGATATGCTTGACAAATCATAAGTTGAAAACCTCGTGTCCCATGAAGTACAAATATCCAAACCTCATGCTACTCGACTTAGGGTCCCAAGCAAGCTCTTGTCATTGTAAGTATATGCGTATCATCGAGAACCACCAACGGGGTACCTCCTTGCCCGATGACATGGAACAAGCCCACATCAAAATGATAGGACAAACAGACAATGAACACCTCGACATCTCTTTTATTTACCATTGGTATAGCTTTTTATTGTGAGATGCATCGTCGAATGTCCACTATGGGCATGCTATAAATTTCCACCATGAATGATGCATGGCTTAGATTAGCGGCCCAGGCGTTTCTCTAACACATATACAAACTCCATGATCCCGCAAGATTCCCAACTTGTTTCACATCGCGAGTATCCATAAACAAAAGATCATGATATCAACTCAAATAAGAGAAGTGCAGTGTTGAAAGCTTTCCCCATGACGACATGGTTTGGATAATTCCCAACTTACAAATTGCAAGCATAACGTCAACATAAGAGAGCCACAATGTCAAAATTTTAAAAACGAGAAAAGTAAAGTGTGCCATCAGGTTCGTGAGAGCTTTACTGACTAATTTTCGCATAACACCGAAAAAAAGTTTAATTCGAAGGATAGATAAAAGCAAGTCAAATGTACTTGGAATAGCAAATTGCTAATAGGTATGTATGGTAGACACATTGGCATAACTTGGTTTTTGGGAGTTGGATGCACGAGTAGAGCTCATACTCGGTACAAAACGAGGGCTAGCAAAAGACTGGGAGCGACCAACTAAGAGAGCAATAACGGCCATAATCATGCATAGCGACAAAACATCATTAAGAGAAGCATAAAATGGCATCACAAGTCAAAAACCAAATGATCATAGAGGCTTATGGCAACTTTGTAAGAATCAAACATGTTGTAATTATGTGCCAAGTCAACCCAAGTAAAGCATCAAAGGAGAAAACCAAATAAATGCTTCCACATAATAAGAACAACACATGATTTTTTCAAAGGCTCATTAAGCAATCTCAGTCATTTGAGACAAGTCATGCTATAGAAAAAATCACTAAGCATACTATCAAAATGACATCAAGCATGGCATGCAAAAGTCTAAGCCGCAGTCTAAACAAGCTCCTTTTTGTCCCACTTTTTTGCATGAAACTTTTTCTCTTTTCCAACACCATTGGAACCTTTTTAAAACAACTCTTTTGGCAAATACCAACATAGAACAGAGGTACAAATATACCTTGATGCAAAGATAAAACAAGATCTGAACAAAAATCAAGGCGAAAAATGAAAGCTAAACGCAGTTCTCAAAAAAGAGAACACTCGTTGAACGATAAGAGTGAAAAACGGAGTGTTCTTGGCAAATGAAAAATGAGTACATCTCCACCAAGAGAAATTTTTTGGGGTCCAACCATTTATTGCACAAACAAAACAAAACAAAACTGAAAGCAAAAGTAAAGATGCTCCAAGAAAAACATATAGTGCATGAAGCAATAAAAATATAGTATTTTGAAAGGTGACCTGATTTTTGCCGATGAAGAAGGGGTGCCTTGGGGGCATCCCCAAGCTTTGATGCTTGTACCTCTTGGATATTTCTTGGGGTGACATGGGCATCCCCAAGCTTGAGCTTTTGTCCATTCTTCATCTCATCTCATCATTCTCCAATCCCTACACTTGAAAACTTCCTTCATACAAAACTTAACACAATTCTATTAGCAACGTTAGCATAAACATAATAGTAAATCAACCCTTTTTGGTTCAGGTTTCAACAAAAAAACACCACATATAAAGCATACACTACTGTAGCAACTTCCCCAAAAGTTCTGTGATCAAAAGAACTCAAAAAGAAAGCGATCGAGAGGCAAACACAAATAGTGACAGAAATCTGTCAAAACAGAACAGCTGACAAAGGTTGATTTTTTCGAGGACCTTCTGTTGCTCAAATTGAAAAGTTCAAAACTAATGAAAGTTTGGATATAACCTGGGTCATATGCACAAGAAATCGAAGGTCAAAAAGATATTCTGAGAATTTTCACGAATTTTTACGGTGCAGCACCGAAATCTGTTTCAGGACAGCAACTTCCCCAAATCTCACCTCACTCAAATTAGAGGTTCTTCTTGGCACAATAACGAAATAAAAAAGATAAGGAGCGGTTATTACAGTGGTAATAACTTCCAAGACTCAAATAAAATAAAAAATACTAAAAATTAAACAATGGGTTATCTCCCAAGAGTGCTTTTCTTTAACGCCTTTGAGCTAGGCGCAGAAAGTGGAAATCAAGTAATATCAAGCGATGAAGCATCAAGTTCATAATGTGCTCTAAGAATAGAGTCAAAAAGTAATTTCGTCCTTCTTCCAGGGAAGTGTTCCATACTTTTATTAAATGGGAATTGATATTTGATGGTGCCTTCCTTCATATCAATGATGGCACCTACAGTTCGAAGAAAAGGTCTTCCCAAAATAATAGGACATGAAGCATTGCATTCAACATCCATCACAAGAAAATCAATGGGAACAAGGTTATTGTTAACCATAATAAGAACATCATTAATCCTTCCCAAAGGTTTCTTCTTAACAACATCAGCAAGAGGAACATCAAAATAACACTTTTCAAGCGGTGGTAAACAAAGCATGTCATAAATCTTTCTAGGCATAATAGAAATACTAGCACCTAGATCACATAAAGCATGGCAATCAAAATCATTAACATGCATATCAATGATGGGCTCCCAAACATCTTCTAACTTCTTGGGAATATAAGCTTTTTGTTTCAACTTTTCCTCCCTAATTTTCATGAGAGTATTTGTAATATGATCTGTAAAAGCAACATTCAAAGAACTAGCATTAGGACTCAAGGCAAGCTTTTGCAAGAACAAAATAACTTCAGATTTATTGCAGCCATCAATATCAAAATCATTAAAAGAAATAGAGCTATCATCTCCTACACTTCGAAAAATTTCAGCACTCTTTTGAGAAAAAGTTTTTGCAGTTTTGGGCTCTTTCGCACATGAGTAAGAGTTTTCTCTATACCAACCAATGTAAGAGGATTGCTAGTATTTGGAACAACATCCTTAGAGGTAGTAATAGTACATAACTTCATCTTTCTAGCCATCTCATATTCTTTTTACCACCTTGCATGCAATTCTGCTAACATCCTAACATTTTCATCAATTCTAACTTGGATGGCATTAGTAGCGGCAAAAGTATTGCTTTCTTTCACATCATTAGGCAACACATTTAGTTTCAGAAGTTCAACATCAAGAGCAAGGCTATCAACTTTAGAAGCAAGAATATCAATTTTACCCAACTTTTCCTCAACAGACTTGTTAAAAGCAGTTTGCTTACCGATGAAGTCCTTGAGCATGACTTCAAGCTCAGAGGGCTCGCCCTAGTGTTGTTGGAGGAAATACCATAAGAGTTACCATAACCATTACAATTGGTAGAAGGATACGGCCTATAATTGTTGCTAGCAAAATTGTTCCTATAAGCACTGTTGTTGAAATTATTATTTCTAATGAAGTTTACATCAACATGCTCTTCTTGAGCAACCAAAGAGGCCAAAGGAACATTATTAGGATCAACATGAGCTCTATCATTAGAAAGTATAAGCATAATAGCATCAATCTTATCACTCAAGGAAGAGGTTTCCTCAATAGAATTTACCTTCTTACCTTGTGGAGCTCTCTCGGTGTACCACTCAGAATAATTTACCATCATGTTGTCGAGAAGCTTCGTTGCGGCCCCCAAGGTAAGGAACATAAAAGTGCCTCCAGGAGCTGAATCCAATAGGTTCCTTGAAGAAAATTCAGTCCTGCATAAAAAGTTTGGACAATCATCCAAGTAGTCAGTCCATGAGTGGGACAATTCTTTATCATAGATTTCATTCTTTTCCAAGCCTGAGCAACATGTTCATTATCAAACTATCTAAACTTCATAATATCACTATGCAAAGCTATAATCTTAGCAAGAGGATAGTATTTTCCAATAAAAGCATCCTTACACTTATCCCAAGAATCAATACTATTTCTAGGCAAAGATAGCAACCAATCCTTAGCTCTTCCTCTTAAAGAGAAAGGAAACAACTTAAGCTTAATAATATTACCGTCTACATCCTTATACTTTTGCATCTCACATAGCTCAACAAAATTGTTGAGATGAGCTGCAGCATCATCAGAACTGGCACCAGAAAATTTCTCTTTCATAAAAAGATTCAACAAAGCAGGTTTGATCTCATAAAAATTTGCCTCAGGAGCAGGTGGAGCAATAGGAGTGCAGATAAAATCATTCTTTTTGGTGCTAGTAAAATCACACAACTTGGTGATTTCAGAAGTACCCATTATAGCAAAAATAAAAGCAAGTAAATAAAAGCAACTATAAAGGAACTAATTTTTTTTGTATTTTTGATAAAACGATGCAAGCAAAAAAAATAAAGCAAAACAAAAACAAAGTAAAGATTGTGCCTGAGAGACTCCCCTTGCAGAAGTCTTCTTCCTACCTGGCAATGGCGCCAAAAAACTTGTTGATGGTGCGGTGTTGATATAGATGACCGACCAGTTGGGAACCCCAAGAGAAGGTATGATGAGCACAACAGCAAGTCTTCTCCCAGTTGTGAAACCAAGGTATATCGAACCAGTAGGAGAAAGCCAAACTTTAGAAGGTGATGCTTGCTAGCTTCGTGACACTCCGGACAAGGGCGCCAGATAAACTTCTTGTCGGCGTGTAGCTTTTCACCGGCAGCAACATGAAACCTGCACACAACACAACCAAGAACTTTGCTCCCAACTTACGATGAGGTTGTCAATCTCACCGGTTTGCTGTAAACAAAGGATTGAGCGTATCGAGTGGTAATAGGATAATAGTATGCAAGAAAGTAAACAGTGCGAGTAAAAGTAAAACGGTATAACAATGTAAAGTAAATTGGACCGGGGTCCACAGTTCACTAGTGGTGTCTCTCCATAAGATAAATAACACATGCCGGGTAAACAAATTACAGTAGGGCAATTGATAGAGTAAAGATAACGTACATATGTCATGAGGATCACTATGAGATTCACTCTGAGCATTACGACAAAATATATAGACCGTAATCCAACTACATCTATGACTAAAAATCCACTCGCGGGGAATCATCCGAGGACCCCTTGAGTATTAAGTTGCGAACAACAGATAATTGCATTAAGCAAAGTGCGTAATATAAACAAAGCAAATGTCCTTGGATACAAGAATGTTGTTTTCTCCCTAGTGGCAACAACACATCTACAACCTTAGAGGTTTCTGTCACTCCCCCAGATTAAATAGAGGCATGAACCCAACTATTGAGCATAAATACTCCCTCTTAGAGTTACTAGCATCTACTCGGCCAAGATAGCTACTAGCAACGGAAAGCATGCAAGATCATAAAAATCATAGAGATAACATAAAGATATATATCTAGCACATCAACTTAACATAGTACCAATACTCATCGGATCCCAACAAACACAACATGTATGATTACATAAAGATGATCCTGATCATGTAGGGCAGCTCACAAGATCTAAAAATGAAGCACATGGTGGAGGAGACAACCATCTAGCTACTGCTATGGACCCGTAGTACAAGGTAGACTACTCACACATCACTCCAGAGGCAACCATGGTGGTGTAGAAGGCCTCCGGCAGGGTGCCGGGAAGAGCTCCTAGATCCTCCCGATCTCGTGACGGCGACGGCGGCGGCTTGCAGTATGTTTTGTGGGGACTCTGGGCGTTGGAATCATGAATTCGACGGCTTTTTCGCTTCCAGCCAACATCAACTCAAAAGTCGACGGAAACCAGATATCCTTCGGGACCGTAGATTTTCAACTTCATCCACAAACCCTTACTCCAGTCTTCGCAAGCTTGGATCAGGAGATAGACCTGACGATCGGAAGCCTGAACTTCCGTGTCGGTTCTTTGGGTTTGATTCGCCTCTCAGATTCGATGAAATCCGATCCATCGGCAGGAAAACCCACGAAAATCACAATGTCAGAATCATCGGTAGGCTCCTCCAGCAAGGTAAACTCGCCGGTTAGCTTTGCAACAATGGAAAATATAGGAGAATAAAATCAAAGAACTCAATGAAACCATCGCCTAGACCTTGACCTGCTGGACGTCCTCCAGAGGAGGGAAATCACGCCCCCCCGGCACTCCGGACCGCCGAGCGATCGCCAGACCAGCACGCCTGGACATCACCCTCCAGTGCCTGCAGGCAATCTACTCCCGCCTAGGCACATCATCGGCCGCAAGGCCGGAGAGCTCCTCCAGCAAAGAAGCGACGAGCTCAGGGGAGTCTGGGGATGAAGAAGCGGCAGATTCCAATGACGAGGAGGCTGCTTTCCCTGCATCAAGCGGGGACCTCGATGATGTCGACAGCTCCAAGGAGGACGCCCCGTAAGCTCGCCTGCCAGTGTTTCTCCTGATGTATCTAAACTGCACATGTGGTGCCCGTTAAGCATTGCCCTGCTAGGCCCTTTTAAGTTGTAATCGCACTTAAGGCGTCTGTTCGCCAAATTCCCTTTGCTTGGACCCTTGCAAATTTGTCCATGCCCCATCTTTGCCTTGGAGATGCTCTACGCCGTTCAGGGGCCAGCCCCGGAGCGGAACAGCAGCCTGACACTTGGTATGCAGCTCATGGACCTTTGCAAGGCTAGCGGGCGTTGTGGCTCTAGAGGTGACTATGATGGCTTGCAGGACTATCTCCCTGCAGCCCCTGGCATTCAAGCACAGCAAAGATGACCCAAGGAAAAACCCCCAAGGCTGCAGCTTAGAAAAAGCAGAAGGTATGCAAGTTCACACATATTGTGCGAACCTTGCGCGCTCACAGGCCGTCATTTGAGTGTCGCTTGAGAGGAGAGAGCACCATGGACCTCGGGAGGTGACTGTAGTGGATCGTACCCTTAGTCAGAGCTCGATCCATTCTGGGTTTTGCGGGCTTGCTGTTTTTTGGGCGAAGGTCCCACCGCGGACACCGTGCTCCTGCTATGTCTCGAAAGGCAAACGAGCGAAAGCTCATGTTCACGTTGGGCCGTGCTCCATTCAGATCCGTAGATTCGAATAGGATAGAAACTCCAAATATTTTAACAATAGTTTGAACTAAAGATAGTCAAGAGCAAGCAGAGTTTTGCTGTTACACTTAATTATACCTCACGAGGAGGGAAACTTTTCTTCTTAGCTGAGGGCTGGGCGTCGGAGCCCCCAAGCCCCCAGCCTCAACTTCTTGCGCTCCAGGGACGAAACTGCTGAGAGCCACGAATCCCTATGGATCCTCAGGCTCCAGCCCCAAGGGAGCGAATTTGTCGAGGAAGCACTCATAGAGGCCTCTCCAAGATGAGATGGACTCCGAGGGCAACTCCCAGAGCCACCGGCGAGGCTCTCCCTTTGTGGACATTGGAAACCAGTTAGCCATGATGCGCCCGTCGCCTCCGGTCGCCCGGATGGCGATTGCGTAGCACTGCAGGAACTTGATAGGATCAGACAACCCGTCGAAACGAGCCGACATCTCCGGCCTGAAGCGGGACAACCAAGTCGCATGCCGAAGGGGCTCGGAGAGCGCTGCAAAGCCCCCAAAGCAGATGACGCCGCCCACCGGCTCACCACTTGTCCCATGGCCTCCAAGGCGCCGAGGACTTGAAGGCGAACTTGGTGAAGCCTCTCGAAGTCAGCACGGAGGCGAAGACACGCGAGACGATCATCACCCATGTTGAAGCAGATCTAGAAGACACACCACAGCCCCCTACCTGGCGCGCCAAATGTCGGTGGATTTCATGTCGCAAGAACATGGGGTACAACACGAAGGACCCGAAGGATTCGAATGCAGGGGGCTGTACGCGTGACATCTAGAGTGTGACTAAACACGGTGACGGAAGACTCGACATGCCGGAGAGCTCACCGCACGACAGAGAGTGACACCGATCCTTACCCAGGTTCAGGGCCCTTGTGGTGAGGTAAAACCCCTACTTCCTGCCATCTTGTATTGCAATGTGCTTCGTGTGGTGGTGATGATGTAAATCACCGTCTAGTTGGGAACCCCAAGAGGAAGGTTTGATGAGTAAGCAACGAGTTTTCCCTCAGTAAGAAACCAAGGTTTATCGAATCCAGGAAAAAGCCGAACTCCAGAAGGTGATGCTTGCTAGCTTCGTGACACTCCAACAAGGGCGCCATTAACGATACTTGTTAGCGCGTCTTCAATTAGCAGCAACATGGAACCTGCACACAACACAACCAAGTACTTTGCTCCCAACATACGATGAGGTTGTCAATCTCACCGGTTTGCTGTAAACAAAGGAATGAGCGTATCGAGTGGAAAGCAATAGTAGTATGCAAGAAAGTAAACAGTGCGAGTAAAGTAAACAAGTGATAGCAATGTAAAAGAAATTGGACCGGGGTCCATAATTCACTAGTGGTGTCTCTCCATAAGATAAATAACGACATGCTGGGTAAACAAATTATAGTTGGGTAATTGATAGAATAAAGATAACATGATATGTCAAGAGGATCACTATGAGATTTACTCTGGGCATTACAACAAGATACATAGACCGCCATCCAACTGCATCTATGACTAATAATCCACTCGCGGGGAATCATCCGAGGACCCCTTGAGTATTAAGTTGCGAACAACAGATAACCGCATTAAGCAAGGTGTGTAATGTAAACAAAGCATATGCCCTTGGTCATAAGAATGTTGTTTTCTCCCTAGTGGCAACAGCACATCTACAACCTTAGAGGTTTTTGTCACTCCCCCAGATTAAATAGAGGCATGAACCCAACTATCGAGCATAAATACCCCCTCTTGGAGTCACTAGTATCTACTTGGCCAAGATAGCTACTAACAACAGAGAGCATGCAATATCATAAACAACATATAGATAACATAAGATAATATTCAGCACATCAACTCAATCACAACACCAATATTCATCGGATCCCAACAAGCACAACATGTAGAATTACATAAAGGTAGTCTCGATCATGTAAGGCAGCTCACGAGATCTAAACATGAAGCACATGGTGGAGAAGACAACCAACTAGCTACTGCTATGGACCCATAGTCCAAGGTAGACTACTCACTCATCGCGCCAGAGGCAAGCATGGCGATGAAGAAGACCTCCGGTGGCGATTGCCCTCTCCAGTAGGGTGCCGGGAAGAGCTTCTGGACCCTCCCGATCTCGGGTCGACGACGGCGGCGGATCACGATGTGTTTCTGGAAAAGTGATCGGGTGTTTAGGTTTTTCCCGTCGGGGGGTCTTTATAGGCAAAGGGGCAGCGTCAGAAGTGGACCAGGTGGGGCTCACCATAGGGCGGCGCGGCCAGGCCCTGGGCCGCGCCCCCTGGTGTTGAGACCACCCCCTGGCTCGGTTCCGTCTCCTCTTCGGTGTTTTGGAAGCTTCGTTTAATATCTGGATGTTCGGCTTTTGTTTTGTCCAATTCCGAGAATATTTCCTGTGTAACTTTTCTGAAACACACAAACAGCAGAAAATAGGGAACTGGCACTGTGGCATCTCGTTAATAGGTTAGTTCCGGAAAATGCATAAAAATGCCACGAAGTGTAACGAAACACTAAGCAAATGGTGTAAAAACAAACATGGAGCATCAAAAATTATAGATACGTTTGAGATGTATCAAGCATCCCCAAACTTAACTCCTGCTCGTCCTCGAGTAGGTAAGTGATAACAAAGAATAATTTTTGAGGTGACATGCACCTACACAATCTTGATCATCTATGTAAGCATTGTGTGCTGGGATCAAAAGAACTTAAAACATGGGCATGAAAGATATAATCTTGATAGAAGAAACTTAGCAACCATGTTATAACATGAAGAAGAACACAAACGAATGATCATGAGAATGAAACAATGAAAGTCAAATGTGTGTTCAAATCATATGGAAAAACATAGCAAATGGTTTTCAGCTTGTCCTTCATGGAATAGCAAAACATAAATGCATAGGACATCTTCAAGTTTAAGAGGGCGACTAGATACAAATAATTTTAGAACAAGTGAAACCAACATCATGAATCAATCAATGATAACTTTGGGTAAATGCACATTACACAAGAATGACAACTATGCTCTCTTAGACGGTGCATAAAGATAGAAGGTGGTGACTCAACATAAAAGTAAAAGAAAGGCCCTTCGCGGAGGGAAGCAGTGATTACAAGTTTTATAAACCTTCAAAAATTATGGTACTTACTAGCTTTGAGCTCTCATTGCCCCCATCATAAGCATCTTGAATGGTTAGAGTTAATGCGAGTACAATTATGAAGCATATGCTTGACAAATCATAAGTTGAAAACCTCATGTCCCATGAAGTACGAATACCCAAACCTCATGCTACTCGACTTAGAGTCCCAAGCAGGCTCTTGTCATTGCAATTATATGTGTATCATCGAGAACCGCCAACGGGGTACCTCCTGCCCGATGACATGGAACAAGCCCACATCAAAATAACAAGACAAACAGATAATGAACACCTCGACATCTCTTTTATTTACCATTGGTTATAGCTTTTTATTTTGAGATGCATCGTCGAATGTCCACTATGGGCATGCTGTAAATTTCCACCATGAATTATGCATGGCTTAGATTAGCGGCCCAGGCGTTTCCCTAACACATATAAAAACTCCATGATCCCGCAAGATTCCCAACTTATTTCACATCGCAAGTATCCATAAGCAAAAGATCACGATATCAACTCAAATGAAAGAGAGTGCAATGTTGAAAGCTTGCCCCATGACGGCATGACTGGGCAAATTTCCAACTTACAACTTGCAAGCATAACAACTCAACATAAGAGAGCCACAATGTCAAAATTTTAAAGCGAGAAAAGTAAAGTGTGCCATCAGGTTTGTGAGAGCTTTACTGACCAATTTTCGCATAACACCAAAAAGAGTTTAATTTGAAGGATAGATAAAAGCAAGTCAAATGTACTTTGGAATAGCAAATTGCTAATAGGTATGTATGGTGGACACATTGGAACAACTTGGTTTTTAGGAGTTGGATGCACGAGTAGAGCTCATACTCAGTACAAAATGAGGGCTAGCAAAAGACTAGGAGCGACCAACTAAGAGAGCAATAACGGCCATAATCATGCATAGCGACAAAGCAACATTAAAAGAAGCATAAGATGGCATCAAAAGTCAAAAACTAAATGATCATAGAGGCAATGGCGACTATGTATGAGTCTAACATGTGTGAGCATGTGCCAAGTCAACCCAAATAAAGCATCAAGGAGAAAACCAAAATAATGCTTCCAAATAATTAAAACAACGCATGATTTTTTTCAAAGGCTCATTAAGAAATCTCAGTCATTTGAGACAAGTCATGCTACAGCAAAACCACTAAGCATACTATCAAAAAGACATCAAGCACGGCATGTAAAAGCCTAGGCCGCAGTATACACAAGCTCCTTTTATACCACTTTTTTGCATGAAACTTGTCGTGGGGATGACTAATGGGGCATGCCATGGGCCGAGCTAAATGTCGGCCGGCGTCCCAGGAGTCCTCACGACTCTAGGACGAGAAGACCGGCTCCGTCCGAAGGGCCGGCTGCGCCAGCAGCCGGCTGGCGACTCCACCGAGGAGAGCCGGAGCCGGGCGATGAAGACAAGAGCTCTCCAATGGCTATTTCGCCGAAAGTGGGATGGCCCCGATGCTGGCGTGTGGTTGACGTGGGAAAATATAATTGATGTAGGAGCTTCTTATTCTTCAAGTCCCTGTAAACAGCACCAGAAGATTCGTTGTGCGTGGTGAATGACCAGCCCGTTGGGAACCCCAAGAGGAAGGTATGATGAGTATAGCAGCTAGTTTTCCCTCAGTTAAGAAACCAAGGTATGTCGATCTTGGAGAGGAGAGACAAACGACTGAAGGTGATGCTTGCTAGCTTGCGACAGCTTCAGACAATTTATATATGGCGCCTCGTCCAAGCTTTGCTTTGCGAGTAGCAACGTGGAACCTGCACACAACACAACCAAGTACTTCGTTCCCAACTTGCGATGAGGTTGTCAATCTCATCGGTTTGCTTGAAACAAAGGTTATGAGCGTATCGAGTGGAAAACAATAGAGTATGCGAATAAAGTAAACAGTGCGAGTAAAGTAAACAGGTGATAGCAATATGATGGAAATAGGACCGGGGTCCACAGTTCACTAGTGGTGTCTCTCCATAAGATAAATAACACATGCTGGGTAAACAAATTACAGTTGGGCAATTGATAGAATAAAGATAAACGTGATATGTCAAGAAGATCACTATGAGATTTACCCTGGGCATTACAACAAAATACATAGACCGCCATCCAACTGCATCTATGACTAATAATCCACTTGTGGTGAATCAATCCGAGAACTCCACAAGTATTAAGTTGTGAACAAAGATAATTGCATTAAGCAAGGTGTGTAATGTAAACAAAGCATATGCCCTTGAGCATATGAATGTTGTTTTCTCCCTAGTAGCAACAACACATCTACAACCTTAGAGGTTTCTGTCACTCCCCCAGGTTAAATAGAGGCATGAACCCACTATCGAGCATAAATACCCCCTCTTGGAGTCACTAGCAACTACTCGGCCAAGATAGCTACTAACAACGGAGAGCATGCAAGATCATAAACAACATAGAGATAACAAAAGATAATATTCAGTACAACAACTTAATCATAAACACCAATATTCATCGGATCCCAACAAACCAAACATGTAGAATTACATAACGGTGATCTCAATCATGTAGGGCAGCTCATGAGATCTAAACATGAAGCACATGGTGGAGAAGACAACCATCTAGATACTGCTATGGACCCATGGTTCAAGGTAGACTACTCACTCATCGCTCCAGAGGCAAGCATGGCGATGAAGAAGACCTCCGGTGGCGATTCCCCTCTCCGGCAGGGTGCCGGGAAGAGCTTGTGGACCCTCCCGATCTTCGGGTCGATGGCGGCGGCGGATCGCGATGTGTTCTGGAAAAGTGATCGGGTACTTAGGTTTTTTCTGTCGGGGGGTCTTTATAGGTGAATGGGCGATGTCAGAGGTGGGGCCAGGTGGCCTCACGCCAGGGTGGCGTGGCCCAGGACCTGGCCGCGCCAGCCCTGCGTGTGGGGCCCTAGTGGCCCCCCTCCTACTCTCCTTCGGATCTCTGGAAGCTTCCGGGTAAAATAAGACTTCAGGAACTTGTTTCGTCCAATTCTGAGAATATTTCCTGTGTATCACTTCTGAAACACAAAAACAGCAGAAAACAGGGAACTGACACTGTGGCGACTTGTTAATAGGTTAGTTCCGGAAAATGCATAAAAGTGCCACGAAGTGTAACGAAACATTAGGCAAATGGTGTAAAAACAGGCATGGAGCATCAAAAATTATAGATACGTTGGAGACGTATCACCCGACAAGAACGACAGAGGCTAAGGACGGGAGTGACGAGCGCCACGACCGGCCTCAGCCAATCAGCGACCAAAGACCCTTCCCCACGACGGGATCTGAGGCAAAAGGGTGGGGATATGCCTCCCAGATGCCGGTCCGGGGAAAATGCACTTTATAAAGTGCCTTTGCCAGAGCAGGGCCAGAGGATCACGCCAAGGACGCCACCGCCGCCGAGGAGCCGGCAGCCGGCCGAATCGTTACCTAACCTGTAACCAGGCCCCCGCCTATATAAGGGGGCCTGGACCCTTAGTCTAGGGGAGATCCGATCTTCTTCTTCCTCCTCTAGCCCGAACAGCTCGAGGAGCATTGTAATCGATACTGTCTATTCAATACGAAGCAGGCAGGAAGAAGGGGCTTTACCTCCACCCGGGAGGGCCCTGAACCTGGGTAAACCGAGGTGTCTCTATTGGCACAATCCCGAGCCGGACCCATCGTCACCACCGTCGAGCCCCCTCGATAAGCCACCACATGGCTACTGTCTCTAAATTCCCACGACAGTTGGCGCCCACCGTGGGGCAAAGCGCGGCGGCGAGCGGAGTCAACTTCTGGCCGGGACCCTCATCGGCTCTCGGCGAGAAGGTCGCCTCCGGTCGTCTGGAGGTTCGGCACCATCGACTGCGTCAGCGACAACTTGTCCCACTTCGAGAGCGGCTTCGGCAATAGCGGCTCCTTCGTTGACGTCGGCAGCCACCGCTTCTACATTGCCAAGCCCTTCCCGGAGGAGGTGACCGACGTCTTTGACCCTCTCTGCGACGGAGGCTCGAGTTGCAGCGAAAGCAGCAGTCTTGGCGCCATGGTCGAGGTGATGGCCCTTGGAGAAGAGGAGGGCGGCGACTCCTTGCGCCCCGAGCACCCGTCGCCCGAACGCCTTCCTCCACGGGAGCAGGATGCTCCGCTCCCAGAGCAGGACACCCCGGACGTCTCCGTGGTGGACCTGCGCGCACCCCTCAGCCGCATCATCGACCCCACCCGGGTCGCCGAGGCCCTGGAGCGGACATGTCTCGTCCTCCTCAGCAAGGTAGCTGAGGGCGAGGCCAACCGGTGCCATGCAAGCACCACGCTCAGCGAGTTCTACGACGTGCATGGAGACGCACCGACCGAGCTCGCTCATGACCTACAGCGCAGCTTCGCCACCACGAGCCCCGGCCAGATCCAGCGGTCGCCAGCGGCGAGCCGAGGCCATGGAGGGAGCGGACAGGGCGGCCGTGCCCCGAGCGGCAACGCCCAAGGCCGCCGCGTTCAGCAAGGTGGCGGAGCAAGCAAGCCACGCCAGATCCCGGTGCCCGTGCCAGGGTCGGAGTCCCAGACTCGCCCATCGGCACTACACATCCACCTGTGGCTTGACCACGTCGACGCGTTCCCCAGAGGATCTGCTAGCTCAAAGCGAGCGGCTTCTGACCAAGGAGGCCCGGGGGCTGCCGGTAGCGGTCATGGGCGCAAAGAGGGCAAGTACACCCTCGATGCCGCACTTGATCAGCCGTGTAAGTTCCACACCTCCCCGGGCAGGGAAGCGACCCACTCCACGCGTCAGTACCGTTTCATGAGAGAGCTGGATCAACGCGCTCGGCAGATCCCTGGTACGTTGCAAGCGCAGCCGGCTGGAGGTCAGGAGGACCAACAACACGACCCAGCTGGAGGCGAGCTGGACCAAGGTGATGACTTCCCGGCGGATGTTGAGCAATATCACATCTTTACTACCCCCGGCAAGGATAAAAGGAATGACCTTTGACATGAGGCAGAGGTAAACGCTGTAATGCCTGCAGAACCCCAGTTCATGCATTGGTCTGAGGCGGCCATTACCTGGGGCGCGAGGACCATCCGAGGCTAATGCCCAGCCCTGGAGAGTACGCTCTGGTCTTGGACCCTGTTGTGTGCTCCGATACGCACATGTGCTGGTTCTCCCGCGTGCTCATCGACGGCGGTAGTAGTATCAACTTTCTTTACCGAAGCTCTCTAGAGAAGTTGGGCATCCCGCTTGCTCAGCTGAAACCGAGCCGGCTCACCTTCCATGGCATCGTGCCTGGGCATTCTTGCACCCCTTTGGGCAAGGTGCAGCTAGAGGTTCTCTTCGGAAAGAAGGGGAATAGCCACCGCGAGCCCATCTGGTTCGAGGTGGTGGACATCAGCAGTCCCTACCATGCGCTGCTTGGCCGTCCAGCCCTGGCCAAGTTCATGGCTGTCCCGCATTACGCCTATCTAAAGATGAAGCTCCCAGGACCCAGAGGTATAATCACCGTCACGGGAAGCTTCAAGAGGCCCCTGGCCTGCGCAAAGGAGAGCTCGCAGCTGGCAGAGGCACTGGTCATCATCGAGGAGAAGCGGCAGCTTCTGCATCGCGTGGAGCTTACCCAGCAAGATGTGCCGGTTCGCCAGTCGCCGGTGGAGCAGTTCAAGCCAGCCAATGACACCAAGAAGATCCTGCTGGATGAGAGTGATCCCTCCTAGTACGACATCATCGGCACCGGCCTTTCTGCTAAATAGGAAAGCGAGCTCACCAGCTTCCTCCGTGAGAATCGTGACATCTTTGCATGGTCTCCAAAGGACATGCCAGGTGTGCCGAGGGAGCTGGCTGAGCACTCACTCAATGTCAGGCCGGATGCCAAGCCGGTCAAGCAACCGTTGCGGCGCTTTGCAGAAGAGAAAAGGAAAGCTATTGGCGAGGAGATTGCCCGGCTCCTTGCAGCCGGCTTTATCATGGAGGTGTTTTACCCTGATTGGCTTGCGAACCCAGTCTTAGTTCTGAAGAAGAACAACACTTGGCGAATGTGTATCGACTACACTAGCCTCAACGAGGCTTGCCCCAAGGATCCATTTGCGTTACCATGCATCGACCAGGTAATCGATTCCACAGCCGGCTGTGACCTGCTGTCCTTCCTGGATGCCTATTCAGGCTACCACCAGATGCCGCTCTTCCAGCCGGATCAGATCAAGACCTCCTTCATCACCCCATATGGAGCTTACTGCTATGTTAACATGCCGTTCGGCCTGAAGAACGCTGGAGCCACTTACCAGCGAACCATGCAGCGATGTCTGCAGGGGCAGATTGGGAGGAACGTGCACGCTTAGGTGGATGACGTGGTGGTGAAGACCAAGCAGAGCGGCACGCTCCTGGATGACCTCAAGGAGACCTTCGCCAACCTGCGGCGCTATCGCATGAAGCTCAACCCAGAGAAGTGCACCTTTGGTGAGCCAGCTGGACAGCTCCTAGGTTATATCGTTTCCCAGCGAGGGATCGAGGCTATCTGCTGGTGCCAAGTTGACGCGTAGCAGACGGTCCTTGTGCGTGGTGAATAACCAGCCCGTTGGGAACCCCAAGAGGAAGGTATAATGAGTATAGCAGCTAGTTTTCCCTCAGTTAAGAAACCAAGGTTTAATCGTTCTTGGAGAGGAGAGACAAACGACTGAAGGTGATGCTTGCTAGTTTGCGACAGCTTCAGACAATTTATATATGGCGCCTCGTCCAAGCTTTGCTTGCTAGCTGCAACGCGGAACCTGCACACAACACAACCAAGTACTTCGTTCCCAACTTGCGATGAGGTTGTCAATCTCACCAGTTTGCTTGAAACAAAGGTTATGAGTGTATCGAGTGGAAAACAATAGAGTATGCGAATAAAGTAAACAGTGCCAGTAAAGTAAACAGGTGATAGCAATATGATGGAAATAGGACCGGGGTCCACAGTTCACTAGTGGTGTCTCTCCATAAGATAAATAACACATGCTGGGTAAACAAATTACAGTTGGGCAATTGATAGAATAAAGATAAACATGATATGTCAAGAAGATCACTATGAGATTTACTCTGGGCATTACAACAAAATACATAGACCGCCATCCAACTGCATCTATGACTAATAATCCACTCACGGGGATATCGTCCGAACACCCCATGAGTATTAAGTTGCGAACAACGGATAATTGCATTAAGCAAAGTGTGTAATGTAAACAAAGCATATGCCCTTGAGCATATGAATGTTGTTTTCTCCCTAGTAGCAACAGCACATCTACAACCTTAGAGGTTTCTGTCACTCCCCCAGGTTAAATAGAGGCATGAACCCACTATCGAGCATAAATACCCCCTCTTGGAGTCACTAGCAACTACTCGGCCAAGATAGCTACTAACAACGGAGAGCATGCAAGATCATAAACAACATAGAGATAACAAAAGATAATATTTAGTACAACAACTCAATCATAAACACCAATATTCATCGGATCCCAACAAACCAAACATGTAGAATTACATAACGGTGATCTCAATCATGTAGGACAGCTCATGAGATCTAAACATGAAGTACATGGTGGAGAAGACAACCATCTAGCTACTACTATGGACCCATGGTCCAAGGTAGACTACTCACTCATCGCTCCGGAGGCAAGCATGGCGATGAAGAAGACCTCCGGTGGTGATTCCCCTCTCCGGCAGGGTGCCGGGAAGAGCTTCTGGACCCTCCCGATCTTTGGGTCGACGGCGGCGGCGGATCGCGATGTGTTCTAGAAAAGTGATTGGGTACTTAGGTTTTTTCCGTCGGGGGGTCTTTATAGGCGAAGGGGCGATGTCAGAGGAGGGGCCAGGTGCCCTCACGCCAGGGTGGCGCGGCCCAGGCCCTGGCCGCGCCAGCCCTGTGTGTGGGGCCCTGGTGGCCTCCCTCCTACTCTCCTTCGGATCTCTGGAAGCTTCCGGGTAAAATAAGACTTCAGGAACTTGTTTCGTCCAATTCCGAGAATATTTCCTGTGTATCACTTCTGAAACACAAAAACAGCAGAAAACAGGGAACTGGCACTGTGGCAACTCATTAATAGGTTAGTTCCGGAAAATGCATAAAAGTGCCACGAAGTGTAACGAAACATTAGGCAAATGGTGTAAAAACAAGCATGGAGCATCAAAAATTATAGATACATTGGAGACGTATCAAGCATCCCCAAGCTTAACTCCTGCTCGTCCTCGAGTAGGTAAGTGATAACAGAAGAATAATTTTTTAGGTGACATGCACCTACACAATCTTGATCATATATGTAAGCATTTGTGAGCTGGGATCATAAGAACTTAAAACATGGGCATGAAAGATATAATCTTGACAATAGAAACTTAGTAACCATGTTGTAAACATGCAAATGAACACAAACAAAAGATCATGAAAATGAAACAATGAAAGTCAAACGTGTGTTCAAATCATAAGGAAAAACATACAAATGGTTTTCAGCTTGTCCTTCAAAGAGAGCAAAACATAAATGCATAGGACACCTTCAAGTTTAAAAGGGCGACTAGATACAAATAATTTGAGAACAAGTGAAACCAACAATATGAATCAATCAATGAACTTTGGGACAATGCATATTACACTAAGAATGACAACTATGCTCTCTTATGGTGCATAAAGATAGAAGGTGGTGACTCAACATAAAAATAGAAGAAAGGCCCTTCGCAGAGGGAATCAGTGATTGCAAGTTTTATAACCTTCAAAAATTATGGTACTTACCGGATTTGAGCTCTCATTGCCCCCATCATAAGCATCTTGAATGGTTAAAGTTAATGCGAGAACAATTATGATGCATATGCTTGACAAATCATAAGTTGAAAACCTTGTGCCCCGTGAATATGAGTACCCAAACCTCATGCTACTTTACTTAGAGTCCCAAGCAAGGCTCTTGTCATTGTAAGTATATGCATATCATTGAGAACCGCCAATGGGGTACCTCCGTGCCCGATGACATGGAACAAGCCCACACCAAAATGATAGGACAAGCAGACAATGAACACCTCGACATCTCTTTTATTTGCCATTTGTTTAGCTTTTTATTGTGAGATGCGTCGTCGAATGTTCACCATGGGTATGCTGCAAATTTCCACCATGAATTATGCATGGCTTAGATTAGCGGCCCAGCGTTTCCCTAACACATATACAAACTCCATGATCCCCACAAGATTCCCAATTCATTTCACACCGCGGGCATCCATAAACAAAAGATCACGATATCAACTCAAATAAGAAGTGCAATGTTGAAAGCTTGCCCATGACTGCATGGCTGGGCTAGTCTCCAACTTACAACTTGCAAGCATAACAACTCAACATAAGAGACCACAATGTCAAATTTTTAAGAACAGGAAAAAGTAAAGTGTGCCTTCCGGTTCGTGAGAGCTTTACTGACCGAAATTCGCATAACACAGGTAAGAGTTTAATTTGAAGAGAAAATAAAAGCAAGTCAAATTTACTTGGAATAGCAAATTGCTAGTAGGTATGTATGGTGGACACTTTGGAAAACTTTGGCTTTTAGGAGTTGGATGCACGAGTAGAGCTCATACTCAGTACAAGGCGAGGGCTAGCAAAAGACTGGGAGCGACCAACTAAGAGAGCAATAATGGCCATAATCATGCAAAGCGACAAAGCGACATTAAAAGAAGCATAAGATGGCATCAAAAGTCAAAAACTAAATGATCATAGAGGCTATTGGCGACTTTGTAAGAGTCTAACATGTGTGAGCATGCGCCAAGTCAACCCAAATAAAGCATCACGGAGAAAACCAAAATAATGCTTCCAAACAATAAAAACAACGCATGATTTTTTCAAAGGCTCATTAAGCAATCTCAGTTATTTGAGACAAGTCATGCTACAGCAAAACCACTAAGCATACTATCAAAAAGACATCAAGCATGACATGAAAAAGCCTAAGCCGCAGTCTACACAAGCTCCTTCTTGTACCACTATTTTGCACAAAGCTTTTTCTCTTTTCCAACACCATTTGAAATTTTTAAAGACACCTCTTTTGATGAAAACCAATAAAGATCAGAGGCAAAAATACACCTTGATGAAAAGATATGACAAGGTCTGAATGCAAATCAAGGCGAAAACGAAAACCAAAAGCAGTAGCGGAAAAAGAAGAACACTCGATTTTTAATAAGAGTGAAAACTAGAGCGTTCTTGGCAAATGAAAAGCAAGGCAACTTCTCCAAAAGAAATTTGTTGGGATCCAACCATTTATTGCAGAAAACAAACAAACTAAACTAACTAAGAAAACTAAAACAACTAATGCTCCAAGAATAAAAACACATAGTGCATGAAGCAATAAAAATATAGTGTTTTGAAAGGTGACCTGATTTTTGCCGATGAAGAAGGGGTGCCTCGGGGGCATCCCCAACCTTTGAGGCTTGTACTTCTTGGATATTTCCTGGGGTGATGCATGGGCATCCCCAAGCTTGAGCTTTTGTCCATTCTTCAACTCATCTCATCATTCTCCAATCCCTACACTTGAAAACTTCCTTCATACAAAACTAAACACAATTCTATTAGCAACATTAGTGCAAGCATAACATATAATCAATCCTATTTTTGCTTCAGGTTTCAACTCAAAACCACCACATATATAGCAAATACTACTGTAGCAACTTCTCCAAAAGTTCCATGATCAAAAGAACTCAAAAGAAAGCGATAAAGTGGTAAACATAAATATTGGCAGAAATCTGTCAAAACTGAACAGCTGACAAAGGACGAATTTTTGAGGGGTTTTCTGTTGCTCAAATCAAAAAGTGGTCAACTAACAAAAGTTTGTATATAACCTGGGGCATATGCACAAGAAATCGACGGTCCAAAAGATATACAGAGAATTTATACGAATTTTTACGGTACAGCACCGAAAACAGTTTCGGGACAGCAACATCCCCAAATCTTTACCTCACTCGAATTAGAGGCTTCTCTTGGCACAAAAACAAAATAAACAAGATAAGGAGCGGTCATTACAGTAGTAATGACTTACAAGACTCAAATGAAAGAAAAGTACTGAAAATAAAAAGAGATTAATGTACGGGAGGTCCCTAAAGTATGGCGCGCACCGTATGCAGGTCCCTGAAGTATAAAAGGCGTTGGCGTCAGTCCCTGAAGTATTTAAGTGATGCACCGCAGGTCCTAAACGTCTTTGACCGTGCATTGACCGTTGCCACGTAGGAAGAAATGCCACGGTGGCAAACCGCCTGGTGCTGGGATTAAGCAAAAAGGCCCTCAGTGAATGTAGGAGTCCATTAGTGAAAGGCAGCTCCAGACCCTGTTTTATACGAGTAAGTGCTTATCTGCTTATTTCCCAACTGCTTCTGGCGGGAAGTTTCCCGCCATGTCCATTTCTTCCTACGTGGCAACGGTCAATGCACGGTCAAAGACGTTTAGGACCTGCGGTGCATCACTTAAATACTTCAGGGACTGACGCCAACGCCTTTTATACTTCAGGGACCTGCATACGGTGCGCGCCATACTTTAGGGACCTCCCGTACATTAATCTCAAATAAAAACATTGGGTTATCTCCCAAGAGTGCTTTTCTTTAACGCCTTTGAGCTAGGCGCAGAAAATTGCGAATCAAGTATTTTCAGAAGAAGCATTAAGATCAACTGTAGAGGTCTTGTCAATAAGGCATTGTATTTCATCCACATAAGTTTTAGAAGACCCTTTGTGATCATGCTTTGGTTCACTCAAATCACAAAAAAGATTTTTGGGAAAGATCCAGTCAAAATTATTTTCGAAAGCTTCACATAATCCCAAGAGCTTGCTAGGTATAGGTATTTTGGCTCCTTCATCGTTTGTACTAATAACCTTTATAGGTGAACCGAGTTTATTAAAACGTTTAAGAACTTTTCTAGCTTCAATAACGACATCTTTAAATTCTAGGCACAAAGCTTCCAAAATAAAAGCTTTCTTTTCGGGATCCTCAATTTCATGGAGCTTAAGGAACATGTATTGCATAAAAGGATTAAGACTAGCAAACCTAGCTTCTAACATGTGAACTAAATGAGCAGAAGCAACTTCATAACTAGGAGCTAGCTCAACCAAAGATTTCTCCTCAACTTCCTCATGCATACTAATGTGATTAAAGAACTCCTCAATGTTACTTTTGCCAATAATCGAACCACTACCTATTGAGAGATCCTCCAGAACGTACTTAGGGATCAACATGATGAACTAAAAGTAAAGAAATAACAACTACCAAGGATTCTAATTTTTTTGGGTTTTTGATATAAAACGATGCAGGTAAAATAAATAAAGTAAAGCAAACCAATAAAACAAAGTAAAGGATGTGCGTGCGAAAACTCCCCTCGCAGAAGTCTTCTACTTCCTCCCCGGCAACGACGCCAGAAAAGAGGCTGCTGGTGCCAAGTTGACGCGTAGCAGACGGTCCTTGTGCGTGGTGAATAACCAGCCCGTTGGGAACCCCAAGAGGAAGGTATGATGAGTATAGGAGCTAGTTTTCCCTCAGTTAAGAAACCAAGGTTTAATCGTTCTTGGAGAGGAGAGACAAATGACTGAAGGTGATGCTTGCTAGTTTGTGACAGCTTCGGACAATTTATATATGGCGCCTCATCCAAGCTTTGCTTGCTAGCTGCAACGCGGAACCTGCACACAACACAACCAAGTACTTCGTTCCCAACTTGCGATGAGATTGTCAATCTCACCGGTTTGCTTGAAACAAAGGTTATGAGCGTATCGAGTGGAAAACAATAGAGTATGCGAATAAAGTAAACAGTGCGAGTAAAGTAAACAGGTGATAGCAATATGATGGAAATAGGACCGGGGTCCACAGTTCACTAGTGGTGTCTCTCCATAAGATAAATAACACATGCTGGGTAAACAAATTACAGTTGGGCAATTGATAGAATAAAGATAAACGTGATATGTCAAGAAGATCACTATGAGATTTACTCTGGGCATTACAACAAAATACATAGACCGCCATCCAACTGCATCTATGACTAATAATCCACTCACGGGGATATCGTCCGAACACCCCATGAGTATTAAGTTGCGAACAACGGATAATTGCATTAAGCAAAGTGTGTAATGTAAACAAAGCATATGCCCTTGAGCATATGAATGTTGTTTTTTCCCTAGTAGCAACAACACATCTACAACCTTAGAGGTTTCTGTCACTCCCCCAGGTTAAATAGAGTCATGAACCCACTATCGAGCATAAATACCCCCTCTTGGAGTCACTAGCAACTACTCGGCCAAGATAGCTACTAACAACGGAGAGCATGCAAGATCATAAACAACATAGAGATAACAAAAGATAATATTCAGTACAACAACTCAATCATAAACACCAATATTCATCGGATCCCAACAAACCAAACATGTAGAATTACATAACGGTGATCTCAATCAAGTAGGGCAGCTCATGAGATCTAAACATGAAGTACATGGTGGAGAAGACAACCATCTAGCTACTGCTATGGACCCATGGTCCATGGTAGACTACTCACTCATCGCTCCGGAGGCAAGCATGGCGATGAAGAAGACCTCCGGTGGCGATTCCCCTCTCCGGCAGGGTGCCGGGAAGAGCTTCTGGACCCTCCCGATCTTCGGGTTGACGGCGGCGGCGGATCGCGATGTGTTCTGGAAAAGTGATCGGGTACTTAGGTTTTTTCCGTCGGGGGGTCTTTATAGGCGAAGGGGTGATGTCAGAGGAGGGGCCAGGTGCCCTCACGCCAGGGTGGCGCGGCCCAGGCCCTGGCCGCGCCAGCCCTACGTGTGGGGCCCTGGTGGCCTCCCTCCTACTCTCCTTTGGATCTCTGGAAGCTTCCGGGTAAAATAAGACTTCAGGAACTTGTTTCGTCCAATTCCGAGAATATTTCCTGTGTATCACTTCTGAAACACGAAAACAGCAGAAAACAGGGAACTGGCACTGTGGCAACTCGATAATAGGTTAGTTCCGGAAAATGCATAAAAGTGCCACGAAGTGTAACAAAACATTAGGCAAATGGTGTAAAAACAAGCATGGAGCATCAAAAATTATAGATACGTTGGAGATGTATCACTAACCCCTCGAAGATAAAAGCCATCGAGGCCCTAGAGAAGCCCACCCAGCTCAGAGACGTGCAGAAGTTTGCTGGATGCTTGGCCTCGCTCAGCCGGTTCATCAGCCGGCTCGGGGAGAAGGCCATGCCGCTGTACCAGTTGATGAAGAAGACAGACCACTTCGTTTGGTCCCAGCGCGCTGATGATGCCTTCAACGACCTCAAGCGAGCCTTGTCTACCGCGCCAATCTTGGCAGCGCCGGCTCCGCGAGAGCCAATGCTGCTCTACATCACGGCTACTGCGCGAGTCAACAGTGTCGTGATCATGGTGGAGCGCACCGAGGAAGGCAAGGAGCTGCCAGTTCAGCGCCCGGTGTACTACCTGAGTGAGGTGCTCACTCTCTCGAAGCAGAACTACCCGCACTACCAGAAGGCCGCGTACGGCGTGTACATGGCGGCCAAGAAGTTGAAGCACTACTTCGAGGAGCACCCAATCACGGTGGTGAGCACCACTCCGCTCTCGGAGATCATCGGGTGCAAGGACGCGTCAGGAAGAGTGGCCAAATGGGCGATTGAGCTCGCTGCTTATACCATTCAGTACAAGCCCAGGACGACGATCAAGTCGCAGATCATAGCGGATTTCTTCGCTGACTGGGGAGAGCACCAGTACCTGCCACCGGCTCTAGACTCCACCCACTGGCGCATGCACTTCGATGGCTCCAAGCTGCTCGGGGGCTTGGGAGCTGGTGTCGTCCTCACCTCTCCTAAGGGAGACAAGCTGCAGTACGTGCTGCAGATGCACTTCCGTGCGTCGAACAACGTCGCCGAGTATGAAGCCCTGGTACATGGGCTCAAGATGGCCAAGCAGATTGGCATCAGGAGGATCCTCTGCTTCAGAGATTCCGACCTGGTAACACACCAGGTTTCGGGGGATTGGGACGCCAAGGACGCCAACATGGCCTCCTACTGCTTCTACGTGGAGCAGCTCAGCGGATTCTTTGAGGGCTGCGAGTTCCACCATGTCCCCAGAGCAAACAACGACGAGGCGGACCGACTATCCAAGATCGGCTCCACCAGACCCGGGGGCTGCCGCTTCGGGGCTGAAGGAGGCAGCCGGCCAGCCCAGCGCGGCCAGCTCGACGAAGGACATGGGGGCTGCCGGCTCCACTCCCGCTCCCCCAGCCAGACAATCAGATGAGGCCGGCACGACAATGGACCCGGGGGCTGCTGATCCCCTGGTCACCAGTGTCTTCCACATACGGGAGATACCTTCCTGGGCGGAGCCATTCTTCAACTACCTCATCACTAGGGACTTGCCACAGGACGAAGTGGAGGCTAGGCAAATTCAATGCCGAGCAGGAGCCTACACCATCATCAACAGCGAGCTATACAAGCGCAGCGTATCAGGCATCTTCCAGAAGTGCATCGAGCCGGAAGAAGGGATAGAGCTTCTAAGAGAGATACACCAAGGGGAGTGCGGACATCACGCATCTTCCAGAGCCTTGGTGGCCAAAGCTTTCCGCCATGGTTTCTACTGGCCAATGGCCAAGCAGAATGCAGAGCAACTGGTGAAGCAGTGCAACGGCTGCCAGCGCTTCTCCAAGCATAGAAACACTCCAGTGGCAGCCCTCAAGACCATCCCGCTCACCTGGCCGTTCGCTGTCTGGGACCTGGACATGGTAGGGCCATTCAAGACCGCACCCGGGGGCTTGACGCATCTGTTGGTTGCTGTGGACAAGTTCACCAAGTGGATCGAGGCCAAGCCAATCAAGAAACTCAACAGTTCGTCCACCATTAAGTTCTTCAATGAGATCATCATAAGATATGGAGTTCCCCACAGCATCATCACTGACAACGGGATGAACATTGCGAAGGGAGTCTTTGCTGATTACTGTGGCAAGAAGGGCATCCAGCTGGACTTAGCGTCAGTGGCGCACCCTCAGACAAACGGGCAAGTGGAGAAGGCAAATGGGCTGATCCTGGCTGGCATCGAACCAAGGCTGGTCGAGCCTCTCAAACGCTCAGCTGGCTGTTGGGTCGAGGAGCTACCCTCAGTGCTCTGGAGCCTGCGCACCACTCCAAATCACTCTGTTGGTTTCACACCTTTCTTCCTGGTCTATGGAGCAGCAGCGGTGTTGCCCACGGACATCGAGTTCGATGTGCCCAGAATTGTCCAGTACACAGAAAAGCAAGCAAAGGAAGCTCGCGAAGATGGCGTCGACCTCCTCGAGGAGGCACGAGAGCAGGCTTTGGCCAGATCAGCGCTCTATCAGCAGCATCTGCGACGATACCACAGCCAGAAAATTTGCCCGCTCGCATTTTGCGAAGGAGATCTCGTACTCCGGCTGGTCCAAAGCACTAAGGGCATGCACAAGCTGTCTCCTCCCTGGGAGGAACCGTTCATTGTCAGCCGGGTGCTGGGCAATGGGGCATATTACCTCATCGACGCACAAGAGCCTAGAAAGAACAAGGCAGATAACTCTGACAAGGAGACGGAGCGTCCCTGGAATGTCAGTCTCCTAAGACCTTTCTTCTGCTAAGGCAAAAGCTTGTACCCCAAAAAACCTGTCAATGAATAAAGGAAAACAGAGCGGCTAGTTACGGCCGGCTCCAAGGAAAACACTTCGTGTATGTTTTGCTTCCTGCGTTATTCACTTGACCGGCGGCCGGCTCTGGGCACCGAGCCACAGCCGGCAGCCTCGAAAAACGATCGATGTCTCGTCAGCTGGATGAGTACTACGTATGAAGAAGGTCTCGAGCCCAACCTCCACCTTCCGGCTCCGCGCAGCCGGACGGATAGGAGCCGGCAGGCCACATACGAAGGAAAGCCGCAGAGCAGAACCGCAAATGATAGAAAAATCGCTCAACCAGATGTCCGGGGCAGTGTCTGTCAACTAAGCGTTGGCTAGCATGAGTCGAGGGCCCGATAGACCGAAGTACTACTTCTCACTCTGCGGCACGCTCCCACCCTAGGCCGGCATTCGGCTGCCGGCCCAAGGGAGACCAACCGGCACCAGGCTGTCGGTTGGGGGTAGAAGGGCCGAAGGGTGGGAAGATTAAGGAAAAAGTTGAGGGAACCGGACAAAGGCAAGCCAGCGAACGGTTGACGACCACGGTCTCTCGACGTCTGGGCTGAGTAGCCACACCAAAGAGGTTCGAAGCTCGAGCTGTCTCATTCGGTGTTGGCATCGTACACGAAAGGTTAGTTTCGAGCCAGCTGTCAGTCCAGCTGCCCCAAAACTCGGGGGCTAGGGGAAAGGGAATTGGCCATCAGAAGTGAGCCGGCTCCAGTACCTCGCCGGTTGTCTGATCAGCTGGCGCTGCGACATGATCAGCAGACGAGCGACCTAATCGAAACCTAACACTCGCAAAGTAATGGCTAGAGCCAGAGACTTGGAGATTTACTCCAACCACAGCAAGGGACGTGCGAAGGCCTGGGAAGGGAGACGTACCGGCTCCAGCCCCGCTCGAGCCGGCACAGGTCTCAGTTTCCACTCCGACTCTGCCAAGCCAGAACTAATCCGTCCCTCCTAGAGCCGGCCAGCAGAAGCACTGCTCCTTTCGCGCTGAGGCTAGAGGATATCGCTCGAAGTGCCTGTGCAGGCCAGTGTCCATCGTAGTCCCTATCTACGGATTCGCGTGGCAATGGTTCCAGCCAAGGAAGGATTCTAGCCGAGGAATCGTTGCGGCGCGGTGATACAAGCACAAGAACATTCATGCAGTCAATGAAGAGGAACAAACGAAGATTCGCAGGAAATTAAGATAAATTCTTGAACATGCGACTGGGGATTACATAACATAGGCCACGCTAAGGGCCGAAACAACAAAAGAACTCCCCCTCCTAACCCCTAGACCTCTGTTGACGATGCTGCTGTCAAAGAGGGGGCTTCGAGGGCGCTCGCCAATCATGGCCAGGGAGAGTAGGCGCGGGCGTAGCCGGAGCCATCGACGACGCGGACGCAGAGGATGGGCGACCTGGAACGGTGGGTCAGGATGAGAGATCAGCCCCGCTCCAGGCCGTAGTCGGTGAAGAACTGCGCCCAGCCCTCGGCGAGGTAGCTCTTCCCCTCCTCATCGTGGAGGACCTCGATGTGGTACAGAGGCTGGCCGCCGCTGCCGTCCTCCACCATGAGGCTCGTTGGGGGGTCCTTCCCCATCGTGCCGATGAAGCTAGCGGGGAGTGGCAAATGCTCCTTGCACTCGGCCAGCAGGGGCACCACGGAGGTGGCGAACCCGTGCTTTGGGATGTAGCAAAGCCGCTACCTAAATAGCGGGCGCGGCGGCCGCGTGCGCGCCTTGCCGGCGGCCGTGCTGGAGGAGCCGCCGGCGCTCGGGCTGGCGAGGCCCGGAGGGGTGGCCCCGAGCGCCATCGCGGCGCCGACGAGGGCCATCGTCGCCTCCAGAGGAGTCCCGGTGAGGATTGCGGCATTGGCGATGGCCAAGGCAACGGCCCCTCCGGGGGCCGCGACGACGGCGGTGGAGTGGCTGGCCCCGAGAGGCTCGGCGGCAGCCGCGGCCGCGAGCGCCTCCAGGTTCTTCTTATTGCGGCTGCCCGGGGGGCGGACGCGCCTCCGGGGCACTGGTGGCGTCGCCGCCAGGTCCTTGGCCTTGTTCCTGCTCCCGAACGGGCGACCGCGCTTGCGCCCGGTTAGCCCGCCGGCGGTCCCATCCCCGGCTCCGCCGAACGCCCCCAGTGAGGACATTGAGGTTGCAGGGGGAGAAGCAGAGACGGCGATTTGGCGAGGCAAAGGAGTGAAGAAAACCCTCGGGAGCTCCGAGATTTAAAGGCTGGCGAGGCATGAAAAGCCGAGCCGGTTTAATGCGATTAAACCATACGCGTGGCGCTTTGATGGGACATGTCGCTGACGTCAGCCTCGCCCCATCACGTGACGTCTACGGAAATCATTACGGTGGCCGTAGATTCAAAGCGACAGGACGGGACTCCGGCCACTGGCGCACTACGTCGGCCGCAGCGTGGGAGCGAGACCCGAAGCGGCACAAGTTCCAAGGAGGCAGCCCCGGCTCGCAGCCGCCAGCCGGGTTAAGCCCAGAGCCGGTACGTCTCGAGACGGCCGGAGGAATTCCACGTGACTGGGCCTCGAAGCCGGCAGCCTCCAGACCAGACTGAGAACCCTGGGACTTTGACGAAAACGAGCAAGACTTCGGCGAGAAGAAGAACCCGCTGAAGCCCCATGCTAACCCATGAGACTTCGCCAGTTTTGGGGGCTAGTGTCGTGGGGATGACTAATGGGGCATGCCACGGGCCGAGCTAAAGTCGGCCGGCGTCCCAGGAGTCCTCACGACTCTAGGACGAGAAGACCGGCTCCGTCCGAAGGGCCGGCTGCGCCAGCAGCCGGCTGGCGACTCCACCGAGGAGAGCCAGAGCCGGGCGATGAAGACAAGAGCTCTCCAACGGCTGTTTCGCCGAAAGTGGGCTGGCCCCGACAAGAACGACAGAGGCCAAGGATGGGAGTGATGAGCGCCACGACCGGCCTCAGACAATCAGCGACCAAAGACCCTTCCCCACGACGGGATCCGAGGCAAAAGGGAGGAGATATGCCTCCAAGATGCCGGTCCGGGGGAAAGGCACTTTATAAAGTGCCTTTGCCAGAGCAGGGCCAGAGGATCACGCCAAGGATGCCGCCGCCGAGGAGCCGGCAGCCGGCCGAATCGTTACCTAACCTGTAACCAGGCCCTCGCCTATATAAGGGGGCCTGGACCCTTAGTCTAGGGGAGATCTGATCTTCTTCTTCCTCCTCTAGCCCGAACAGCTCGAGGAGCATTATAATCGATATTGTCTAGTCAATACGAAGTAGGCAGGAAGTAGGGGCTTTACCTCCACCCGGGAGGGCCCTAAACCTGGGTAAACCGAGGTGTCTCCGTTGGCACAATCCCGAGCCGGACCCATCATCACCACCGTCGAGCCCCCTCGATAAGCCACCCCATGGCTACTGTCTCTAAATTCCCACGACAAAACTTTTTCTCTTTTCCAACACCATTCGAACCTTTTTAAAACAACTCTTTTGATGAATACCAACATGGATCAGAGGTCAAACTACACCTTGATGCAAAGATGTAACAAGATCTGAACACAAATCAAGGTGAAAAATGAAAGCTAAACGCAGTAGCAGAAAAAGAGAACACTCGTTGAACGATAAGAGTGAAAAACGGAGTGTTCTTGGCAAATGAAAAGCAAGGCAACTTCTCCAAAAGAAATTTGTTGGGGTCCAACCATTTATTGCAGCAAACAAAACTAAACAAAACTGAAAACTAAAACAACTGACGCTCCAAGAAAAACGCATACTGCATGAAACAATAAAAAATATAGTGTGTTGAAAGGTGACCTGATTTTTGCTGATGAAGAAGGGGTGCCTCGGGGGCATCCCCAAGCTTTGACGCTTGTACCTCTTGGATATTTC
Organism: Dactylis glomerata; assembly: GCA_007115705.1. NCBI lineage: Eukaryota > Viridiplantae > Streptophyta > Magnoliopsida > Poales > Poaceae > Dactylis > Dactylis glomerata. The sequence continues at coordinate 182,152 of QXEO01001432.1, forward strand.
TTGGGGTGTGTGGGCATCCCCAAGCTTGAGCTTTTGTCCATTCTTCAACTCATCTCATCATTCTCCAATCCCTACACTTGAAAACTTCCTTCATACAAAACTCAACACAATTCTATTAGCAACATTAGTGTAAGCATAACAATGAATCAACCCTTTTTGCTTCAGGTTTCAACTCAAAACCAGCACATATAAAGCATATACTACTGTAACAACTTCCCCAAAAGTTCCGTGATCAAAAGAAAGAAAGCGATCGAGAGGCAAACACAAATAATGGTAGAAATCTGTCAAAACAGAACAGATGACAAAGGTCGAATTTTTAGAGGGTTTTTTGTTGCTCAAATAAAAAAGTGTTAAACTAATGAAAGTTTGGATATAACCTGGGGCATATGCACAAGAAATCGTAGGTCCAAAAGATATTCTTAGAATTTTCACGAATGTTTACGGTGCAGCACCGAAATATGTTTCAAGACAGCAACATCCCCAAATTTTACCTCACTCAAATTAGAGGCTTCTCTTGGCACAAAAACGAAATAAAAATGATAAGGAGAGGTCATTACAGTAGTAATAACTTCCAAGACTCAAATAAAAGAAAAAGAACTGAAAGTAAAACAATGGGTTATCTCCCAAGAAGTCTTTTCTTTAACGCCTTTGAGCTAGGCGCAGAAAGTGCGAATCAAGTAATATCGAAAGAGGCATTAAGATCAATTGTAGGAGTCTTTTCAACAATAAATTGAATTGTGTCCAAATGAGTTTTTGAAGATCCTTTATGATCACACTTTGGTACACTACTTTCATCAAAAAGATTTTTAGGACAAATCCAATTGAAATTCTTTTCCAAAGCATCAAGAATTCCTACAAGGTTACAAGGTATTGGTACTCTGAAATCTTCATTGGTTGTACCAACAACCTCTACATGCGAGCCAAGCTTATTAAAACGCTTATAAACTTTCCTAGATTCAATGGCAACATCTCTAAATTCTCTACGCAAAGTTTCCAAGATAAAAGCTTTCTTTTTGGGGTCTTCAATATCATGAAGCTTAAGAAACATGTGTTGCATAAAAGGATTAAGGCTAGCAAACCTAGCTTCCAACATGTGAACTAAATAAGCAGAAGCAACTTCATAACTAGGAGCAAGCTCAGCCAAAGACTTTTCCTCAACATCTTTATGCATACTAATATGATTAAAGAACTCCTCGATGTTACTTTTCCCAATAATAGAACCACTACCTACTGAGAGGTCCTCCAAAACGTACTTAGGGAATAACATGATGAACTAAAAGTAATAAAGTAACAACTAAAAAGGATACTATTTTTTTATGTTTTTGATAAAATGATGCAAGTAAAAATAAAGTAAAGCAAAACTTAAAACAAAGTAAAGGATGTGCGTGCGAAACTCCCCTTGCAGAAGTCTTCTTTTTCCCCGGCAATGGCGCCAGAAAAATCTTTGCTTCGTGTGGTGGTGATGATGTAAATCACCATCCAGTTGGGAACCCCAAGAAGAAGGTTTGATGAGTAAAGCAACGAGTTTTCCCTCAGTAAGAAACCAAGGTTTATCGAATCTAGGAAAAAGCCAAACTCCAGAAGGTGATGCTTGCTAGCTTCATGACACTCCAACAAGGGCGCCGTTAACGATACTTGTTAGCGCGTCTTCAATTAGTAGCAACGTGGAACCTGCACACAACACAACCAAGTACTTTGCTCCCAACTTACGATGAGGTTGTCAATCTCACCGGTTTGCTGTAAACAAAGGAATGAGCGTATCGAGTGGAAAGCAATAGTAGTATGCAAGAAAGTAAACAGTGCGAGTAAAGTAAACAGGTGATAGCAATGAAAAGGAAATTGGACCGGGGTCCACAGTTCACTAGTGGTGTCTCTCCATAAGATCAATAACGACATGCTAGGTAAACAAATTACAGTTGGGCAATTGATAGAATAAAGATAACATGATATGTCAAGAGGATCACTATGAGATTTACTCTGGGCATTAATACAAGATACACAGACCGCCATCCAACTGCATCTATGACTAATAATCCACTCACGGGGAATCATCTGAGAACCCCTTGAGTATTAAGTTGCGAATAACAGATAACTGCATTAAGCAAAGTGTGTAATGTAAACAAAGCATATTCCATTGGACATAAGAATATTGTTTTCTCCCTAGTGGCAACAACACATCTACAACCTTAGAGGTTTCTGTCACTCCCCCAGATTAAATAGAGGCATGAACCCAACTATCGAGCATAAATACCCCCTCTTGGAGTCACTAGTATCTACTTGGCCAAGATATCTACTAACAACGGAGAGCATGCAAGATCATAAACAACATAGAGATAACATAAGATAATATTCAGCACATCAACGCAATCATAACACCAATATTCATTGGATCCCAACAAACACAATATGTAGAATTACATAAAGGTAGTCTCGATCATGTAAGACAGCTCACGAGATCTAAACATGAAACATATGGTGGAGAAGACAACCAACTAGCTACTGCTATGGACCCATAGTCCAAGGTAGACTACTCACTCATCGCGCCGGAGGCAAGCATGGCGATGAAGAAGACCTCCGGTGATGATTCCCCTCTCCGGCAGGGTGCCGGGAAGAGCTTCTGGACCCTCCCGATCCCGGGTCGACAACGGCGGCGGATCGCGATGTGTTTCTGGAAAAGTGATCGGGTGTTTAGGTTTTTCTCGTCGGGGGGTCTTTATAGGCGAAGGGGCAGTGTCAGAAGTGGACCAGGTGGGGCTCACCATAGGCGGCGCGGCCAGGCCCTGGTTGCGCCCCTGGTGGTGAGACCACCCCCTGGCTCGGTTCCATCTCCTCTTCGGTGTTCTGGAAGCTTCATTTAATATCTGGATGTTCGGCTTTTGTTTCGTCCAATTCTGAGAATATTTCCTGTGTAACTTTTCTGAAACACAAAAACAGCAGAAAACAGGGAACTGGCACTGTGGCATCTCGTTAATAGGTTAGTTCCGAAAAATGCATAATAATTCCACGAAGTGTAACAAAACACTAAGCAAATGGTGTAAAAACAAACATGGAGCATCAAAAATTATAGATACGTTTGAGACATATCACAATGCGACACCTCGTCAGGAGTACAGGGTCTTAGTTACAAAGCTCTAACTGGCCAAAGGTAGAAGAACCCACTTAGCCTAGCTAGAAACTGAGAATTGGGATCCCTTCTAAGGGGCAGCATCCCCTGCTTTCATAGCGCCGAGGTCCTCCTTCCCCTCATCAACTTGAGGAAGGGGTTGCCACAATACGGCCAATGAGAGGGACAACTATAGTCTTAAGTCTTCGGTGGTCTTGGTCTATGGAGAGCAGTGGCGCCAGTCCACGGGAGTGGGTGGAGGAAAGCTGACGTCCTCCTCTAGCGCCCTGCACCGTCCATCCTATTTTTAGGGGGGGGGAAGCAACAACCACCGCGCAGCTTTATGCAGGCACGGCAGAGCTGGTCGCCCCTTGTCGGGGTAGCGTGGGCGGCATGCTATCTTCTGATCTTATCCTTTCGCCAACGCAGGATTGTGCTGAGCTGGCGCAGATCTGGTCCCTCCCCTCATAAGGAGTCCCTCGCAAGGAGGTCTTCTGGTCCTTTGCATTTTATCGTCATTCTCCTCATGAGGTGCCTCCTCATGATGGTCTTCCTTGCTGGGCCTCACTCTTCATTGCGCTCCTAGGCCGAAGCTGGGCCATTGAAGTAGCCCAGGAGCAGGTGGACCGGGATACCCTGGTATCTAGTACACCGACAGTGGCAAGCCATAATTTATGGCAAAAGTACTCCATTTGGTTCGTGGCCAATGTTTGGAAAGAAACAGTGGCAACTGTTTAGTTCGCTACCACAAATGTTTTCCAAAAACTCATAACAACTGTTTGGATTGCGGCCAAAAGTTCGACAAAGAATTGAAATACATGACCATTATAGAGAATAGTTGAACCGATACATGGCTAGACACTTAAGAATATGATCAATCAGTCTTTTTTCCCACATGTAATGGTAGTAGTCGAGATAACATTTTACATACAAGTTACTTTAATGTATTTAGAACAAAATTTCAAAATAAGATGGAATGAGTAGAACGAATATTTGTCAACTTAAAATTTATCTATACCACATGTATGTGCATAAAATTAATAGTTCATCGTGTCTAGGTTTTACATTACATAAACAATAGTCTGCAGACCAATCAGTAGCAAGGCAGAACATGTATCTCATGGATCGATCAAATCCTGAAAAAATCATTGGCAACGATTACCATCAATAGACTAGTCTGCCTAGTCGCACGGACTGGATGTAAATCTTTTTCCACTGCTTACTCTTCTTCCACACGGACTCGTTGCTCTGCTTCATATCTATACAAATGGGAGGCAACGAGAGGTCAAATAGGTAACTCGCTGGTGGAGGGGAGAAGAAGTGGGAGACAACGGTGACCTGAGCCCAGCCTGCTCTAAGATAGGAGCGGTGGCGGCAAGGAGCTCAGCGACGTCAAAAAAGGATAGCCGCCATACATGGATAGGGGAATTTTGCGCAAAAGAAATGAAAAGAAAGGGACATGAGGGGATTTTTATCGCAGTAGCTCCTTTGTCAGGTAAAATCTGTGGTAAGAGTGTCATGATGCTGTTGCAGGGAAAAAATTGGTACCTACCCAAACGCCGACCAAAGTTGCTATGGCGAGCCAAATTTTGGCTTGGAAATCTATGACGAGGGAATTTCTTATATGACACTATTTCTAAATTTATTGCTAATATGACAATCAAAACTTTTTACTTTAGATGACACTTGGTGTAAACTTTTGGTCTTATATGACACTCTAGTGTATTATATGACTTACAAAGACACTACTGCCCCTAGTGCAATATGTGACAAAAATCAAAGAAATTTCTCATAGTATAGCAGTATTTTTTATATTTACATCAAAATGTGAATTGAGAGGAATTGCAAATCGTGCTATCCATGCACTAAATTTGTGGTTAACCTCACGAAACCACACGAGCTGGTCAATAGCAAACCACACGTGTTGCTCTAACAGCATCGATCCATTTGAGTTTTAGGGCTTTCTTAGGATCCGCGTCATCCTCCTGCCATTGATCCTATGTTTTTCTTCCACTAATTAAATAGTACAGTACTAGTACAGATGCACAGTGCAACTTCAAATTTCATACAGTATATTTTTTCCATACTATACAATATGTGTATACATACGTAAACACGCACACCATGTACACATATTTAAAATTCGAGAGCCTCGTGCCTATGCATGGCCATGGCAGACCTAGCTCGTGCGCAGTAAAAATCACACAAAGTAGGCGTATGCGTCCATGCGTGCCATCGTACGTCTATTAAGGCTTTGTGTGAGGCTTTCTACTTTGCAATGACGCATGTATTGTGAAAAAAGGTTGATGAAGACGTACATGTATTTTTTACTGATATGCAATATGCATGATGCAGTCACCACAGAAAAAAAAGTAGGAGCACTAGCAGAATTTTTTGTCACATATTATAATGGGGAAATAGCGTCTTTATAAGTCATATAATGCACTAGCGTGTAATATAAGGCAAAAAAAATTACACCAAGTGTCAACTAGGGTAGGCAAAAGTTTTAGATGTCATATAAGGAATCATATTTACATGTAGTGCCATATAAAGCTGGCAACCAAACACCCTCATAGACCAAGGAGACTTAAAAATTACATCATACTTGGATGGCCCTCAATCGAAATGTAAATTGGTGGTTTGCATTTACCAATCAAGACAAAGAAATAATAGCTTGGTGGCCACCCCATAGTTTCTTACATTTGAACAGTTCCACCGAAATTAATCTGCACACATATAAGTTCCTTCTTAAATATGTGCAGCAACACACATGCACCTAAGCTACCACCAAAGAGTTCCAAGCATGGATACTATTGCATTGTACTACGAATGAGCGAGGGATACCCACTATGATAGCAATGCCTACTACTGTCTTTGTCTGCTCATAGTATGTTTCTTTTGTCAAGGGCGGTGCATACTGAATTACTGATACAACCAACAAACTGTACGCCTTACCAAAAATGATGTGCATCTACCAAAAATGATGTGCAACCTATGGCCTGTTTGATTCCTGGCCGTAGTTTTCCAATACAAAATTTGGTAGTGGCCATAATTGTGGCAAGCCATACTTTATGGCAAAAGTACTCCTTTTGGTTCATGGTCAATGTTTGGAAAGAAACAGTCGCAACTGTTTAGTTTGCTAGGACAAATATTTTCCAAAAACTCATAATAACTGTTTGGATTGCGGCCAAAAGTTCAACAAAGAAATAAAATACACGGCCATTACAGAGAATAGTTAAACAGATACATGGCTAGACACATCAGAATACAATCAATCAGTCTTATTTTCCACATGTAATGGTAGTAGTCGAGATAACATTTTATATAAAAGTTCCTTTGATGCATTTAGAACATATTTTCAGCATAAGATGGAATCAGTAGAACGAATATTTGTCAACCCAAAATTTATCTATACCACATGTATGTGCACAAAATTAATAGCTCATCGTGTCTAGATTTTACATTAAATAAACAACTATTTACATACAAATCAATAGAAAGGCAGTAAATGTATCTCATGGATCGATCAAGTCCTGAAATATCGTTGGCAATGATTACCGTCAATGGACTAGTCTGTCTAGTCGCACAGATTGGATGTGAATCTGCTTCCGCTGCTTACTCTGCTTCCGCACGGAATCATTGCTCTGCTTCGTATCTATACAAATGGGAGACAACGACATATCAACTAGCTAACAAGCTAGTGGAGGGGAGAAATAAGAAGTGGGAGATGGCGAGCCAAGCCTGCTCTAAGATAGGAGCGGTGGCGGCGAGGAGCTTAATGACGTCAAAAAAGGGCAGTCGCCATAGATGGATAGGGGAATTTCGCGCAAATTTTGGCTTGGAAATCTATGGCGAGAAAATTTCTTATATGACACTATTTGAAAATTTGATTGCTAATATGACAATCAGAACTTTTTTACTTCTCTAGATGACACTTTGGTGTATTTTTTTTGCCTTATATGATAGTCTACTACATTATATTACTTACAAAAATGCTACTACCCCTAGTGCAATATGTGACAAAAATTAAAGAAATTTCACATAGTATAGCTGTATTTTTTTGATTTACATTAAAATGTGAATTAAGAGGAATTTCAAATCTTGCTATCCACACACTAAATTTGTCGTCAAAACCTCACGAAACCACACGTGTTGGTCAGCAGCAAACAACATGTGCTGCTCAGCAGCATCGATCCATTTGAGTTTTAGGGCTTTCTTGGGATCATGGTCATTCGCCTGCCATTGATCCTCTATTTTTCTTCCACTAATTAAATACTATAGTATTAGTACTGATGCAAAGTATAGCTTCAAATTTCATACAGTATATTTTTTCTGTACTATACCATATGTATGTATATACATAAACGCGTACACCATGTACATGTATGTAAAATTTGAGAGCCTCGTGCCTATGCATGGCCAGGGCAGACCTAGCTCCAGTGCAGTAAAAATCAGACAAAGTAGGCGTATGCACCCATGCGTGTCATCACGTCTATTAAAGCTTCACATGAGGCTTTGTTCTTTCCAATGACGTCTGTATCATGAAAAAATAGGTCTGTTAAGATGTACACGTATTTTTTGCTGATATGCAGCATGAATGATGCAGACACATATTGCACTAGAGAAAATAGCGTCTTTGTAAGTTATATAATGCACTAGCGTGTCATATAAGGCAAAAAATTTACACCCAGTGTCATCTAGAGAAGGAAAAAGTTTGGAGTGTCATATAAGAAATCATGTTAACATGTAGTGTCAGATAAGGAATTTTCTCATCTCTGGTTGGCACCCAAACACCCTCATAGACACAGGAGACTTAAAAATCACATCATACTTGGATGGTCCTGAATCAAAATGTAGATTGCTCATTTGCATTTACCAATCAAGACAAAGATGTAACAGCTTGGTGGCCACCCTATAGTTTCTAATATGTGAACAGTTCCGCCGAAATTAATCTGCACATATATATGTTCCCTCTTAAATGTGTGTATCAGCGCACATGCACCTAAGCTACCACCAAAGAGTTCCAAGCATTGATACTATTGCATTGTACTACGAACGAGCGAGGGATACCCACTATGATAGCAATGCCTACTACTATCTTTGTCTTCTTATAGTAAGTTTCTTTTGTCAAGGGCGGTGTATACTGAATTACTGATATAACCAACAAACTATACGCCTTACCAAAAGTGATGTGCAGCTACCAAAAATGATGTGCAACCTATGGCCTGTTTGGTTCCTGCCGTAGTTTTCCAATCCATAATTTGGTACTCCCTCCGTCCCAAAATGTAAGACGCCTAAGCTTTAGCCAAAGTCAATATATTATAAGTCTGACCAAGTTTATATAAAAAATATGAATATCTATAATATCAAATGGAAATTTTGAGAAACTACACTTTCTGGTTAATCTATTGATATTGATTTCGTATTCTGAATGTTTATATTTTTTCGTGTAAATTTGATCAGACTTAAAATATGTTACTTTTGACTAAAGCTTAGGCGCCTTGCATTTTGGGACGGAGGGAGTAGTTTCCATACTTGTGGCAAGCCATACTTTATGGGAAAAGTACTATGTTTGGTTTGTCGCCAATGTTTGGAAAGAAACAATGGCAACTATTTAGTTTGCTACCACAAATGGTTGCAAAAAACTCATAACAATTGTTTCGATCATCCAAAAGTTTGACAAAGAAATAAAATACACGGTCATTATAGAAAATAGTTGAACCGATAGATGGCTAGACACATTAGAATACAACTAATCAGTCTTCTTTTCCACATGTAATGGTAGTAGTTGAGATAACATTTTATATACAAATTCCTTTGATGCATTTAAAACATAATTTGAGAATAAGAAGCAATCAGTAGAACGAATATTTGTCAACCCAAAATTTATCTATACCACATGTATGTGCACAAAATTAATAGCTCATCGTGTCTATATTTTACATTAAATAAACAACTATTTGCAGACAAATCAGTAGCAAGGCAGTACATGTATCTCATGGATTGATCAAATCCTAAAAAAATTGTTGGCAATGATTGCCATCAACAGACTAGTCTGTCTAGTCGCACGGACTGGATGTGAATCTGCTTCCGCTGCTTAATGTGCTTTCACACGGACTCATTGCTCTGCTTCATATCTATACAAATGGGAGACAACGAGAGGTCAACTAGCTAACAAGCTGGTGGAGGGGAGAAGAAGAAGTGGGATATGGCGGCGGCCGGAGCCCATCCCACTCTGAGATAGGAGCGGTGGTGGCGAGGAGCTTAGTGACATCAAAAAAGGGCAGCCGCCATAGATGGATAGGCGAATTTCGCGCAAACAAAATGAAAATAAAGGGACATGAGGGGATTTTTTTATCGTGGTAGCTCCGCTAATTTGTGCAGCGTTGGTGCGCTAGAGGTAGTGTGGTGAGCAAAAAGACCGCCAAACTTTGCCAGGTAAAATATGTGGTGGGAGTGTCATGATGCTGTAGCGGGCCAGAATTTGGTACTCAACCAAACGCCAGCAAAAGTTACTGTGGTGAGCCAAATTTTGGCATGGAAATTTATGGCGAGAAAATTTCTTATATGACACTATTTGTAAATTTGATTGCTAATATGACAATCAAAACTTTTTACTTCTCTAGATGACACTTGATGTATTTTTTTGCCTTATATAATAGTCTACTGCATTATATGACTTACAAAAATGCTACTACCTCTAGTGCAATATGTGACAAAAATCAAAGAAATTTCACATAGTATAGCAGTATTTTTTGATTTACATTAAAATGTGAATTAAGATGAATTTCAAATCTTGCTATCCACACACTGAATTTGTTGCCAAAATCTCACAAAACCACACGTGCTGCTGAGCAGCATCGATCCATTTGAGTTTTAGGGCTTTTCTTAGGATCGTGGTCATCCGCCTGCCATTTATCCTCTATTTATTTTCCACTAATTAAATAGTATAGTACTAGTACTGATGCAAAATTTAGCTTTAAATTTCATACAATATATTTTTTTCCATACTATACAATATGTGTGCACATACGTAAATGCGCACACCACGTACACGTATGTAAAATTCAAGAGCCTCGTGCCTATACATGGCCAGGGCAGACCTGGCTTGCGTGCAGTAAAAATTAGACAAAGTAGGCGTATGCACCCATGCGTGTCATCGCACGTCTATTAAAGCTTCACATGAGGCTTTCTTCTTTGCAATGACGCATATATCGTAAAAAATAGGTCCGTTAAGATGTACACGTATTTTTTGCTTATATGCAACATGAATGACGCAGACACATATTTCACTAGGGGCAATACCGTCTTTGTAAGTTATATAATGCACTAGCGTGTCATATAAGGCAAAAATTTACACCGAGTGTCATCTAGAGAAGTAAAAAGTTCTAAGTATGATATAAGGAATCATGTTTACATGTAGTGTCATACAAGGAATTTTATCATCTCTGGTTGGCACCCAAACACCCTCATAGATACGGGAGACTTACAAATCACATCATACTTGGATGGTCCTGAATCGAAATGTAGTTTGCTGATTTGCATTTACCAATCAAGACAAAGAAGTAACAGCTTGGTGGCCACCCTATAGTTTCTTATATGTGAACAATTCCACCGAAATTAATCCACACACATATATGTTCCCTCTTAAATGTGTGTATTAGCGCACATGCACCTAAGCTACGACCAAAGAGTTCCAAGCATTGATACTGTTGCATTGTACTAAGAATGAGCGAGGGATACCCACTACGATAGCAATGCCTACTACTGTCTTTATCTGCTTATAGTAAGTTTCTTTTGTCAAGGGCGATGTATACTGAATTATTGATACAACCAAAAAACTGTACGCCTTACAGAAAATGATGTGCAGCTACCAAAAATGATGTGCAACCTATGGCATGTTTGGTTCCTGCCGTAGTTTTCCAATCCAAAATTTGGTAGTTGCCATACTTATGGCAAGCCATACTTTATGGAAAAAGTACTCTTTTTGGTTCGTCGCCAATGTTTGGAAATAAACAATGAAAACTGTTTAGTTTGCTACCACAAATGGTTGCAAAAAACTCATAACAACTGTTTGGATTACGGCTAAAAGTTCGACAAAGAAATGAAATACGCGGCCATTACAGAAAATAGCTGAACGGATAGATGGCTAGACACATTAAAATACAATTAATCAGTCTTCTTTTCCCATGTAATGGTAGTAGTCGAGATAACATTTTATATACAAGTTCCTTTGATGCATTTAGAACATAATTTCAGAATAAGATGGAATCGGTAGAATGAATATTTGTCAACCCAAAATTTATCTATACCACATGTATGTGCACAAAATTAATAGCTCATCATGTCTAGATTTTACATTAAATAAACAACTATTTGCAGAAAAATCAGTAGCAAGGCAGTACATGTATCTCATGGATTGATCAAATCCTAAAAAAAACATTGGCAACGATTGCCATCAATGGACTAGTCTGCATAGCCGCACAAACTTGATGTGAATATGCTTATGCGACTTACTCTTCTTCCGCACGGACTCGCTGCTCTTATTAATATCTATACAAATGGGAGACAAAGAGATGTCAACTAGCTAACTAGCAGCTGGAGGGGAGAAGATGTGGGAGATGGTGGCGGCCGGAGACCAACCCGCTCTAAGATAGGAACGGTGGCGATGAGAAGCTCAGTGACGTCATAAAAGGGAAGCTGCCATAGGATAACAGGGTAATTTAGTACGAACGAAATGAAAATAAAGGGACATGAGGGGATTTTTATTTCGGTAGCTTCACTAATTTGTGCAGCATTGGTGCGCTAGAGGCGGTGTGGTGAGCAAAATAAACCTCCAAATTTTTCCAGGCAAAATATGTGGCGGGCCAAAGTTTGGTACTCAACCAAACGCCGGCCAAAGTTGCTATGACGGATCCAATTTTTGGCTTGGCAATCTCTGGCGAGAAAATTTCTTATATGGCACTATTATAAATATGATTCCTTATATGACACTCAGTAGATTTTATTTCTCTAGATGACACTCGGTATAACTTTTTTCCTTATATGACACTCTAGTGCATTATATGACTTACAAAGAAGCTATTGCCCCTAGTGCAATATGTGAGAAAAATCAATGAAATTTCACCTAGTATAGCAGTAATTTTTTTGATTTACATTAAAATGTGAACTGATACGAATTGCAAATATAGCTATCCACGCACTGAATTTGTTGTCAACCTCACAAAATTACACATGCTGGTCAGTAGCAAACCACACGAGCTGCCTTAGCAGCATCAGACCCATTTGAGTTTTAGAGATTTCTTAGGATTGTGTCATCCGCCTGTCATTGATCCTCTGTTTTTCTTCCACTAATTAAATATTACTGTGGAAGTACTAAAGCGCAGTGCACCTTGAAATTTCATACAATACATTTTTCCATACTATACAATATGTGTGTACATACGTAAGCACGCACACCATGTACACATATGTAAAATTCGTGAGCCCCATGCCTATGCATGGCCAGGGCAGACCTGGCTCGCACGCAGTTAAAATCACATGAAGTAGGTGTATGCACCCATGCGTGTCATCGCACGTCTATTAAATCTTCACGTGAGGCTCTCTGCTTTGCAATGACGCATGTATTGTGAAACAACAGATCTCTGCTTTGCAATATGCAGCATGCATGACGCCACATATTTCACTAGGGGCAATAGAAGCCATATAATGCACTAGAGTGTCATATAAGGAAAAGAAAGTAGGGGCAATAGTAGTATTTTTTATTTTTGTCAATTATTGCACTAGGGGCAATAGCGTCTTTGTAACTCATATAATGCACTAGAGTGTCATATAAGACAAAAAATTCCTCCGAGTGTCATCTAGGGAAGGAAAAGGTTTTCAGAGTCATATAAGGAATCATATTTACGTGCAGTGTCATTTAAGAAATTTTCTCATCTCGGGCTTGCAACCGAACACCCTCATAGACCAAGGAGACTGCCAAATCATTTCATACTTGGATATTCCTGAATCAAAATGTAGATTGGTGGTTTGCATTTACCAATCAAGACAAAGAAGTAACAGTTGGCCACCCTATTGTTTCTTACATGTGTTGTACAGTTCTGCCGTAATTAATCCGCACACATATATGTTCCCTCTTAAATGTGTGCAGCACTGCACATGCACCTAAACTGCCACCAAAGAGTTCCAAGCATTGGTACTGTTGCATTGTACTATGAATGAGAGAGGGATATCCACTATGATAGCAATGCCTACTGTTGTATCTTTCTGCTTATAGTAAATATTACTGATACAACCAACAAACTATACACCTTACAAAAAATAATTTGCAGCTATCGAAAATGATTGTAACCTGTGGGCCTATTTGGTTCCTGTCCATAGTTTTTCGATACAAAATTTGGTAGTAGCCATACTTGTAGCAAGCCATACTTTATGGAAAAAGTACTCCGTTTGGTTCGTGGCCAATGTTTGGAAAGAAATAGTGGCAACTATTTAGTTTGCTACCACAAATGTTTGCCAAAAACTCATAACAACTGTTTGGATTGCGGCCAAAAGTTAGACAAAGAAATGAAATACATGGCCGTTACAGAAAATAATTGAACCAATTCAAGGCTAGACACATCAGAATATTATATATCAGTCTTCTTTTCCACATATAATGCTAGTAGTCGAGATAACAGTTTACATACAAGTTTCTTTGATGGATTTAAAACATAATTTTAGAATAAGATGGAATTAGTAGAATGAATATTTGTGGACCCTAAATTTATCTATACAACATGTATGTGCACAAAATTAATAGTTCATCGTGTCTAGGTTTTACATTAAATAAACAACAGTCTGCAGAAAAATCAGTAGCAAGGCAGTGCATGTATCTCATGGATCTATCAAGTCTTGAAACAAAATCATTGGCAACAATTACCGTCAACGGACTAGTCTGTCTAGCCGCACGGAATGGATGTGAATCTGCTTCCGCTGCTTACTCTGCTTCCGCATGAACTCGTTGCTCTGCTTCGTATCTATACAAATGGGAGACAAAGAGAGGTCAAGTAGCTAACTAGCTGGTGGAGGGGAGAAGAAGAAGTGGGAGACGACGGTGGCCGGAGCCCAACCCACTCTAAGATAGGAGCGGTGGCGGCGAGGAGTTCAGTGACATCAAAAAAGGGCAGCTGCCATAGATTGATAGGGGAATTTTGTGTGAACGAAATGAAAATAAAGGGACAGGAGGGGATTTTTATCGTGGTAGCTCTACTAATTTGTGCAGCGTTGGTGCGCTGGAGGCAAGCCATACTTTATGGGAAAAGTACTCCATTTGGTTCGTCACCAATGTTTGGAAGAAGAAGTGGCAACTGTTTAGTTTGCTGCCACAAGTGGTTGCAAAAAACTCGTAACAACTGTTTGGAATGCGGCCAAAGGATTAACAAAGAAATGAAATACACGGCCATTACAAAAAATAGTTGAACCGATACATGGCTAGACACATCAGAATAAAATCAATCAATCTTATTTTCCACATGTAATGGTAGTAGTCGAGATAACATTTTATATACAAGTTCCTTTGATGCATCTAGAACATAATTTCAAAATAAGATTTAATCAGTAGAATGAATAGTTGTCAACCCAAAATTTATCTATACCACATGATAGTTCACAAAATTAATATCTCATCGTGTCTAGGTTTTACATTAAATAAATAACTGTCTGCAAACAAACTAGTAGCAAGGCAGTACATGTATCTCATGGATTGATGAAGTCCTGAAAAATTGTTGGCAACGATTACCATCAATGGACCAGTCTGTCTAGTCGCACAGACTGGATGTGAATCTGCTTCCGCTGCTTATTCTGCTTCTGCACGGACTGATTGCTCTGCGTCATATCTATACAAATGGGAGACAATGATAGGTCAACTATCTAACAAGGCTGTGGAGGGGATAAGAAGAAGTGGGAGACGGCGGCGACCGGAGCCCAGCGTGCTCTAAGATAGGAGCGGTGGTGGCGAGGAGCT
Source organism: Dactylis glomerata (assembly GCA_007115705.1). Classification (NCBI taxonomy): domain Eukaryota; kingdom Viridiplantae; phylum Streptophyta; class Magnoliopsida; order Poales; family Poaceae; genus Dactylis; species Dactylis glomerata. The sequence continues at coordinate 197,259 of QXEO01001432.1, forward strand.
CAGTGACATAAAAAAAGGGCTGCCGCCATAGATGGATAGGGTAATTTTGCGCAAACGAAATGGAAAGAAAGGGGCATGAGAGGATTTTTATCACGAGAGATCCGCTAATTTGTGCAGCGTTGGTGCATTGGAGGCGGTGTGGTGTGCAAAAAGACCGCCAAACTTTGCCAGGTAAAATGTGTGGTGGGAGTGTCATGATGCTGTGGCAGGCCAAAGTTTGGTACTCAAGCAAACTCTGGCCAAAGTTGCTTTGGCGAGCAAAATTTTGGCTTGGCAATCTCTGGCGAGAAAATTTCTTATATGACACTATTTGTAAGTATGATTCCTTATATGAAACTTAAAACTTTTTACTTCTCTAGATGACACTCGGTGTAAACTTTTTTGGTTTATATGACAGTCTACTGCATTATATAACTTACAAAAATGCTACTACCCCTAGTGCAATATGTGACAAAAATCAAAGAAATTTCACATAGTATAGCAGTATTTTTTGATTTATATTAAATTTTGAATTACGAGGAATTTCAAATCTTGCAATCCACACACTGAATGTGTTGTCAAAACCTCATGGAACCACACGTGTTGGTCAGCAGCAAACAACACGTGCTGCTCAGCAACATCGATCCATTTGAGTTTTACGGCTTTCTTAGGATCGTGGTTATCCGCCTGCCATTGATCCACTATTTTCCTTCCACTAATTAAATACTATAGTACTAGTACTGATGCAAAGTGCTGCTTCAAATTTCATACAGTACATTTTTCCGTACTATACAATATATGTGTACATATGTAAACGTGCACACCATGTACACGTATGTAAAATTTGTGAGCCTCGTGCCTATGCATGGCCAGGGAAGACCTGGCTCGCGCGCAGTAAAAATCAGATGAAGTAGGCGTATGCTCCCATGCGTGTCATCGCACGTCTATTAAAGCTTCGCATGATGCTTTCTTCTTTGCAATGACACATGTATCGTGAAAAAAAATAGGTCTGTGAAGATGTACATGTATCTTTTGCTGATATGTAGCATGAATGACGCAGGCACTTATTGCACTAGGGGCAATAGCATCTTTGTAAGTAATATAATGCACTAGCGTGTTATATAAGGCAAAAAAAATTACACCGAGTGTCATCTTAGTAAGGAAAAAGTTTTTAGTGTCATATAAGGAATCATATTTACATGTAGTGTCATATAAGGAATTTTCTCATCTCTGGTTGGCAACCAAACACCCTCATAGACACAGGAGACTTACAAATCACATCATACTTGGATGGTCCTGAATCAAAATGTAGATTGCTGATTTGCATTTACCAATCAAGACTAAGAAGTAACAGCTTGGTGGCCACCCTATGGTTTTCTTATATGTGAACAGTTTCGCCGAAATTAATCTGCACACATAAATGTTCCCTCTTAAATGTGTGTAGCACTTGACAAGCACCTAAGCTGCCACCAAAGAGTTCCAAGCATTGATACTGTTGCATTGTACTATGAAAAGAGTGAGTGATACCCACTATGATAGCAATGCCTAGTAATGTCTCTGTCTGCTTATTGTATGTTTCCAGGGTGGTGCATACTGAATTATTGATACAACCAAAAAACTGTATAGCTTACCTAACATGATGTGTGTCTACCGAAAATGATGTGCCACCTATGGGCCTATTTTGTTCCTGCCATAGTTTTCCAATCCAAAATTTGATTGTCTCATCCCAAAATTTTGGAATGTGAAATTTAAAAAAATAGGAACCATGTATGTTTGTATTGATTGAAATTTCACAGGGAATTAAAACCTTTTGATTTATTTAAAAGCCTTATTAGAAAAACCATTTCAAACTTCCTACTATTCCTTGAAGAACTCATAAGATTTCAAAATACTATTCTGTATTTATTCAAATCATATGCAAGCATATTTGCAAAGGAAATATTATACAAAATGATATATATCAAATAAAGTTTGCAATGCCAAAAGCATGTTTGAAAATAAATTCCAAATACTATTTTTATAAAGTTTATGCCTTGATTTTAAAAGGATTGTTTTCAAACCATATTTCTATTATGCAAGGTAAAGTCCTTTGGACAATTTATAAAGTTTTATTTAAGAATTTGTGTATTTATGAAAACATGCTTCTTAATGATTTAAAATGATATGTTGTACTTTAGAAAAATTTAGAAATTGGATCGAATCAATTTGGAGCCAAAATGCAAAAGTTATAAAAGAAAACAAAAAATAAAAAAGAAGAAAAGAAGGAAAAAATAGAAAGGGCCACGGGGCAACCCTTTTGTGTAACACCCCACTTTTGTAGACCCAGTTAAAACCCTGTTTAAATGCTTTATCTTGGGTGAATTAAAAACTTTTGCTAAGCATTGTGCTTGTGTGCTATCATTCATGATTTCATGTGTGTGTATGTGCATGATTTCATGTGAATGTGTGTGTGTGAATTTATGCCATGATTTTCTTTTTAAACACTTATGCATTAGAAACTAGAACTAGTGTTATGATTTTATGCATAAATTATTGAACCTAGACTCACCTTGTGTGCACCAAAAACCCTAGCATGGAATTCTTTGCTTGATCACATTACCTTTTCTTTTATTTCCCTTTTCTTTTGCTTCTTTATTTGAAAATAGAGACTTCTCCAAAACCCTACCTCTTATGACTCAAAATTTTTCAAACTTCGGCCATGAGCTCTTGATCACATTTGGTACCCCTGGAAACCATCTTAGGATTATTTTTAAGCCAAGTTTGAAGGAATTCAAATTCAAATTTGAATTCGGCCATGCATGCCCTAACTTTTGCCAATTCTCCTTTCTCTCTTTTTCTTCTAATGCAAACCAACCAAGGGAATTTACCAGTAGATCTTTTCAAGCCCAGCATGAAAATCTTGCCAGAGATTGACCCTTGTCGTATCTGGTTGGATCAAAGGGAAGAAGGGGAGCCCGAGGCCAAACCCTGCCAGAACCCCTCCCTCTCTCCCTTCTGCTCGATCACCGCCACCCACGCCAACCCCCAATGGGTGATCGCCGCCCCTGCTAACTCCCTCGCTCGACCCCACCTTGCAGAGATGCCGCTCATCCACCCCACGCTCGCCCAGGGCATCGCCATGGCCACCGTGGGCACCCAAATGAGGCAGAGCAGCACCGACCACCGACCGAGCCGTCACCTCGCCGCCAGACCCGCCTCGACCCAACGGATCAATTCCCCAACCTGCCTAGACTCTAGCCCGATGGTGCACGCTGCCCCGTTCTTGCCAACGTGACACCATCTGGCCACCCAGCGCGCCCAGAGCGTGCACCACGTTCCCGAGCACACACCCCTCACCTAGCCCTGCTCTTCACGCACACCTGCACGGCACGATGCTGCCGACTTGACGCCACCCCTGCCCATCACCATGGTGCACCACATCGACACCGTCGCGCACCGTTTCCCCCGTGTGCTCTCTGAACCCGACTGAGTTACGGACAAACTGACCAGCCACCGACGCGACCCACCTATCCCCTGGACCTAGCGCACGACGCTGTCCCCAGACATCGCCCACGATGCCCAATCGCATCCGACGCCGTCCACCCTAGACCGGGCTCACTCCAGCAGATAAAAGCCTGAGGCCCCTCTGGAACCCTCTTCTCCCTCTCATTTGCCCCCTCTCCACTCCCACTCACCTGCAGGAGCTCGCCGACGCTTAGCCGAGAAGACACGATCGCCGGAGAGCTCGAGCTACTCGAGTAGGTCGCCGCCGACCGAGGTGAAGGTTACAGTCAACCTCATCATTCCCCTGCTCTCTCTGGCTCGCAAGCTTCTCCTCTAAGCCTAGATCTCACCTCTCTCTTGCCTGCTCTAGGAATGTCATAGACGTCGACCTCGCCGATCGTCACCGGAGCTTGCCGCGACAACGTCGACACCACCGTGAGCTTCCCCGCCTCGACATGCACGCCCTCTGGTCACGCGTCACCTCCCGAGTAGATCCGCCGCTGATCTGACCACCGCTGATCACCAGCGTCCCTCGGTAAGCGCTGCTCCGCCCGAAACCCTAGCCGAGACCGTCGGCCTCACCTGCATGCGCTGCTCCGCGAGGAAGAAGGGTCGCGCGCCGTCCGATCTGAATCGGATGGCGGCGTACCACTTTTGTTAAGCCGGATCCGAGCAGGCCGCTAGACTTGGGCCGGCCTGGCTCAGCCCCGCAGCCCGGGCCCGATTCTTTTTTTTAGAGAATTATTTTGCTGATTTGTAAATCCCTGCAATGTTAGAAATTCCATGAAAATTATTCTGTGCATCCAAAAATTGTGATTCAAAATTATGTGGAGTCCTTATGTTGCATGCTAACCATTCCTACTGCATGTGTGATTTTTAGGTTTATAGATATTATCTAGTAATTAAATAGTGTAGATCTAGTGGATTTCATTCATAAATCCAAATCTGATGTTTTGTGCAAGGTAGTTGTGTGATTCCAATTTTCAGAGGTGCCTTGCTGTTATGAGAAGCTGTAGGAACTGGAATTTCTATTTTAGGAGTATTTTATTATCTGCAGTAATTAAATCGGTAGATAATAGATATTGCCTTGTTTTAATTATTGTACCTAGTAGGATTATTATTTTTGGGTGATTCCACCTCTGGTGTGTTCTGCATTGTATTAGCTTTCTAATATGATCTCTGGTAGAATTTTAGGACCTATAGAAAGTTTTAGGGAATTAAATTTCTCTTCTAGGGATTAGTGAGATTAGGAAATTCATTATAATTCAATCTTTTACTATTTTGATTTGATTCCAATTGTGTTGGTTCTGTGATGTTGTTAGCTATCTGGAAGTATGCTGGATGCCATGTCTTGATTAACCATGATGCCTGCAAGTTGTTTGTTTGTGATTAGGGCTAATTTGCTAATAGAAATTGCTTGCTATTATTAAAATAGTTTATTCCTTTGTAAAATAGATATTGGTTCAGATTTCTGAACATGTTTGTTTCTGATACTCAATGATTGGTTTGTGTGATGCATGTCTTGGGTGTGAATCATGTATGCTTGCATGCTTATTATGTGTGTTGTTGTTTTTCCGGCGATAGATTCGAATGACGAGTGTGCGGAGGAGGGGGAGGTCTTTGAGTACCAAGAAGATGGAGATCAGGGACAAGCCAACCAAGGCAAGCCATCTACTTGTTGCATATCTGAATCCTACTAAGTCACTATGCATTGTTTACTACTGTTCTCTTTTTATGCATTGTTTTCTATATTGCTATTATTCCCTATATAGCAATAGTTGACGACTTAGCTCCACAAGTCGACTTGATATCATCTATAAAGATGACACCCTTGACACCTACTCAACACTCCTATATTAGAGACTTGATGATTAGCATCAAAGTCTTTGGAAAACTTGTAGTGGAGCCAAAAACTCTAGGATGGGAAAACTCTCGAAAAAGTTTCGAAAATGGTTTCGAAAACCTTGGAGAAGTATCTACTTCACTGAAGTGTTTTCTAAATGGTTTTTGGGCAAATGGGATTGGGTTATGGAAGAAAAGGGGTTGGTGGTTTTATAAAAGTGGCATTGTGTATAAGTGTTCGCCAAACCAATTAACTCGTGCAACCACATTACCCTAGAATGGGACGGGGCTTAGTCCGAAGTTTATCTGCCATAATGCAGGGAGCCACGCACTATATATGGGTTTGTAGGACCCCGGAATCCGGGTTGTCACGAGTGGTGGGCAATAGTGTAGCGGGCCTGCCAATAGGCTACCCGTCCAGAAGACACTTGGGTTTCTCCCGCTGTGGCACTGGAACTACGCTCGATGGAGGTAGACGGCCTGGGTTTGCCGGGGATGTATACTCCACAGGGTAGGCACCCGTACTAAGGTGGATAGATGGAAGGCTTTGATCGATTATCCGAACCCCGCATACTTGTATATGACGGTCCGTGGTGGTATCCCAGCGGATTTATCGGATGGTGTGGGTAAAGTGTACAACCTCTGCAGAGTGTAATCTATTCGAATAGCCGAGTCCTCGGTCATGGATGGTTGGAATGGCCATACTTAACCTGTGTCGGGTTTTGGTTTATAAAATGTTTTCCTAAAAATGGAGTTTGTGCCGGACGGAGTACTCGGAGGGTACTGCCGTGGTACGATGGTGGTTTGGAGTACTTGGAGGGCACTGTCGATGACTTAGGGTGTTCATGTCTGATTGGCCACCGATTCTATCCTGCAAACGAGTTCCCCCTTTTCTAGAGATTTTACCAAAAAGGTTTTATAAATGTCTTCTTTAATAAGGATATAGAGATGTCGTAAGACATGCTATATCGACACGAGAAAACTTGCTAGTTTTGAGTTTCATTAAGCCAAGCCAACCCTTGCTACAGCCAAACAGCATGTGAATACTTTTCTCTTAGATGGTTTGCAAGTACAATTCCAAAATGTACTCACGGCATTGTCCCTGGCTATTAACTTGGTCAGACTTTGGAGACGACTATGAAGATGACGATGATGGTTATGATGACGCTGGTGCGAATTAGGATCGTTTCCCGATCAGTCGCCTATAGGGTAGAAGGCCTGACTTGGGTCAGCAACGCTATATGTATCCCGCTGCTATTTGCTAAGTAAGTGTGTCAGTTGAACTTGCCCTGCGTGGCATTTGTATTCGGCCAAGCGGCCTATGTAAGACTTTAAGACTCGTTATGTAATGGATGTTGTAATCTGAAATGCCAACTCTGTTATGTGGATTCATGATGGTCTTCCTAGGATCGTGAATTGTATGCATAATGGGAATCCCGGGTGGTAAGCCGGGGTCCCCACAGAGTTGGTATCAGAGCCATACTGACCTTAGGAAACCCTAGTTTAGCATGGGCGTTAGACCGGACCAGAAATTACTTTCTAAAAATAAAAGAGATGGCTATATATATCAAAGGTAAATATATAGGGATTTCTATTTCCGTGCCCTCGGGTCCTTAGTTGTACTCAGTTTTCCCCAGCTCCTTAGTTTTTCCTCAGTTTTCCCCAAGCCCTTGTCTGAAACCCTCACAAGGAGCTCGGACGGGAGGAATCCCATTCAGTTGACCGTTCCATGCTGACGAGTGGGGCCACATCGTGTGGGGCTGGTAGAAAGGGACCGCGTGGGATAGGACGAGACCGTGTTTGGTCATATGAGCGGAGCGGGGGCCGTAGCGTGTGGGGCCGTAGCGTGTGGGGCCATAGCGTGTGGAGCCATGTGGGTCTGGGACATGGGCACGAGTGGTTTCTGTCTCTTTCGCCCAGATTAGCAGTTTTCAATGCACCTTTTTCCTCTCTCTCTCGCTCGATCTCATTCATTCTTGATTGCACAAATTGGTAGCAAATCTAGAGCAGCTTCTCCTTCTGTTTTTTAACGCCATTCATTTCTTTATGCCTTCGTTTTTACCCAATTAGGTAGGAAATTTAGGGCACAAATCCAGAGAAAATATAGGATAAGCTGCATACAGCAGCCAAGATAGCATAGATATATTCACGACAGATCCAACAGTACTACCGATAGATCCAACATAAGCTACATTTTACATGAATTTAAGCTTGGAGGCTGCGCAGGTGAATCCCAAGTGCTTTGTGTTTGGCCATGAACGCATGCACGTTCACAGTCGTTCCAACTCTAGCGCTGCCAATAGATATGCCAATGGATTCAGCATGGTTCACCAGGCAGTTGAAGTCGGTGGCGCGGAGCTTCCTGTTGCAGAAGGGGCACCTGTAAACGCCTCGAGCAAAGTGGCAATCGTAATGGCCGGACTGCAGCCTCCTGAGGACATGACGAGTCTTGGTGTGGAAGGACTCATCGTCGCTATCAACATTGCTGCTCTGCACCTGTCACGTAGCACCAAAGATCGTGCAAAAAACACGGAGTCAATTGTAACGATGATGGAACAGAGAGTGAACAAAAGATCATGCATGATAATATGGGCACGAAAAAAAGAGGTAGCCTCAGTTACATTGGACACACTTATATCCAGGATTTGAGTCAGTGAACCAAAGATCATGCACAACAAATTTGTACACACCAATTGCTCACTGACCAAACCCTGAATCAATTTGTGCCCAAATATTCATCATCATTGGCACAAATTAACCGGATGGGATTGATTACTCACATAAGTTAACAGAATCTTAAACAAAAGCAAATCACAAACACTAATAACGCAAGATCTAGAACTAGGAATAGACGAACCCTAATAACGCAAGATCTAACACAAAAGGATTGAACTAGGAACAGATGAACCCTAACAACACAAGATCAAACACAAAAAGATTGAACTAGGAACAGACGAACCCTAATAACGTAAGATCTAACATAAAAGGATTAAACTAGGAACAGACGAACCCTAATAACGCTGGATCTAACACAAAAGGATTGAAATGGGATAAGAACAAGGGAATAAAGGGTTACCTCCGGCTCGTCGTCGACGATGCTGGTGTCGTAGGGGTTCTCCGGCGCAACATACGGCACTGGTTCGTACAGGTCCCAAGCGACGGGGGCCTGGACGGGGGCGGCGGCCGATGCGCCGGTGGCTGATGCGCCGACGGCTACGTTGGAAGCAGCGACGGGGGCATGGACGGGGGTGGCGGCCGATGCGCCGGCGGCTGATGCGCCAGCGGCTACATCAGAAGCGCCGACAATGGGCATCTCATTCTTCTCCATCGCCGGTGGTTTTCTTCAGGGTTTTTTCTTCGATTGTGGAGAAGATAATGGGACAGGAGAGGCGGTTGCAATGAGAATGAGAGAGTGGGTGAGCGTCGAGGGAGAGAAAGAGGGGCTCTATAAAGATGAAGGTGGCATGTACCGCAACACGCGTCCGCTATGCACGGCTGCAGCGTGCACCGTGACACGAGGCTAACCCTGGGACGTTTGGTGTGCTCAGTTATAACCTCGGACCTTATACAGAAATTTTATCTGTACTCAGTTTTCCCCTCGAGTACTTAGACTGGCAAGTGCAATATACTCAGTTTTACCCTCAAGTAGCTGGTCAACAGAGAGTCAACAAATGAGATTAACATAGCTAATTGAGTCATTTCATGCGCAAAAAATCCAAAAAAAATAAAAACATAGTGGCACCTACTCATGGAGTCTTCCTACGCAACCTCCCACCCCGGAAACCTTAACAAACATAGATAAATCAAGTTTGACCACAAATTGCCACTTCTTAGAATCACTAGTAGCTATGAAGATGCATGGTTTTCCACTCAAACCCCTTTGCAAAACATCTTCCCCAAAACATAGTTGATCTAAATGAGGCCATAATTGTCACACTCATGTATATTTGAATTGCAAATAATTTGATGTAGCCCAATATGAATTATATTATACAAAACACGCATTTTTCATTTTGTAATTCTTTTGTTTGAATCCCTTAGTCTATTTACTATTTACGTGCCCTTGGTTTCTTAGTACTACTCAGTTTTGCCCTCAAGTACTGTCACAAATGCTCACAGAAGCCCAAACTTATCCTGATTGGTTGAGCCGTTGTCACATGGATCGACTCCACCAACCGTTGATCCACTGATCTAACGGGCAGTATACCCCTCTTCGTCTCTTCGTGGCCACCCCTCTCTCTCTCTCTCTTTGTGGCCACCCCTCTCTCTCTCTGTCGGTGGACAGTGCCACCCCTCTATTTATGTGCCACCCCTGTATAATTTTGGTAGAAACATGAGACATACATATTTGGCATATTTTGGGGATTCCGGTGAATGGATTATTTATCACCCCTCTAACAATTATCAACTTTCTTTAGCATTCCTTTTCTTTTAGGGAATATAGTTTGGGATATAGTTTTGGTTATTTGAAACGTCCCAAAAGTGGTATAATTTTGGTATAAACATGAGACATACATATTTGTGGGATTTCGGTGAATGCATTATTTGTCACCCCTCTAACAATTATCAACTATCTTTAGCATTCCTATATTCCCTAACACTTATTTTTTTTGGTAATTTTGGTGAATGCACACACTAACTTTGAAAACAACTACAAGTACATGTAACTAAATAATGGATTTGTAACAAGGGATCCCTTGTAACAACTTCTAGCACCTGATGAGCAATGATAAGAATCCGATCGCAATTATACAACAAAAAAAACAACCAGCCATCAGATTAGCTTGCTTCTTCAACTCGATCAGCTGCCTTAACTGCTTGTTCATTTTCTTCAGTTCTCCCTTCACTTCCACCAGTTCTGCATTGGGAGCATTAGGCATAATCGGAAGGGACCTAATCGGAACGGCTCCTCTCTCTGCCACATTCTCTACAGCAAGTCCCCCCTCCCAAATTGCGCTCCCCAATAGTGCCAATTGATTCCTGCAATTGAAGCCTATGAACGTACATATCGATCCACTCGAAATACCTGCATTTCTTCAGGATCTGAAAACAACAACGTGAACCCTAAATCCCAAATTCGAGGGAATAACAAGAAAATCGAGAGAAAATAGAGCAATTGGAGCGAGATCTAACCTTATCCCCTCTCTATATGGCAAGCTCTCGCATGCAAGGAACTCACGTCCACGGTTGCCGTTGGCATCTGTCTTACGGATCGACCGCTTCAAAGGCTCCTGGCGTGGGCAGTCAGGGCATCTTGTCAAAGACACGGGTCCATACTGTGGCCATGAAGAACGGGAGGTCGAAGAAAAACTAGACATCGCCCGCCTGCCAGAGAAGGGCTGCCGCTGGCGGAGAAGAAGAACAATGGGGCGCGGGAAAAGAAAGGGGAGGCAATGGCATGGGCGCGGGGCTGGCTTGGGCTCCCATTTTGCAATGGTCACCTGGGTAAGCTGTGGGTCCGGCGCGCTAACATGGACAAGTTGTGGGTCCCACGATGATCTGGATAAGTGGAGATGTGTCCACTATGGGGCACCAACAGCGGCCCCACTTGCCAGCACCAACCAACGGTCAACTAAACAGGATTCCTCCCGTTCGAGCTCCTTGTGAGGGTATCAGACAAGGGCTTGGGCAAAACTGAGGAAAAACTAAGCGGCAAGGGAAAATTGAGCACAACTATGGACCCGAGGGCACGAAAATAGAAATCCCAAATATATATTGCTCTCATCTCTTCTCTTATTCTTTAAGCATCTTTAATTACTTGCATTTTAATTCAAGTTTTTTACTTATGCATAAAATCTTGCACACTTGGGTAAGTCATTAATAAACTCTACTCTAAAATTTGTGTAGATGGACGCTCCTACTGCACACCGACAGATCGGCACTCATGAGGACGTGTTGATCTTCGAGCGGGACTTGGTTGAGTTGGTCGTGCGCCTTGGATGCCCGCGTCCCGAGGTGCAAGGCTACCGCCTGTTCGAGGAGGGTACCCGGGAGCTGGCTTACCAGGTGGTTTGCCAGGTCCGCGGGATGGAGGTCCCGCCGACTTCGCCGGAGTTCACCTTCGAGGTGATATAGCGCAACTGGGGCGATGGCTTGATGCGTGTTCTGTGACACGCCATCTCGCGCCTCATCCACCTCCACTACGACGAGCTACTTGGTACCCGCTACGAGCACTACGGGAGGGTCGACTCTGATGGCCTTCCCAACCAGGCCGCCGCGCACACCCCCTTCAGCCGCCACTTCTGCCACACGGAGGCTCTGTTGCACCACACACAGGAGCATCTGGACCACATCTAGATGGTCGCCGATGAGAGAGGGCTGGAGCTAGCCATCCTTCGTGAGGACCTTCAGGAGTCTATCTTCTCTCGCCACCGTCTCCTCGCTGCCAAGAGGAAGATCGTGAAGAAGAACAGGGCTCTTAGGCGGCGCGTTCGTGAGTTGGAGGACCACTTGGCTTCTCTTGAGAGCCACGTGTCCAAGCTAGAGGAGGAGACCACCGAGCTCCGCAAGGAGAACGAGGCGGTACTCGGCTGCGACGACGACCACCAGGAGGCCTTCGACAAGGAGCCCGCTAGCACCAACGACGACGACCGTGGTAGCAAGAGCGGTGATGACCACAACGCTATCTTGGACTTCTACGCTCCTGAGACTCCTAGTGAGGAGGACCCCGAGGAGGTAGTCCCTCACGTTAGCGGCGACGAGTAGTTCCACCGCCCTACCCCTCTCACGTAGGTTGCCGCATAGTGGTTAGTTCACTCCCTTTTGCGTATCCGTGTTGTATGGTCTGTCTAGAACCATTTGATATGTGTGATGTATGAGACTCTGTGGTATGTGTGTTCCTGGAATTGTTTGGCACTCTTTTGCTTGTATATATTATGTATGCATGTCTGGACTTGTATGAGTATGCATGTTGTTGGAGTATGGAATGCATGATTGCTATGCATGAGTGGAATTATTTTGTGGGGACCCCGGCTTACCACCCGGGATTTCCGTTATGCATACAATTCATGATCCCAGGAGACCGTCGTGAATCCACATAACAGAGTTGGCATTTCAGATTACATCATCCATTACATAATGATTCTTAAAGTCTTACATAGCCTCTTGGCTGAATACAAATGCCACGCAGGGCAAGTTCAACAGACACACCTAAACATAAGTAGCAGCGGATACACGCAGCATAGTGACCCAAGTCAGGCCTACAACCCTATAGGAGACTGACCGGGAAATGTGTCCTAATTCGCACTGGCGTCGTCATATTCTTCATCATCCTCCTCGTAGTCATCGCTAAAGTCTAGCCAAGTTAATAGCCAGGGACAAAGCCGTGAGTACATTTTAGAATTGTACTCGCAAACCATCTAAGAGAGAACATTCACATGCTATATGGCTGTAGCAAGGGTTGGCTTGGTTTCAAGTGACTATGTGCTACTAACTTCTCATGTCGATATAGCATGTCCCACGACATTTCTATATCCTTATTAAAGAAGACTCTTAATAAGTCTCTCTTGTCGATATAGCATCTCCCACGACATTTCTATATCCTTATTAAAGAAGATTTGTATGAGCATTTAGTAAAATCTCTAGGAAAGGGGGAACTCCGTTGAAAGGTAAGATCGGTGGTCAATCAAGCATGACCACCTCAAGTCGTCGGCAGTACCCTCCGAGTACTCCGAACCACTTCCCGTGCCACGGCCGTACCCTCCAAGTACTCCGTCCAGCACAAAACTCTAATTTCCTAGAAAAACCATTTATAAAACCAAAACCTGACATTGGGCAATGTAGTGATCTTTACAACCGTCCATGACCGAGGACTCGGCTATTCGAATAGGTTTACACTCTGCAGAGGTTGTACACTTTACCCACACCATTCGACAAATCCGCCGGGATGCCACCACGGACCGTCATACCTAAGTATGCGGGGTTCGGATAATCGATCAAAGCCCTCCATCTATCTTCCTTAGTATGGGTGCCTACCCTATGGAGTTTACCTCCCCGGCACATCCTGGCAGTACCTCCTCCAGAGCGTAACTCCGGCGCCACAGCGGGAGAACCCAAGTGTCTTCCGGCGGCTCGGGATATGCCGTGATATGTGTTGACCTTATTTGGCATCAACCCGGATTCCGGGGTCCTACAGACCCTTATATAGTTGTGAGGCTCCCTGCACTAAAGCAAACAGACTTCAAACTAGGCCCCGTCCCATACCGGGGTAATGTGGTTGCACGGGTTAATTGCTTCGAGCGACTACAAAGAAACACCTATGTCTTTTTCCTAAACCCACCAACTCCCTTCTTCCATATCCCAAGTGTCCATTTGTCCCAAAAATCATTTAGAAAACATTTCAGGGGAGTAGATACTACTCCAAGGTTTTCGTAATCGTTTTCGAAACTTTTTCGAGAGTTATCCCATCCTAGAGTTTTTTTTTGGCTCCACTACAAGCTTTCCAAGGACTCCGATGCTAATCATCGAGTCTCTACTTTAGGGGTAATGAGTAGGAGTTAAAGGTGTCATCCTTCATGGATGATAACAATACGACTTGTGGAGCTAAGTCGCCAACTATTGCTATCTAGGGACTAATAGCAACATATGGAAAAACAATGCATAGTAATAAGAGCAAGAGTAGAATAATGCATAGTGACTTGATAGGATTCAGATATGCAGCAAGTAGATGGCTTGCCTTGGTTGGCTTGTCCCTGATCACCTTCCTCCTGGTACTCAAACACTTCACCCTCCTCCGCACAGTTGTCGTTCGATTCTATCGCTAGGAAAAGAAACGAAAACACACAGAATAAGCATTCATGCATACATGAATTTCATTCAAACAACATCACACAACTCAAGCATTTGAGTATCAGAAACAAACAAGTTTAGATATCAGAACATATATCTATTTTATAAAAGAAAATACTCACCAACATAATAGCAAGCAATTTCTAGTTGCATGGTAATACCTATTCACAACCAAACACTTGCATGCATCAAGATGAACCTAAAGCATGGCACCAACATACCTACTGGTAGCTAACAACATTTCAGAAACATCACAATTGGAATCAAACTTAAATAGTATAAAGGTGATTTAATAAGAATTTACCAATTCTAGGAATCACTAGAATAGCAAGATAATTCCCTAAAATAATCTGTAAGTCCTAAAATTCTACCAGAGACCATTTTGGAAAGCTACTGGAATGAACAACACACCAGAAGTGGAATCATTCCAAAATAAACAATATACTGTGCACAATAAATCAATCAATGCAGAACATTAATGTCACCAAAATAATTACCACAAACATTCCACACTTCCTAAAATAGTGAAACCAGTTTCTATAAATCAATAAAATAGTAAGGTGTCAGTGAAAATTGGATTTACCAATTTTAATTATACAGAACATCATATTTGCATAAATATGTGTAAATCAATAGATCTACTCTATTTATTCACCAGATAATATTGAGGGCCCTAAAAATCACACATGCAGTAGGATAGGCTAACATGCAGCATAAGGTCTTCATAGAAATTTGAATCACAATTTTTGAATACACAGAATTATTTCTATTCATTTTTGAATCTTGCAGGCATTTTGCAAAAAGGGAAAATTGATTTGCTGAAGAAAAAAAGAAACGGGCCGGGGCGGTGGACGCTGGCCAGGCCGGCCCAGATCCGCGGCCTGCCCGGGCCTGGTGCGGCCGAACCGGTACGCCGCCGTCCGATCCAGATCTGATGGCGCGTGGCCTTTCTCCTTCGCACGATAGCGCATGCAGGTGAGGCGGCGCGGGAGGGCTAGGGTTTCGGGCGCCGGCGAGCTTACGGAGGGTGATGCGGCGGTCGTCGGCGGCTAGATCGGTGGCGGAGCGGTTCAGGAGGGTGTTCTTGGCCAGGGGACATGCATGCAGGGGAGTCGGTGCTCGCGAGGTTGTCGAAGATTTCCTGGTGAGCTCCGGTGATGGCCGACGTCGCCGATGATCTACGGCATTGCCTGGATCAAGCAAAGAAGAGGTGAGATCTAGGTGATGTCTGCAAGCTAGGGAACCAGAGAGAGAGCAAAGAGAAATGGCAGGGTCAACGGCAACCTTCTCCCTCACCGTCGTTGATCTACCCGGCGATCTCGAACTCTCTGCTAGCTCCTTCTTCACGGCTGGGTGTCGGTGAGCTCCGGGAGGTGGGAGAGAAGCGGAGAGGGGGCAAATGGGAGAGAGGAGAGGTTTCCAGGGGGAGTTCCCAGCTTATATTCAGAGGAGGTGGGGGTGGTCTACGGTGGGTTGCGTCGGATGCGATTGGGCGGCGAGGGCGGTGTCTCTGGACGGCGTTGTGGTCCGAGTGCGGGGGTATAGGTGGTGTTGTCGGTGGCGTGCTAGTTCGGTCGCTAGTCGACCATTTTTAGAGAGGTGGCGGTCAGTTTGGGTCGTGGCGGGGTCGCCACGGTGCACCACGGGGCTGGGTAATGATGGCGTCGTGATGGCCTCTTGGTGTCATGCAGGCGTGCGTGGAGAGGGGAACTGGACGAGGCGCGGGTGCACTGGAACGCGATGCACGCGCTGCATGCTCTGCGCGGTCCGGTGACGTCGACCAGGCACGGTCGAGGCGTGGTGTACGGTGGGTCTCGATGATTTCTGCTTCGGGGAATTGGGTCGTCGTGTCGTGGCAAGCCTGGCGGCGAGGTGACAAGGCAGGGGGTGGACGGTGGCGAGCTGGCCCTGCTGGGATGCCCACGGTGGTCATGGCGACGGCTAGGGCGGCATGGGGTACTGGCACTGGGTCACTGTGAGGTGGGGCTCGTTCTAGGGTTTCTGCGGGGTGGCGATCAGGTACTGGGGGTTGAGGGCAGCGGCTGGTCGAAGGAGAGGGAGAGGGGAGAGGGTTCTACAGGGGTTTGGCCTCGGGCTCCTCTTCCTCCTTCGATCCAACCAGATATGACAAGGGGAAAGGGGTTTTGAAGATCTCCTGGACACCAGAGAAGATCCTAACAGATCCCTTTCCCCCCTCTTGGTCGGTTTGGCAAAAGAAATAGGAGAGAGAGAGACATGGCAAGTCTAGGGTGGTTTGGCCGAAATTTGAATTCAAATTTGAATCTTGAAGAAAAAGTTTTGAAAACTCCCCAAATTGGTTTCCAAGGGTTTCAAATACAAGCAACAAGTCATAGCCAAGATTTGATGATTTTTAGAATAGTTACACTAGGGTTTTAGAGAAGTGTCTAATTTCAAATAAAGGTGAAAAAGAAAAGGAAATTCAAGAAGAAGAAATTGGATCAAGCAAGGAACACCATGCTAGGTTTGATTGTGAGAACAAGCTAGTCTAGGTCTAATATTTCATGCATAAAATCATAGAACTAAATCTAATTCAAAATGCTTAACCATTTGGAAAACCTAAAATTAAAGGCATGAAATAAAGCACACACATGCACACATAAAATCATGCACATACACTTACATGAAAACACACATGCTAGCACACACATGAAATCATGCATTCATGGGACACAAGCACATTGCTGAGCAGAAGTCTTTAATTTACTCAAGATAAAGTACTTAAGTAAGGTTTTAAATCTTGGTCACAAAAGTGGGGTGTTATAGACCTTCCCCCTTAAAAGATGGTCAAGTGCTGGTTGAGTGAGTGCTGCACTCCCTGGCCGTGCTCAACACCACCAGCTGCTGGCTCAGCTGGGTTGCTGTGGTGTTGCCAGCAGCTCACTCAGTCAGTGTGACCGAGTTGCTTGTAAGCATCTAAGCTGCTTGTCATACAGGCTTGATCTGATCCTCACTTCCCTCCTGTGACGCTATGGTTGCTAAAGTGTTGGGTGCACAAATGTTTTGTACCAGCTTTTTAAGAACAAATACTAAACTTGATCAATTTACACTCGATGATGCAATTGGCAATATGATTGCCCAAGTCTAAGAGTAACTAACTCCAACCCCTTCTCTGTTTCATTTTGTTTTGTGTTTCTTTTTGCAGGTTATAGAATCAAGATCATCATGAAGATCTTGAAGATGAAATAGATAGTTTAGAATTAGGTTTCTTTTCTTTTTCACTTTTGTAATTCTATTTTCAGTTACAGTATTGTAAAGACATTGTATTATTGTTTCATATCAATAAAGTAATACTTCTGTTATTATTATTTATCTTTTAATTTTTATTTTCCAACTCAATTTAATATTGAGTTTTGTTTTAATAAGGATTATTTATTTCAATTTCAATAATAACATAAATCCAAATAAAATACTAAAAACACTTAAACAACATCATCAAGAGATCATCACAAAGCCCATAACAATCTAATAACATCTAACCGTAGATATTATCAGATAGAAGCTTGTTCTCTCAGGTGTTTGAATTTGCAAAAAAATTATTCAGATTTTAGATGAATGAATGCACAAAGGTCCTAATTCTACCCTTCAATTTTTCCTAAACGCTGGGATATTACAGTCTTCCCCCCCTATCAGAACTTCGTCCCGAAGTTATATATTTGTGTACCTGAAGAGTTCTGGATATGCTTGTCTCAAATCTTCTTGTTTTTTCCCAAGTTGCTTCTCGTTCAGAGTGATATTTCCATTGCAGTTTGCAGAACTTTATTGCACGATTCCAAAGCCTCTTCCAGTTCTCCTCTAGGATCTTTACTGGCTTCTCCTCATAAGTCAAATCTGCTTGAAGATCTAGATCATCATGAGTAATGGAGTCTTCAGGTGCTTTCAGACACTTTCGGAGTTGGGATGCATGAAAGATATTGTGTACTTGCTTCAACTTTTCTAGAAGCTCCAATTCAAATGCAACACTCCGATTCTGACTCAGAATCTTGAATGATCCAATATATCTTGGGCTTAACTTTCCTTTAATACCAAACCTCTTGATTCCCTTCATAGGACTAACCTTCAAATAGACCATGTCTCCTACCTTGGGCTCCCATGTCCGTCTCTTTTGGTCTGCATAGCTCTTCTATCTACTCTGTGATATCTTTAAATGGTCTCGAATGACGTAGATAATGCCTTGCTTCTCTTTGATGAAATCTGGCTCAAATTCTTTGTTGCTTCCTGGTTCAAACCAACAGATGGGAGATCGACACTTGCGTCCATAGAGTACTTCAAATGGTGCTGCCTTCAAGCTGCTTTGGTAGCTATTGTTGTATGAAAACTCTGCTAAAGGCAAGTGTTCATCCCACGAACCTCCAAAATCTAGGGCACATGCCCATAGCATATCCTCCAGGATTTGATTTGTTCTTTCAGTTTGCCCTCCAGTTTGAGGATGATAAGCAGTGTTGAAATCCAATTGTGATCCCAATGTTGTCTGAAGTTTTGCCCAAAATGTTGATGTGAATACTGACCCTCTATCTGAAACGATCTTCTTGGGCACTCCATGCTTGCTAACAATCTCCTTCACATATTGTTCTGCTAACTTTTCTGCACTATCCTTCTAGTTCACTGCCAAGAAGTGTGCACTTTTAGTAAGACGATCGACTATCACCCATATCATATCCTTATGCTTCTTGGTCAAAGGTAAACCGGTAATGAAATCCATTCCGATTTCCTTCCATTTCCACTCTGGAATATCCAAAGGTTGAAGTAAACCCGCTGGACTTTGATGTTCTGCCTTAACTCTCTTACAAGTGTGGCATTCAGCTACATACTTGGCTATGTCGCGCTTCATATTATTCCACCAAAACAACTCTTTGAGATCCATTTACATCTTGGTACTTCCCGGATGATTGGAGTATGGTGTCTCATGAGCCTCCTTGAGTATCAATCCTTTGATCTCTGGTATATCTGGCACACAAATTCTGTTTTGAAACCAGAGTGATTGGAAATCACCTAAACGGAATTCAGATGGTCTTCCTTCCTCAATTCTGCGAATTTCTTTAGCAATGAAAGGGTCTTCATCTTTTCGTCTGAATATAGTATACTTCAGGTCACTTTGCCTTTCTTCCATCACCCTCATGGTAAATATACTTCCCAAAGATTTGACTTCTAGACATTGTATCTCTAGTCTTTCTAGATCCTTGAGCAGATCCTCTGGAAGTTCTCTAGTCATCAATTGAGTCTCCGTACTCTTTCGGCTTAATGCATCTGCTACCACATTGGTTATTCCAGGTGTATAGTTGATGGTAAGGTCATAATCCTTAATCAATTCCAACCATCTCCTCTGCCTCATATTCAACTCCTTCTGAGTAAAGAAGTATTTAAGGCTTTTGTGGTCAGTGTATAACTCACATTTGGCTCCATAGAGAAATTGTCTCCATTTCTTCAAGGCAAACACAACTGCTGCTAGCTCTAAGTCATGTGTTGGATAATTGACTTCATGTGGCTTGAGTTGTCTTGAACCATATGCTATCACTTTCCGGTCTTGCATTAATACACAACCCAATCCATTCTTGGATGCATCATAGTAAACTATGTAATCCTTACCAGTTTCTGGCACTGCTAAGATAGGTGCTGTGGTAAGTCTCTTCTTCAGCTCTTGAAAACTTTCTTCACATTTATCAGTCCACTCAAATGGAGTATTTTTTCCTTAACAATTTTGTCATTGGCCCTGCTATCTTCGAAAATCCTTCAATGAATCTCCGATAGTATCCGGCCATTCCTAGAAAACCTCTAATTTCCTTCACATTAGTTGGTCCTTGCCAATCCAAAACTGACAGAACTTTGCTTGGATTCACTGCAATTCCCTCTTTGCTGATGACATGACCAAGGAATTCCACTTGGTCCAACCAAAATTCACACTTGCTAAATTTAGCATACAGTTGATATTCTCTTAGCACTTGTAATGCTATTCTGAGATGTTTGGCATGGTCCTCTTTATCCTTTGAATATATCAGAATATCATCAATGAACACTATCACAAACTTGTCCAGATATGGCATGAAAATCTTATTCATCAAATTCATGAAGATTGCTGGAGCATTGGTCAAACCAAAAGGAACAACCAAATATTCATGATGCCCATACCTTGAGAAAAATGCAGTCTTTGGTACATCTTTTGGCTTGATCTTGATTTCATGATATCCAGATCTCGGATCAATCTTGGAGAAAACCCCAGCTCCATGAACTTGATCAAATAAATCTTGAATCCTTGGTAAAGGATACTTGTTCTTGATGGTGACATTGTTCAGATTCCTGAAATCCCCACACATTCTTCTGCCTCCATCTCTTTTATCAACAGATATGATTGGCGAACCCCAAGGTGATATACTTTCTTGGATAAATCCCTTACTCTCCAGCTCATCCAGCTGCTCCTTCAGTTCCTTCAATTCTTTAGGACCCATCTTATATGGTGCTTGAGATATTGGTGATGTGCCAGGCTTCAGATCAATGGTGAATTCTATCTCCTGATCTGATGGCATTCCTGGTAATTCTTGAGGAAATACATCCATGAACTCATTAACCACTGGAATATCCTCCATCTTGGCCTCCTTCAGAGAGTTGAGTTGAATCCCAATCTCAACATGGGTGTGCTTATCTGCTTGATAAGTGATTCTCCCACCTCCAGGCTTCCGGATAGATACGGTCTTCTCTTCACAATCAATGTGTGCTCCATGATCGGACATCCAATCCATACCTAGAACAACTTCAATGTTTTTAAGTGGAAGAACATAGAGATCGGCAAAATAGGGACAGTCACAGATCGTAATGACCTGGTCTGGTTTGAATTGGGTTACTAAAAGTTTACCCCCAGCCATCACCACAGTCAAAGGATGAACTATCATCTGACACCTTAACCCATATTTTTCAACAAAATTCTTGGAAATGAATGATGTAGTGGCACCGGTATCAAAAAGAACTTTGCCGGGATGAGTAAGGATGTTGAGCGTACCTATGACCACCGTTTCCAAATTGTTGGCTTCCTCAAGAGATGTGCAATTCAGTTTCCCAAAAGGCATGCCTCTCTTCCCATTACTATTTTTGCCACTATTGCCTCCTCCAGATGCAGGTCTTCCACCTCTGCCTATTTTACCTCCACTATTGACTGGCCAACCTCCTGCTGGTTTATTTGGACAATCAGGTCGAATATGCCCCACCATTCCACAAGCATGGCAAACAATACTCGGCTTCATGCACTCACTTTTGATATGCCCCGGAAGTCCACAGTTATGGCATATGATCTGGCCTTTTGGTGAGAATACCTTACAGGTTGGAGGAACACCTCTAGTCCTCACTCTGGGCTTGAAGCTGAGATTCTGAGAATTACGAGTCGGCTGGACTCTTTTGGCTTCAGTCTTGGCCTTCTTCTGTAGGCTCAGCTGAACCAACCTGTAGTCATTCTCCCATGTGATGGTTGTATCCATCAAGTCCTGGAAGTTGCGTGTCTTAGTCAACTTCATCTGCATCACCGCATATGGATCCAAGCCCCTTAAGAATCTTTTCACTCTCTTGTTGTCAGTACTCACCTCGTCACTTGCGTAACGAGAGAGTCTAGTGAACTCCTTGATATAGCTCATCATAGATGAACTACCCTGCTTCAAGTCTTCAAATTCTCGCCTTTTAAGCTCCACAATACTTTTAGGCACATGAAAGGTGCGGAACTTTTCCTTAAATTCCTCCCATGAGAATACCTTCTCCAGAAGCTGCAGTGTCACTTCATTGTCCCACCATGATGTGGTTGGTCCAGATAAAAGATGTATTGCATAGCGGACCTTTTCTTCATCATTGGCTCCAACAGCCTTCAACTTTCTCTCAGTATCCATTAGCCAGTCTTCAGCATCCATAGGCTCCACTGCGGAAGCAAAGGGAAATGGTTTTGCATTGACGAAGTCGGAAAGACTTACCCCCTCGCTTCCGAAACCCTTCCGGCTCCAACCTGCCCCATAAGCTCTTGCATAAACTTGTTCTGCGTTTCTTACATGAACTGCATATATTGCATGAAGCTTTGCTCTGCCAAGGGCCTAAACGGTGGTGGTGGTAAGTGCGCTTGTGCTTCTTGATCAGCCTTTGCTTTGGCTTCCATTTCTGCTTGCTGATCATTCATTGCTTTAACTTGAGCTTCTTGCGCCAAGCGTTGCTCCTCGGCTTCGGCCGCTACACCCACGTCCATACCCCTCTAGTCCTGTAACACAAACCGAAGATCTCATAATTACACCATGCCCATGCTTTCTGAGCTTCACTTCATGCCCAGAACTAGTCACACAATGGAAAACAGAAATCCAACTCCAAATGGAAGTTCGCAGGAAAACCAAATATAGAGCACATATTATACATCACATACAAACCATGATTCATAGTCATTATTACAACACTTCCTCATTAAGGTGAGATACACTCATAGATCGAGACTGGAAAGTTCTACCATCTCTCTTATTATTATAGCTCACTACTACTACTCACTGACTGATGTCTACGCACGCGTCTATTCTTGTAGACAGTGTTGGGCCTCCAAGTGCAGAGGTTTGTAGAACAGCAGCAAGTTTCCCTTAAGTGGATCACCCAAGGTTTATCAAACTCAGGGAGGAAGAGGTCAAAGCTATCCCTCTCAAGCAACCCTGCAATTACGATACAGAAAGTCTCTTGTGTCCCCAACACACCCAATACACTTGTCAGATGTATAGGTGCACTAGTTCGGCAAAGAGATAGTGAAATACAAGTGGTATGGATGATTATAAGTAGTAAATGCAATATGAAATAAAATGGCAGCAAGCAAACAAGTAATAAAACAGCGAGTAAACGGTGTGCAAAGCTTGGAAACAAGGCCTAGGGATCATACTTTCACTAGTGGACACACTCCTAACAAATATAACATAATTGAACAAATAAATAACTTCTCTTCACTATGGTACTCTGAATTACTCTCCTATTGAATAACACTAATCATTGCGTAGGGCTACGAAGCACTCCTCAAAGTTCATCAAGTACTTGACAAACACCACTCATAGAGATATCCAAATCAAATCACAACTCAAGATAGATATTATTGCAACTTAGACCAAGTACTAACACGGTGCACACACTGTCAACATTACACCATGAAAGGAGGAATAGATCACTTCAATACTATCATAGTGATAATTATTCTCATAATACATAAGAGATCACAATCGTAGCCTAGACCAAGTACCACCACGATGCACGCACTGTCACCGTTACACCATGGCAGGAGGAATAGATTACTTTAATAACACACTAGAGTACACATAATGAAGAAGAGTAACATCTACTTATTCAACATGATACAAAGCTCACGATCATATAAAGATCACATCATGGGAGAGAGAGGTGAACCACATAGCTACCGGTAGAGCCCTCAGCCCCGGGGATGAACTACTCCCTCCTCATCATAGGAGACAGCAAGGTTGATGGAGATGGCGGTGAGGTCAATGGAGACGGTGGAGACGGCGATGGAGACCGATGGAGATGGCTCCGGGGGCACTTCCCCGTCCCGGTAGGGTGCCGGAACAGAGACTTTTGTCCCCCAAAATTCGTCGGTGGCGGCGGCGGAGCTACGGAACTGTTCTGGAAATTTCGCCGACTCCCTTAGGGTTTTCTGTCCCGAGGCTTTATATAGGCGAAGGGGCGTCGTCAGGAGGCAACCAGGGGCTCCTCACACCAGGTGGGCACGGCCAGAGGCTGGGCCGCGCCCCCTACGTGTGAGGGTGGCCTCTGGCCCTCCTCCGGCTCTCTTTCGGTCTTCGGGAAGCTTCCGGGAAAAATAAGACTTCTGGAACTTGTTTTGTCCAATTCCGAGAATATTTCCTGTGTAGCTTTTCTAAAACACAAAAACAGCAAAAAATAGGGAACTGGCACTGTGGCATCTTGTCAATAGGTTAGTTCCGGAAATCGCATAAAAATGCCACGAAGTGTAACAAAACACAAGGCAAATGGTGTAAAAACAAGCATGGAGCATCAAAAATTATAGATACGTTGGAGACGTATCAGCATCCCAAGCTTAACTCCTGCTCGTCCTCGAGTAGGTAAGTGATAACAAAAGAAATAATTTTTGAGGTAACATGCACCTACAGAATCTTGATCATCTATGAAAGCATTGAGTGCTGGGATCAAAAGAACTTAAAACATGGGCATGAAAGACATAATCTTGATAATAGAAACTTAGCAACCATGTTATAACATGAAAATGAACACAAACAAAAGATCATGAAAATGAAACAATGAAAGTCAAATGTGTGTTCAAATCATATGGAAAAACATACAAATGGTTTTCAGCTTGTCCTTCATGGAGAGCAAAACATAAATGCATAGGACACCTTCAAGTTTAAGAGGGCGACTAGATACAAATAATTTGAGAACAAGTGAAACCAACAATATGAATCAATCAATGAAAACTTTGGGACAATGCACATTATACTAAGAATGACAACTTTGCTCCCTTATGGTGCATAAAGATAGACGGTGGTGACTCAACAAAAAAGTAAAAGAAAGGCCCTTCGCAGAGGGAAGCAGTGATTGCAAGTTTTATAGACCTTCAAAAATTATGTTACTTACTGGCTTTGAGCTCTCATTGCCCCCATCATAAGCATCTTGAATGATTAAAGTTAATGCGAGAACAATTATGATGCATATGCTTGCCAAATCATAAGTTGAAAACCTCGTGTCCCGTGAATACGAGTACCCAAACCTCATGCTACTCAACTTAGAGTCCCAAGCAAGGCTCTTGTCATTGTAAGTATATATGTATCATCGAGAACCACCAACGGGGTACCTCCATGCCCGATGACATGGAACAAGCCCACATCAAAATGACAGGACAAGCAGACAATGAACACCTCGACATATCTTTTATTTAGCATTTGTATAGCTTTTTATTTTGAGATGCGTCGTCGAATGTCCACTATGGGTATGCTGCAAATTTCCACCATGAATTATGCATGGCTTAGATTGGCGGCCCAGGCGTTTCCCTAACACATGTACAAACTCCATGATCCCCACAAGATTCCCAATTTATTTCACACCGCGGGCATCCATAAACAAAAGATCACGATATCAACTCAAATAATAGAAGTGCAATGTTGAAAGCTTGCCCCATGACGGCATGGTTGGGCTAGTATCCAACTTACAACTTGCAAGCATAACAACTCAACATAAGAGACCACAATGTCAAATTTTTCAGAACAAGGAAAAAGTAAAGTGTGCCTTCTGGTTCGTGAGAGCTTTACTGACCAATTTTTGCATAACACTGGTAAGAGTTTAATTTGAAGAGAAAATAAAAGCAAGTCAAATTTACTTGGAATAGCAAATTGCTAATAGGTATGTATGGTGGACACTTTGGCAAACTTGGTTTTTAGGAGTTGGATGCACGAGTAGAGCTCATACTCAGTACAAGGCGAGGGCTAGCAAAAGACTGGGAGCAACCAACTAAGAGAGCAATAATGGCCAGAATCATGCAAAGCGACAAAGCGACATTAAAAGAAGCATAAGATAGCATCAAAAGTCAAAAACTAAATGATCATAGAGGCTATGGCGACTTTGTAAGAGTCTAACATGTGTGAGCATGCGCCAAGTCAACCCAAATAAAGCATCAAGGAGAAAACCAAAATAATGCTTCCAAACGATAAAAACAACGCATGATTTTTTCAAAGGCTCATTAAGCAATCTCAGTTATTTGAGGTAAGTCATGCTACAGCAAAACCACTAAGCGTACTATCAAAAAGACATCAAGCACGATATGCAAAAGCCTAGGCCGCAGTCTACACAAGCTCCTTTTTGTACCACTTTTTTGCATGAAACTTTTTCTCTTTTCCAACACCATTAAAACCTTTTTGAGGAAACTCTTTTGAGGAAAACCAACATATACCAGAGGTCCAAATACACCTTGATGAAAATATAAAACAAGATCTAAACAAAAATCAAGGCGAAAAATGCAAGCTAAACGCAGTAGCAGAAAAAGAGAACACTCATTGAACGATAAGAGTGAAAACTAGAGTGTTCTTGGCAAATGAAAAGCGAGTTCATCTCCTCCAAAAGAAACATGATGTGATCTAACCATTTATTGCAGCTAACTAAACTAAACTATCTAAGAAAACTAAAATAACTGACGCTCCAAGAAAAACACATAGTGCATGAAGCAATAAAAATATAGTGTTTTGAAAGGTGACCTGATTTTTGCCGATGAAGAAGGGGGTGCCTCGGGGGCATCCCCAAGCTTTGACACTTGTACTTCTTGGATATTTCTTGGGGTGACATGGGCATCCCCAAGCTTGAGCTTTTGTCCATTCTTCAACTCATCTCATCACTCTCCGATCCCTACACTTGAAAACATCCTTCATACAAAACTAAACACAAATCTATTAGCAACATTAGCATAAATATAATAATGAATCAACCCTTTTTGCTTCAGGTTTCAACTCAAAACCACCACATATAAAGTATATACTATTGTAGCAACTTCCCCAAAAGTTCCGTGATCAAAAGAACTCAAAAAGAAAGCGATAAAGCGGCAAAAACAAATATTGGCAGAAATCTGTCAAAACAGAACAACTGACAAAGGTCGAATTTTTGAGGGGTTTTCTGTTGCTCAAAGCAAAAACTGTTCAACTAATGAAAGTTTGGATATAACCTGGGGCATATGCACAATAAATCTCAGGTCCAAAAGATATACAGAGAATTTTCACGAATTTATACGGTGCAGCACCGAAAACTGTTTCAGGACAGCAACATCCCCAAATCTTTACCTCACTCAAATTAGAGGCTTCTCTTGGCACAAAAACGAAATAAAAAGGATAAGGAGTGGTTATTACAGTAGTAATAACTTCCAAGACTCAAATAAAAGAAAAAGTACTAGAAATAAAACAATAGGTTATCTCCCAAGAGTGCTTTTCTTTAACGCCTTTGAGCTAGGTGCAGTAATTTGCAAAGATGCTCATGTGGGCGCCATATAAGAGCTTGAGGCAAAGGCGCCATATAGGAACTTAAAGCAATAGAGAGCATTAAAAAGCAGATATTAAAGACATTTAAATCTAAACCACTTCCTATGCATAGGAATCTTGTAAGAAAATAAACCAACGAGGCACATAGTAGCAAGCATGGATAGATAAAACAAGTGCCACTTCAAGATTTGCAACATAAAGAGGGGAAACTTAATATTGTTGAGATCCATCAAACCATGTTTCCCTCTCTCATAATAACTTTCAGTAGCATCATGAATAGAACTAACAATATAATTATCACATAAAGCATCCCTATCATGAGCCACATGCATAAAAGAATTAATACTCACCACAGGAACAATAGTAGTAGGAGCAAATTCAATAGAATAATTATTCTCATCACCATAATCATCAAAAATAGGAGGCATATTGTAATCATAACTAATTTTCTCCTCAAAAGTAGGTAAACTGAAAATATTATACTCATCATCGTAACCATCATAAACTAGAGGTTTAGTATCATCACAAGCCAAAGAACAGCTATTTCTCAAAGCATATTCTTCAAACATATCATCATAAGAAGGAACATCACATATGGGAGATAAAATATTATCAGAACAAACTTTCTCCACTAAAGCTGGGGAACTAAAAATATCATGCTTAACAAAACCAGCTTCCCCAAGCTTAGACTTTTCTATAGCATTAGCAACAACGGTGTTCAAAGCATTCATACTAACAACACTATTAGCATGCAAATTAAGCTCCAAAGGTTTTTCAATTTTCTCTTCAAACACTTCATATCTAAACTCAGGAAAAAGACTAAAGAACTCTTTGTTTTCCATTAAGCCTAACTAGAGAAAATAAAAACAAGAAACAAAAAGATGTAATTGCAGAATCTAAAGGAAATAACTTTGAGCACTCACACAGGAGGATGCGAGTACCTTTTACCTTACCTCCCCGGCAACGGCGCCAGAAAAGAGCTTGATGTCTATGCACGTGTCTGTTCTTGTAGACAGTGTTGGGCCTCCAAGTGCAGAGGTTTGTAGAACAGCAGCAAGTTTCCCTTAAGTGGATCACCCAAGGTTTATCGAACTCAGGGAGGAAGAGGTCAAAGCTATCCCTCTCAAGCAACCCTGCAATTACGATACAGAAAGTCTCTTGTGTCCCCAACACACCCAATACACTTGTCAGATGTATAGGTGCACTAGTTCGGCGAAGAGATAGTGAAATACAAGTGGTATGGATGATTATAAGTAGTAAATGCAATATGAAATAAAAATGGCAGCAAGCAAACAAGTAATAAAACAGCGAGTAAATGGTGTGCAAAGCTTGGAAACAAGGCCTAGGGATCATACTTTCACTAGTGGACACACTCCCAACAAATATAACATAATTGAACAAATAAATAACTTCTCTTCACTATGGTACTCTGAATTACTCTCCTATTGAATAACACTAATCATTGCGTAGGGCTACGAAGCACTCCTCAAAGTTCATCAAGTACTTGACAAACACCACTCATAGAGATATCCAAATCAAATCACAACTCAAGATAGATATTATTGCAACTTAGACCAAGTACTAACACGGTGCACACACTGTCAACATTACACCATGAAAGGAGGAATAGATCACTTCAATACTATCATAGTGATAATTATTCTCATAATCCATAAGAGATCACAATCGTAGCCTAGACCAAGTACCACCACGATGCACGCACTGTCACCGTTACACCATGGCAGGAGGAATAGATTACTTTAATAACACACTAGAGTACACATAATGAAGAAGAGTAACATCTACTTATTCAACATGATACAAAGCTCACGATCACATAAAGATCACATCATGGGAGAGAGAGGTGAACCACATAGCTACCGGTAGAGCCCTCAGCCCCGGGGATGAACTACTCCCTCCTTTTCATAGGAGACAGCAAGGTTGATGGAGATGGCGGTGAGGTCGATGGAGACGGTGGAGACGGCGATGGAGATCGATGGAGATGGCTCCGGGGGCACTTCCCCGTCCTGGCAGGGTGCCGGAACAGAGACGTCTGTCCCCCGAAATTCGTTGGTGGCGGCGGTGGAGCTATAGAACTGTTCTGGAAATTTCGCCGACTCCCTTAGGGTTTTCCGTCCCGAGGCTTTATATAGGCGAAGGGGCGTCGTCAGGAGGCAACCAGGGGCTCCTCATACCAGGTGGGGGCGGCCAGGGGCTGGGCCGCGCCCCCTACATGTGAGGGCGGCCTCTGGCCCCCCTCCGGCTCTCTTTTGGTCTTCGGGAAGCTTCCAGAAAAAATAAGACTTCTGGAACTTGTTTCGTCCAATTTCGAGAATATTTCCTGTGTAGCTTTTCTGAAACACAAAAACAGCAGAAAACAGGGAACTGGCACTGTGGCATCTTGTCAATAGGTTAGTTCCGGAAATCGCATAAAAACGCCATGAAGTGTAACGAAACACAAGGCAAATGGTGTAAAAACAAGCATGGAGCATAAAAAATTATAGATACGTTGGAGACGTATCACTGACTACTAGGATAAAACTAGCTCCTGACTTGGTCTTGACATCCTGTCCTGGTCTCAAGGCTCGTAATACATGCCCGGAGTCCACCCATGCTGGTGTGTAGTCCGGCGCATTGTCTCTAGAATGAATATCCTCCCTCTCGGAACATAGTCCGAGTCGGACGTGTCAACAGCAGAAGTGTCACTCAACACGAGTCTGTTTAGTCCAAGATAACTCTCAAAGTAGACCCTGGTCTCGTGAGCAGTCATAGTCGGGAAAGGCTCCGCCTCTCCAAAGCACATACTCTTAGTGCAGTAGGTGTGGTCAAATGGTGCCTCCTGCACCACTGGTGTCTCAACAGGCTCCGCACTCTCAAACTGTACCTCCATAGGATCCCCCTCCTCTGTAGTCATAGGAGAGACTATGGCATTCCCTCCTCCTACCGCCTGAACTGACACTCCGTGGGAACTAGTGTACTGCTGGCCATCTCCCAGCCAGTCAAACCTCCACCCATCAGAGTTCTCAATGGGAAGCTCGAACTCCGAGACTCCCCTGAGACCCCGCTGCACCTCCATGCTAGAAGTGATAACTGGGTAGTGTATAGGCTCTGGAGTAGGTGAATACCTGGAAGGTCTAGGCTATGTCGGGTAACTGTGAGTCCCCACAACCGGTGAGAAGTGTGATCCCTCCGACTCCTGCCTAGTCATCTGTGCTCGCTCCTGCCTCCTAGTAGTGTCTGTGAGGTCATCAAGCATCTCCGCCTTGTCCTCAACCAGGACCTGGTGGGTGTTATACGGTGATCCCACCATCTTCCTATACCTATCAAGAAGTTTGGCTGCCAACTTAGGCTTCTTCTTCACGAGTATATCATGATCTATTCCCGGCTCATCCATCAGTGACTCATGAGGAATAGCGGTGAAAGTGGTACCTGCTAACTCCACCGCTCTATACTCCCAGATGGTAGCAATAGCTCGAACTACTGCCTCATGGTAGGCTGCCATCTGTCCTCTACCTTCACCTGAAGGCTGAACTGGACTAGGTGCCAATCTGTCGGGTAGCATGATCATGACATGGTACTTGACTACAGTTCCATCATCCTTGCAAGTATAGGTCTTAACAGGGATGTCGGTACTGAGACCAAAGGCCCGTAACAGTGATCCTAATTGCTTTGTCAAAGTCCCCTCATAGTCATCTAGAGTCTTCCTCTGAGACCAAACTGTGCGCTCTGGGATTCTCGATGCCATAATAGCTGTACAAGAATAGGATATAGAATTAGTAATGATGCATCATAATAAAGAATTGTAACACTAAAAATATGACCGTGTTATTCCCAAGTGAATAACCATCATAATTTTAGAGAACTCTTTACCGTTGCTATTAGACTCCTACAGGTTCTATCCCTTTACTAGGTTTCCAACCTAAGGTCAAAGCAATTGCTCTGATACCAGCTACAGTGACCCAGCATACCACTGCATATTGTAGTATGCAAGTCGTTGATATAACACTTGCGGAACAACCCTCCACAAGAATTACATCCCTCAGAGTGGTACAACAGAAACATTGCGGGTCCAAATACAAATTGATAATATTATTATTACAAACCAAAGTGTGCTGAGAACGAAATGCTCCACAAGAGAACATCTCAAGTGCTTAGTGATTATACAACAAAAGGAGAAAGATGCAAATAAACACTCGAAGAACTCAACAGATTATTTCTATACTACAACTGCTCGGTTCCTCGATTCCAGACTGAACTACTAGTTAGACTACTCTTCACTCAGACTCATCATCGGAAGCGACTCCATATCGTATGAAGTAGTCCTCCCCTTCAACTCCACGCGAGAGGTCTGGCTCCTCGTAAAAGATGTCTTCTTGTCCTCCGATGGCATTCAGTGTTGCTTCATCTAATTCTTCATAGTCTAGCAAGGGTTTAAGAGATTGGGGTGAGTAACGAGCGTTACCCAGCAAGTTTCTTTAGAAAGAAGTTGTGTGATATGCACTAGCTACATCTATGGACCCAAAAGAGTCGTAGGCCAATGCAGGGTTTTATCAAAGTTTCTTGAAAGATTGCTTTTACTTATGAAAACTATGCCCAACAGCCAACATAGGGTATTAGTGCCTTGAGAGCACCTTTCCTGCAGCGTTCGCAGCTCCTTCCCAGAACAAGGGGTAACATGTCACATCTTTTTACACTCTGTAGAGGTGTGTCCTTCCAAAAGAGATCAAAGCCTTGCTGCACAACCGGGCGTACATTCCCGTCCACACTTCCTTGGTGTGGGGCCCAGTCATTGATCCAAGCCATTCACTGCCTTCTCCGCACAACACATGCCCACCCAATTCATGCAAAGCAGGTTTAGCCCCTGATATTCACCCCCACCCATGTGCACGTATTCCCACAAGACATACGGTGAATGGTAGCTGAGTGTCCGTTGACATGCGAACGAGAGAAGATACAGATGACTTTCCCGTCCCATTCCAAGTCTCCTGGACGACACAGGTTTTACGGCGCAAGAATAACTGTGGCATTGGTAATTAGTCCTAGGGTTTACTTTCCCGTGCAAGTAGAACCTCCACCACAACAATCTTACCGTGGTTCCACCTGCCAGCCTTCCTAGGTTATCACCACTGGTCGATAACCAGTAGTCATATTATTTATGAAACTAGGTTTTCCATCCTTTTTGAAATGTTAGAGTTAAAAGTCAACACTTTGCAAATAGTTTCCAAACCAGTGCAACCAAGAGATATGAGCAAGATAAACTTGCCTTGTGACTGAAAGGTAGTGGAGTCGGATACTTGGCGATGCTCCGGATTTCCTTGTTCTACAAAATACCATCATTGTCCGGTAAGGACAATATTTAAAGAAGCAAATGGATGCTATGTGCAATGATATGCAATGCATGGTGCTTCATTGACTTTGTTTACTTATTTGTGTGTTTTACCCAAGACTTGGTATTATTAAAGTGTTTTAATACAACACTTGGTAATATTGGTGTGTTTTACCCTAGACATGGTAATTCAAACAGCCAATTAGGGTTTGAAAGCAATTTGAAATTATGAAATCCTAGTTGAAGTTATTTGTAAAGAAAAGGAATTGATTGAATTAAGAAAGACTTATTTTTTATTTTGTTTAATAAAAATTAAGGTTTTTGGAAAAATGGAAATTAAAGAATATCACATTTTGAATTTATTTAAAAAATAAGTAAGGAATATATTTTTAATCAAAAAGATAATTCAATTCTGAAAATGAAGTTTACTTTAAAAAGTTTAAATCAAACAATGTTGGTTTGGTTTTGAATTTGAATTATTTTTAAATCAAAATTTGGAGTTTTAATTTGAATTCAATTTTGAAATTGGGCCTTAGCCCTTTGGCCCAATCCAGCGCACCTGGCTGGTTGAATCCAACCGGCTCGGATCTGGGTCGGTCAAACCGACCCAGTCTAGCCCCTCTCTCTCACCTCACTCCTCCCCGAGCTGCTATGGAGATCCCTAATCGCCGCCGCCTTCGCCCGGCGATCCTGACCGCCTCCGACGAACTCCGCCACCACCACCTGGGGCAAATGCTATGCCTCAGCGTCCTCTACCGCCTCCTCCAACTGGATTCGTCGGCCGCCTCCTCTTCGAGGAGATCCTTGGCTGGATCCCGCTCGGGTTCCGTCTGCTCCTGTCGCCTCCGAGCCCAAAGCCTCACCGGATTCTCTTCCGGAGCTTGCTGTGTGACTCTGAGGTGGTCGTGGTGTGTGTACGCCAGTGGAAGCGCCGAGATGCGGTGCTCCCGGTGTGCACGGTGAAGACCTACCCAGGTAGCCCCTGGCCGGCCGCGTGGGCACTGCCCCGCCATGCCGTCCAGGCATGCGCCTGGGCGTTTGGTGAGTGTGTTCCTATCCTCCTCTTCCTCTATCCTCTCTTCTCCGGCCACGGTTACTGGCCAACTGGCCATGACCAGTGTGCCAAGCTCACAGCTTTGACTCTGTGCAACTATTAGCTGATACTAGCTTGTTGTTTGAATTCAGTTATCTACTGCTGTACTTGCTCAGTGATGTTCATGCTATGTCCATTTCTCTGTCAGTGAACTTTTTTGTCAGAAGTGTTAAACTGAACCTTGCTGGCTTGCAATGTTCAGTTATATTTGGCTATGATGAATTATGATTCCTAGCTATATCACTAGGAAGATGATTTGGTCAGAAATGCTTGGTTCTGTTAGTGAACTGAATGTGCTATTGGTCTAGACTGAGCTGTGCAGGTGATGCTCTGCTAGACATAATTCAGTTGTGCAAACTGAATTACTTGATTCAGCTTCTACTGCTGTTAGTCTTTTGATTCCTAGTAAAGATCTGGAAGATGATAAGACTGGAAATCTCAGATTGACTCTCTGTGGTATTGGCTGTGGGTTTTGTTGAGGTGCATGACCATTTGGTCATGTGCCTAGCAACCAATCTTGTAATGGCTAACTGTTGGTGAAATTTACCTTGTTACAGTCCAGTGATGCTGGTCTGAGGCCACTCACACTTTTGTGAGATGATTTTCTTGCATATGTTCCCAGGGTTTGAGATTTGACACTTATAATAGCCAGGTTGTGTGTCTGAGGTGCATATCTTGTTGGATATGTGCCCAGCACAACTTGGCCATGTGCATGCTCATTCTTTTGCTAAACTAAGCTTGCCAATGAAGCACAAGCTGAGGCTGTTACCCAGGGTTGTATTCTTTTGGCTTCAACAACAAATCCCTGTGATGAACTTGGCAAAGTGATACGTCTCAAACGTATCTATAATTTTTGATGCTCCATGCTTGTTTTTACACCATTTGCCTATTGTTTCGTTACACT
Source organism: Dactylis glomerata (assembly GCA_007115705.1). Classification (NCBI taxonomy): domain Eukaryota; kingdom Viridiplantae; phylum Streptophyta; class Magnoliopsida; order Poales; family Poaceae; genus Dactylis; species Dactylis glomerata. Next base: position 231,680 of record QXEO01001432.1, read on the forward strand.
TCGTGGCACTTTTATGCATTTTCCGGAACTAACCTATTGACAAGATGCCACAGTGCCAGTTCCCTGTTTTCTGCTGTTTTTGTGTTTCAGAAGTGATACACAGGAAATATTCTCGGAATTGGACGAAACCAAAGCCAGAAGTCTTATTTTTCCCGGGAGCATCCAGACATCCAAAAGAGAGCCAGAGAGGGGCCAGGGCCAGCCCTCACACTAGGGTGGCGCGGCCCAGGCCCTGGCCGCGCCACCCATGTGTGAGGAGCCCCTGGCTGCCCTCTCGCGACGCCCCTTCGCCTATAAGAAGCCTCGGGACGGAAAACCCTAGGAGAGTCGGCAAATTTCCAGAAACAGTTCCGCAGCTCCGCCGCCGCCACCGACGAATTTCGGGGGACAGAAGTCTCTGTTCCGGCACCCTGCCGGGACGGGGAAGTGCCCCCGGAGCCATCTCCATCGGTCTCCATCGCCGTCTCCGCCGTCTCCATCGACCTCACCGCCATCTCCATCAACCTTGTTGTCTCCTATGATGAGGAGGGAGTAGTTCATCCCCGGGGCTAAGGGCTCTACCGGTAGCTATGTGGTTCACCTCTCTCTCCCATGATGTGATCTTTATGTGATCGTGAGCTTTGTATCATGTTGAACAAGTAGATGTTATTATTCAGATATTATGCTACTCCTATGCTTAATTATTATAGTGTACTCTAGTGATGTTATTAAAGTAATCTATTCCTCCTGCCATGGTGTAACGGTGACAGTGCGTGCATTGTGGTGGTACTTGGTTTAGGCTATGATCGTGATCTCTTGTGGATTATGAGAGTAATTATTACTATGATAGTATTGAGTGATCTATTCCTCCTTTCATGGTGTAAAGTTGACAGTGTGTGCACCGTGTTAGTACTTGGTCTAAGTTGCAATGATTTCTATCTTGAATTGTGATCTGATTTGGATATCTCTATGAGTGGTGTTTGTCAAGTACTTGATGAACTTTAAGGGGTGCTTCTGTAGCCACTACACAATGATTAGTGTTATTCAATAGGAGAGTAATTCAGAGTACCATCGTGGAGAGAAGTTGTTTATTTGTTCAATCATGTTATATTGTTGGGAGTGTGTCCACTAGTGAAAGTATGATCCCTAGGCCTTATTTCCAAGCTTTGCACACCGTTTACTTACTGTTTTGTTACTTGTTTGCTCGCAGCGATATTTATTTCACATCACGTTTGCTACTTATAATCATCTATACCACTTGTATTTCACTATCTCTTCGCTGAACTAGTGCACCTATACATTTGACAAGTGTATTGGGTGTGTTGGGGACACAAGAGACTTTCTGTATCGTAATTGCAGGGTTGCTTGAGAGGGATAGCTTTGACCTCTAACCTCCCTGAGTTCGATAAACCTTGGGTGATCCACTTAAGGGAAACTTGCTGCTGTTCTACAAACCTCTGCACTTGGAGGCCCAACAAGTGTCTACAAGAATCGAAGTGCGTAGACATCAAGCTCTTTTCTAGCGCCGTTGCCGGGGAGGTAAGGTAAAAAGGTACTCGCATCCTCCTGTGTGAGTGCTCGGAGTTATTTCCTTTAGATTCTGCAATTACATCTTTTTGTTTCTTGTTTTTATTTTCACTAGTTAGGCTTAATGGAAAACAAAGAGTTCTGTAGTCTTTTTCCTGAGTTTAGATATGAAGTGTTTGAAGCAAAAATTGAAAAACCTTTGGAGCTTTATTCGCATGCTAATAGTGTTGTTAGTATGAATGCTTTGAACACCGTTATTACTAATGCTATAGAAAAGTCTAAGCTTGGGGAAGCTGATTTTGTTAAGCATGATATTTTTAGTTCCCCAGCTTTAGTGGAGAAAGTTTGTTCTGATAATATTTTATCTCCCATATGTGATGTTCCTTCTTATGATGATATGTTTGAAGAATATGCTTTGCGAAATAGTTGTTCTCTAGCTTGTGATGATACTAAACCTCTAGTTTATGATGGTTATGATGATGAGTATAATATTTTCAGTTCACCTACTATTGAGGATAAAATTAGTTATGATTACAATATGCCTCCTATTTATGATGATTATGGTGATGAGAATAATTATTCTATTGAATTTGCTCCTACTACTATTGTTCCTGTGGTGTGTATTAATTCTTTTATGCATGTAGCTCATGATAGGGATGTTTTATGTGATAGTTATATTGTTAGTTCTATTCATGATGCTACTGAAAGTTATTATGAGAGAGGGAAACATGGTTTGATGGATCTCAACAATATTAAGTTTCCCTTCTTTATGTTGCAAATCTTGAAGTGGCACTTGTTTTATCTACCCATGCTTGCTACTATGTGCCTCGTTGATTTATTTTCTTACAAGATTCCTATGCATAGGAAGTGGTTCAGATATAAATGTCTTTCACATTTGCTTTTTATGCTCTCTATTGCTTTAAGTTTCTATATGGCGCCTTTGCCTCAAGCTCTTATATGGCGCCCACATGAGCATCTTTGCAAATTACTGTGCCTAGCTCAAAGGCGTTAAAGAAAAGCACTCTTGGGAGATAACCCATTGTTTTATTTTCAGTACTTTTTCTTTTATTTGAGTCTTGGAAGTTATTACTACTGTAATAACCTCTCCTTATCCTTTTTATTTTGTTTTTGTGCCAAGAGAAGCCTCTAATTTGAGTGAGGTAAAGATTTGGGGATGTTGCTGTCCTAAAACTGTTTTCGGGGCTGCACCGTAAAAATTCGTGAAAATTCTCTGTTTATCTTTTGGACCTGTGATTTCTTGTGCATATGCCCTAGGTTATATCCAAACTTTTCTTAGTTGAACACTTTTTGATTTGAGCAACAGAAAATCCCTCAAAAATTCGACCTTTGTCAGCTGTTCAGTTTTGACAGATTTCTGCCAATATTTGTGTTTGCCACTTTATCGCTTTGTTTTGAGTTCTTTTGATCATGGAACTTTTGGGGATGTTGCTACAGTATTATATGCTATATATGTGGTGGTTTTGAGTTGAAACCTGAAGCAAATAGAGGATTAATTATATGTTATGCTTGCACTAATGTTGCTAATAGAATTGTGTTTAGTTTTGTATGAAGGAAGTTTTCAAGTGTAGGGATTGGAGAATGATGAGATGAGTTGAAGAATGGACAAAAGCTCAAGCTTGGGGGTGCCCATGCATCACCCCAAGAAATATCCAAGAAGTACAAGCGTCAAAGCTTGGGGATGCCCCTGAGGCACCCCTTCTTCATCGGCAAAAATCAGGTTACCTTTCAAGACACTGTATTTTTATTGCTTCATGCACTATGTGTTTTTCTTGGAGCGTCAGTTGTTTTAGTTTTCTTTGTTAGTTTGTTTTGTCTGCTGCAATAAATGGTTAGATCACATCATGTTTCTTTTGGAGGAGATGAACTAGTTTTCATTTGTCAAGAACACTCCATTTTTCATTCTTACAATTTCACCGGGTGTTCTTCTTTTTCTGCTACTACTTTTGGTTTTTGTTTTCGCCTTGATTTGCGTTCAGACCTTGTCATATCTTTTCATCAAGGTGTATTTTTGCCTCTGATATTTATTGGTTTTCATCAAAAGAGGTGTTTATAAAAATTTCAAATGGTGTTGGAAAAGAGAAAAAGCTTTGTGCAAAATAGTGGTACAAGAAGGAGCTTGTGTAGACTGCGGCTTAGGCTTTTTCATGTCATGCTTGATGTCTTTTTGATAGTATGCTTAGTGGTTTTGCTGTAGCATGACTTGTCTCAAATAACTGAGATTGCTTAATGAGCCTTTGAAAAAATCATGCGTTGTTTTTATTGTATGGAAGCATTATTTTGGTTTTCTCCTTGATGCTTTATTTGGGTTGACTTGGCGCATGCTCACACATGTTAGACTCTTACAAAGTCGCCAATAGCCTGCATGATCATTTAGTTTTTGACTTTTGATGCCATCTTATGCTTCTTTTAATGTCGCTTTGTCGCTTTGCATGATTATGGCCATTATTGCTCTCTTAGTTGGTCGCTCCCAGTCTTTTGCTAGCCCTCGCCTTGTACTGAGTATTAGCTCTACTCGTGCATCCAACTCCCAAAAACCAAGTTTGCCATTGTGTCCACTATAAACTCCTATGCATGGTATTTGTAAGCCATTCCAAGTAAATTTTCATGTGCTACCTTTCAAAAACCTTCAAAACACTTCTCGTTTTGTGACACTGTTTTCAGCTCATGGGGACGTAGTGGTCGGATTTGCTATCTTCCATATTGCTTATTCCAAAAAGAAAAAAAAAGAAAAAAGGCACTCCTCCATGGAATGTGAATGTTGGTGGGCACCCGATGGAATCGGTTAGCCATGGTTTGTGAAAGGAAAAAAGGTGGGGAGGAGTGCCAAGCTTTATAAAAGAGCACAAAAGTGCCAATCTCTCTCTCAAAAACTTGCTTCATTTTTGTATGGAAGATAGTAAGAACCCCATTGCCAGTCGTTGACAAAGACAACCACCTCTCAAAACTAATTTTTATCTCTTTGTTTTATAAATGAAAAGCTCTAGCACATGTTTAATCGCTGCTTCCCTCTGCGAAGGGCCTTTCTTTTACTTTTATGTTGAGGCTCCACCTTCTACCTTTATGCACCATTAAGAGAGCATAGTTGTCATTCTAAGTATAATGTGCATTGTCCCAAAGTTTTCATTGATTGATTCATGACTATGGTTTCACTTGTTCTTAAATTATTTGTATCTAGTCGCCCTCTTAAACTTGAAGGTGTCCTATATATTTATGTTTTGCTCTCTTTGAAGGACAAGCTGAAAATCATTTGTATGTTTTCCTTATGATTTGAACACACGTTTGACTTTCATTGTTTCATTTTCATGATCTTTTGTTTGTGTTCATTTACATGTTTACAACATGGTTGCTAAGTTCTTATTGTCATGATTATATCTTCATGCCCATGTTTTAAGTTCTTATGATCCCAGCTCACAAATGCATACATACTTGATCAAGATTGTGTAGGTGCATGTCACCTCAAAAATTATTCTTTTGTTATCACTTACCTACTCGAGGACGAGCAGGAGTTAAGCTTGGGGATGCTTGATACGTCTCAAACGTATCTATAATTTTTGATGCTCCATGCTTGTTTTTACACCATTTGCCTATTGTTTTGTTACACTTCGTGGCACTTTTATGCATTTTCCGGAACTAACCTATTGACAAGATGCCACAGTGCCAGTTCCCTGTTTTCTGCTGTTTTTGTGTTTCAGAAGTGATACACAGGAAATATTCTCGGAATTGGACGAAACCAAAGCCAGAAGTCTTATTTTTCCCGGGAGCATCCAGACATCCGAAAGAGAGCCGGAGAGGGGCCAGGGCCTGCCCTCACACTAGGGTGGCGCGGCCCAGGCCCTGGCCGCGCCACCCATGTGTGAGGAGCCCCTGGCTTCCCTCTCGCGACGCCCCTTCGCCTATAAGAAGCCTCGGGACGGAAAACCCTAGGAGAGTCAGCAAATTTCCAGAAACAGTTCCGCAGCTCCGCCGCCGCCACCGACGAATTTCGGGGGACAGAAGTCTCTGTTTCGGCACCCTGCCGGGACGGGGAAGTGCCCCCGGAGCCATCTCCATCGGTCTCCATCGCCGTCTCTGCCGTCTCCATCGACCTCACCGCCATCTCCATCAACCTTGCTGTCTCCTATGATGAGGAGGGAGTAGTTCATCCCCGGGGCTAAGGGCTCTACCGGTAGCTATGTGGTTCACCTCTCTCTCCCATGATGTGATCTTTATGTGATCGTGAGCTTTGTATCATGTTGAACAAGTAGATGGTATTATTCAGATATTATGCTACTCCTATGCTTAATTATTATAGTGTACTCTAGTGATGTTATTAAAGTAATCTATTCCTCCTGCCATGGTGTAACGGTGACAGTGCGTGCATTGTGGTGGTACTTGGTTTAGGCTATGATCGTGATCTCTTGTGGATTATGAGAGTAATTATTACTATGATAGTATTGAGTGATCTATTCCTCCTTTCATGGTGTAAAGTTGACAGTGTGTGCACCGTGTTAGTACTTGGTCTAAGTTGCAATGATTTCTATCTTGAATTGTGATCTGATTTAGATATCTCTATGAGTGGTGTTTGTCAAGTACTTGATGAACTTTAAGGGGTGCTTCTGTAGCCACTACACAATGATTAGTGTTATTCAATAGGAGAGTAATTCAGAGTACCATCGTGGAGAGAAGTTGTTTATTTGTTCAATCATGTTATATTGTTGGGAGTGTGTCCACTAGTGAAAGTATGATCCCTAGGCCTTATTTCCAAGCTTTGCACACCGTTTACTTACTGTTTTGTTACTTGTTTGCTCGTAGCGATATTTATTTCACATCACGTTTGCTACTTATAATCATCTATACCACTTGTATTTCACTATCTCTTCGCTGAACTAGTGCACCTATACATTTGACAAGTGTATTGGGTGTGTTGGGGACACAAGAGACTTTCTGTATCATAATTGCAGGGTTGCTTGAGAGGGATAGCTTTGACCTCTAACCTCCCTGAGTTCGATAAACCTTGGGTGATCCACTTAAGGGAAACTTGCTGCTGTTCTACAAACCTCTGCACTTGGAGGCCCAACAAGTGTCTACAAGAATAGAAGTGCGTAGACATCACAAAGCACTTCTTTGCCAGTCTGAGGGATACCCAACTAAACCCTACCATGCATGGTTTCATGCACTAACAGTGAGATGTGATGTGCAAGATTATCAACCTGTTGGCTAGAGATTTCCAGATAAGGTCTTGATGTTGAGCTGCTACTGCTTGCTGGTGGGTTGTGGCTTGCTCCTGGCTTGCCCTTCTCCTCCTGGTTCAGCTCCTGGTGGATTGTCCTTCTCCTCCTGAATGGCTGCTTGCCCTTCTCCTCCTGGGATTGCTGCTGGTTGCTTGCCCTTCTCCTCCTGGGATGGATCTTGAGCTTCAGGTTATAATCCATGACTTTGCTGGATGATGTTCAAGTGTGTTTTTGGTGCTGTGCGAAAGAACAGTAGTGTTCTTGTGATGGTCAAGTGCTGGTTGAGTGAGTGCTGCACTCCCTGGCCGTGCTCAACATCACCAGCTGCTGGCTCAGCTGGGTTGTTGTGGTGTTGCTAGCAGCTCACTGAGTCAGTGTGACTGAGCTGCTTCTAAGCAGCTAAGCTGCTTGTCATACAGGCTTGATCTGATCCTCACTTCCCTCATGTGATGCTGTGGTTGCTAAAGTGTTGGGTGCACAAATGTTTTGTACCAGCTTTTTAAGAACAGATACTAAACTTGATCAATTTACACTCGATGATGCAATTGGCAATATGATTGCCCAAGTCTGAGAGTAACTAACTCTAACCCCTTCTCTTTTTCATTTTGTTTTGTGTTTCTTTTTGCAGGTTATAGAATCAAGATCACCATGAAGATCTTGAAGATGAAATAGATAGTTTAGAATTAGGTTTGTTTTTTTTCTTTTGTAATTCTATTTTCAGTTACAGTATTGTAAAGACATTGTATTATTGTTTCATATCAATAAAGTAATACTTCTGTTATTATTATTTATCTTTTAATTTTTATTTTCCAACTCAATTTAATATTGAGTTTTGTTTTAATAAGGATTATTTATTTCAATTTCAATAATAACCTAAATCTAAATAAAATACTAAAACACTTAAACAACATCATCAAGAGATCATCACAAAGCCCATAACAATCTAATAACCTCTAACCCTAGATATTATCAGATAGAAGCTTGTTCTCTCAGGTGTTTGAATTTGCGAAAAATTTATTTAGATTTTAGATGCATGAATGCACAAAGGTCCTAATTCTACCCTTCAATTTTTCCTAAACGTTGGGATATTACATCAATGATGGGCTCCCAACCATCTTCTAATTTCTTGGGAATAGAAGCTTTTTGTTTCAACTTTTCCTCCCTAATTTTCATGAGAGCATTTATAATATGATTTGTAAAAGCAATATTCAAAGAACTCGCATTAGGACTCATATCAAGCTTTTGCAAGAACAAAATAACTTCAGATATATTGCAGCCATCAACATCAAAATCATTAAAAGAAATAGAGCTATCATCTCCCATACTCTGAAAAATTTCAGCACTCTTTTCAGAAAAAGTTTTTGCAGTTCTGGGCTTTTTCGCACAAGGAGTAGGAGATTTCTCTACACAAATCAAAGTAAGAGGATTGCTAGCATTTGGAACAACATCATTAGAGGTGGTAATAGTACATACCTTCATCTTCCTAGCCATCCCATCTTCTCTTTCCCACCTGGCATGCAATTCTGCTAACATCATAACATTTTCATCAATTCTAACTTGGATGGCATTAGTAGCGGCAAAAGTATTACTTTCTTTCACATCATTAGGCAACACTTTCAGTTTCAGAAGTTCAACATCAAGAGCAAAGGCTATCAACTTTAGAAGCAAGAATATCAATTTTACCCAAATTTTCCTCAACGGACTTGTTAAAAGCAGTTTGCTTACCGATGAAATCCTTGAGCATGACTTCCAGCTCAGAGGGCGCGCCCCTAGTGTTTTTGGAGAAATTACCATAAGAGTTACCATAACCATTACCATTGGTAGAAGGATACGACCTATAATTGTTGCTAGCAAAATTGTTCCTATAAGCACTGTTGTTGAAATTATTATTTCTAATGAAGTTTACATCAACATGCTCTTATTGAGCAACCAAAGAGGCCAAAGGAACATTATTAGGATCAACATGAGCTCTATCATTAGAAAGCATAAGCATAATAGCATCAATCTTATCACTCAAGGAAGAGGTTTCCTCAACAGAATTTACCTTCTTACCTTGTGGAGCCCTCTCGGTGTGCCACTCAGAATAATTTACCATCATGTTGTTGAAAAGTTTCGTTGTGGCGCCCAAGGTAAGGGACATAAAAGTGCCTCCAGCAGCTGAATCTAATAGGTTTCTTGAAGAAAAATTCAGTCCTGCATAAAAAGTTTGGACAATCATCCAAGTAGTCAGTCCATGAGTGGGACAATTCTTTATCATAGATTTCATTCTTTCCCAAGCTTGAGCAATGTGTTCATTATCGAACTGTCTAAACTTCATAATATCACTACACAAAGTTATAATCTTAGCAGGAGGATAGTATTTTCTAATAAAAGCATCCTTACACTTATCCCAAGAATCAATACTATTTGTAGGCAAAGATAGCAACCAATCCTTAGCTCGTCCTCTTAAAGAGAAAGGAAACAACTTAAGCTTAATAATATTACCATCTACATCCTTATACTTTTGCATCTCACATAGCCCAACAAAATTGTTGAGATGAGCTGCAGCATCATCAGAACTGGCACCGGAAAATTGCTCTTTCATAACAAGATTCAGCAAAGCTGGTTTAATCTCATAAAATTTTGCCTCAGGAGCAGGTGGCGCAATAGGAGTGCAGATAAGATCATTGTTTTTGGTGCTAGTAAAATCACACAACTTGGTGTTCTCAGGAGTACCCATTCTAGCAAAGCTAAAAGCAAACAAATAAAAGTAACAACTATAAGGGAACTATTTTTTTGTATTTTTGATAAAACGACGCAAGTAAAAATAAAATAAAGAAAAACAAAAACAAAGTAAAAGGTTGGGCGTGAGAGACTCCCCTTGCAGGAATCTTCTTTCTCCCCGGCAACGGCGCCAGAAAAATGCTTGATGGTGCAGAGTTAAGGCACCCAGTTGGGAACCCCTAGAGGAAGGTATGAGGAGCACAACTGCAAGTTTCCCTCAGTTGTGAAACCAAGGTTTATCGAACCAGTAGGAGAAAGCCAAACTTCAGAAGGTGATGCTTGCTAGCTTTGCGACACTGTAGACAGCGGCGCCAGAAGAATACTGTCGGCGCGAAGCTTTTCACCAGCAGCAACGTGGAACCTACACACAACACAACGAAGAACTTTGTCCCCAACTTACGATGAGGTTGTCAATCTCACCGGTTTGCTGTAAACAAAGGATTGAGCGTATCGAGTGGTAAAAGGTAATAGTATGCAAGAATGTAAACAGAGCGAGTAAAAGTAAATGGTAATAGCAATGTAAAGGAAATTGGACCGGGGTCCACAGTTCACTAGTGGTGTCTCTCCATAAGATAAATAACAACATGCTGGGTAAACAAATTATAGTTGGGCAATTGATAGAGTAAAGATAACATACATATGTCACGAGGATCACTATGAGATTCACTCTGGGCATTACGACAAAATACATAGACCGCCATTCAATTGCATCTATGACTAAAAATCCACTCGCGGGGAGTCATCCGAGTACCCCTTGAGTATTAAGTTGCAAACAATAGATAATTGCATTAATCAAAGTGCGTAATGTAAACAAAGCAAATGTCCTTGGACACAAGAATGTTGTTTTCTCCCTAGTGGCAACAGCACATCTACAACCTTAGAGGTTTCTGTCACTCCCCCAGATTACTAGAGGCATGAACCCAACTATCGATCATAAATACTCCCTCTTGGAGTCACTAGCATCTACTCGGCCAAGATATCTACTAGCAATGGAAAGCATGAAAGATCATAAACAACATAGAGATAACATAAGATATATAATTCAGCACATCAACTTAACATAGTACCAATACTCATTGGATCCCAACAAACACAACATGTAGAATTACATAAAGATGATCCTGATCATGTAGGGCAGCTCACAAGATCTAAACATGAAGCACATGGCAGAGGAGACAACCATCTAGCTAATGCTATGGACGCGTAGTCCAAGGTAGACTACTCACACATCACTCCGGAGGCGGCCATGGTGGTGGAGAAGGCCTCCGGCAGGGATTCCCCTCTTTAGTAGGGTGCCGGGAAGAGCTCCTGGATCCTCCCGATCTCGCGATGACGACGGCAGTGGCTTGTAGTATGTTTCGTGGAAAAGCAATTCATCCTTTAGGTTTTTCCCGTTGAGGGGAATATATAGGCGAAAGGGCAGCGTTAGGAGGTGGGCCAGCTGGCCTCACCCCCTGGTGGCGCGGGCCAGGGGTGGGCCGCGCCACCCTAGGGTGTGGCTGGCTCCTGGCCCCCTTTTGTCTCATCTTTGGACTTCACGAAGCTTCGGTAAAAATAGAAGGTTTGACTTTTGTTTCGTCCAATTCGGAGAATATTTTCTGTGTAGCTTTTCTGAAACACAAAAACAGCAGAAAACAGGAAACTAGCACTGTGGCATCTCGTTAATAGGTTAGTTCCGGAAAATGCATAAAAATGCCACGAAGTGTAACAACACACAAAGCAAATGGTGTATGAACAAGCATGGATCATCAAAAATTATAGATACGTTTGAGACGTATCACCACTCTGCCTCCTTTAAGTCTTGATAGACAGGAGCACTTGTCCTTCTTTTGCTCACACCACCGCTGCCGCCTCCTTGACAATCTTGCACACCAAGCTTTCTTCTTCAGCTCCGACTCCCCTCCGAGATCCACCTCCGCTCCTTCTCGCGATGGCACCCCACAGGGCTCCTAAGGCGGAGCGGTTTTCTGGGGCAGGGGCACCGGCGCCAGAGGCGCCATTGCTGCATTCCCGCATCAAGGGTGACCGGGAACTCCAAACCATCTGCTAGATGGTCGGCGAAGAGAACAACGAGTGGGGAGCCACTCGCATCTGGCATGGGCGGACGCCACAGCACTGCCTCCCGGCCATGGCCCGACCCTTCTTCCTCTTTTTGGTCTTTGCTGTTATGGTGCCTCCCTTCTCCCCTTTCTTGGTGGCGATTGTGGAGACGTATGGGATTCGGGCGATTCACCTTCATCCCAAATCCGTGGCACTGCTCGCCGTCTTCGCCTACGCTTGTGAGGCATGGGTAGGTATCAAACTGTTAGTGGCGTACTTCTACCACCTCTTCGCCCTTCACTCCTCTGGGTTGAACCAGAGCTCAGGCTGCGTCTCCTTGATGTCTACGCACACGTCTGTTCCCGTAGACAGTGTTGGGCCTCCAAGAGCAGAGGTTTGTAGAACAGTAGCAAGTTTCCCTTAAGTGGATCACCCAAGGTTTATCGAACTCAGGGAGGAGGAGGTCAAAGCTATCCCTCTCAAGCAACCCTGCAATTACGATACAGAAAGTCTCTTGTGTCCCCAACACACCCAATACACTTGTCAGATGTATAGGTGCACTAGTTCGGCGAAGAGATAGTGAAATACAAGTGGTAGTGATGATTATAAGTAGTAAATGTAATATGAAATAAATATCACTGCGAGCAAACATGTAACAAAACTGAAAGAAAACGGTGTGCAATGCTTGGAAACAAGGCCTAGGGATCATACTTCCACTAGTGGACACACTCTCAACAAATACAACATAATTGAACCAATAGATACTATCATCAATATGCAACTCAAAACAATTCTCCAATGGAAAATGAACACTAATCATGCGTAGGGCTACGAAGCACTCCTCAAAGTCCGGATTTCCCCAAACTAGATTGTCCCACATTGTCACCGTGAACGCAGTAGATGGTTCCAACGAACACCAACAATTCATAGAGACATCAACCAAAAAGACACACATAATGTGCACACTATCACCTTCACATCATGATACAAGGTGTCTCCGGAGATTACAATAATAAAGCACGGGAGTAGCATAATAGCATCTACCAATTCAACTAGATACAAAGCTCATGATCACATAAAGATCACATCATGGGAGAGAGAGGTGAACCACATAGCTACCGGTAGAGCCCTCAGCCCCGGGGGAGAACTACTCCCTCCTCATCATAGGAGACAGCCAGGTTGATGGAGATGGCGGTGAGGTCGATGGAGATGGCAGAGATGGCAATGGAGACCGATGGAGATGGCTCCGGGGGCACTTCCCCGTCCCGGCAGGGTGCCAGAACAACTGTCCCCCAAAATTCGTCGGCGGCAGCGGCGGAGCTACGGAACTCTTTCTGGAAATTTGCCGATTGTTTTAGGGTTTTCCGTCGGGAGGCTTCTTATAGGCGAAGGGGCATCGTCAGGAGTGGACCAGGGGGATCTCACCACAGGTGGGTGCGGCCAGGGGCTGGGCCGTGCCCCCTGGTGGTGAGGGTGCCCTCTGGCCCCCTTCCGGCTCCCGTTTGGTCCTCGTCCTTCCTTCGGGCAAAATAGGAGTTTCGGTCTTCGTTTCGTCCAATTCCGAGAATATTTCCTGTGTAGCTTTTCTGAAACACAAAAATAGCAGAAAACAGGGAACTGGCACTGTGGCATCTTGTCAATAGGTTAGTTTCGGAAATCGTATAAAAACGCCATGAAGTGTAAACAAAACATGAAGCAAATGGTGTAAAACAAGCATGGAGCATCAAAAATTATAGATACGTTTGAGACGTATCAAGCATCCCCAAGCTTAATTCCTGCTCGTCCTCGAGTAGGTAAGTGATAACAAAAGAATAATTTTTGAGGTGACATGCACCATCACAATCTTGATCAATGAAGTAAAGCATTGAGTCCTGTGATCAAAGTACTTAAAACATGGGCATGAAAGACATAATCTTGGTAGAAGAAACTTAGCAACCATGTTATAACATGAAAAAGAACACAAACGAGAGATTATGAAAAATGAAACAATGAAAGTCAAATGTGTGTTCAAATCATATGGAAAAACATAGCAAATGGTTTTCAGCTTGTCCTTCATGGAATAACAAAACATAAATGCATAGGACACCTTCAAGTTTAAGAGGGCAACTAGATAAAAATAATTTAAGAACAAGTGAAACCAAAATAATGAATCAATCAATGATAAACTTTGGGACAATGCACATTAAACTCAGAATGACAACTATGCTCTCTTAGAGGGTGCATAAAGGTAGAAGGTGGTGACTCAACATAAAAGTAAAAGAAAGGCCCTTCGCAGAGGGAAGCAGTGATTAAACATGTGCTAGAGCTTTTCATTTGTAAAATAGAGAGATAAAAATTGGGTTTTGAGAGGTGGTTGTCTTTGTCAACGACTGGCAATGGGGTTCTTACTATCTTCCATACAAAAATGAAGCAAGTTTTTGAGAGAGAGATTGACACTTTTGTGCTCTTTTATAAAGCTTGGCACTCCTATCCACCTTTTTTTCCTTTCTCAAACCATGGCTAACCGATTCCATCGGGTGCCCACCAACATTCACATACCATGGAGGAGTGCCTTTTTTCTTTTCTTTTTCTTTCTTTTTGGAATAGAACAATATGGAAGATAGCAAATCCGACCACTATGTCCCTGCTACTCGGTGATGGCGCCAGAAAAGAGCTGGTGGCGTGTAGTTGACGTGGGAGCAGTAAGTCCTTGTGCGTGGTGAATAACCAGCCCGTTGGGAACCCCAAGAGGAAGGTATGATGAGTGTAGCGGCAAGTTTTCCCTCAGTTAAGATACCAAGGTTTATCGAACAGGAGAGGAGAGACAATGACGACTGAAGGTGTTTATGGAACCTGCACACACACAAACAAATACTTTGTTCCCAACTTGCGATGAGGTTGTCAATCTCACCGGTTTGCTTGAAACAAAGGTTATGAGCGTATCGAATGGAAAACAGTAGAGTATGCTAGTAAAGTAAACAGTACGAGAAAAGTAAACAGGTGATTGCAATATGATGTAAATAGGACCGGGGTCCACAGTTCACTAGTGGTGTCTCTCCATAGATAAAATAACACATGCTGGGTAAACAAATTACAGTTGGGCAATTGATAGAATAAAGATAACGTGATATGTCAAGAAGATCACTATGAGAATTACTCTGGGCATTACAACAAAATACATAGACCGCCATCCAACTGCATCTATGACTAATAATCCACTCCCTGGGATATCAATCCGAACACCCTAGAAGTATTAAGTTGCGAACAATAGATAATTGCATTAAGCAAAGTGTGTAATGTAAACAAAGCATATGCCCTTGAGCATATGAATGTTGTTTTCTCCCTAGTAGCAATAGCACATCTACCACCTTAGAGGTTTCTGTCACTCCCCCAGGTGAAATAGAGACATGAACCCACTATCGAGCATAAATACCCCCTCTTGGAGTCACTAGCAACTACTCGGCCAAGATAGCTACTAACAACGGAGAGCATGCAAGATCATAAACAACATAGAGATAACAAAAGATATAATTCGGTACAACAACTTAATCATAAACACCAATATTCATCGGATCCCAACAAACCAAACATGTATAATTACATAACGGTGATCTCAATCATGTATGGCAGCTCATGAGATCTAAACATGAAGCACATAGTGGAGAAGACAACCATCTAGCTACTGCTATGGACCCATAGTCCAAGGTAGACTACTCACTCATCGCTCCGGAGGCAAGCATGGCGATGAAGAAGACCTCCGGTGGCGATTCCCCTCTCCGGCAGGGTGCCGGGAAGAGCTTCTGGACCCTCCCGATCTTCGGGTCGACGGCGGCGGCGGATCGCGATGTGTTCTGGAAAACTGATCGGGTCCTTAGGTTTTTCTCGTTGGGGGGTCTTTATAGGCGAAGGGGCGATGTCAGAGGTGGAGCCAGGCTCCCTCACACATGGGTGGCGCGGCCAGGGGCCTGGGCGCGCCAGCCCTATGTGTGGGGCCCTGGTGGCCCCTCTCCGTCTCTCCTTCGGATCTCTAGAAGCTTCCGGGAAAAATAAGACTTCAGGAACTTGTTTCGTCCAATTCCGGGAATATTCCCTGTGTATCACTTCTGAAACACAAAAACAGCAGAAAATAGGAAACTGGCACTGTGGCACTTCGTTAATAGGTTAGTTCCAGAAAATGCATAAAAGTGCTACTAAGTGTAACGAAACAATAGGCAAATGGTGTAAAACAAGCATGGAGCATCAAAAATTATAGATACGTTTGAGATGTATCAAGCATCCCCAAGCTTAACTCCTGCTCGTCCTCGAGTAGGTAAGTGATAACAAAGAATAATTTTTGAGGTGACATGCACCTACACAATCTTGATCATATATGTAAGCATTGGTGAGCTGGGATCAATAGAACTTAAAACATGGGCATGAAGGTATAATCATGACAATAAGAACTTAGCAACCATGTTGTAAACATGCAAATGAACACAAACAAAAGATCATGGTAATGAAACAATGAAAGTCAAACGTGTGTTCAAATCATAAGGAAAAACATACAAAAGGTTTTCAGCTTGTCCTTCAAAGAGAGCAAAACATAAATGCATAGAACACCTCAAAGTTTAAGAGGGCGACTAGATACAAGTAATTTAAGAACAAGTGAAACCAACAATATGAATCAATCAATGAACTTTGGGACAATGCATATCACACTAAGAATGACAACTATGCTCTCTTAATGGTGCATAAAGAAAGAAGGTGGTGACTCAACATAAAAGTAAAAGAAAGGCCCTTCGCAGAGGGAAGCAGTGATTAAGCATGTGCTAGAGCTTTTCATTTGTAAAACAGAGAGATAAAACTTGATTTTGAGAGGTGGTTGTCTTTGTCAACGACTGGCAATGGGGTTCTTACTATCTTCCATACAAAAATGAAGCAAGTTTTTGAGAGAGAGATTGGCACTTTTGTGCTCTTTTTATAAAGCTTGGCACTCCTCCCCACCTTTTTCCTTTCACATACCATGGCTAACCGATTCCATCGGGTGCCCACCAACATTCACATTCTTTGGAGGAGTGCCTTTTTTCTTTATTTTTTTCTCTTTTTTTTTGGAATAAGCAATATGGAAGATAGCAAATCCGACCACTACGTCCCCATGAGCTAAAAATAGTGTCACAAAACAAGAAGTGTTTTGAAGGTTTTTGAAAGGTAGCACATGAAAATTTTACTTTGGAATGGCTTACAAATACCATGCATAGGAGTTTATAGTGGACACAATGGCAAACTTTGGCTTTTAGGAGTTGGATGCACGAGTAGAGCTCATACTCAGTACAAGGCAAGGGCTAGCAAAAGACTGGGAGCGACCAACTAAGAGAGCAATAATGGCCATAATCATGCAAAGCGACATTAAAAAAAGCATAAGATGGCATCAAAAGTCAAAAACTAAATGATCATGAAGGCTATTGGTGACTTTATAAGAGTCTAACATGTGTGAGCATGCGCCAAGTCAACCCAAATAAAGCATCAAGGAGAAAACCAAAATAATGCTTCCATACAATAAAAACAACGCATGATTTTTTCAAAGGCTCATTAAGCAATCTCAGTTATTTGAGACAAGTCATGCTACAGCAAAACCACTAAGCATAATATCAAAAAGACATCAAGCATGACATGAAAAAGCCTAAGCCACAGTCTACACAAGCTCCTTCTTGTACCACTATTTTGCACAAAGCTTTTCCTCTTTTCCAACACCATTTGAAATTTTGAAAGACACCTCTTTTGATGAAAACCAATAAAGATCAGAGGCAAAAATACACCTTGATGAAAAGATATGACAAGATCTGAACGCGAATCAAGGCGAAAACGAAAACCAAAAGCAGTAGCAGAAAAAGTAGAACACTCGATTTTTAATAAGAGTGAAAACTAGAGCGTTCTTTGCAAATGAAAACAAGCAACTTCTCCAAAAGAAAATTTGTTGGGGTCCAACCATTTATTAGAGCAAACAAACAAACTAAACTAACTAAGAAAACTAAAACAACTGACGCTCCAAGAAAAACACATAGTGCATGAAGCAATAAAAATATAGTGTTTTGAAAGGTGACCTGATTTTTGCCGATGAAGAAGGGGTGCCTCGGGGGCATCCCCAAGCTTTGACGCTTGTACTTCTTGGATATTTCTTGGCGTGATGCATGGGCATCCCCAAGCTTGAGCTTTTGTCCATTCTTCAACTCATCTCATCATTCTCCAATCCCTACACTTGAAAACTTCTTTCATACAAAACTAAACACAATTCTATTAGCAACATTAGTGCAAGCATAAAATATAATCAATCCTCTATTTGCTTCAGGTTTCAACTCAAAACCACCACATATATAGCAAATACTACTGTAGAAACTCCCCAAAAAGTTCCATGATCAAAAGAACTCAAAAGAAAGCGATAAAGTGGCAAACACAAATATTGGCAGAAATCTGTCAAAACTGAACAGCTAACAAAGGTCGAATTTTTGAGGGATTTTCTGTTACTCAAATCAAAAAGTTTTCAACTAAGAAAAGTTTGGATATAACCTGGGGCATATGCACAAGAAATCGCAGGTCCAAAAGATATACAGAGAATTTTCACGAATTTTTACGGTGCAGCACCGAAAACAGTTTCAGGACATCAACATCCCCAAATCTTTACCTTACTCAAATTAGAGGCTTCTCTTGGCACAAAAACAAAATAAACAAGATAAGGAGCGGTCATTACAGCAGTAATGACTTCCAAGATTCAAATAAAAGAAAAATTACTGAAAAAAAAACATTGGGTTATCTCCCAAGAGTGCTTTTCTTTAACGCCTTTGAGCTAGGCGCAGAAAATTGCGAATCAAGTAATATCAAGTGATGAAGTGCTAGGATCAGCACGTGCCTTACATCTCCCTTTCTTACCTTTGCTCTTGACTCTAGGAAAGACATGGCTATTGCAAGGTGGAGAGGTAAATATTATATTGCCTTTTCCCACATCGATAACGGCGCCCAGGAGCTTCAGAATGGATCTTCCAAGTGTGATTTGTCCTTTTCCTACACATTCAATAACAAGATAATCAGTAGATATCATTCTTCCTAGGATTTTTGTAAAGACTCCTTCAGCTATTCCAAGGGGAAATATGGTGGCATTGTTAGTAAGAGAAATTTCTTCTCCTCCCTCAGAAAGCTTCCAAAGGCTCAAAGATTCATAAACATCCTTTGGCATGAGACAAAATTCAGACATAATATCACAACGAGCATGAAAAGTTTCACCACTAATTGTGATTTTTATCGTAGGATACCAACTCGAAGGTTCAGTATTTGTTGGCACATAATCAAAATGCTGGCGCAAAGTATTGTAGCAAGAATTCAAACTAGCAGTGTGAGTCTCAAGAGTATTAAGTCTATTAAAAATGCTCACAAGAGAGGAATCAAAATAGGTTGGCATGCTATAAATTGTAATCAACTTTTTAATAATATTGAAGGCTTGATCTCCATCACAATGAAGGAAATCTCCTTCTGCAGCAGCATCCAGAGCATATCTATAACGAAGAGAAAGTCCAAAGTAAAAGCTACTAAGAAGCAAACTCAAAGTCATTTTAGGTTCAGTTTTTTCATGCCAATCATAAATTCTAGACCAAGCTTCTTTAAAGCTTTCCTCATGTTTCTGCTTAAAGGTAAAGATCATGTCCTCGGGGGACATAGTAGCAACCGAACTAGACATAATAAACTAAAGTAAAGAAGTAACAACTACCAAGGATTCTAATTTTTTGGGGTTTTTGATATAAAAAGCAATGCAGGTAAAATAAATAAAGTAAAGCAAAACAAATAACAAAGTAAAGAATGTGTGTGCGAAGAACTCCCCTCGCAGAAGTCTTCTCTTCCTCCCCGGCAACGGCGCCAGAAAAGAAGCTGCTACTCGCTGATGGCGCCAGAAAAGAGCTGGTGGCGTGTAGTTGACGTGGGAGCAGTAAGTCCTTGTGCGTGGTGAATAACCAGCCCGTTGGGAACCCCAAGAGGAAGGTATGATGAGTGTAGCGGCAAGTTTTCCCTCAGTTAAGATACCAAGGTTTATCGAACAGGAGAGGAGAGACAATGACGACTGAAGGTGTTTATGGAACCTGCACACACACAAACAAATACTTTGTTCCCAACTTGCGATGAGGTTGTCAATCTCACCGGTTTGCTTGAAATAAAGGTTATGAGCGTATCGAGTGGAAAACAGTAGAGTATGCTAGTAAAGTAAACAGTACGAGAAAAGTAAACAGGTGATTGCAATATGATGTAAATAGGACCGGGGTCCACAGTTCACTAGTGGTGTCTCTCCATAGATAAAATAACACATGCTGGGTAAACAAATTACAGTTGGGCAATTGATAGAATAAAGATAACGTGATATGTCAAGAAGATCACTATGAGATTTACTCTGGGCATTACAACAAAATACATAGACCGCCATCCAACTGCATCTATGACTAATAATCCACTCCCTGGGATATCAATCCGAACACCCTAGAAGTATTAAGTTGCGAACAACAGATAATTGCATTAAGCAAAGTGTGTAATGTAAACAAAGCATATGCCCTTGAGCATATGAATGTTGTTTTCTCCCTAGTAGCAACAGCACATCTACCACCTTAGAGGTTTCTGTCACTCCCCCAGGTGAAATAGAGACATGAACCCACTATCGAGCATAAATACCCCCTCTTGGAGTCACTAGCAACTACTCGGCCAAGATAGCTACTAACAACGGAGAGCATGCAAGATCATAAACAACATAGAGATAACAAAAGATATAATTCAGTACAACAACTTAATCATAAACACTAATATTCATCGGATCCCAACAAACCAAACATGTATAATTACATAACGGTGATCTCAATCATGTATGGCAGCTCATGAGATCTAAACATGAAGCACATAGTGGAGAAGACAACCATCTAGCTACTGCTATGGACCCATAGTCCAAGGTAGACTACTCACTCATCGCTCCGGAGGCAAGCATGGCGATGAAGAAGACCTCCGGTGGCGATTCCCCTCTCCGGCAGGGTGCCGGGAAGAGCTTCTGGACCCTCCCGATCTTTGGGTCGACAGCGGCGGTGGATCGCGATGTGTTCTGGAAAACTGATCGGGTCCTTAGGTTTTTCTCGTCGGGGGGTCTTTATAGGCGAAGGGGCGATGTCAGAGGTGGAGCCAGGCTCCCTCACACATGGGTGGCGCGGCCAGGGGCCTGGGCGCGCCAGCCCTATGTGTGGGGCCCTGGTGGTCCCTCTCCGTCTCTCCTTCGGATCTCTGGAAGCTTCCGGGAAAAATAAGACTTCAGGAACTTGTTTCGTCCAATTCCGAGAATATTTCCTGTGTATCACTTCTGAAACACAAAAACAGCAGAAAACAGGAAACTGGCACTGTGGCACTTCGTTAATAGGTTAGTTCCGGAAAATGCATAAAAGTGCTACTAAGTGTAACGAAACAATAGGCAAATGGTGTAAAATAAGCATGGAGCATCAAAAATTATAGATACGTTTGAGACGTATCAGTCCCCATGAGCTGAAATCAGTGTCACAAAATGAGAAGTATTTTGAAGGTTTTTTTAAAGGGATTTCTATTTTCGTGCCCTCGGGTCCTTAGTTGTGCTCAGTTTTCCCCAGCCGCTTAGTTTTTCCTCAGTTTTGCCCAAGCCCTTGTCTGAAACTCTCACAAGGAGCTCGGACGGGAGGAATCCCGTTAAGTTGACCGTTGGTTGGTGCTGGCAAGTGGGGCCGCTGTTGGTGCCCCGCTGTGGACACGCCTCCACTTATCCAGATCATCGTGGGACCCACAACTTGTCCACGTTAGCGCGCCGGACCCACAGCTTACCCAGGTGCCCGTTGCAAAATGGGAGCCCGAGCCAGCCCCGCGCCCGTGCCCGTGCCATTGCTTCCCCCTTCTTTCCCCACGCCCCATTGTTCTTCTTCTCCGCCAGCGGCAGCCCTTCTCCGGCAGGCGGGTGATGTCTAGTTTCTCTTCGACCTCCCGTTCTTCATGGCTGCAGTATGGACCCGTGCCTTTGACAAGATGCCCTGACTGCCCACGCCAAGAGCCTCTGAAGCGGTCGATCTGTAAGACGAACGACAACGGCAACCATAGATGTGAGTTCCTTGCATGCGAGAGCTTGCCATATAGAGAGGGGGATAAGGTTAGATCTCGCTCCAATTGCTCTGTTTTCTCTCGATTTTCTTGTTATTCCCTCGAATTTGGGATTTAGGGTTCACGTTGTTGTTTTCAGATCCTGAAGAAATGCAGGTATTTCGAGTGGATCGATGTGTATGTTCAGAGGCTTAAATTGCAGGAATCAATTGGCGGTATTGGGGAGCGCAATTTGGGAGGGGGGGGTACTTGCTGTAGAGAATGCGGCGGAGAGAGGGGCCGTCCCGATTATGCCTAATGTTCCCAATGCAGAACTGGTGGAAGTGAAGGGAGAACTGAAGAAAATGAACAAGCAGTTAAAGCAGCTGATCGAGTTGAAGAAGCAAGCTAATCTGATGGCTGGTTGTTTTTTTTGTTGTATAATTGCGATCAGATTCTTATCATTGCTTGTCAAGCGCTAGAAGTTGTTACAAGGGATCCCTTGTTACAAATCCATTATTCAGTTACATGTACTTGTAGTTGTTTTCAAAGTTAGTGTGTGTATTCACCGAAATTACCAAAAAATAAGTGTTAGGGAATATAGGAATGCTAAAGATAGTTGATAATTGTTAGAGGGGTGACAAATAATGCATTCACCGAAATCCCACAAATATGTATGTCTCATGTTTATACCAAAATTATACCACTTTTGGGACATTTCAAATAACCAAAACTATATCCCAAACTATATTCCCTAAAAGAAAAGGAATGCTAAAGAAAGTTGATAATTTTTAGAGGGGTGATAAATAATCCATTCACCGAAATCCCACAAATATGCCAATTATGTATGTCTCATGTTTCTACCAAAATTATACCATTTTTGGGCCGTTTCAAATTGCCAAAACTATATTCCCTAAAAGAAAAGGAATGCTAAAGATAGTTGATAATTGTTAGAGGGGTGATAAATAATTCATTCACCGAAATGCCCCAAATATGCCAAACATGTATGTCTCATGTTTCTACCAAAATTATACCACTTTTGGGCCGTTTCAAATTACGAAAACTATATTCCCTAAAAGAAAAGGAATGCTAAAGATAGTTGATAATTGTTAGAGGGGTGATAAATATGTATGTCTCATGTTTCTACCAAAATTATATCACTTTTGGGCCGTTTCAAATTACCAAAACTAAATTCCCTAAAAGAAAAGGAATGCCAAAGATAGTTGATAATTGTTAGAGGGGTGATAAATATGTATGTCTCTTGTTTACCACTTTTTAGTTTAACATTTTTAAATCGTGGAAAATAATGCATAAATAGAGGGAATATAGTTACGTGGCACAATAATCCATAAATGCACACGAATCGACTCCACCAACCGTTGATCCACCGACAGAGAGAGAGAGGGGTGGCCACGAAGAGAGAGAGAGGGGTGGCCACGAAGAGACGGATAGGGGTATACTGCCCGTTAGATCAGTGGATCAACGGTTGGTGGAGTCGATCCGTGTGACAACTGCTCAACCAATCAGGATAAGTTTGGGTTTCTGTGAGCATTTGTGACAGTACTTGAGGGCAAAACTGAGTAGTACTAAGAAACCAAGAGCACGTAAATAGTAAATAGACTAAGGGATTCAAACAAAATAATTACAAAATGAAAAATGCGTGTTTTGTACAATATAATTCATATTGGGCTACATCAAATTATTTGCAATTCAAATATACATGAGTGTGACAATTATGGCCTCATTTAGACAAACTATGTTTTGGGGAAGATGTTTTGCAAAGGGGTTTAAGTGGAAAACCATGCATCTTCATAGCTACTAGTGATTATGAGAAGTGGCAATTTGTGGTAAAACATGATTTATCTATGTTTGTTAAGGTGGCAGGTTGCGTAGGAAGACTCCATGAGTAGGTGCCACTATGTTTTTATTTTTTTGGATTTTTTTGCACATGAAATGACTCAATTAGCTATGTTAATCTTATTTGTTGACTCTCTGTTGACCAGCTACTTGAGGGTAGAACTGAGTATATTGCACTTGCCAGTCTAAGTACTCGAGGGGAAAACTGAGTACATATAAAATTTCTGTATAAGGCCCAAGGGTAGAACTGAGTACACCAAACGTCGAAGGGTTAGCCTCGTGTCGTGGTGCACGCTGCAGCCGTGCATAGCGGACGCGTGTTGCGGTACACCAAACGCCACCTTCGTCTTTATAGAGCCCCTCTTTCTCTCTCTCGATGCTTGCCCACTCTCTCATTCTCACTGCAACCGCCTCTCCTGTCCCATCATCTTCTCCACTTCGCATCGAAAAAACCCCTAAGAAAAAACCCCGACGATGGAGAAGCATGAGATGCCCATTGCCAACGTAGCCGCCGGCGCATCAGCCACCAGCGCATCGGCCGCCGGCGCATCGGCCGCCGCCCCCGTCTAGGCCCCCGTCGCTACTTCCGACGTAGGCGCCGGCGCAATGGCCGCCGCCCCCGTCCAGGCCCCCGTCCAGGCACCCGTCCAGGCCCCCGTCGATTGGGACCTGTACGAAGACCCATATGAACCAGTGCCGTACGTCGCGCCGGCGAACCCCTACGACACCAGCATCGTCGATGACTACCCGGAGGTAACCCTTTGTTCCCTTGTTCTTATGCCATTTCAATCCTTTTGTGTTAGATCTAGCGTTATTAGGGTTCGTCTATTCCTAGTTCAATCCTTTTATGATAGATCTAGCGTTATTAGGGTTAGTCTATTCCTAGTTCAATCCTTTTATGATAGATCTAGCGTTATTATGATAGATCTAGCGTTATTAGTGTCTGTGATTTGCTTTTGTTTAAGATTCGGTTAACTTATGTGAGTAATCAATCCCATCCGGTTAATTTGTGCCGATGATGATGAATATTTGGGCACAAATTGATTCAGGTTTTGGTCTGTGAACAATTGGTGTGTACAAATTTGTTGTGCATGATCTTTGGTTCACTGACCCAAATCCTGGATATAAGTGTGTCCAATGTAACTGAGGCTTCTTTTTTTGTGCCCATATTATCATGCATGATCTTTTGTTCACTCTCTGTTCCATCATCGCTGCAATTGACTCCGTGTTTTTCAATCTTTGGTGCTACGTGACAGGTGCAGAGCAGCGACGTCGGCAGCGACGACGAGTCCTTCCACACCAAGACTCGTCACGTCCTCAGGAGGCTACAGTCCAGCCATTACGATCGCCACTTTGCTCGAGGCGTTTACAGGTGCTCCTTCAGCAACAGGAGGCTCCGCGCCACCGACTTCAACTGCCTGGTGAACCATGCTGAATCCCTTGGCAGTGCCCCTGATGGCGCTAGAGTTCGAACGACCGTGAACGTGCATGCGTTCATGGCCAAACACAAAGCACTTGGGATTCACCTGCGCAGCCTCCAAGCTTAATCCCATGTAAAATATAGCTTATGTTGGATCTAGGGATCGGTAGTACTATTGGATCTGTCCTGAATATATATATATATGTTATGTTGGCTGCTGTATGCAGCTTATCCTATATTTTCTCGATTTATTATGCTGCTGTGATTTTATCCTCTACTAGCTTCTAGATTTGCTACTAGATTTGTTAACATATTGGGCAAAAAACGAGGGCCAAAAGGCAACAATCATTAAAGAAAGACAGAAATAGAAGCTTCTCTAGATTTGATACTAATTTGGTGAAAAGAGAGAGAACTGTTACAGAGAGAGAGGGGAAAAAGACGCTCTGAAAAATGCCAATTTGGGCCGAGAGAGACAAAACCGAGCTCTCACGTACAACCAAATGCGGTCTCATCCTGTCCCACACGGTCCCGTTCTACCAGCCCCACGCGACGCGGCCCCACATGACACGGCCCCACACGTCAGCACGGAATGGTCAACTAAACGGCAACCCTCCCGTCCGAGCGTCTGCGAGGGGTTTCAAACTAGAGCGAGGGGAAAACTGAGGAAAAGTTAAGCGGCTGGGAAAAACTGAGTACAACTAACGACCCAGGGGCACGAAAATAGAAATCCCTTTTTTAAAAGGTAGCACATGAAAATTTACTTGGAATGGCTTGCAAATACCATGCATAGGAATTTATAGTGGACACTTGGAATAACTTTGTTTTTCGAAGTTGGATGCACGAGTAGAGCTCATACTCAGTACAAAATGAGGGCTAGCAACAGACTGGGAGCGACCAACTAAGAGAGCAATAACGTCCATAATCATGCATAGCGACAAAACATCATTAAAAGAAGCATAAAATAGCATCACAAGTCAAAAACCAAATGATCATAGAGGCTTATGGCGACTTTGTATGAGTCAAACATGTTGTAAGCATGCGCCAAGTCAACCCAAATAAAGCATCAAGGAGAAAACCAAATTAATGCTTCCAAATAATAAAAACAACGCATGATTTTTTCAAAGGCTCATTAAGCAATCTCAGTCATTTGAGACAAGTCATGCTACAAAAAAATCACTAAGCATACTATCAAAATGCAATCAAGCATGGCATGCAAAAGTTTAAGCCGCAGTCTAAACAAGTTCCTTTTTGTACCACTTTTTTGCATGAAACTTTTTCTCTTTTCCAACACCATTCAAACCTTTTCGAAACAAATCTTTTGATGAATACCAACATAGACCAGAGGTCAAAATTCACCTTGATGCACAGATAAAACAAGATCTGAACAAAAAAATCAAGGCAAAAAACAAAAGCTAAACGCAGTAGCAGAAAAAGAAAACACTCGTTGAACGATAAGAGTGAAAACTAGAGTGTTCTTGGAAAATGAAAAACGGAATAAGTCTCTATCCAAAACAACATGATGTGATCAAACTTTTTATTGTAGCAAACAAAACAAAAGAAAACTGAAAGCAAAAACAAGTGACGCTCCAAGAAAAACGCATAAAATATGAAGCAATAAAAATATAGTGTGTTGAAAGGTGACCTGATTTTTGCCGATGAAGAAGGGGTGCCTCGGGGGCATCCCCAAGCTTTGACGCTTGTACCTCTTGGATATTTCTTGGGGTGACATGGGCATCCCCAAGCTTGAGCTTTTGTCCATTCTTCATCTCGTCTCATCATTCTCCAATGCCTACACTTGAAAACTTCCTTCATACAAAACTTCACACAATTCTATTAGCAACATTAGTGTAAGCATAATAATAAATTAACTCTTTTTTGGTTCAGGTTTCAACTCAAAACCACCACATATATATCATATACTACTGTAGCAACTTCCCCAAAAGTTCCGTGATCAAAAGAACTCAAAAAGAAAGCGATCGGGAGGCAAACACAAATAGTGGCAGAAATCTGTCAAAACAGAGCAGCTGACAAAGGTCGATTTTTTAGAGGGTTTTCTGTTGCTCAAATCAAAAAGTGAAAACTAATGAAAGTTTGGATATAACCTGGGGCATATGCACAAGAAATCTCAGGTCAAAAAGATATTCTGAGAATTTTCATGAATGTTTACGGTGC
Source organism: Dactylis glomerata (assembly GCA_007115705.1). Lineage (NCBI taxonomy): Eukaryota > Viridiplantae > Streptophyta > Magnoliopsida > Poales > Poaceae > Dactylis > Dactylis glomerata. The sequence goes on from QXEO01001432.1 coordinate 258,737, forward strand.
AGCACCGAAATCTGTTTCAGGACAGCAACTTCCCCAAATCTTACCTCACTCAAATTAGAGGTTTCTCTTGGCACAAAAACAAAATAAAAATGATAAGGAGAGGTCATTACAGTAGTAATAACTTCCAAGACTCAAATAAAAGAAAAAGTACTGAAAAGTAAAACATTGGGTTATCTCCCAAAAGTGCTTTTCTTTAACGCCTTTGAGCTAGGCGCAGTAATTCGAAAAGATGCTCATGTAAGTGCCATAAAAGAGCTTAAGGAAAAGGCGCTATAAAGGAAATTGAAGCAAGAGAGAGCATCAAAAAGAAAATATAAAACGCATTTAAATCTAAACCACTTCCTATGCATAGGAATCTTGTAAGAAAATAAATCAACGAGGCACATAGTAGCAAACATGGATAGATAAAACAAGTGCAACTTCAAGATTTGCAACATAGAGAGGGGAAACTTAATATTGTTGAGATCCATCACACCATGTTTCCCTCTATCATAATAACCTTCAGTAGCATCATGAATAGAACTAACATAACTATCACATAAAGCATCCCTATCATGAGCCACATGCATAAAAGAATTAATACTCCCCACATGAACAATCGTAGTAGGAGCAGATTCAACATAATAATTAGTCTCATCACCATAATCATCAAAAACAAGAGGCATATTGTAATCATAACTAATTTTCTCCTCAAAAGTAGGTGAATTGGAAATATTATACTCATCATTGTAACCATCATAAAACTAGAGGTTTAGTATCATCATAAGCGAGAGAACAACTGTTTTGCAAAGCATATTCATCAAACATATCATCATAAGAAGGAACATGGATAGTACTAATGGTGCAACAATTATTAACCTCATAATTTTCAGAATTGGTAACAAAAAGATTTTCAATATCAAAAGTAGAGTGCTTTTCCCAATCATGATCACTAACATAGGTAACAGGCATAAAAACATCATCAAGATCAGAATTATCATAATCTATAATAGGAGCGACATGCTTAGGGGAAGATACCGTTTCCTCTCTCCTTTTACTCCTCTTCTTCTTCTTCTTACTCTTCTTACTCTCTCCTTTAGGAGGGAGAGACTTGAAAGGTATTTTCTCCACATAATCTGGTTTGCTGACAGAAACAACAGAAGAAACTTTGGAGGATTCCTCCTTTTTGTTAATAAGATAGAAACAAAAATCATCCCTGTCAAATTTGGGTAAAGCATCCTCTTTTATAACATTTTGTATGTAAGTATTTGCGAAGCAATCCTTAACACAATAGAGATGACAACCACAAAGGGTGCTATTAATATCAAGAGCACTCATATCTACCAAAGAAGTCTTTCTAGATATCTCTTCACACCCCAAAAATAAAGTAAGCTCATCATGCTGATTGAGAGTGATCTTGTCATCACAATACAAGCTTGCGGTACTCATTCGATTATTATTAGGGCCTGGGCATTGAAAATTAAAATGACCCTTTTCATGGCAAAGCTCACAAAGAAAAGGATAAAGCTCACAAACCTTTTCACCAAGCTTATCTAGAGCCTTCTGCCACATCGGGTTTCTTCATTCCTGTGGTGGATACAATAATCTTCTTTGTTGTGACTCTGTTCACAAGGTCTAAGTACTCCACAAAAATTAACATGCTTATAAGAAGTAGTACTTTCAGAAATTTGAGCATGCTTATTGCAATCATCAATATCAATATCACTTTCTATGCAAGTGTCTTTAAAAGGTTCATGATACACATCCCCATTTCCTTTGGGAACATTAATATGGGAAGCAAAGGCTCTAAAACAATCAACCATAATTTGAGGATCAAGACCATATTTAGCACTAAGCTCTTGAAAATCAGCAGTTTCAGTGAAAGACTTAATGCAATCATGCTCGTAATTTATACCTTATCCTTTACCTTTATTGCTATCCCAATCTTCAATATTGTTTTGAATTGTTTCAAGAAGATTCCACTTGACGTCAACATCCTTGCTTGTGAAAGACCCATCAAAGCATGCATCTACATAGTCCTTGTAATATCCTGAAAGCCTTGCATAAAAATTATTAATAACAATATTACGGGAAAGATCATGAATAGGACATTTGAGCATTAGTGACTTCAATCTTCCCCATGCTTGGGCAATGCTTTCTCCCTCATGCGGATGCAAATTATAAATATAATTCCTATCTTTATAAACTTCACTAGAAGGATAGAATTTAGAATAAAAGAGAGGTACAATTTCCTCCCAATCAAGGCAAAAATCGAAAGCTAAACGCAGTTCTAGAAAAAGAGAACACTCGTTGAAACGATAAGAGTGAAAAATGGAGTGTTCTTGGCAAATGAAAAGCAAGGCAACTTCTCCAAAAGAAATTTGTTGGGGTCCAACCATTTATTGTAGCAAACAAAACTAAACTAAACTGAAAACTAAAAACAACTGACGCTCCAAGAAAAACGCATAATGCATGAAGCAATAAAAATATAGTGTCTGGAAAGGTGACCTGATTTTTGCCGATGAAGAAGGGGTGCCTCGGGGGCATCCCCAAGCTTTGACGCTTGTACTGTTGGAATTATGCCCTAGAGGCAATAATAAAGATGTTATTATTATAATTCTTGTTCATGATAATGTTTATATTCCATGCTAGAATTGTATTAAGCGGAAACTTTAATACTTGTGTGGTTTATGAACAACACCGTGTCCCTAGTACGCCTCTATGGACTAGCTCATTGATTAATGGTGGTTAAGGTTTCCTAACCATAGACATGAGTTGTCAATTAATAATGAGATCATGTCATTAGGAGAATGATGTGATGGACAGACCCAAATAAAGCAGAGCAATTAGATCGTGTCATTGTGTTCATCTTTGCGAAGCTTTTTCCTATGTCAAGTATTGTGTTCCTTAGACCATGAGATAATACAACTCCCTGGTATCGGAAGAAAGCTTTGAGGTCATCAAACGTCATCCTATGTGAGGGTGATCATAAAGGTGTCTCTCAGGTGATCGGAAAGTACTTGTTGGGTTGTATGTATCGAGATGGAATTTGTCCCTCCCGAGTCGGAGAGATATACTTCGGGCCCACTCGGTAATCGATATCAACACCGCTTGCAAGCACGTGGTTAAGGAGTTAATCACAAAGTGATATCGGATTACGGAACGAGTAAAGTACTTGCTGTGAACGAGATTGAACTAGGTATGCCGATACCGACGATCGAATCTCGGGCAAGTAAAATATTGCGTGACGAAGGGAATACATATACGGGATTAATTGAATCCTGGCATCGTGGTTCATCCGATATGATCATCGATGAATATGTGGGAGTCAATATGGGTTTCCAGATCCCGCTGTTGATTATTGATAGAAGATCATGTCTGCATATTCTCGAACCCGTAGGGTCACACACTTAACGTGCATCGACGCTAGGATAGAATGGATAATTGGTTTATGAATTTTTGTTCGGAGTCTCGGATAAGATCCAGGACATCACGAGAGGTTCCGAAATGGTCTGGAGAATAAGATTCATATAAAGGAAAGCAGTTTTTGGATTCTGGAATTGTTTCAGAGTTTATCGGTATTGTACCGGAAGGTTCTAGAAGGTTCTGGAGTGGGACCAACGTGGGCCCACTTGTCGGAGGCCTGCATGGGCCTAAGGGGAAGTGTCCTGGCCACTTTGGGCTAGGCGCACAAGGCCCCTAAGGCCCAGCCGGCCAGCCCTTAGGGGAAACCCTAAGGGAACCTTCCAGAAGAGGGGGGGGAAGACTTGCCCCCTACTCTTCCCCCTTGGCCGCCACCCTAGGGCTTGGAGGAGGGGCCAAGGCAGCCGGCCAGCCCCCCATATAAGGAGGGGCTGGGGCGCAGCCCCCTCCCACTCCAACCCCAGCCGCCGGCCAACTGCTGCCCCTCCACCTCTCTCTCTCGCGACTGTGCGTAGGCGAAGCCCTACCGCAGAATCTCTCCACCATAAGCACCACGCCATCGTGCTGCAGATCCAATCTATCTCTCCACCATACTTGCTGGACCAAGGAAGGAGGAGACGTCGCTGCACCATACGTGTGCATCTCTCGGAGGCGCCACCACTTGCGGCGTAGGATCGGATCGGATCGCGGGGAGGAGACGGCTAGTACGACTACATCATCCACGTTCTGTTGAACGTTTCCGCTGTGCGATTTCTTCAAGGGTATGAAGATCTCATCTACCTCTCTCATTGATTACATCTCCTAGATTAGATCTTGGCTTTCTTGTTCGCATCCGTAGGAATTTTTTTGATTTACTATGCTGTGAAACCCTTCAGTGGTATCAGAGCTAGATCTATGCGTAGATGTGTTTCATGAGTAGAACGCAACATGCTTGTTGTGGGCGTTGATGTTTTCTGTTGCAAACCTCTTTGTTTTGTATTTCTTATGGCGTGGCATAGTGAGATCGAAGCGGTCCAGGCCAACTTTACGCGACCTCGTTCGCGAGACCGGCTCCGCACTTGACGTGTGGCTTGTTCCATACATGCGGCTGGTGGATGCCAGTTTCTCTCACTATAGTAGTCATGAGATTTACAATGAATGTTAGCAACCATAATATCACCGTTGTGGCTTTTCGTAGGTAAGAATCATTCTTAACTTGTTACTCCCATAAGCCACGTAAAACTTGCAACAACAAAGTAGAGGCGTCTAACTTGTTTTTGCAGGGAGTGTTTTGTGATATGGTATGGTCCAAGACATGATGTGTATGAATTGAGATGTATGCGATGATCATGTTTTGTAATCTTTCACGACTTGCATGTCGATGAGTTCACAACCGGCAGGAGCCATATGGTTGTCTTTATAATTGTGTATGACCTGCGTGTCAACTTCTTATACGCCATGTAATAGCTTTACTTTATCGCTAAGTAGTTAGCAATAGTTGTAGTTGCTATTCGTGGTGGAGGCAATCATGGTGGAGTGATGGAGATCATGCTGGCGCGCACAAGATGGAGATCATGGCGCGGAGATTGGCTATACCATGTCACATAAAATTATATGCATGTGATGTTTATCCTTTTATGTATCTTATTATGCTTAGTTCGCGATGGTAGCATTATAAGATGATTCCTCACTTAAAGATCAAGATAAAATTGTGTTCTCCCCTCGTATGCGCCGTTGCGAAAGTTCGTCGTTTTCAAGCATCTCGTGATGATCGGGTGCTATAAACTCTATGTTCACATACAACGGGTGCAAGCCAGTTTTGCACATGCGGAGATACTTGGGTTTGACTTGACGAGCCTAGCATGTACAGACATGGCCTCGGAACACACGAACCGAAAGGTTAAACATGAGTCATATGAATGATATGATTGACACTTAGTTGTCCACCATTGAAACCACATCTCTTCTCATGAAGATCGGATTAGGTGTGGTGAATTTGGATCGTGTTCACTAAACAACTTGAGGAATGTTGAATTTAGTGGGAGTTCATCTAGTAATTTGATTAAGTTGAACTAGTTATCATGAACATAGTCTAAATTGTACTTGCAAATTTTGTAGATCAAATGGCTAAGTCCAACTTCAACTTCAACATTTTTGCTGAGAAAGAAAAGCTTAAGAACAATGGGTCTAACTTCACCAACTGGTTCCGCAATCTGAGAATCATTATCGCTGGCGGACAAAAAGCCTATGTACTTGAGAAAGCGCTAGGTGACACCCCTGCTACTAATGCGCCGGCTGATGAAAAAGTTGTTTATCAGTCACGCAAAGATGATTATGGAGTGATTAAGAGTACCATGTTGTTTGCTATGGAACCGGAACTTCAAAATCGTTTTGAGGAGTTCGACGGGCCTTTTGAGATACTTGAGGAACTGAAAACCATGTTTCAGACTCAAGCCCGTTCTAAGAGATATGCGATCTCTAAGAAGTTCTTTAACTGCAAGATGGAGGAAGGGAGTTCCGTTAGTGAGCACACCATTAAGATCTCGGGCTACACTCAACGCCTTTAGCAACTGGACTGCAAGATTCCAGAAGAGCTCAAGATTGACAGAGTTCTGCAATCACTCCCTCCTAGCTACAAAGGCTTTGTAGTTACTCACAATCAAATTGGTTCCACTGATACGATCACTGAGCTCTTCGCTAAGCTGAAAGCTGCGGAGGTGGATATCAAAAAGGATAATCATGTGTTGATGGTCAAAAAGACCACTAGCTTCAAGAAAGCTAAGGGTGCAAAGGGATCCTTCAAGAAAGGCAGCGGCAAGCGCGTTGCCCCTGCTAAGAAGAAGCTCAAGTCTGGACCTAAGACGGACACTGAGTGCTTCTATTGCAAGGACAAGGGTCACTGGAAGCGCAACTGTCCGAAGTACTTAGCGGACAAGAAGGCTGGCACCATTAAAGGTATATTTGATATACATGTTATTGATGTTTACCTTACTAGCGCTCGTTGTAGTGCCTGGGTATATGATACTGGTTCAGTTGCTAATATTTGTAACTCGAAACAGGAGCTACGGAATAGACGGCGGCTAGCAAGGGATGAGGTGACGATGCGCGTTGGCAATGGATCAAAAGTTGATGTGATGGCCGTCGGCACGCTCTCCTTAGTTTTACCTTCGGGATTAGTTTTAAACCTTAATAAGTGTTATTATGTGCCTGCGTTGAGCATGAACATTATATCTGGATCGTGTTTATTGCAAGACGGTTATTCATTTAAATCTGAGAATAATGGTTGTTCTATTTATATGAATAACATCTTTTATGGTCATGCACCTGTTGTGAATGGTTTATTTCTTCTGAATCTCGAAAGCAATGAAACACACATCCATAACATTGAGGCTAAAAGATGCAAAGTAGATAGTGATAATCCAACTTATTTGTGGCACTGCCGTCTAGGTCATATTGGTGTAAAACGCATGAAGAAACTCCATTCTGATGGACTTTTGGAGTCTCTTGATTTTGAATCATTTGACACGTGCGAACCATGCCTCATGGGCAAGATGATCAAAACCCCGTTCTCCGGAATAATGGAGCGAGCAACGGACTTATTGGAAATCATACATACCGATGTGTGCGGACCAATGAGTGTTTCGACGCGCGGTGGATATCGCTATTTTCTCATTTTTACTGATGACTTAAGTAGATATGGGTATATCTATTTAATGAAACATAAATCTGAAACGTTTGAAAAGTTCAAAGAATTTCAGAACGAAGTGGAAAACCATCGTAACAGGAAAATTAAATTTCTGCGATCCGATCGTGGAGGTGAGTATTTGAGTTATGATTTTCTCACGCATCTTAAAGCAAGCGGAATCGTTTCGCAACTCACGCCACCCAGAACACCACAGCGCAATGGTATGTCTGAACGCCGGAATCGAACTCTATTAGATATGGTGCGATCAATGATGTCTCTTACAGATTTGCCGTTATCATTTTGGGGTTATGCATTAGAAACCGCAGCATTCACTTTAAATAGGGCACCATCTAAATCCGTTGAGATGACGTCGTATGAACTATGGTTTGGTGCTAAACCTAAGTTGTCGTTTCTTAAAGTTTGGGGATGCGAAGCTTACGTCAAGAAGTTGATGCCGGACAAGCTCGAACCCAAAGCGGAGAAATGCGTCTTCATAGGATACCCTAAGGAAACAATTGGGTATACCTTCTACCATAGATCCGAAGGCAAAGTCTTTGTTGCTAAGAACAGATCCTTTCTTGAGAAGGAGTTTCTCTCGAAAGAAGTGAGTGGGAGGAAGGTAGAGCTAGACGAGGTTATTGAACCTTCTCTCGAGTTGGAGAGTAGCGCAGCACCTGAAGTTGTTCCGGTGCCGTCTGCACCAACAAGAGAGGAAGCTAATGATGAGGATCATGAAACTTCAAACGATGCTACTAATGAACTTCGCAGGTCAACAAGGTCACGTACCACTCCTGAATGGTACGGCAACCCTGTCTTAACCGTCTTGTTGTTAGACAACAGTGAACCTGCGAACTATGAGGAAGCAATGATGAGCCCAGACTCTGAGAAATGGCTAGAGGCAATGAAATCCGAATTGGGATCCATGAGCGAAAACCAAGTATAGACTTTGGTGGACCCTCCTAGCGACCGTAAGGCCGTTGAGTGCAAATGGATTTTCAAGAAGAAAACGGACGCGGATGGTAATGTTACTGTCTATAAAGCTCGGCTTGTCGCAAAAGGTTTTCGGCAAGTTCAAGGTGTTGACTACGATGAGACTTTCTCTCCCGTAGCGATGTTTAAGTCCATTCGGATTTTATTAGCAATTGTTGCGTTTCATGATTATGAAATATGGCAGATGGATGTCAAGACTGCGTTCCTCAATGGCAACATTGATGAAGAGTTGTATATGATGCAGCCCGAGGGTTTTGTCGATCCTAAGGATGCTAATAAAGTGTGCAAACTTCAGCGTTCCATTTATGGACTGAAGCAAGCATCTCGGAGTTGGAACCTTCGTTTTGATCAAGTGATCAAGAGTTTTGGATTTGTTCCAAATTGCTACAAAGCTTGTATCTACAAGAAAGTGAGTGGGAGCTAGGTGACATTTTTAGTACTATATGTGGATGACATATTGATTATTGGAAATGACATCGGCATGCTTAACGATGTGAAGAGTTATTTGAATAAATGTTTTTCAATGAAAGACCTAGGAGAAGCTGCTTATATATTAGGCATCAAAATCTATAGAGATAGAGATAGACGCCTAATAGCTTTAAGCCAAAGTACATACCTGGACAAAGTTCTGAAGAGGTTCAGAATGGATAAAGCAAAGAAAGGTTCATTGCCCACGTTGTCAGGTAAGATATTGAGCAAGGCTCAGTGTCCAGCTACGGTAAAAGATAGAGATACTATGAGCAAAGTGCCATATGCCTCGGCCATAGGTTCTATCATGTATGCCATGCTATGTACTAGACCGGATGTGTCCAATGCTCTTAGTTTGACGAGTAGATACCAAAGTGATCCAGGAGTGGAACACTGGACAACCGTAAAGAACATCCTAAAGTATTTAAATAGGACTAAAGAAATGTTCTTGGTCTATGGAGGTGATGAGGAGCTCGTCGTAAAAGGTTACGTCGATGCTAGTTTCGACACCGACCCGGATGATTCTAAATCTCAGACAGGATAGGTTTATATTTTGAATGGTGGAGCTATGAGCTGGAGAAGCTGCAAGCATAGCATGATCGCGGGATCTACAACAGAAGGGGAATACATGGCTGCTTCGGAAGCATCAAGTGAAGGAGTTTGGATCAGGAACTTCATCACTGAGCTTGGTGTGGTTCCAAATGCCTTGGACCCACTGGAGATATTGTGTGACAACACTGGCGCCATAGCACTGGCTAAGGAACCAAGATATCATCCAAAGACCAAGCACATCAACCGCCGGTTCCATATAATTCGAGATTATATAGCAGATGGAAATCTGAAGATTAGCAAAGTACATATGGATCTGAATATCGCAGACCCGTTGACTAAACCTCTTCCACGAGCAAAACATGACCAGCACCTTAATGCCATGGGTGTTAGATTGTTGCCAGATGTAAACTAGATTATTGACTCTAGTGCAACTGGGAGACTGTTGGAATTATGCCCTAGAGGCAATAATAAAGATGTTATTATTATAATTCTTGTTCATGATAATGTTTATATTCCATGCTAGAATTGTATTAAGCGGAAACTTTAATACTTGTGTGGTTTATGAACAACACCGTGTCCCTAGTACGCCTCTATGTACTAGCTCATTGATTAATGATGGTTAAGGTTTCCTAACCATAGACATGAGTTGTCAATTAATAATGAGATCATGTCATTAGGAGAATGATGTGATGGACAGACCCAAATAAAGCAGAGCAATTAGATCGTGTCATTGTGTTCATCTTTGCGAAGCTTTTTCCTATGTCAAGTATTGTGTTCCTTAGACCATGAGATAATACAACTCCCTGGTATCGGAAGAAAGCTTTGAGGTCATCAAACGTCATCCTATGTGAGGGTGATCATAAAGGTGTCTCTCAGATGATCGGAAAGTACTTGTTGGGTTGTATTTATCGAGATGGAATTTGTCCCTCCCGAGTCGGAGAGATATACTTTGGGCCCACTCGGTAATCGATATCAACACCGCTTGCAAGCACGTGGTTAAGGAGTTAATCACAAAGTGATATCGGATTACGGAACGAGTAAAGTACTTGCTGTGAACGAGATTGAACTAGGTATGCCGATACCGACGATCGAATCTCGGGCAAGTAAAATATCGCGTGACGAAGGGAATACATATACGGGATTAATTGAATCCTGGCATCGTGGTTCATCCGATATGATCATCGATGAATATGTGGGAGTCAATATGGGTTTCCAGATCCCGCTGTTGATTATTGATAGAAGATCATGTCTGCATATTCTCGAACCCGTAGGGTCACACACTTAACGTGCATCGACGCTAGGATAGAATGGATAATTGGTTTATGATTTTTTGTTCGGAGTCTCGGATAAGATCCAGGACATCACGAGAGGTTTCGGAATGGTCCGGAGAATAAGATTCATATAAAGGAAAGCAGTTTTTGGATTCCGGAATCGTTTCAGAGTTTATCGGTATTGTACCGGAAGGTTCTAGAAGGTTCCGGAGTGGGACCAACATGGGCCCACTTGTCGGAGGCCTGCATGGGCCTAAGGGGAAGTGTCCTGGCCACTTTGGGCCAGGCGCACAAGGCCCCTAAGGCCCAGCCGGCCAGCCCTTAGGGGAAACCCTAAGGGAACCTTCCAGAAGAGAGGGGGAAGACTTGCCCCCTACTCTTCCCCCTTGGCCGCCGCCCTAGGGCTTGGAGGAGGGGCCAAGGCAGCCGGCCAGCCCCCCATATAAGGAGGGGCTGGGGTGCAGCCCCCTCCCACTGCAACCCCAGCCGCCGGCCAACTGCTGCCCCTCCACCTCTCTCTCTCGCGACTGTGCGTAGGCGAAGCCCTGCCGCAGAAACTCTCCACCATAAGCACCACGCCGTCGTGCTGCAGATCCAATCTATCTCTCCACCATACTTGCTGGACCAAGGAAGGAGGAGACGTCGCTGCACTGTACGTGTGCATCTCTCGGAGGCGCCGCCACTTGCGGCGTAGGATCGGATCAGATCGCGGGGAGGAGACGGCTAGTACGACTACATCATCCACGTTCTGTTGAACGTTTCCGCTGTGCGATTTCTTCAAGGGTATGAAGATCTCATCTACCTTTCTCGTTGATTACATCTCCTAGATTAGATCTTGGCTTTCTTGTTCGCATCCGTAGGAAATTTTTTGATTTACTATGCTGCGAAACCCGTCATGTACTTCATGGATATTTCTTGGGGTGATGCATGGGCATCCCCAAGCTTGAGATTTTGTCCATTCTTCAACTCATCTCATCACTCTCCGATCCCTACACTTGAAAACTTCCTTCATACAAAACTAAACACAAATCTATTAGCAACATTAGTGTAAGCATAACATAGAATTAACCCTTTTTGCTTCAGGTTTCAACTCAAAACCACCACATATAAATCATATACTACTGTAGTAACTTCCCCAAAAGTTCCGTGATCAAAAGAACTAAAAAAGAAAGCGATAAAGCGGCAAACACAAATATTGGCAGAAATCTGTCAAAACAGAACAGCTGACAAATGTCAAATTTTTAGAGGGTTTTCTATTGCTCAAATCAAAAAGTGTGCAACTAATGAAAGTTTGGATATAACCTGGGGCATATTCACAAGAAATCGCAGGTCCAAAAGATATACATAGAATTTTCACGAATTTTAACGGTTCAACACCGAAAACTGTTTCAGGACAGCAACATCCCCAAATCTTACCTCACTCAAATTAGAGGCTTCTCTTGGCACAAAAACGAAATAAAAAGGATAAGGAGAGGTTATTACAGTAGTAATAACTTCCAAGACTCAAATAAAAGAAAAATAACTGAAAGTAAAACATTGGGTTATCTCCCAAGAGTGATTTTCTTTAACGCTTTTGAGCTAGGCGCAGAAAATGTGAATCAAGTAATATCAAGTGATGAAGTGCTAGGATCAGCGGGTGCCTTACGTCTTCCTTTCTTACCTTTGCTCTTGACTCTAGGAAACATGTGGCTATTGCAAGGTGGAGAGATAAATCTTATGTTGCCTTTTCCCACATCTATATCGGCGCCCAGGAGCTTCAGTAGGGATCTTCCAAGTGTGATTTGTCCTTTTCCTACACATTCAATAAAAGATAATCAGTAGATATCATTCTTCCTAGGACTTCTGTAAAAACTCCTTCAGCTATTCCAACGGGAAATATAGTGGCATTATTAGTAAGGGAAATTCCTTCTCCCCCCTCAGAAAGCTTCCAAAGACTCAAAGATTCATAAACATCCTTTGGCATAAGACAAAATTCAGACATAATATCACAACGAGCATGAAAAGTTTCACCACCAATGGTGATTTTTACCGTAGGATACCAACTCGAAGGTTCAGAATTTATTGGCACATAATCAAAATGCTGGCGCAAAGTATTGTAGCAAGTATTCAAACTAGCAGTGCGAGTCTCAAGAGTATCAAGTCTATTAAAAATACACACAAGAGAGGAATCAAAATAGGTTGGCATGCTAGAAATTGTAATCAACTTCTTTATAATATTGAAGGCTTGATCTCCATCACAATGAAGTAAATCTCCTTCTGCAGTAGCATCCAAAGCATATCTATAACGAAGAGCAAGTCCAAAGTAAAAGCAACTAAGAAGCAAACTCAAGGTCATTTTCGGTTCAGTCTTTCCATGCCAATCATAAATTCTAGACCAAGCTTCTTTAAAAGTTTCCTCATCCTTTTGTTTAAAAGTGAAAATCATATCCTCGAGCGACATAGTAGTAGCAACTGAACTAGACATAATAAACAACTACAAAGGATTCTAATTTTTTTGGGTTTTTCATAAAACGATGCAAGTAAAAATAAAGTAAAGCAAAACTTAAAACAAAGTAAAGGATGTGCGTGCGAAAACTCCCCTTGCAGAAGTCTTCTTCTTCCTCCCCGGCAACGGCGCCAGAAAAGAGCTGGTGCCTAGTTGACGAGGGAGCTTCTTCTTCTTCTTCAATCCCTGGCAACATCGCCAGAAAAGAGCTTGATGCGGTACGGTATTGATATCTTTTCACCGTCCAGTTGGGAACCCCAAGAGGAAGGTATGATGAATATAGCAGCAAGGTTTTCCCTCAGTTAAGAAACCAAGGAATGTCGATCAGGAGAGGAAGGAGCCAATACGACTGAAGGTGATGCCCACTAGCTTGTGACAGCTCCGGACAATTTATAGGGCGCCTCGTCCGAGCTTTGCTTTGCGAGCGGCAACGTGGAACCTGCACACAACACAACTAAATACTTTGCTCCCAACTTACGATGAGGTTGTCAATCTCACCGGTTTGCTGTAAACAAAGGAATGAGCGTATCGAGTGGAAAATAGTAATAGTATGTGAGTAAAGTAAACAGTGCAAGTAAAGTAAACAGGTGATAGCAATATAAAGGAAATAGGACCGGGGTCCACAGTTCACTAGTGGTGTCTCTCCATAAGATAAAATAATACATGCTGGGTAAATAAATTACAGTTGGGCAATTGATAGAATAATGACAACGTGCATACAATGAGAGGATCACTATGAGATTTACTCTGGGCATTACAACAAGATACATAGACCGCCATCCAACTGCATCTATAACTAATAATCCACTTGTGGCGAATCAATCCGAGAACTCCACAAGCATTAAGTTGTGAACAACAGATAATTGCATTAAGCAAAGTGTGTAATGTAAACAAAGCATATGCCCTCGAGCATATGAATTTTGTTTTCCCTCTAGTAGCAATAGCACATCTACAACCTTAGAGGTTTCTGTCACTCCCCCAGATTAAGTAGAGGCATGAACCCACTATCGAGCATAAATACCCCCTCTTGGAGTCACTAGCAACTACTCGGCCAAGATAGCTACTAACAATGGAGAGCATGCAAGATCATAAACAACATAGAGATAACATAAGATAAATTTCAGTACATCAACTCAATCATAACACCAATATTCATCGGATCCCAACAAACCAAACATGTAGAATTACATAACGGTGATCTCAATCATGTAAGGCAGCTCATGAGATCTAAACATGAAGCACATGGTGGAGAAGACAACCATCTAGCTACTACTATGGACCCATAGTCCAAGGTAGACTACTCACTCATCGCTCCAGAGGCAAGCATGGCGATGAAGAAGACCTCCGGTGGCGATTCCCCTCTCCGGCAGGGTGCCGGGAAGAGCTTCTGGACCCTCCCGATCTTCGGGTCGACGGCAGTGGCGGATCGCGATGTGTTCTAGAAAAGTGATCGGGTACTTAGGTTTTTTTCTGTCGGGGGTCTTTATAGGCGAAGGGGCATCGTCAGGAGTGGACCGAGGTGTCCTCACACGTATGGGGCGCGGCCAGGGGCCAGGCCACGCCGCCCTGTTGTGTGGGGCCCTCGTGGCCCCACTCTGTCTCCTCTTTGGTTCTCTGGAAGCTTCGGTGAAATTCTGGGCGACTGGCTTTGGTTTTGTCTAATTCTGAGAATATTTCCTATGTAACTTTTCTGAAACACAAAAACAACAGAAAACAGGGAACCAACACTGTGGCGACTTGTTAATAGGTTAGTTCCGGAAAATGCATAAAAGTGCCACGAAGTGTAACGAAACACTAAGCAAATGGTGTAAAAACAAGCATGGAGCATCAAAAATTATGGATACGTTGGAGACGTATCAAGGCGCCTCACGATGGGAATGACAGTCAAATGCGGAAGATATGAAGAGCCCCTCACGAGTCCTTCCTTGTGAGGATGAAGACCAAGTCCGTTCTCCTGGTGCAATCATGCGTTTAGGAGGAGGATAAGACAGAGAAGTGAGCACGGCATCCATCCTGCCTCGACCAAGAAGCGACAACCTCTGACACCCCTGCATAAAACGGGGTGGGCGGTTGCTACTTTCCTGCAAAGGCTGCATGGACGGTGCAGTGCTCCAGGCGGCGACACCAGCCACCACTCAACCACTCCCGTGGACCGGCGACTCTTCTCTTCGTGGACCAGGTCCATCAACAGCTATAGAGGGACAACTATCCCTTTCCTTGGCCGTGCTTGTGGCAACCCCTTTCCCAAGTCTATGAGGGGAAGGAGGACCATGGCCCTATAAAAGGAGGGGTAGCTACCCCGAGAAAGGGGATCGATTCCTTTTGGACTAAGTTAGACATTTAGATCTGGCAGCTTTGTCTAGCTCCAGCCCTGTAACCAAGACCTTGTGTACCTCGCGAGCAATCACGATGCAATACAAGAAGGCAGGTGACAAGGGTATAGATAATAGAGCCTGTCAGTTGAGTACCCCTGAGGCCCGTTAAGCTAAGCCCAATTGTAATACTAGTCGAAATACGAGTTCTTACCGTATGTCGATATTGTAATCTGTATCGGATCCTACTCGATCCTCGAGACCTGGCCACCTATATATAGGGGCCAGGAGGGGACGGTAAGGGACAGATTGAAAGCGAGCCAAGTTCTACACCCACGTTTACTTTCATAGCCACCTTGTTTGACTGATTTTACTTTAGAGTTCATCCGACGCCCTATCTCCCCGATCCTAAGTCCTTCATCTAGGACATTTGTCGAGTTAACCCCTCATCAATTGGCGCCGACCGTGGGGACTCGGGGCGTTGGAATCATGAATTCGACGACTTTTTCGCTTTTAGCTAGTAATGATCCAGGAGCCGACGAAAATCAAGAGATGGAGCTGACGTTCGGAAGTTTAAGCTTCTACATCGGACCTTTGGGTTCAACTCGCCTTTCGAATCCGACGAAATCAGGTCCATCGGCAAGCAAAACCGAGAGAATCACAGCATCTGGATCATCCGTGGGCTCTTCCAGCGAGGAAAACTCGCCGGTCAGTCTCACATCAACAGAAGATATGATAAATACACTCGAGGAATTCGACGAAACTTGGGGAAAGCTCGACAAAGAGGAAGCAGCAACTAAAACTCACGACAGCTCAAGGGATTTCGCCATCGAAAGCAGTGACGTCCCCAGAAGCGTACATCCGTTATGCGTCATTATCACTGAAGCAGCAGAAGAGGGCAATAATGAAGGCATCAAAGAGGTCGACCTGCAAGTCGAAAAATCAAGGAGTAGCAGCAAAAAGGAAAAAGGAGAAAATTCACGTTTTAGCAGGAGAGTGGAGAATCATCATGTCAGCCGTCAATCACGGCACAGAGGTACCCGCGGATTCAAGGAGAGAAGTTCTGATGAGATACCAGTATGCACTGCACCAGCGCAAAAAGAAGCTAAGGGAGGAAAAAGACATGTTCATGAGAAGCCGAGGTGACGATAGTATGTTAAGTGGAGAATACTGGGATGAGTACAACGACACATCAGAAAGCAGCATGGAAAGACATAGAGACCCAAAGCATAATAGGAGGACAACAACACATATAAGAGAAGAGAGCTATGTGAAGAGTCAGAGCGTATAGCAGTCAGAAGAGGAAGAAGATTTCATTCAAGAGACACCAGAAGCAGCTTTGGTAGCAGCGCAGGCATACCTACTAACCATGCAACCAGAACCTGGAGATCCACGGGAGCACATGCATCAGGCCACAATACGAAGCCTCGGGTTAGTACAAAATAGGTTGAGGGGAAATCTTCCAGAAGAAAAGGCGACACATCGAAAGGAAAGGCAAAAAGAAGAGTTCAAACGCAAGCCCTTGCAAAACAACTACAGTGATTCATCAGAAGATGAGAGGCGACAAAAAAGGAAGGAGGACGCAAGAAAAATAATAGCACAAGAACGAGTAAACAACTCACGTTATGCGTGGAGAGAGGAAAATTATGAAGACAATGAAAAAGAAATAGGCGCGCTATGCTTTACCCGCAGGGTTCGCAGAACGCGGGTACCCAAAGGTTTCAAGTTGCCACATGACCAAGAGAAGTATGATGGGTCACAAGAGCCAACTCTATGGTTGTCAGATTACCTGCAAGTAGTACAGATACTAGGGGGAACAAGAGCAATAGCCAAGCAAAGTTTGCAGCTACACCTCACCGGCGCAGCACGTTCCTGGTTAAACACTCTACCCAATGATTCCATTGGAAGTTGGGGAGAATTAGAGAATCAATTCGCGAGAAAATTTTGCTCAACATATAAGCGCCCAGCATTGCTAGAAGAAATCAAGTCGTGCGTACAGCAGAAAGGCGAAACCCTACGCTCTTATATACAACGCTGGAGTGTAATCAAAAACTCAGCAGAAGACGTCTCCGATGAAAGAGCGATAGATGCTTTTTCGAGCGGCCTTCGTCGTTCAGACCTAGTAGAAGAGATAGGAAGAGCAAGGCCAAAAACAGTGTCTGAGCTAATGGAAACAGCCAACAGATTCTCCGATGGGGAAGACGCGTATAATAACAAAAGGGGGCGTTCACCAGATGTCGGCAAAACAAGCAGGCAAAGGCAAAGATACCGCAATGGCGACAACCATGGAAGACGAAATCAGATAGCCGCAGGATATGACGGAAGGAATGAAGAAGGCTATGAAAGCATCGAATTTCCAACAAGAGATAGCAGGGGAAAGGAGAAGCCAAGGTACTCGGGTCCTTCGGCAGAAGATATGCTATATGGTCCTTGTCGCATCCATTATGCTTACCTAGATGGGAAAAGAGTTTCCAACCACCAGATGAAGGATTGCAGAACCTTCCTAAGATTGCAAAACGCCATGGATTCAAGCCAAGGTGCACGGCAGGGAGGAAAAAGCATAAGTCAAGGATATCAAATGCAACGACTCGCCAAAAAGCTGGAGTCAAAAGTATATATATCAGCAATGATCCAACCAGTGCCAAAGTCGAAGAAAGAGATGAAGAGCATATCAAGACAGGTCAACCTGGCAATATCATCGCCACCAGCTACTACGGAGTATCTAAAGTGGTCCGATCAACCAGTTAGATTTAGCAGAGTAGACCACCCGAGGAAAGTGTCCAGACCGGGTCACTCACCAATGGTGCTGAAAGCACAGATAGGAGGATACGACGTCGGGAGAGTATTCATGGATGCAGGAAGCGGCATAAACCTGATATACGCAAGAACGTTGAAGGCAATGTGCATATCACTGGAAAATCTAAAGCCAACAGATTGCTCTTTCCATGTAATAGTACTAGGAGCCGCAAATTATCATTTGGGGAAAATAGAACTCGACGTCTGCTTCAGTAACAGCAGCAACTATCGCAGAGAGAAGCTAGAGTTTGAAGTCATGGACTGGCCCTCACAATATCATGCAATCCTGGGGCGCCTAGCATTTGCAAAATTCATGGCAGTACCTCACTACGCCTACCTCACACTCAAGATCCTAGGACCCAAAGGACAAATCACGGTACAGGGCAGCTTTGAAGTATCCAACACATGTGACAAACAATTTAATAGGTTGGCACAAACTTTCGGCATGACAGCAGAATATGCAAGGCTAAAAGGCGAAACGGACCACAACGTGCTACCCGACGTCGGACGATCCCTGCTAGATCAGGCTTTCGATGCAACTCAAGACTCGAAGAAAATACAGGTCAACCCTACGGACCCGAACAAGACCACTTCCATAGCAGTGAACCTGGATCCCACATAGGAAAGCGCGCTCGTCGAGTTCCTCCGTGAGCACTGGGAAATCTTTGCCTGGTATCCTTCAGATATGCCAGGTGTTCCCAGGGAACTCGTCGAGCACGCACTAAACGTGGATCCTAAAGCAAAGCCAGTCAAGCAACCACTACGACGATTTGATGAACCCAAGAGGAAAGCAATAGCATCAGAACTACATAGGCTAGAAAACGCAGGGTTCATCCGAGAAATCAAAACATCGACTTGGGTATCTAATCCAGTTATAGTCCCCAAGAAAAATACAGACGTACAAAGAGTATGTGTTGACTACACATCCCTCAACAAGCACTTTCCAAAGGATCCCTTTCCCCTACCTCGCATTGATCAAATAGTCAACTCAACAGCGGGGTGCGCAAGGCTTTCCTTCCTAGATGCATACTCTGGTTATAATCAAATCAAATTAAAAAAGGAAGACGAGGAAAAAACAGCTTCCATCACACCATATGGCGTGTTCTATTATCAGGTCATGCCCTTCGGCCTAAAAAACGCAGGAGCAACCTACCAACGGATGATGCAAAATTGCCTCGGAAGTCAAATAGGACACAATATCCAAGTTTACATCGACGACGTGGTCATCACCACGAGGAAAGAAGAGTCTCTGATCAGCGACCTGGCGAAAACTTTTGACAACCTGAACAGGTACAAGCTCAAGCTCAGCCCGACAAAATACTCTTTCGGTGTATCAGCAGGGCAACTCTTGGGGTTCCTAGTATCAGCAAGAGGAATAGAGGCAAACCCAGGAAAAATCCAAGCAATATTAACAATGGGAAAACCAACAAAGCTACATGATGTACATAAGCTCGCAGGGCGCGTTGCAGCGCTAAGTCGATTTGTAGCTCGATTGGGAGAGAAAGCACTACCTTTCTACGCGCTCATGAAAAAGTCAGATGATAAATTCGAGTGGACGGAAGAGGCGGACGTAGCCTTCACGCAGTTAAAAAAAGTGCTCTCCACACCTCCGGTGTTGGTCGCACCAAAGGAAAAAGAACCACTACTACTATACATTGCAGCAACACATCAAGTGGTGAGTACAGTATTGGTAGTCAAAAGAAGTGAAGAAGGAAAAGCTCACGGCGTGCAAAGGCCAGTATACTTAAACAGCGAAGTACTCTCTCCGACAAAGCAAAGGTACCCGCATTATCAAAAACTCGCATACAGTGTTTTCACAATAGCTCGGAAGCTACGACAGTACTTTGCCGTGCACCCAATAATAGTGGTTAACGAAGCTCCACTATCGAATATATTGAATAACCCTTCAGCAACGAGACGTGTCTCCTTATGGGGAATTGAGCTATCACCCCTGGACATCACGTATGAAAATCGAAAGACGATCAAATCACAAATTCTACCAGACTTCACAGCAGAGTGGTTGGAGTTACAAAGTGCAGGTCCGCCAGATTTATCGAGTCTGTGGACAATGTACTTCGATGGTTCAAAAAGAATCCAAGGCGTCGGAGCAGGAGTAGATCTGATATCACCACAAGGCGACAAATTGAAGTATGTGCTAAGGATGAGTTTTCCCCAAGCTTCCAACAAGAAGCCAAATACGAGGCGTTGCTCCACGGAATGAAAATGGCGAAAGCCTGCGGAGCAACTCGACTGAAAATATTTGGAGACTCGAATCTTGTCGTCCAACAAGTAATGAACAAATGTGACGCCATCAGTGACAATATGACAGCATACAGAAATTTATACTACTATCTCGAAAGAACATTCAATGGATTTAAAGTTTCGCACGTCAGCAGAGCCAGTAATGAGGAGGCCGACAATTTAGCAAACATCGGGCCCCAATGCTTGCCCGTACCGCAAGGAGTCTTTTGGGAGGAAATCATAGAAAGATCAATAAAGAACAGCAAAACCTCGACTATAGAAGAACAGGGCCAGCACCAAGCAGCAGGCTCGGGGGCTGGAAAAGCAAGTATAGCAAAAATAGAAGAAGTTATGATGATAGAAGAAACTTGGATGCAGCCATATCTAGCGTACATGATAAAAAAGCGCTACCCGAAGACGCAGTAGAAGCAAGACGGATAATACGACGATCCAAGGCTTTCATCGTGTTACAAGGAAAACTATATAAGAAAAGTATATTAGGCGTCTTGCAATGACGCGTCACTCCTCAAGAAGGACAAGAAATTTTAAAGGATATTCACGCAGGAGTATGTGGACATCACGCGAGTAGCAGAGCCATCGCAGCCAAAGCTTTTCGTGCAGTGTTTTACTGGCTCACAGCCATTGAAGACGCAAAAGATATAGTAAGAAAGTGCGAGGCTTGTCAACGCTTCGCATCTCGGCCACACGCGCCAGCAGCAGAACTACAACCAATACCACTATCCCGGCTCTTTGCGCAATGGGGTCTCGACATGGTAGGAAAATTGCACAAGTCCTGGCCAGGAGGACACGTTTATATGCTGGTGGCAGTTGACAAATTCACTAAGTGGGTAGAAGCAGCCCCAGTAACAACCCAAGATTCTAAAGCCGCAATAAATTTCATCAAGTCTATAGTCTTTTGCTTTGGAGTACCACACAGCATAATTACAGACAATGGTACAAATTTCACGTCAAAGGAGTTCAAGGACTATTGCCAAGGATTGGGAATAAAATTGAAATTTGCAACTGTAGTGTATCTAAAGACAAACGGGCAAGTCGAAAAAGCCAATGGCCTGATATGCAACGGGATAAAGAAATGGTTGTTGCACCCCTTGAGAAAGCCAAGCACGCTTGGGTAGATGAGTTACCCTCTGTGCTCTAGAGTCTACGAACTACACCCAACGCAGCTACAAAAGAAACACCTTTTTTCCTGGTCCACGGCGCAGAAGCTATGCTTCCGGTTGAAATAACTCATGAAGCTCCAAGAATCGCGGCATATGATGAGGCAACTTCCACAGAAGCACTTCAGGATGATGTCGATGCACTTGATGAAGCAAGAGATGTAGCGCTTGCCAGAGCTACTCAGTATCAGCAAAATCTGCGAAATTACCACAGCAGTTGAGTTCGTCCACAATCTTTCGTGGTAGGAGATCTAGTTCTACGACTCAAGCAAGATGGCCATGGAAAACTCGAGTCCCCATGGGTGGGACCTTACATCGTGACAGAAGTAATACCTGGAGGAGCTTATCGATTACAGGACAAGAAAATGGGGCAAAACGAGAGTAACCCGTGGAATGCAGAGCAACTACGACGGTTCTACGCATAGATGACATAAGGCGATGAAGGATTTCTTTGAGTTCTGATCTTCTGAACCCAGAACATGAGGCCATAGGTCGGGTTCCTTGGGTCAACTCGACAATATGTGTAAATATTTTTATTTTTTCCACTCGGGGGCTCGGACCCTCGAGTCGTATGAAATAAAGAATAAAAGTTATTATCGAGTACAATGATTATTATCTTCGAAATACTGCAAGGTTGTTCACAACCCGACATTTGGCAGAAGCACACGCCGGTTCAGAAGAACCCGATAATATATTAAATAAAACACCTCAGAACTATGATTTGTTCCCCTGATCTATTAAATAGCACGAGAAAAGTACATAAACACGACTTCTTCCTATGGATAGCACAAGGAAGAACAACTCAAATAGAAAGGATTACATAGAAAGAAAAACTAATGAAAGTGCACTTCGGCTTCATACTCCTTCTAGCACTGGGTGCCGTCATAGATTCTCACGTCGAACTTTGACGTGCCAATGTGGAAGTCAAAAGTCATGAAAAAGCCTAGGTGGAGGTCGTGATCCTCCGCAAATTGCGACCAGCCGCCCTTGAAGTATTGCTCACCGGTGCCGTCGTACCAAACCTCCACTTCATAGGGAGTTCCTCCCCCGGAGTGCTCACAAAGAATCACTTTGGCAGCTCTCGCCCATCCATGAACTTGGTGAATTTCAGCGGTAAGCGCTGAATCTCACGGCACTGTGTGCCGACGATGTAGAAAAAGGAATAGATCCTGGGAGAAGAAGCATTAGCAGATGGGGCACTTGGACCTGGTGCAGCAGGAGCCACCTTGGGCTTATTCTTACTCCCGATCGGACGGCCGGGGCATCGCTTCACCGGAGCAGATGATGAAGCCACCAGAGTTGTGGCGGTAGCCTTGTTCTTGCTACCGCGAGGGCGACCGCGACCCCGTTTCTCCACTAGGGCGCCGATGTCCAAGCGCGATCCACTTGCATCAGCAATGAAGACAGAAGTTGGAAAGGAGAAACCCTAGATGAGTTTAAGAGGAGGAAGATGATGCGGCGGAAGGAGAAGCTAATGACTGGATTAGGGTTTTTACCCATCCCCCAGACGTGCTTTATTTATAAGCACGTATAATGGGCCTTTACAAGGATAAAGGTCCAAAATATATTTACAGGCTCTTATATGCTGCCCAGAGTAGACGATAACAGAAAGATCAACATATCAAGGAAAGAGATGCATAAAAAAAAACACAGCGAGAGAGATAATAGCAAGGAATAAGAAATATTTGTCAAGAAGCACAAGTTCACCTCGTCTTCGACTCGGGGGCTTGCGGCATAAGAAGAGGAGGAATCCATTACAAAGGTGAAAGAAGTCGACAAATGATGCGAGAAGAAGTATAAAGAATAGGTTTATCCATGTTCTTGAGCCTATACCCGAAAATTTCGGCTATAGCCTCGGGGGCTACTCCCATCGGGAGCGCTGGATGTGCACCCGATGATATTTATTCATGAATACTGGAGCAAAGAAGGCGAAAGAAGATTCACGGAGCTTCATTACTCCCATCGGGAGGGAACTTTTTATTGATCTAGGTTAAATAACCCGAATATTTCATACACTGAAACAGTCAAACAAGGCTGCGACATATGATTCTCGAGTTGCGTTATCGCGACAAAACTCGAATGCCGTGATTGAAATATATCACGAAGGTAAGACCACAGGATCCGTCCTGTGTGGTCTGGTATACGCACATGGATGCGCTCTGCTGGTATGTATCCGTGTCTACGACGCGAAGAAAAATCCTGGTGGACACACTAGGTACCCTGAGAACCACTGGGATTCATTCTTTGTAAGTCCTAAATGCGGCAAAAGAATGGGTATGACCGGTTTCCCGAATTCAAGTCCAAGGGGGTTGAATTTGAAGTAGGTGACAAGTATCTATTCCGGCAGTTAACTGGCCTCTTGATCCGTCAGAGTTGTCAGGCTTGTTCATCAAAACCCCTTGCAAGATATTATAATGAAATAAAAGTCGAAAGACCAAGTCGAAGATTTGAAGATATGAAGATATGAAGAAGTCGAAGAAATGATCAAGTCGAAGATTTAAAGATTAGAGATTCAACCCGAATCTGCAATTTTGGTAGAATCTCGGGGGCTACTGACAAGGGTATAGATAATAGAGCCCGTCAGTTGAGTACCCCTAAGGCCCGTTAAGCTAGGCCCAATTGTAATACTAGTCGAAATACGAGTTCTTACCATATGTCGATATTGTAATCTGTATCGGATCCTACTCGATCCTCGAGACCTGGCCACCTATATATAGGGGCCAGGAGGGGACAGTAAGGGACAGATTAAAAGTGAGCCAAGTTCTACACCCACGTTTACTTTCATAGCCACCTTGTTTGACTGATTTTACTTTCGAGTTCATCCGATGCCCTATCTCCCCGATCCTAAGTCCTTCATCTAGGACATTTGTCGAGTTAACCCCTCGTCAGCAGGAATAGGGGTTTTACCTCCTCACGAGGGCCCCGAACCTGGGTAAGATTGGTGTCTCTCTCTGTCGTGCGGTGTGCTTCACAGTCGTCTCGAGTCTTCCGCACCGTGCTTTGTCGCTCTCTTGGTTTCACGCGTTCAGCCCCTTGCGTTCGATACCTTTGGGTCCTTCATGTGGTACCGGTGTTCTTGCGACACAAAATCCCTCGACAAGTACGATATAGTGTAGTAACCAAGAGCCAGACCTTGTAACAAATGAGACATGGAGGTCACACTACTTAAACACAATGCCTTTTTTTTGAAAGATAATATATATTAAAAGCTAGCAAGCCGCCTCATTAAAAACCTTCCAGCCCCCTTAGGTACCCTGGTAAGGAAAAGAGTGCGTCAGAAACTTGCAGCCCACAAATCACACCAAGTTACAATCAGCCCCAAGGCTGTGAACTAGAAAAGCGGGTGGCTCAGCATCCCAGGAAAACGACCCATCCTGTAGGCTTATATATTTTGCACAAGAATGAGCCGCCTGGTTAGCCTCGCGACGAGCATGAACTAAGCTAAAATTTGTAAACAACAAACTCAGCTCACTAATCTCATCTAAGACCTGCTTGACTACTGAAAGATCATTAGCTCTATTTTGCCAAAGTTGGACCAAATCTTCAGAGTCAACTTCAAAAACAACATTAGTGAAACCCCTGCTTCTTGCATACACAACAGCATCTCTAAAAGCAAGGGACTCCACCGTTAAAGGATCAGAGACACCTCGATAAGTCTTACCCGTAGCACCACGGAAGACCACCCCCTCACGTGCAACAGCACCAGTAGCTGCCAGATTGTCATTGACATTAACAGCACCATCGGAATTAATTTTAACAACTCCATCAGGTGGTCTCTGCCATTTACATTCCGGCCTAGCAGATTTAGGAACACCCTTGTCCCTTGGTAACTCAAGAGTCTGCAAGGTTTCCTTCACCATCTCCATAGTTTTAGCAGGACTAAAACCACTCTCACCATGAGTCAGATTATTTCTCGATGACCAGATCGAGTACATGACTGAAGTTATAATAGCTTTCTCATGTTGGTTGAAAAAAGACTCGCACAGGATATCTTTTGCCCATGTCACTGGGTGTAGCTTCGGCAATTTGACTAAAAGAATTTCCTTTGCGGCTTCCCAAAACAATTTCGCATGACTACATTCAATTAAAGCATGCATCACACTCTCAGATTCTGCTTTACACAGAGCACAGGTGCTGTTATCCATTATATGTCGCCGTGACACAGTTCTATAGTCAGGAAGAATTCCTCGAAGAACTCGCCACCAAAAAACACGCACCTTAGGTACTACTGGCAGTTTCCATAATCGTCTCCATAAATCAGTATCATTTTCAGACGAAGACACAGCATGTCCATTATTATTCCTAGCCTCCTCTGACTGACGCGCTTCCATCAAGGACTTGTAAGCCGACCGAACTGTATAAATTCCAGATTTTTCTTTGGTCCATGCCAGCCAGTCATCACCCCCTGTACTCCTCAACGGAATACTCAAAATGGAATCAACATCTGGAGCAAAAAAGATCTCACGGATCAAAGGCTCATTCCAATCATTACTTGCAGTTAAAAGCTCGTTTACCATGACAAGATCAGTTTCCTTCAGACGACCCATTGGCCTCATTGTCGCAGAGTTAGGTAGCCAACAATCTTCCCAAATCGAAATAGACTGACCAGAGCCCATTCGCTTTATAAGACCCAATTTCAAAGCCTCCCTTCCTGCCAGAATCGCACGCCAGGTTTTCGATGTTGTCCTCGGAGCATTGGCAGTCATCAACTCCTGGTTTTGGAGATACCTGGTTCGAAGAACCCGGGAACACAAGGAATCTGGCTTCATAATTATTCTCCAAGCCTGTTTTCCTAGCAAAGCTACATTAAAAGCCTGCATATCTCGGAAACCCATACCCCATTGGTTTTTTGGAATAGCCAATTTATCCCAGGCTAACCAATGCATAGACCTTCTGTCTAAATTTCCACTCCACCAAAATTGTCCCATAACAGAAGTGAATTTTTTGCAAGTACTTTTGGAGAGTAAAAAACAACTCATACCATGGATCGGCTTGGCTTGGACCACTGATTTTATTAAAGCTTCTTTTCCGGGGTAAGATAGATTCTTTTCAGCCCACCCATTCACACTACTTCTTGCACTTTCAGTAATATACTCAAAGGCCTCGCTTGTTAACTTGCCAATAGCAGTAGGCAGACCCAGATACTTTTCACTGAAGGCTTCAATATGAATATTCAGATGTTGTTTCACCGCTTCCCTGTGAGTATCCGAAGTACAAGGACTGAAGAAAATAGCACTCTTCTCCTTATTGACTTTTTGTCCAGACGCCAAATGATATATATCCAGAATTTCATTGAGCCTGGCAGCACTAGCCCCGTTTGCATTGATGAAAATAAGACTATCATCAGCAAATAACAGATGAGAGATCCATGGAGATCTTTTGCACACACGAACTCCCCTATCAATAAAGCCTAAATTGTAGTGATGTATCAAAGTAGTCAATCCTTCAGCACAAGCAAGGAACAAATATGGTGACATAGGATCTCCCTGCCTGATTCCTCGAGAAGGAGTAAAAGGTTCGAGCAGACCACCATTCACCTTAACAGAGAAATGAACTGTAGAAACACACTTCATAATTATCTGCACTAGCCTAGGTGGAAAACCGAGTTTAGTCAGTATTGACTCCACAAAAGGCCATTCCACACGGTCATGAGCTTTCATCATATCTAATTTGACTGCACAATGACCCTTTTTTCCCTTCTTCTTTCTCTTCATAGCATGAACACACTCAAAAGCCACCAAAGCGTTGTCACTAATTAATCGTCCTGGCACAAAAGCACTTTGTTCCTGGCTGATAGTGTACTCCAGTACATGCCTCATTCTGTTCGCCACCGTTTTAGTTGCGATTTTGTAAAGAACAGTGCACAAAGAAATGGGCCTATATTGCTTAATGGACTGGGGATTTCTCACCTTTGGAATGAGGGTTATAGTAGTATCATTAATCTCCTCCGGCATTTCCCCTCCATTCAGAAAACCTAGCACCGCACCACACAGCTCCGGGCCTACTAGATTCCAGTGGCGTTGGTAAAACCCTGCCGTGAAGCCATCAACACCTGGTGCCTTAGAGGGATGCATTTGTAAAAGAGCTCTCTTGACTTCCTCTTCAGTAAAATCGGCTTCAAGATTGACCTTATCCTCTTGCACGACTTTCTCATTAACTAGATCGATAAGTCCCTGCATATCAGGAGCTCCTTCTGAAGTATACAAGTTTTTATAGAAACCCTGTACCTCATCTCTAACCTCTTCCGCATCATCACACCATGTACCATCATCGCGTTGGAGAGAGGATATTGAGTTCATTCTCTTGCGCTGAGAAGCAAAAGCATGGAAATAAGCAGTATTGCGATCACCTGATCTTAGCCAGTTAACCTGAGATTTTTGCTTAATCCAAATCTCTTCTTGGAACAGAACCTCATTAATTCTTTCCATAATTTTCTTCTCCTCGGACGAAGGACCTCTGCCCAAGGAAACTCTCCTCACCCTGTCAAGCTCCCTCCTCAAATTACTGAGCTTTTTCTTGAAATCCCCAAAGGTTGTTGTACCCGAGGATGATAAACCATTCTACATACTTGAAAGAGTTTTCACAAACCCCTCAAGACCAACGCCTTTTTCAGCCTTCTGCCAGAGATCCACAACTACTTTGTCATAATCACCATGGGTTTGCCAAACATTCTCATATTTGAAAGCTCTCCTCCCCAACGGACGATGACTGATATTTTTCTTTAACTCCGTATGAATCATACAGTGATCAGACTGAACAACACTAATATGTTTAACTTAAACACAATGCTTGTGCGAGTCTGAAAAGAGCATCAGGAGATGCTAAGAGATGGCAACCATATGCAATGAACACTGAATTGTTTCTCCTAGCTAGAAAAGCATATACTCAGAAAGTGTGATGATGAAATATTATTAACCCCAAATAAAGAGCATGTTAAAATAATGCTGACTAAGTCACGGCTCTTATTAGAAGCTTGTTCTAGATGTGGAGAAAAGGAAAAAGGGGGCGATGTGCATAAATGACCACGCTAATATCCACCAGATTTTCAGAAGACAAAGCAAGTAAATTGCCAAGGGAAGGACAAACCTGAAGGATTGAGGATATCACCGACAGGAAGTAGCTGTGAAGCACCATAGAAACATAAATCGTGCCAACCATGCATTCAGTGAATCCTACTGTAAAAGGTAGCCTCTGAAAGAAAAAGATATGAGCTGCTCTTATCAGAAACCCCATGCAATGAAGATTATGTAAACATACATTAGGTCCTATTTAACAAAAACATGAGCAACTACAGGTGCCATTCACTACAGTTTGCATGCAATGTTTAGTTATGGACTACAGCTCCATGGTTCTATTGATATTGCTTGTTTATGTAATGCTATGCTTGTAATAAGCATACTAGGAAGGTTGGTGCGGTGGCACGCCGCACCTATATTATAGACTTCTCGGTGTATATAGCTAGTTTGTGATTAATAATAGAAGATATGAGATGATCAATAAAAGAAGATATGAGATGATCAATAATAGGAAATAATAATATTTTTAAATAAAAGAGGAGATAAACCGTGGAGTATACCTGCACAATGAATCGTGAAGCGATTAAAAAGAGAAGGTAGCAATTTCTGCCAAATAAAAACAGACGATGAATGTTCCCATATCCAATAACATGACCGTGAGACGATCAATCAAATAAGGTAGTAATATTTTTCCCAAATGAAAGAGGTGACAAATAATGGAGTTTTTTTCAAAGTTGTTGTGAAAGAAGGCAATGAATAATAAAGTTTTGTGTGCAAATGATGCATATTTTTGAAGTTATTGTTAAAGAGGGTGGTAGTATTCCCATAGGATGATCATGAGATGATCGATGGAAGAATATAGTATTAATTTTCTCAAATAAAAGAGGCCCTAAATACTTGAGTACTGGTTTTCCAGATGTTATTTTAGGATAACCCCAAAGCTACCGCAGAAGAAGATAGTCACTGTTGAAGAACTGGCGCCGACAAATTAGTACTGGAGAAGTACTGTTCATGCACCATTGAAAAATACTTTAGAAAAATGTTGAAAAAATTTGTTAAAAAATTACTGTACAAAAATACTGGCGACGAATTACTGGAGGTTTTCAGTAGAAGAAGGTAGTGTAATTTTATCGTATAAAAGAGGCGATAGATGGTGGAGTATATTGTTTCTCGAAGTTATTGTAAGAGAGCCCGATGGTAGTGTAGAAGAAGAAGTTACCATTGAAGAATTACAAATGGAGATTAAATGAATTACATGCCATAAAAAATAGTGTTGAATAATTATTGCTGGTGAATTACTATCGGCATTGATGGTCCATGTTGAAGAATTATGGGCATCGAATTACCATTTGTGGACTGTCAAAGAATACTGCTATGGAATTACCGTTGGAGTATTTCATAGCATTGAAGAACTATTGTTGAGCAACTATCACCGAGAACTACAAATTGAGCCAAAGATTTGTATGTGAAATTAGTGGTACAAAATTACTGAAAAAGTTTAAAAAAATACTATTAAACATTACCGTCGAATAGTATTTTGCAGCATTGAAGTTGTGAATCATGAAGAAAAAAATAAATCTTAAGTAATTACCACGGTAGAATTATTACTACTTAAACTGGATATTGAAATTGAAAAATAACTACTGTAAAAAATCAACGACAAAAAATACTACAGTGGACCGTAATATCTACTATCTACTAAAAGCACAATACGGGGGTCTAAAATAGAGCCACCACGTTAAACCACATAAGACAAAAATATATTCACCGTTGATTCTAAATATAACGGCTGAGATAAAAAGATAAAATAAGTTATGTATAACATTAGACGGGTACAAAAATGTCCAAGGCTGACACGTATACACCAATCTTGAAAAACAAATTAGAAAACATGTCCCGATATACATAACGAATAGTCCGAACCAGCCGGCCCAAGCGTCCAAAGAAAGCCTAGCCGGACAGGGTCTGAACAAGTCCATTAACGATTATTTACGAAAGATGTCATGGATACAAGCATAACGAGCCATCATAATATATAGCCTCCTGGACTGATCTCACATGTACATGCATGCGTACACATTATTGATTGATGCGCAAGATGATCGGTAAGGAGAGCTGAAGCTATGGCACTAGACAGAGATCTAATGTTCAATTTAAGCTAAGAAATTAAGATGTGCACGTTTAATTTATCACATGAGAACACAAAACAAATACCACTTGCATCGTTTATTAGGTGAAGAAAAATACAACTCAAATTTTATGTGAATTTCAAAATAATAATTTAAATATAAATCTGTTAGAACAATTATAGTATTTGGGTTGGATTTAAATATTAACCCAAAATATTGAACTTCCAATGAAATAAAAAAACCAACTATTGTGGTGATCCCATTAACAGATGATTGATCCTATTAAAATCATCTATTATATAAAATCACTTAGGCCCTAATTTATAATGACTAAGAGTGAAAACTCGAGAAAATCTCTGTTGATCAATTAGTTAAACATTAGATCTCTGCCGCATAAATTGACCAAAATTGGTAGAGCCACCCTCGCCGTGCAGTTATGGAACACGACCTTTGCAAGGGCAAACACATCCTTCTTGAATATGAAACGCAAACAACACACACGGTTGAAGACGAAGGTCGCTATCGAGATTGCATACTGGTGTTAAATCTAACGTAATTTTTTTTATATTAAACCACATCATTCTCATTATTTCGTCAGTTAGATCAATGGTTATGGTTTTCCATCTTTACGTGGACATGCAAATATTGTTTTAGACCTACCAAGGGTGTCACTTAGTCACAGATCTTTACGTAATATGTATATGCAAATAGTGTTTTAGACCTTCCAAGTGTGTCACGTTAATTACAGATCGGTGGAGAAAATAGGCACGCCACAAAGTAGCCTGCCTAGCAAGACCATTCTGAAAAGAAAAAAACATGTGTGTCCCGATAGTCACAGATCGGGAGAAAATATGCACCCAAAAAAATTAGCCAGACTAGCCGAGACCGATCTCGAAAACAAACGTAGATCCGACCGGACATCGAAATAATTAGCTGAGTCAGTCAAAAAAAAATTGAGGACACGCCATAAATCATCGCGTAATAATTTTCCAAGAGATTTGCTTACTACATGCAACCCGTGCCAACAAGATGTTAAAAGTCCATGCGCATTCAAATTTGTATCCAGTTTGGCTGCTAGCTAGGATATTGCTACCTACCAGATCAATTTATAAGTGAAATGTATTTCCCGGCTTCAGGGACGAAGCCAGAAACTAAGCTTAAGGGGGACAAAGCAAGTGTGTCCTTGTCATATGTCTGTACATGAGTGAGTACATAGAAAAATCAAGGATGAACTGCTACTTTATATACTACACATAGTAAATCATATAGCATTTCCAAAACTATTTTTTAATAAAATGATATATTGGATTGTGCATGCACTTCTTATTTTCTAAACAAAAATCATATTTATTAAAATTATTTGATAAATACAATTAAGATTAACAAAAATATTCATATCAAAAATAAAAAGTCCTTCAAGATCCCTGAAATCAAATCTCCATAGATTAGACTAAATTGTAAGGTTTTGAAGTCATAAGAGATGCCCACCTAAAAAATTAGACCCTATGATCTTTGGTGCAGATTTCCCACAAAAATATCTCTCAAAAATATAGTAATGCATGCCGCCAAAATGATGTTCATCTCTGAACTAACGAGCAAATATAGAAAAGAACAAACATATGAGCCATTAGAATCAACGGTTCCATGGAGTAGATCACGACGGACATGTCTATACAATGGTAGAGCTAAGTGATCTTATATGCCTATGTGCAAGACATAATATGAAAAACATAATACTAAGAAATACAAAGTATGTCCTCTTATATACTCCTGGGTGTACATACTCCCATATTTAATATACCTCATATGTGAGGATATTATACCTCTTTATCATTCTAGATATACCTTATTAATTATTCTAATATACCTCAATACAAGTAGTATGGAAAAAAGTTCATCGGAACCCTTAGTGTTTTGAATATATTACTTTTACGTACAGAATTGCAGTATATACATAAATAATATAAGGTATATAGACTCAAATGAAATTTTTCATAAAACTCACCCCGAGGTATCTAGTATTTACTAATGAAGTATATTAAAAATTATAAATAGGTATAATTGACTCATCTATGTGGTATATTGAATGTGGGAGTATGTACACCCAGGGATACCATCTCATTTTCCTATATATATATATATATATATACATAAAAAGATCTTTCAGTGCATATTGCGCACAAACATATCGAGAAGCCAATCTAGCTTCTCGCTATGATAGGCAACAAATAGCCCATTTTGCATGAGGGGGACTCCAATTCCTGTACCACCAGCGTGGCATTCAATTTTTAAAAATCGAGTAAATCTTATATGGTATGTTAACTTCATTGTAAAATTAATTTCAAAAATATTTATTCTGAGATTTTTTTATTGAGAATGTTTGTTTGATTGGGATAAATCTTAAGAACAATTCTCTATGAATCACACACAATATTTCTTTGGGTGTAACCTTTTGAATATCATAAACACTTTTTTAGTCGGGTATAAATTTGAAAATCTAAGATTTTAGCGAACGTATCATTGTGATCAAAGTTAATTAAGGTTTATTTGGTTTATGCTCTTTTAGACATGTCAGTTAAATAATTTTAAGGTAATGGGACATAATGATGATGCTATAGAGGAGAGGAGTCCCCCACAGCCATTTTATTAAAAAGGAACCATAGTTACATATTTACAAACAAAAACAGAGGAGGAAATAAAAGTCTAACCTATAATTAGAGAGGACAAATTTTTTCGTGCCATGCAAATAGGAGAGATTAGTAATGTGAGGATATGTACTATAAATTGGTGAGTAATTATCATTTTGAAAGATGATGACCAATCTGAGTCGGCATAGTCATCTGACATGACACAACAAATATGAAGGAAGTATATATCAGAGTAGCACTGCGTAAACTAAAAAATGTTGACTTGGCGTATTTGGAAATGTTTTATTAAATATTTGGCAGGAATTAAATATAATATAACAATAATTCACATGGGTATTATTTTACATAACATAATATTTGGTGACCATAGAACAATGTAATTTGAAGTTCAGTACTTATAGTATTTCTGAAACAACGAATTAATTTCATAGTTATATTCAATACACTAAAGATAATGCCCTCCAATTTCAGAGGGCCGCCTTTCTAGTTTTGTCGGGGGGATGACCCCCGGTAGGGTCAAGAGACTAGAAAGATACAAAGAATAAGGTTGACTTTATGTCGGTTGATCTAGATGGGGTCTGGCCGGGATATAGGAGCGTCGGCCAGACCGGCATATAAGTGTATCCCGGCTGTAGCTTAGATATGCCGGAATAACCGGGATACTTATTGAGGAGTGCCGGCATATGCATAGATATGCCGGCCTAACTTATTTGATATGTTGTGCAGGAGCAGGGAGCCGGATTACCTGACCGCTGTAGGTCGTTGGTCCGGTATATAGGTCCGGGATATGGCCAACGGTCATATCCGGGATACATAAGTCAACCAAGATGTCATGTCCCTGCAATCAAGGAGAGATCCTGCCAAGTATGGAGGGAGATCATGTTGACAGGGTGCACAGTGGTGGTTTACCTACCCTCACTGTGCACAAGTAGAGCCCTTACCTCATGGTGGTAAGGTCACAGTCCAAGAAGTACAAGGTACAGCGACGGTGAGTCCCATCGAGAGCAATCGGGGAGAAAGTAAAGGGTCTCTGCCTTCGTCAGCCGACCCTATTTGGAGTATAGTTGGTGTCTCCTGGTCTCGGGTGACCGTTGTAACCCTGGCCACCACTATATAAGGTGGCACAGGGAGCCCTAGAAAGGGGTTGGTCCCAGAGTGTTCCTACACTTAGCAGTTCATCTTCCTCCTCTAGCAGAGAGCTTGGAAGCGCCATTGTTGTGTACTCCTTCGATCCAAATATATAACCAGTAGAGCAGGAGTAGGGGTGTTATCTCCTTGCGAGAGCCCCGAACCTGGGTAGATCAGTGTTCCTTTCTGTCGTGCTTTTCAGCTTGTTCCCCTCTCCCGAATCCTCCAGCATCTAGTTCGGCCCCCATTTAAGCCATCCCATGGCATATGTTGTTTCACCACGACGACATCTGGCGCCCACCGTGGGGCAGATCGATATGCTGGGCGAAGTGTTTATTCGGACGGGGTCCGTGATAGCAGCTTCGGGAGTGCGCGTGGTCTCTGGCCTTGTCCAGAGGCTAGGCTCGCTCAGCTTCATCAGTGACAACGCCGGATGTCTCGGCGGCCGGCCGTTTCCCATGGACGGCCGGATCATGTCTTTCGGTTCCCACGAGGTGTACGTGGGGACTGAGAGCATTTGCAGGAAGAAGGTGCTGGTGGCGGCGGATCCTCCGTCGCATCGGCTGGCTCACGCTGGGCGTAGCGCTCGCTCAGTAGAGTCGGTCGAGGTGATGATGGCCGGCACATCAGTGCCACCGGCAGATGGTGCTGGCAAGGCAGCAGCAGCAGCGGATACTCCCCCGGAGCCGCCGAAGGCCAAGAGGTCGGCACGTCCTCCGTTGGAGCGTGTTGAGAACCTGGCCGGCACTTCTGGCGTGCCGGCTAGGGGGCAGGTGCTTCTTCCCATCATCGATCGGCTTCTTGAGCCGGTGCGATCCGGTGATGATCCGGAGCAGACAAGGGAGGTCCTGGAGGGATCTCGCCAGGCCCTCGTCGATGAGGCCCTGGCCATGCATCAAGAGCGCGAACGGTTTAACTGGCAACTCCGTGAGTATGAGGCAGCCCATGGTTTTACACCTGTGGTAACCCGGCCTAGCCGGATAGATGAGGTTAGAACTAGAGGTAGAGATCTTAACACTGAGCTAGAAAAAGGTGCTAGTGATAAGGGTCATACTGCTACTAGTACTGTACCTAAGGTAATTTATAGCTCTCCAGTAAAAAACCTTAGAGCAGCAGCGGAGGTAGCTAAGGACCTATCTAATTTATCCGGCGAAGCACTGCGTGAGCAGCAAGCCCGGCTTAACCATCTTTTGTCTGAAGCTACCAAGTAGCAGGAGGCCTTCAATAAGGCGAACCCAGGTGCCGGGGCATCCTAGTACGTTGTGTCGGCAGGAGGTGCCGGTGCGAGGTCGAAGGGCCAAGCTTCGTCCCCGCATCCGAGCGTTCGGCGTGCCGGAAGTGTAACCTCTGGCCGCCGGGACAAGCAGATCCAGTGTATGATCCGGCAATCGCTGGAAAGCAGGCGGTAGTGCAGAAGAGTGCCGGCCATGCTGACAAGAATGTCGGCAGCAAGAAAGCTGGCCAGAATGTGCCGGCCGGGCAAGGAGCAGCTTCGACCGGTGGGGGCCGGAGTAATAGTGCAGCCCGGCGTCAGCAGCAGGGCGCCGGACATGCGGTGCAGCACCAAGGTACGGGTCAGCCGAGACACCGTGAAGATGATGGAAATTCCGCCCTGGCAAGGACGGGATATCAGCAGCAGTACCATCAAGGCCAGCAGTATCAGCAAGGCCAGCAGAATGAGCAGTGTCAGCCGGAACATCAACAGCAAAAGATGATCGCGGGCCCAATTGCGTCCTGGCTCGGACCTCGGTCCTTGGCGGCAAATGATGCGCGCTTCAAGTTGGACCGGATTCACCAGTCGGAGTTGGTGGAGAGGCAAGGAGCTCCGGGTCCTATGTGCTTTGGACCCTGGATTATGGGTGAGCCGGTGCCTTACTGTTTCCAGCTCGCGCGGGGCGCGAGGACATATAACGGCAGTACAAAGCCGGAAGACTGGTTGGAGGATTACTCCACTGCGGTGAACATCGCCGGAGGAAACCTCAGATGGGCGGTACGATATGTGCCGCAGATGCTTGAAGGACCAGCCAGGATATGGCTGAACAATTTGCCGGCCGGAAGTATCAATGGCTGGGTTGATTTCGAAGAGCAGTTTGTGTCAAACTTCACCAGTACTTATAAGAGGCCCAACCGCCCGCAACAACTGGCTAGCTGCCGGCAAGGAGAATATGAGACTGATCGCGACTACCTGACCAGGTGGTGCACGTTGCGCAATTCCTGCGAGGGAGTTGTGGAGCAGCAGGCCATCATGTGGTTCGCTCATGGGTGCCGACACGGCACCATGTTGTGGCAAAAGCTTCAGAGGGAGATGCCGGCCACGTTGGCCGAAACAATCAAGATTGCGGACAGTTATGCATTGGGAGATCCCATGCAGCCCACCCTTGACTCACAAGGACAGGGGCGGACCCAGCGGAACAATAGCAACGCCGGGAGACCGGGGCAGTTTTATCGCCCGGATAACTGGAATAAGAGGAGAGATGAGCGGCCGGATTATCGGTATGGCTCGGCACAGGTAGCAGCCGTGGAAGAGGAGCAAGGGGGCGCCGACAGTAGCCAGCGTCCGAGATATGAGGGCTATCAGCAGCCTCAGCAGCAACAGCAGCAACAACCGCAGCAGCAAGCGCAGCCCTTCCAGAAAAAGAATGTCTGGATCAACAAGAATGCCGGTGGTGTCGCCGGTCAAAAGAAGCAGTGGCCGAAGTATACGGTGGGTTTGGCCATGGACAAGCCTTGTGTGTTTCACACGTTCCAGCCGGGTAAGCCGGCGAACCATTTGACAAGAAACTGTTCGTGGCTGGACGACATATTGGCAGGTCGCGCAGGTCCTTTTGGGCCGGCGAGACCACCTATCCCGGCAGCCCCATCGCCGCTGACAGGTGCAAATACAGTTGCAGTCCCGCCCAGGCCGGTTAATCCCGGAAACCAAGGCAATGCCGGAAATGCCGGCGTAAATCAAGTAGACCAGAGCTATAATCCGGAATACTGTGCCGGAGGTCCAGGAGCGGGCCGGAATGAGTACAAGGAGCATGATCAGAGCTACATGGTCTTTGAGACTGAAAGGACAGACAAGCAGAGCTTGTACCGGCGGTGTTTGGAGGTAAACGCCATTATGTCGGCAGTTCCGAAGTTGATGTACTGGTCTGACCAGGCCATTGGCTGGGACAGGGCAGATCATCCCAAGATCATGCCAAACCCCAGTGGATATGCTCTAGTGATGGATCCGACATTCGTCGGGCCGGCAAGCAACGTAAGGTTCAGCAAGGTCCTCATTGACAATGGAAGCAGCATCAACATCATGTACCGTGATACGATGCAGAAGCTGGGCATCAAGGAGAATATGCTGGAACCAAGCAAGACAACATTCCACGGCATTGTGCCGGGGCTTTCATGTGCGCCGACGGGCAAGATCCGGATAGATGTCATGTTTGGCAGCCGGGATAACTGCTGGGTGGAGAACCTCATGTTTGAGGTGGTGGATCTGGATAGCCCCTACCATGCTTTGCTGGGTAGGCCGGCACTAGCGAAGTTCATGGCCTCTACTCATGTGGCCTACCTGAAGATGAAGATGCCGGGGCCAAGAGGAGCGATTACAATCATTGGCGATTATAAGCGCTCGATGGCGTGTGCTACAGCCGGGTCTAACCTGGCCGAGACTCTGATCATTGCAGAGGAGAAGAAGAGACTCAAGCGAGCAGTGGAAATTGCTGAGACAGTCGCGACTGGCAAATCTATGTCGGGCATGACAAACCCAGGTGGCAGTGCTTCTTTTCAAGTGGGCAAGGAAGTCAAAAAGGTGCCTCTGGATGAAGTTTTCCCGGAGCGCCATGCCCTCATCGGGGCAGGTTTGGACCCCAAATAGGAAAGCGAGCTCATCAGCTTCCTCCGTGAGAATCGGGATATCTTTGCATGGTCTACTTCAGATCTGCAAGGTGTGCCGAGGGAGCTGGCTGAGCACTTACTGCATGTAAGGCCGGATGCTAAGCCGGTGAAGCAGCCGGTCCGGCGGAATGCGGATGATAGAAGGAAAGCAATTTGGGAGGAAGTGGCCAGACTCCTAGCCTCCGGCTTTATCAAGGAAGTACTGCATCTGGATTGGGTGTCTAACCCGGTTTTGGTGGAGAAGAAGAAGGATGAGCCCGCCATAGTAAAAGTATGGCGGATGTGTGTTGATTACACCAACTTGAACAAGGCATGTCCTAAAGATCCATTCCCACTCCCTCGGATCGATCAAGTGATTGACTCCATGGCCGGATCTGAACTATTATCGTTCGTAGATGCATATTCTGGTTTCCACCAGATCCCGTTGTATGAGCCGGATCAAATAAAGACATCCTTTATTACCCCGTACGGGGCTTATTGCTATCTCACCATGCCGTTCGGTTTAAGAAATGCCGGTGCAACTTACCAGAGGTGTATGCAAAAGTGTTTGCATGACCAAATAGATAAAAATGTGCAGGTATATGTCGACGATGTCGTCATAAAAACCAAGAAGAGCAAGACTCTAATAGATGACCTCCGGGAAACCTTTGCGAATCTGAGGAGATTCCGGATGAAGTTGAATCCGGCTAAGTGTACCTTCGGTGTGCCGGTAGGCAAGCTGCTCGGTTTCCTGGTCTCCAGCCGGGGTATTGAGGTGAATCCCGGCAAGATTCGTGCCTTAGAAAGAATGAAGCCGCCGACGGATTTGAAGGAAGTACAGAAGTTCACTGGCTGCCTTGCATCCCTGAGCCGTTTCATAAGCCAGTTGGGAGAAAAAGCGTTGCCGCTATATCAATTAATGAAGAAGTCCGACACATTCGTTTGGACAACGCAAGCAGATGCAGCTTTCAAAGAGTTGAAACAGATGCTGTCAACAGCGCCGGTGTTGGCATCTCCGATGCCCAGGGAACCAATGTTGCTCTATATAGCGGCAACTAACAGGGTCGTCAGTGCAGTGGTGGTAGTGGAGCGAGAGGAAGGAGGCAAAACCGTGCAGCGGCCGGTATATTATCTGAGTGAAGTCCTCTCCACCTCAAAGCAAAACTACCCACACTATCAGAAGATGACGTATGGTGTCTATATGGCGGCCAAGAAACTCAAGCATTACTTCCAAGAGCATCCAATCTGGGTAGTGGCCGAGGCCCCTATCTCAGAGATCATAGGCAACAAAGATGCCAGTGGCAGGATAGCCAAGTGGGCAATAGAGTTGTCACTATATACTCCTCAATATGACAAAAGAGATACAATCAAGTCACAGGTGTTGGCTGATTTCTTCATTGACTGGGCAGAGATACAATATGAGCCGCTGTTGCCCGATGCAAACTATTGGAGGATGCATTTTGATGGGTCCAAGACAATTCATGGCTTGGGTGCCGGCATAGTCCTCACTTCACCCAAAAATGACCAGCTGAGATATATTCTGCAGATCCACTTCGCAGCATCAAATAATGTGGCAGAATATGAGGCACTTGTGCATGGCCTGAAGGTGTCCAAGGACATAGGCATTCGCCGGATTATGTGTTTCGGTGATTCCGACTTAGTGATTCAGCAGTGTTCCGGCATATGGGATGCGCATGATGCAAACATGGGGTCTTACCGTTTCTTGGTGCAGCAGCTGAGCGGATACTTCGAAGGTTGTGAGTTCCGACATGTTCCCCGGGCTCAGAATGAAGCGGCCGACACATTGTCCAAGCTGGGATCTTCCAGAGATTCAATCCCGCCCGGCATCTCGTTGGAGCATTTGAGGAAGCCATCAATAAAGCCCTCGCCGGAGTCATCGTCCATATATGTTCCGCCGAGCCCAGAGGATGCAGTTCCGATGGAGATGAATGCCGGAGCCACTTCAGATAACCCGGGGATTGCTCTCGCAGTCCCGAGGACTGGGCCGACATATGCAGTGAGTGCAGTATTCCGGAGCAGAGATAAAGGCAAAGGCAAAATGTACCAAGAGATTGTGCCAGCATACCCGAGGACTGCTCCGGCATACCCGGGGACTGATCCATTTGTCCCGGGGACTTCGCAGCCCATGGAGATCGATTATGTGTCGGTCAAAATGATGGAGATAGATCAGGGAGTGTTCGCTGTCAGGGAAGTGCCTTCATGGGCGCGTCCTATCATGGATTTCTTGGTGGATGGTCGAGTGCCGGCGGATGAAACAGAGGCACGCCGGGTTACAAGGAGATCCAAAGGGTATACCATCATAAACAAGGAAATATACAAAAGAAGTGCCACCGGAGTTTTGCAGAGATGTGTTGAAGCTGCTGAAGGCCTGGAGATGCTCCGGGAAATTCATCAGGGGGAGTGTGGACACCACGCTTCATCCAGAGCGCTTGTGGCAAAAGTATTCCGGCATGGATTTTACTGGCCGACGGCACTGCAAGAGGCAGAAGACTTGGTCCGGAAATGCAATGGGTGTCAGATGTATGCCCACCAGATTCATCAGCCGGCGTCAGCATTGAAGACTATCCCGATAACCTGGCCCTTTGCTGTTTGGGGCTTGGATATGGTCGGGGCTTTTAAGCCGGCAAGGGGAAAGATGACCCATATTCTGGTCATGGTGGATAAGTTCACCAAGTGGATTGAGGTGAAGCCCATAAGCAAGTGCGATGGCCACACAGCAATGAAGTTCTTAAAGGATATAATTTTGAGATATGGTGTTCCTCATAGCATCATCACTGACAATGGGTCGAACTTTGCCCAGGGGCCATTTGCCAGATTTTGTGAGGAGGTGGGAATCCGGCTAGACCTTGCATCGGTCGCTCACCCTTGTACCAATGGCCAAGTAGAGAGGTCAAATGGACTAGTGTTATCCGGCATAAAACCCCGGTTGATAGAGCCACTGGAGAAAACTCCGGGATGTTGGCTAGATGAATTGCCAGCAGTGCTTTGGAGTTTGAGGACAACTCCGAATAGGTCGACAGGCTATACGCCATTTTTCCTGGTGTATGGAGCAGAAGCTGTGCTCCCAACAGATGTAATACATGACGCGCCAAGGGTTGTGCTATATACCGAGGAAGAGGCTAAGGAAGCCAGAGAAAATGATGTTGATTTGCTGGAAGAGGCAAGAGAAATAACACTGTCAAGAACTGCGGTATACCAGCAGAACCTTAGATGCTATCATGCGTAAAAGGTGAATCCAAGGAGATTTCAAGAGGGAGATCTAGTGCTCCGGCTAAAACAGGGCACAGCAGGCCGGCATAAGCTAACACCTCCGTGGGAGGGACCATTCATTGTGAGCAGAGCTTTGCACAATGATGCTTACTATCTTATAGATGCACAGGCCCCCAAGAAGGACAAGGTGGACAGGTCCGGAGAAGAAACCAAGCGACCATGGAACATAGCCCTACTCCGTCCCTTTTACTCCTGGGCAGCATAATGTATGTATTTCCATTTTGCTTTGTGTGCCGGCACTTTATGCCGGCGCAAGACTAATGAATGAAATGTCGGCATCCCGAGGAAATCGGGCACTGCCTCCGGTATGTATTGTTGTTTCTTTTCAATTTTTGTTTATGTGTCGGCTGGCTTGATTTGAATGTTTCTTATGTCGGCCTAGTAATGTGTCGGCACCAAAGGCCGCTCTTCAACTTAGCTGCTGTCCAGAATCCGGCTTCATGGCTAGCAAGAGTAGATGCCGGAGATTGTCTACACATGGAAAACGGCTAAGGAAATATAAAGCAATCGAGCCGACATTTATGTTATTGCCAAACTAAAAACTTGAAATGTTGGATGATTCAAAGTATAAGTTTCAAAGTTTAAGTACTGTATGTTTAATGAAGCAACCTTGAGACTCATAAGTCAAAAGCCAAAAGAGGTAGACAAGTAGCCAAGGTTGTGGAGTTAGGGAAACAGGAAAACAAACTCGGTGACTTAGCCGAAAAATGATCCGGCATTGATAAACAAGCAAACCAAGTTAAAACTTGTTCAGGTAGCAGACCAAAGGGAAATTAAACGTATATCTTACAATTGCACCCGGCATACCGGGGATCTGATAAAACTTAGAGTTTTTTGCGAAGTTCAGGAGGCCGGGGCGGAAGCAGAGCCGCCGGCGGGTGGAGCTGTAGCAGTAGAGACGTCGGCTTCAGGTGTGCCGGATCCAGCAGACGGGATGGAGCCATCACCTCCGGCCGGAACAGATCTCTGTTCCAAAACTTCAGTGTTGGCTTCTTCAGCTTCTT
Source organism: Dactylis glomerata (assembly GCA_007115705.1). Classification (NCBI taxonomy): domain Eukaryota; kingdom Viridiplantae; phylum Streptophyta; class Magnoliopsida; order Poales; family Poaceae; genus Dactylis; species Dactylis glomerata. Next base: position 301,167 of record QXEO01001432.1, read on the forward strand.
CTTCGTCTTGGCTGGAGTCGGAGCCCTCAGCGTTAGCAGCATCCACGGTGTCGCCCTCCTTCTTCTCCGGCTCGCGGATGTCCCGAACAAAGGCTTCGGTGTCGGCGTAATCCACATAGCTGTGGGGCAGTTCCTGCCGACGCCGGATGTGTTCCGGATCCGAGGTCCAGATAGATCCTTCGCGCACAGTGCGCAAAGTCTCTAAGTCGGCCTTTTCGTACCAGGAGAGGAAGTAAGTGAGAGCTTCATCAGCTCCCACCCTTGCGCCGGAATCCCGCCATTCTCGGAGCCGAACCTTAGAGAGCTGCAGATCATTCCCAAGATCAACAGGGTCGGTGGGCGTCCTCTGTCCCGGCCTGAGGGCGGAGTATGCTTCCTGGGCACCAAGGAAGAGATCTTCAGTATAGTAGCTCATGGCGTTCTTCTGGGCTTCCAGGGCGAGCAGCTGCTCCGACATAGTCCAGTTGGGAGAGTCGACTGGGGCACCCTGGTTCACTCGATCCACCTGCAGAGCCCTCTCAACGTCTTTGACGGAAGCAGGAAACAGGTCTGAAAGATGGCAAGCAGGTTAGCAAAAGGAATACGTGTCGGCATAAGAGTATGCCGGAAGAGATGTATCAGACAGGATGTGTCGGACAGAAGAGGATTTGAGGCTTACTGGCGAGATCGACGTTAAGCCGGGCAATGTCAACTTCCCACTTGGTGGCCTGCTCCTTCAAGCCATTAAGTTCTGCGTGGGCGTTGGATGCGTCGGCTTCTGAAGTAACGAGCAGCTCCTGGGCTTTCTTAAGTTGGCCCTCCCTCTGTTCCTTCTCCTCCAGAAGCTCAGCAACCCGGCCCTTCAGCTGCTCCACCTCAGCTTTGTGAGCGACATCCCGGTCGTCCAACTGCTTGGCCACGTCCACGGAGGGAATACAGTCCCGGTGGCGTGCCTCCAGTGCAGCTTTCTCATCTGCGAGGATTTGAAGTTAAAAGGATGTAAAGATGGAAAACAGTGACAAGAATTAAAGGATTTGAAGTACAAGTTGGTTAGAAAAAGATCAGCAGGATTCGGCATACCGGTCAGCTCCTTCACCCTCTGGAGAAGCGCGGTGACTTGTTCTTCGGTAGCAGCTGCAGAATGTCGGTAAAAGGTTATGTGTCGGCATATTAGGGTGCGCCGGCAAAAGGAGTATAAAGAAGAGCAGAAGAGGAGAATAACCCGGCATGCAACGGTATGTCGGCTGAGTTTACCTTTCTGGGTCAGCTCCAGCCGGAGCCTGCTATGCGCGTCGGATAACTTCCGATACTCGCACACCAAATCATGGTACAGGTCGGCGCGTGTGTTGTTCATGCGCTGCAAAAAAGTTAGGATTTGAAGGGTTATGAGAGAAATCTAGCATGACAGTTAAAGTGAAGATTATATCAAGAGTTCATTCTTTTGAAAACCCGGCACAGGTGCTGCGCACCTATCCCGGCCCTCGGTGACTTGGATTTGAAGCTCGGGACGAGCTTATATGTCGGACTATTAGTTTGAAAGCATCTAAGTGCAAAAGGTATGGGAAAATCCCGGATGTCCGTATCCCGGACAGCCGACATTTTCGGGGACTGTGGATATATATATAGAAAAGACTTACGTTGGTGGCGTCGGCCAGAAGGTGAAGTCTTTGCTGGATGCTGAGGAGCTCGCTGGCAATAGGAATGGGCTTCGCGGCCAGGATATCAGCAGGATTGCCAGTAGCCAAAGCTTCGGCCAACTTCTTGTTCTTGGAGTCAGCAGTATCCATACTGTCGGCGTCATTCCACTTGGTGCAGTGCTCCTTAAGAGACCCGAGGCTCTTGTCGCTTTTCGTCAGCAGGGAGACACGGCCCTCAAGTTCCGGCGTATCAAAGAAGCTGGGCCGGGCTGCTGCTTTGCCAATATGGAGTGCCAGGGCAGAGGTGGGCCGGGCTGCTCCCTTAGCAGGTGCAGTGGCAGCGGATTGTGTGCCGGACTTAGTCGGCTGGATCTTGAGAGTGCCGGACTTAGCCGGGACTGAGGTCTTGGCCGGGGCAGCGGTCTTGGCCGGGGCAGAGGTTTTCGCAGAAGTTGGGGTCTTGGGCGCTGGTTGTTCCGGCGCGGCAGGCGCAGCTTGGCCAGCAGAGGCAGGTGCCAGATCAGTCCGGACCTCCGGCACTTCAGGGGCTTTGCCTTTATCTATGCCGGCGCTCTTGTTGCCTGCGCCGGCATCTTCAGTAGTCCCGGTGCCGCTGGTGGGCGCGCTGGCGTCAGGGGCATCTGGTTGGGCTCCTGTGTCCATGTGGACATCAGGAGCCGAAGGATCCTGTTGAGCCCCCGAGTCCATGTGGACGTCGGGTGCAGAGTTGTCTTGCTCCGGCGGAGGATCGTCCTTCGCCGGGGAGGTGGTTTTGTCGGGCGCAGGCAAAGATGCCGGTGCCGGAGAAGTGGTGTGACTTGCAGAGGGTATGTCGGGGGTGGCAGCGGCCGTCGGCCTTTCAAGGTTGGGGCTGGCACTTGAGCTGGAAGCATGTTCCGGCGCAAGGGGAGCCCTGAAAGAGAGAAAACACCAAGTTAGTAATCAAAGAGAGAAATATGCCGGAAGTGAAACAAAGGAAAGAAACTCACCCCGGGGCAACAGGTCTTTGCCTCTTGGGCTGAGGCACGCCAACCTTCTACTGTTTCGGTTGCTGGGGTGTGTCGGGCTGGGGCTTCACGCCTCGCTTCCGGCCGGCACGTCCGCCGGTGGAAGGAGGTCCCTGGTTCAAAGGGGCGGCGTCGACAACCATGTCGTCCGAGATGGCTGAGGATGGCATTGGAAAGGCATAAGCAACAGGTGTTTCTAGAAGAGCATAAGCAAGAGGTGTCGGGCAGATAAACATCTGGCAGTCTTCATCGGAGTCATCATCACTCCAGTCTTGAGTGAAATGCCGGGATGAAGAGGCCTTACCTGCGGTAGAGGCAGCACGGGTGTTCCGGGGCAGCTTGTCCCAATGATCCGGATCTTCAATGTCCGCAGCGGTGCGGTCTGCCGCGATCTGGATCCGGGAGTTCTCCATACTCTGGAAGCTGAACTTCTGCATAAGGCAAAGACAATGGGTCAGAAACAAGAAATATGTCGGTACAAGGAGTATGTCGGACAAGCGTGATAAGTGTCAGAAAATAGAAGTATGTCGGTCAAGGTATCTATATGTCGGGCAAGAGCTGGCGAAAGGGATTTACCGTCGGTGCGGGGCGATCCCGGCTGTAAGGTTCCAGTCCCCAGGCAAAGGTGGCCTGAGAGGACTTGCAGATGTCCTTGATCCGCCGCAGGATGTCGGCCGGGGTCAGCTCGTGTGTGGAGTGCCGTGTGGGATCCATGGGCCCGCTCATTTGGCATATCTTGTGAGGCCGTCGCTGGAGAGGAGAGACGCACCGGCTGATGAAGCAGGCCACCAGATCCTAAGGAGTGAGGCCCTCATCCCGCAGTTCACCCTTAACCCGGTGGAGGGCGTTAACCGGCCCGACCATGTTTTTCGGGTTATAGGTCCAGTTCTTCATCGCCAGTGGTGGCTCATCCACAAATGGCGGCAAGTTGAGCAGGCCGACGTCGGTGGTGTTCTTGACGTAGAAGAAGCTCTTTTGCCACTTCTTGCAAGACTTGAGCAGTTCCACCTTGGGAAAGTCCGAGCCCTTCCGGGACATAATGGTGGCCGCGCCGCATTGGGTCATGGGGCGGTCCTTCTTCTCCTGGGCCATCTCCAGCGGATCATCCTTGGACCGGGGCGGTTCTTGGACAACTTGCTTCCGCAGCTGGAAGTACTTCGCCCAAGCTTGGGTGAAGGCCTCTATGCCGGCGAAGCCTTCGCAGAAAGCGGCGAAGGCAGAGAGTATCATCACCGTGTTCGCCGGGATATGGTGAGGCTGTAGATCGTAGGTGTCGAGGAGGTCCCGGAAGAAGTATGACGCCGGCAGACCAAAGCCCCGCTCGAAGTGGGCGATGAACACGACGCGTTCGCCGGGTTCAGGTGCCGGCACTGTCTCCCCCGCCGGTAGCCGGCATGCAACGCCGTCCGGACTTCTCCTGGTAGTGGTGACCCAAGATATGTCTGCCGGAGTAACCTCCGACCCCTCCCAGCCGGAGCGTCCTTGGAGCTGGGCCGAGTTATCTTCCTCTGAAGCCGAGGTACCCGTCATGCTTGAGGAAGCCATCTTGATGGCCGGAACAAGGCGTGAGAGCCGGAGTCCCGTGATGTTAATCCTATCGAGATCAGAGAAAAGAGGGAGGTTAGTCTCTCCGGCATACCACTCTCGCAGAAGTTAGCAGGAAATGAGGATCTACCATCGCAGTTAAAATCAGAAATAAACATGGGTAAAGCTCCCGCGAAAGAACACCTGTGAACTTCTAAGGAGCGTTGCTAGCAATGCTAATCGAATCAGAGGGATATCAAGCAAAGGAACTACCGCAGATCTAAGCAAGTAAGATTACCAGTGCAAGGCTGCAGAAAAGCATGAAAGAAGAAGAACAGAGAAAGAGAAGATTACCGGAGCTTGGCCGGCGGCGAGCTTGCAGATGGAGATCTGATCTCCCCCAGTAATGTCTAGGAGAGGACGCAGCAACAGCAGTGACGAAGGTGAGGATGTCGTACGACGGCGAGCGGAGGCGCCGGCGTGCAGGGGGGCAACGGCGGCGGCGTTCCTTCTCTGTTCCTCGGTCCGGCGGCGAAGCGCAAGGGACAAGGGAGCGGAGGAAGAAGAAGACACTGTGGGGGGTAAAAAGAGCAAGCTTACCCCCGCCCCCGTATTTATACCGCGGGACCGGCCGGATTAACTTGTGGAAAAGATAGAAGAGCCGATATACAGTGTGATCGCCGGTGTAAAATCATGCGCCGGGATATAACAAAAGAGATATCATGTTAAACCTGCCAAGGCCCCTCAGTTAAGACTGGGGGACCTCGACAGCTTCGGGGACTAATGTCGGGGGGATGACCCCCGGTAGGGTCAAGAGACTAGAAAGATACAAAGAATAAGGTTGACTTTATGTCGGTTGACCTAGATGGGGTCTGGCCGGGATATAGGAGCGTCGGCCAGACCGGCATATAAGTGTATCCCGGCCTTAGCTTAGATATGCCGGAATAACCGGGATACTTATTGAGGAGTGCCGGCATATGCATAGATATGCCGGCCTAACTTATTTGATATGTTGTGCAGGAGCAGGGAGCCGGATTACCTGACCGCTGTAGGTCGTTGGTCCGGTATATAGGTCCGGGATATGGTCAACGGTCATATCCGGGATACATAAGTCAACCAAGATGTCATGTCCCTGCAATCAAGGAGAGATCCTGCCAAGTATGGAGGGAGATCATGTTGACAGGGTGCACAGTGGTGGTTTACCTACCCTCACTGTGCACAAGTACAGCCCTTACCTCATGGTGGTAAGGTCACAGTCCAAGAAGTACAAGGTACAGCGACGGTGAGTCCCATCGAGAGCAATCGGGGAGAAAGTCAAGGGTCTCTGCCTTCGTCAGCCGACCCTATTTGGAGTATAGTTGGTGTCTCCTGGTCTCGGGTGACCGTTGTAACCCTGGCCACCACTATATAAGGTGGCACAGGGAGCCCTAGAAAGGGGTTGGTCCCAGAGTGTTCCTACACTTAGCAGTTCATCTTCCTTCTCTAGCAGAGAGCTTGGAAGCGCCATTGTTGTGTACTCCTTCGATCCAAATATATAACCAGTAGAGCAGGAGTAGGGGTGTTATCTCCTTGCGAGAGCCCCGAACCTGGGTAGATCAGTGTTCCTTTCTGTCGTGCTTTTCAGCTCGTTCCCCTCTCCCGAATCCTCCAGCATCTAGTTCGGCCCTCATTTAAGCCATCCCATGGCATATGTTGTTTCACCACGACGATAAGTTTATTGTAAATAATATAATGTGGTACATCGATATTGTTTTGGCCGTTGGATCAAATTCCAGCGGTCAAATCAGTGCCTTCACTTGATGCACTCAAATAAATTGTGCACATAACGTGGAGAGCTGAAGAAGAGCTTAAAGTGCTCGTCTTTTATATATGTATCTATGGCGTGTACTACTCTATACGGTTGGGCAGCTGCGTACTGCGAGTGTGCGATCCTTGTAATAAGTATACGGCTGGTTTAAATAAACATGTGTCATCTGAGTTAACACATACAACTTGTGTACATTCATCGCTTGCAATCTACGAATCCAGTAACGGTGAAGGAATTTTTTTTGTAAAAGCCCAAACTATAGCCAATGGTTTCGGACAACAAATTGTCGGACACGGATCGTCTGACGTTCCTACCATTGGCGGAGCTACGTTGAAACAAAACCTGGCCATGGCCCACCCATGATTTTCACCAAAATCCCAACAGTTAATGCCTAGTTCACTAATACTCAGAATCAGCTAAAACATGTTTACTGATACGAGCAGCGGTGGCACAGCAAGCAGCCACGGGTCTATTTCTTCCCGACAATACACTCGTGTGTCTATTTTTTTTCATCCCCAGATTTTAGCTAGCAATTGGATGGTTTGAAAGAAAAAAAAAACCCTTATAGCTCTGAATTACTCTGCAAGAGCAACTACACGCTAGGTAAAACATGGATTTTTCTCTTTTTAATTTGGCCCGCCCAGATATTTTTTTTTAGCTCCGCCACTGGTTCCTACCTCTGCTGTGCCCTGACTTTCTGCCACTGACATGTGGACTCCACTCCTAGTGGCCCCTAGCTGTCAGCAACTCAAATGGCAGGGGATCCCCGTCCCAAATTGTCTTGTCTGAGAGTTTGAGGGTTTCACACACAGTTTATTTAACCGTCTACGTACATAATAACGGTTGGACAAATCATACTCCCTCAATCCCAGTTTTAAGGGCATAATTTGTAAATCTCTTAGCCCTAGGTGATCTATGATTGGTGGTAAGATTTGGCTCTTTATCCTCATTTAAAGACCCATTAATTAATAAAAAAGTACATGCATTGGTTGTTTGGTCTTGGAAATGCAAAAACTAGCTCATGCAAAGCTGCTAATTAAACACCTTAAATGCTAATATGCCTAAGAGGTGAAGGTATTTTGGGATTGCATGATTTGTGAATTGTGCCCTTAAAACCGGGATGGAGGGAGTAGTAGTAATAGCCTATTCCAGCCATGTGTGATGGCCCGCTCTGTGTTGATGGTTCGAGACTCGTGTCACGGATGGACCGTACTCGAATATAAAAATGTAGCATTGATGACGACTGGGCCCTATTGGAATACATAAATGAATCCTCTAGTTGCTGTGAGTAAAAAAAAGGAAGAATTTATCCTGGAGTAAACTTGATCTCTCTTCAGATCCATAGTCCTATATATATGTACATGTTGTCAAGTTTTCTGCTTCAGCTAAGCAACATCCATCATTTAGAATGGATTATTTGCTCCAAGTGATCGTTGTTATCACGGCCTCGGCCATAGCCATCCACCTGCTGAGCAGAAGTAGAGCCAAGAAGAAATGGAAATTGCCCCCTGGCTCCCTGGGTCTGCCGATTATTGGCCACACCCTTGGCTTCCTCCGTGCCTTGCGCACCAACAACTACGACCAATGGGTACGGGACCGGATGGAGAGGTATGGCCCGGTTTCCAAGTTCTCGCTGTTGTGCACGCCGACGGTTCTCCTGGCGGGCCCGGCGGCCAACAAGTTCGTCTTCTTCAGCGGGCAGCTGCGGCCGAAGCAGATCGTGTCCATCAAGCGTCTTGTCGGGGAGAAGAGCCTGCTGGATCTGTACGGCGACGATCACCGGCGCATCCGTGGGGCGCTAATGGAGTTCCTCAAGCCGGACATGCTTAAGCTGTACGTCGGGAGGATCGACGATGAGGTGCGGCGGCACCTGGAGGAGAACTGGGCCGGCCGCACTGCCGTCACGGTGCTGCCACTCATGAAGCGGCTGACGCTGGACGTCATCACCGCGCTGCTCTTCGGCCTCGAGACGGGCACCGTGCGAGACGCCCTCGCCGATGACCTGGTGCTCATGCTGCAAGGCGTACTAGCCATCCCGGTAGACCTGCCATTCACGACCTTCAGCCGGAGCCTCAAGGCCAGCCGAAGGGCTCGACGCCTGCTCCAGGGGATCATGCGTGACAAGAAGGCCAAGCTGGGGCAGGGCAAGTCCCCGCTAAACAGCGACTTTATCACCCGACTGCTCAGCCTGACGAAGGAGGAGGACCATGGCCAGCAGCTGCTGACTGATGAGGAGATCCTGGACACCGGCATGGTCGCCCTCATCGCCGGCCATGACACCACGTCAACGCTCCTCACCTTCATGGTCCGCCAGCTTGCCATTGATCCGGCAACTCTAGCCGCGTTGGTGCAAGGTAAAAGATCGTCTATAATTTTGTCCTCGTTTTTCCGGATCGGAAAGTGATCGGTGTTTGGTTGACACGTACGTACAGAGCATGAAGAGATTGCAAAGAACAAAGCTGATGGAGAGGCTCTATCCTGGGAAGACCTGTCGAAGATGAAGATCACGTGGCGAGTAGCACAGGAGACACTTCGCATCGTCCCACCAGGAATCGGCGGCTTGAGAATAGCGCTCGAGGACATCGAGTTCGACGGCTACTGCATCCCAAAAGGATGGCAGGTACATATATATATATATATATATATATATATATATATACTACTCCCTCCGTTTCATATCGATGATAATTGCTTTGCACCAACAAAGCTTTATGCTAATGCAAATTATACCCACAATATAAAAGGTGTTTTGGACCGCAAGCACCACACACATGGACCCGAGCATTTTTCACAACCCGGCAAAGTTCGAGCCCTCCCGCTTCGAGATTGCGGCGCCACCGTGCTCATTTGTCGCCTTCGGTGGCGGCCCCAGAATATGCCAGGAATAGAGTTCACCAAGATGGAAACATTGGTGGCCATGCACTACCTGGTGAGGCGTTTTAGATGGAAGCTTTGTTGCAAGGACAACACTTTTGTCAGGGACCCCATGCCGACGCCGCGGCATGGACTGCCCATACAACTCGACCACATATAGCCGAATCCGGACAGAGTAAAGATCAATCCCCTTAGGCCTTGTTTGGTACTAGAGTTTTGGTGGGGATTTGTGGGGATAATCCCCTAGAGTATTGGGTGAAACCCCCACCTTTACCCTATCCTCACAAAATCCCACCCACAATCCACTAGGTAGAGGTAGAGTATTGGGGATTGAGAAAAATACACTAAAATTTAGGGAAAAGTGGGGATTAGCGGGTATTATACTCGCCCAATACTCTAGTACCAAATATACTTTTAAAAGTGAGTGGGGATTTGGGGTTTACTCTAGTACCAAACAAGCCCTGAGGGTTTGAATAATATATCAGGAGACATTTGCTTAATGTCCTATCATTTCTGGTGGGCATGTAATAATCTTCTGCTTGAAATTTATCATGGGTGGCATGTCACCCGTTTTACATGGTACTTTTTTGCTTCAACTATGTAATAAGTATGGCTTTATGCATGCATCATGTATGCACATGCCAGGAGTAACGAATTAATCCATCTATATCTTCTACAAAATAAAACTTCACTCATTTTCTATCTTGACATGAAGCCTGCCCACATCATCAACAAATTGTAGCTATCCGATTTTCAATCTCAACCGTCCTCCATGATGCAACCCCTTGTGTGGACCTTCCCACCACTGTCTCTGCATGCCAAATAAATAAAAGATTGTAGCGCTCCCTCTAAATCCAAATGATCAGAAAAAAAAAACATAGGTGCACACGACCGAATCCCATCTGATCTAGCAATCTCCAGGCATGAGGAGCCTAGTGGAGTTCGCTAGCGAAGCCTTCCATAACTCGGCACTCCGGCTAGATCAATAAGGGCCGGCATCAAACAGATCTTCGTCTTAGCACTAGAGAAACCCTAGGATCACTTCATTTGTTAGGCAGAACAACGGTCCCCATGCCGCCGCCCACCGGCTTCCTGCAGGTCCAAGCCGTTGAGTGGCCAATGGCCGCTGTCCGCCCGCCACCGCAACCAACGAGCAGTCCCATCCCGCCGCCATGCCAGACGCCTTGCCGCTGCATCTGCTGGACCTCGGGAAGCTAAAACTAGCCGAGGCCGGCCAGGTCTGGCAACCACCTGTCCATCTCCTGCCACCACGGCTCGAGTTGCCCGACCAACCGGCCTACTCCACCGCCGGTGCCCAGAAAAAAATGCCCCATGGAGCCGTCGTGCCCATACAGATCGAATCTCCCACGCCTCCTTCAAAGCCAAGGGGTGGGCCGCCGCCACTGCCTTGCCCGTCGGTGGCAACAGTGGCCAGGGAGGTCGCTGGGAGGGAGGTTGGCCAAGGGATCTAGATCACCGGGTCACCCAAAACTTTTACTACTCCCATAGTCAACTTGTAGACAGCTAGAATCATACCGCACCATATTTTGATGATAACTAGGGAGATGGTGAGAAGAGAGAAGGGGGAAAGGGAACTGACCAGCCGTAGTGCAACATCGGATGGTGGATGGGGCTGCTTGTCATTTGACAGCGGAGGGAGCTGCGGCGGACCAGCGGCGGGATGAGGGATCTATTCTTCAGATTCACGCTGCCACCCCGTGTTCCTTAAGTCATCTCCCCAACACCGTGCCCTTGAGCTACCGCCGCCTCGGATCAAAGGGGTTTCGATGCGCCTGCGCATGCTATCCACCAGATCCATGATGTCATAGGTGCTATGCACCATTTCCGACGCGATTGGGTGAAGTCATGGCTGTGGAGGTCATAGTGTTGGTCCTCGGATCGAGGAGTTTGGAATAGAGATACTGGACGGAGCGGTTATTCTGTTGCTGGTCTTTTTGACGTACGAAGGTTTTTTCAGGTAGCAAGCGGTTTTCTTACATACCACGATTGAGGGACCATCACGTCTGATTGAAGTTTTATTTATTGAGATTAAAGTACGCTGCCAGGGAATCCCATATATCTATATCTATACCAATATAAAAAGGGAGAGAGGGGGCAGATCCAATAAATCACAACCATCAAACGAACATCTAATGGCTCAATTACCCTGCGTCCACGTCTCCGACCGTCTCCCAGGACGCCCCCTGCTTGCACGCCTCCGCCCGCCCCAACTGGCCGTTGCCATGCCTCCACGCCAGCCATCCTCCTCCTCAACGCCCTCCATCCATGCCGCGCCTTGCCTACATGCCTTGCGCCCTCCCTACATGCCTTGCGCCCTCCCTCACAGAACAAGACGTCATGAACCCGAGGATATCTTCATCTTCCTCACAAGCGTGTCCAGGTACGCTTCCAGCCAGACACAACCAGTTTGGCAATGCCCGCATGCAGTGGCTTGTACTGGTTTGCACCAAAATTGCAGAATGGGGGCGTGATTCGTAAGTAGCTGATGGTGGGAACTGAAAAATATTATTTTTCTTTGCAATCGACTTTAGACTTTGCTATGTCCCCGTTAAGATATTCCCACGAAGGGTACCAGATTGGTTACATATGCTGAGGTATTTTGATCTTGACAGCTGGAAACATTTATTTATCTTGGTTGTTGGATAATTTCAGGTTGTTCTCCAGTCTATTACACTGCAGAATTAGTGATGTTGTACTTCAATATTCAGTAATGTCTGCACTGAACATTGCATGGCTCAGTTCAATTCTAACTCATATGTGCATCATTGGTACGTGTCCCATAAATTACAGATATTTCATCGAAGTTTATGTACATCACTACGTCAGTATTCATATTGCACAAGCTTTATGAATCAGATTTCTAGACCATGGTGAAAGATAAATGATGCACAAAATGGAATCTCCTATCTTGAATTTCATATCACTGGTGTCTAATAAATTTGGGTAAAGTTTTATCGAAACATATCCTATTTGTAAATAACTTTGGATATATCTGCCTCAATGGTGTACTTTTTTTTGAAAAAAGTATGGTGTACTTTTCTCCTAAGATATGCAACTCACAGTAATCATGTGTAAAGAAAACTTTGCATGCCAATCTGGTATACTTGCAGATCAATGTAATCATGTGTCCACCTTACAAAAAAGTGTGCTTGTATTTTCTTAAATAGCATGACTACTGACATGTAGTGAAATATGCTCTATTTCATGTATACTAGCCTTGCTAAGTCCTAATATTTTTAGATTTTGGAATTATTATAAATTTCCAGTATTGATATTAGATCGGTCCTGAACATTTCAGAAGAAAATATTTTTGCGCATAGAAGCTTTGCTAAGCCAAATTGTAATATTCCATGTGACAATGTCTGGTTTACAATTTTGACAGGGTTAGTGACCTTGTTATTCAAAATGGTCTAACTGAAAGTCTGAAACCGATGGATATATGGTGGTTAATTATGCCCATGTTTAAGTTACATAATAAGAGTAACATAATTTTTTGGTCTGGAGGACAGTGATTAGATGCATACAACAACAGAGAATGCAGTGTGCCAGAGATGTGCAGCAGCTATAGAAGCAGTTGTTATTTGCACGCTTGGTTTTCTCATGCATTAGTAGATGTTATGCAAACGAAAGTTTTTGTTGTTTTACCCTCTATTTTCCAAATAATAATAATACATATTAAGTTATAGCTTAAACAATTCTAAATTAAATTACGTTATTTTTTACGAGAAATATTATCTTATTCATCACATGCATTGCACGTGCACCATTACTAGTACTATAAGGTCAACTTGCATCCACAAGCAGCCGGACAGCGCGAGGTTCTTTGATAGTTGCCGCTTCCTAAAAACCCTAGCCGCCTCCACTTCAGCCTCCTCCATAGATCGGTTCCCCCTCCTCTGGCCGGCCTCACCGGCATCGGGAGGAGTGGGGAACCCGATCTATGTGTGGAGTTTTTTATAAGAGTAGTGTTTTCAGTAGATTATGTTAGGGCTTTGATCGTCGTCTTTGCTTCCACGTCAATGGAGATGACATCGTCTACAATAAGTGATCTTTGGCTCTTTGTTCGACGACGAGAACTCATTCCCTAAGTCATGATGGTATTAGAAGATTGCAATTTTGTTGGTATGGCCTTCAGGTCTTGCTTTGTGAGATCGACTTTGGAAATTTTCTCATGGCTGCCACGAGACGTGTGTTCCACACAATATTTGTCCTGGCTACTACGTCCTCGACAATGATGGTTCATACCCTCGACTCTCCAACGATGTTGACTAGGCTGTTTGGTTATTTTGCTCTGGCATACTGATGTTTGTTCGCTTGCCAATAATTATTGAATACTTTAATGGCTGCACGTGCACGTAGCCTTGGTATTGATGCTCAAATTAAAATTATGGGAGAACCTTAGTTGGTATTTACAGGTGATGGTGCGGTGTTGATATAGATGACCGACCAGTTGGGAACCCCAAGAGAAGGTATGATGAGCACATCAGCAAGTCTTTCCTCAGTTGTGAAACCAAGGTATATCGAACCAGTAGGAGAAAGCCAAACTTCAGAAGGTGATGCTTGCTAGCTTCATGACACTCCGGACAAGGGCGCCAGATAAACTGCTTGTTGACCTGTATCTTTTCACCAGCAGCAACGTGAAACCTGCACACAACACAATCAAGAACTTTGCTCTCAACTTACGATGAGGTTGTCAATCTCACCGGTTTGCTGTAAACAAAGGAATGAGCGTATCGAGTGGTAATAGGATAATAGTATGCAAGAAAGTAAACAGTGCGAGTAAAAATAAAACGGTATAACAATGTTAAGGAAATTGGACCGGGGTCCACAGTTCACTAGTGGTGTCTCTCCATGACGAGGGTTAACTCGACAAATGTCCTAGATGAAGGACTTAGGATCGGGGAGATAGGGCGTTGGATGAACTCGAAGGTAAAGTTAGTCGAAATAGGTGTATATCGAAAGTAAAATTGGGTGTTCAACCTGGCTTGCTTTCAATCTGCCCCACACCGTCCCCTCCTGGCCCCTATATATAGGTGGCCAGGTCTCGAGGATCAGGTAGGGTTCGATACAGATTACAAATATCGACATACGGTAATAACTCGTATTTGACTATCATTACAATTGGGCCTAGCTTATCGGGCCTCAGGGGTACTCAACTAACGGGCTCTATTAACTATACCCTTGTCAGTAGCCCCTGAGATTCTACCAGAATTGTAGATTCAGGTTGAATCTCTAATCTTCAAATCTTTGACTTGATCAATTCTCCGACTTCTTCACATCTTCAAATCTTCGACTTGGTCTTTTTGACTTATTTTCATGATATTTTTTTTGCAAGGGGTTTTGATGAACAAGCCTGACAACTCTGACGGATCAAGAGGTCAGTTAACTGCCAGAACAGATACTTGCCATCTACTTCAAATTCAATCCCCTTGGACTTGAATTCGGGATACCAGTCAAACCCACTCTTTTGCCGCATTTAGGACTTACAAAGAATGAATCCCAGTGATTCTCAGGGTACCCAGTGCGTCCACCAGGATTTTCTTCGCGTCGTAGACACGGATACATACCAGTAGAGCACATCCATGTGCGTATACCAGGCCACACAGGACGGATCCCGGGGTCTTACCTTCGTGACAAGTCACGGCATTCGAGTCGTGTTGCGATAACACAACTCGAGAATCTCATATTCGCAGCCAAATTTTTAACTGATAAAACTAAAGAATTTTGGATTTTAAATTAATCTTCTTCGCTCCCGATGGGAGTAATCTCTCTTCATTTTGTCGACTACGTAGTCAAAGTTTGTATGCTTATCCTTCCGCATCTCCAATATTGATTATCCCATCTCTATCGGGTGCGCGCTCAGCGCTCCCGATGGGAGTAGCCCCCGAGGCTATGTTTGGCGACTTGTAGTCAAGCATAGGCTCAAAGTTCAGCTCTTCTTTCTTCTGTGAACATCTTACTGTTGACGAGCCCCCGAGTCCAAGTCGAGGTTTTCATATCGCATAATCTCCTTTTCTTATTCTTCTTCGTTGACATTATCGTCTGCTGCGCGCAGAATTTAACTCCTGCTGCAGAATATGTTTATGGGCTGTGCTGTAACGCGGGGGCCCAATAATACGTGCTTATAAATAAAGTACCATCTGGTAAAGGTAAAAACCCTAATCAGATTCGTCCTCTGCCGCATCTTCTTCTTCCTCCATCTAGGGTTTTTCCGAGGTTTTTCTGTTATGCTCATGGCTGATGCTGAAGGTTCTCGTCTGACCCTTGGCTCCTTGGTGGCGCCATGAGGTCGGGGTCGCCCTCGTGGAAGTAAGAATAAGAACACCACGCCGGCCGCCGCAGGAACTTCTTCGGACGCTCCGGCTAAGCGTCGTCCCGGCCGCCCCCTGGTAGCAAGAACAAGCCCAAGGTGACTGGCGCCGCTCCAGGTCCTGCTGCTCCTCCTCCTGCTGCTCCTGCTGCGCCTCCCCGGATCTTTTCCTTCCTTTGCATTGCCATGGCGCAGTGCCGTGAGATTCAGCGACTGCCGCTGAATTTTACGAAGTTTATGGATGGCCGCGAACTGCGAGAAGCGGTTCTCCGTGAACAGTCTGGCGGTGGCATCCCATATGAGGTGGAGGTATGGTACGATGGCAACGGCGAGCAGTACTTCAGGGGTGGCTGGTCGCAGTTTGCTGAGGACCACGATATCCATCAAGGCTTCTTCATGGCCTTCGACTTCCATATCGGCACGTTGAAGTTTGACATGAAGATCTATGATGGCACTCTTTGCCAGAAGGTGTATGAAGCTTGAAGTCCGCTTCCATTAGGACTTGTTGTTTTTTATGTAATTTCATTTTATCATGTCCTTGCTACCATGCTTATCTGCAATGAATATTCGTACTTGGTGTCGATGTCTTTTGCTAGTACCATGAGAACAAGTCGTGTTCTGAGGTATGCTTTCCATATATCGGGCTCTTTGCGAACCAAAAAAGGTAGGAATAATATCGGGTTCTTCTTATGAACCAAGTTCTCTCAATATTCATCGGGTTGTCTAAACAACCTTATAATGAAGAAAAGCCTCCAACTTGCCATAATAACTCTTTTCGTACGACCCAGGGGTTGAAGCCCCCGAACGGAGAAGTAATCAAAAGAATCGTACAAGTTTGTCGAGTTCAACCCAAAGAACCCGACCTGTGGCCTCATGTTCTGGGTTCAGAAGGTTAACTCGAATATATTGATACCTCTATATTTAGTCTACGCGTAAAAACGTCGTAGCTGTTCTGCATTCCACGGGTTGCTCTCGTCTTTCCCAGTCTTCTTATCTTGTAGTCGATATGCTCCTCCTGGTATTACTTCGGTGATGATGTAAGGTCCCACCCAAGGGGACTCCAATTTGCCGTGGCTGTCTTGCCTGAGTCGCAAAACAAGGTCTCCCACCACGAAGGATCGTGGACGAACTCGACTACTATGGTAGTTTCGTAAGCTTTGTTGATATTGCGTAGCCCTTTCTAATGATTTGTCTCTTGCTTCATCTAGGGCATCGACGTCGTCTTGCAATGCTTCTGTCGACGTCGCCTCGTCATACGCTGTCACTCTTGGAGCCTCGTGTGTAACTTCGACTGGCAGCACGGCTTCTGCGCCATGGACCAAGAAGAAAGGAGTTTCTTGAGTTGCTGCATTGGGCGTAGTTCTTAGGCTCCAAAGAACGGAGGGCAATTCTTCTACCCAAGCGCTCTTGGCTTTCTCGAGAGGTGCTAAAAGCCTCTTTTTTATTCCACTACATATCAGGCCATTGGCTTTTTCGACTTGCCCGTTCGTCTTCGGGTGCGCCACAGATGCGAATTTGAGCTTGAACCCCAATCCTTCGCAGTAACTTTTGAATTCTTTTGAAGTAAAATTTGTCCCATTGTCTGTGATGATGCTGTGTGGTACACCAAAACGAAAAACTATTGACTTGATGAAGCTGATTGCTGCTGTAGAATCTTGAGTTGTTACTGGGGCCGCTTCCACCCATTTGGTGAATTTATCGACTGCCACTAGCATGTAGACATGCCCTCCTGGCCAAGATTTGTGCAACTTTCCCACCATGTCAAGGCCCCATTGTGCGAAGGGCCAGGATAATGGTATTGTTTGTAGCTCCGCTGCTGGTGCATGCGGTCTGGATGCAAACCTTTGACATGCTTCACACTTCTGAACTATATCTTTTGCGTCTTCGATGGCTGTTAGCCAGTAGAATCCCGCTCGAAAAGCTTTTGCTGCTATTGCTCTGCTGCTAGCATGATGGCCACATACTCCACCATGTATGTCTTTCAATATTGCTTGCCCTTCCTGGGGTGTTACACAACGCTGTAAAACGCCGGTAATACTTCTCTTGTATAATTTTCCTTCTAACACGACAAATGCTTTTGATCTTCGAGTTATCCTCTTAGCCTCCACTGCATCTTCTGGTAGTTTTTTATTTATCATGTATGCAAGATATGGCTGCATCCATGTTTCTTCTATCATCATGACCTCCTCTGGTTCTGTCATAGCCCCCGAGCCTGCTGTGGTAGTCGAACTTTTAGCACTTTTTATTGATCTTTCCGCTATTTCTTCCCAAAATACTCCAGACGGCACAGGTAAGCACTGTGATCCGATATTTGCTAAAGTGTCGGCTTCTTCATTGCTGTTCCTACTGATGTGCGAGACTTCGCATCCATCGAACGTTCCTTCTAGATAATGGTACAAATTCTTGTAGGCCGTCATGTTGTCATTGATTGTGTCACACCTGTTCATAACTTGCTGAACAACGAGGTTAGAATCTCCAAATATTTTTAGGCGAGTTGCTCCACAAGCTTTAGCCATCTTCATTCCGTACAACAAAGCCTCGTACTCCGCTTCATTGTTAGAAGCCTGTGGAAAGCTCATCCTTAAGACATATTTTAATTTGTCGCCATGAGGCGATATCAATACTACTCCTGCGCCTGCGCCTTGGACTCGCTTAGAACCATCGAAGTACATTGTCCAAGTACTCGATAAATCTGGTGGTCCCGTGCTTTGCAGTTCGAGCCACTCTGCTGTAAAATCTGGCAAGATTTGCGACTTAATCGCCTTCCTTTTTTCGTACGTGATGTCCATGGGAGATAACTCGATTCCCCACAAAGAGACACGGCCCGTCGCTAAAGGGTTGTTCAATATGTTCGATAGTGGCGCTTCATTGACCACTATAATTGGGTGCACAGTAAAATACTGTCGTAATTTACGTGCAGTTGTGAAGACACTGTATGCCAACTTCTGATAATGCGGGTACCTCTGTTTGGTTGGAGATAGCACTTCACTGATGAAATATACCGGTCTCTGGATGCCACGGGCTTTGCCTTCTTCACTTCTTTCGACTACTAGAACTGTACTCACCACCTGATGGGTTGCGGCGATGTACAACAGCAGTGGCTCTTTTTCTTTAGGTGCGACCAGCACTGGTGGCGTGGAAAGCACTTTTTTTAATTGCGCAAACGCTGCGTCTGCTTCTTCTGTCCACTCAAATTTGTCGTCTGACTTCTTCATAAGTGTATAAAAAGGAAGCGCCTTCTCCCCTAGTCGAGCAACGAAACGACTTAATGCCGCGACGCGTCCTGCCAATTTCTGTACGTCGTGGAGTTTCGTGGGTTTCCCCATTGTTAGAATTGCTTGAATCTTCTCTGGATTTGCCTCTATTCCTCGTGCTGATACCAAGAACCCCAAAAGTTGCCCTGCTGAAACTCCGAAGGAACACTTTGTCGGGTTCAGCTTAAGCTTGTACTTGTTCAGGTTGTCGAAGGTTTCTGCCAAGTCGCTGATTAAAGATTTCTCCTCTCTTGTGGTGATGACTACATCATCAATGTAGACTTGTATGTTGCGCCCTATTTGGCTCCCGAGGCAACTTTGCATCATCCTTTGATAAGTTGCTCCTGCATTTTTTAGGCCAAACGGCATCACTTGGTAGCAAAACACCCCATACGGTGTGATGAAGGCCGTTTTTTCTTCGTCTTCTTTCTTCAATTTGATCTGATTATAGCCAGAATATGCGTCCAAAAAGGAAAGCCTTGCGCATCCCGCTGTTGAATCGATTATCTGATCGATGCGGGGTAAGGGAAGGGATCCTTTGGACAATGCTTATTGAGAGATGTGTAGTCGACACATACTCTTTGTACGTCTGTGTTCTTCTTGGGTACTATTACTGGGTTCGACACCCAACTCGAAGTTTTGATTTCTCTGATGAATCCAGCATTTTCTAATCTGTGTAATTCTGACGCTATTGCCTTCCTCTTAGGTTCATCGAATCGTCGCAGTGGTTGCTTGACTGGTTTTGCCTTGGGATCTACATTTAGTGCGTGCTCGACGAGTTCCCTGGGAACCCCTGGCATGTCCGATGGACACCAGGCGAAGATTTCCCAGCGCTCACGGAGGAACTCGACGAGCGCGCCTTCCTATGCGGGATCCAGGTTCACCGCAATTGATGTTGTCTTGTTCGGATCAGTAGGGTGGACCTGAATTTTCTTTGAGTCCTGCGTTGTGTCGAAAGCCTTATCTGGCAGGGATCGTCCAACGTCGGGTAGCACATTATGATCTGTTTCTCCTTTTAACCTCTCATATTCTTCTGTCATGCCGAAGGTTTGCGCCATCTTGTTGAATTCTCTGTCGCATGTGTTGGCTACTTCAAAGCTTCCTTGTACTGTAATTGTTCCTTTGGGCCCTGGAATTTTTAACGTGAGATACGCGTAGTGTGGTACTGCCATGAATTTTGCAAATGCTGGGCGCCCCAGGATTGCGTGATATTGTGATGGCCAATCCATAACTTCGAACTCCAGTTTCTCTCTTCTATAATTTTCGCTGCTGCCAAAGCAGACATCGAGTTCTATTCTTCCCAAAGGGTAGTTCGCTGCTTCTGGTACTATTCCGTGGAAAGAGCAATCTGTTGGCTTCAGACTCGTCAGCGAGATGCACATTGCCTTTAGTGTTCTAGCATATATTAAATTTATGCCGCTCCCTGCATCCATGAACACTCTTCCGATGTCATACCCTCCTATTTGCGCTTTTAGAACCATAGGCGAGTGGCCCGGCCTGGGAACTTTCCTTGGGTGGTCTGCTCTAGTGAACTTGACTGGTTGCTCTGACCATCGTAGGTACTCTGTGGTAGCTGGTGGTGACGATATTGCTAGGTTGACTTGCCTGGATATGCTTTTTTGTTCTTTCTTTGACTTGGGCACTGGTTGAATCATGGCTGATATGTATACTTTTGACTCTAAGTGCTTTACTAGCCTTTGCATTTGATATCCTTGACTTCTATGTCTTTCTCCTTGCCTCCCTTCTTGGCTTGAGCCCATGGCGCTTTGTAGCCTTAAGAATGTTCTGCAATCCTTCATCTGGTGATTTGAAACCCTTTTTCCGTCGAGATACGCATAGTGGATTCGACAAGGTCCGTATAGCATATCCTCGGCTGAGGGGCCGGAGTATCTTGATTTTTCTACTCCTTTTGCCTGGAACTTCCTACATTCATACCCTTCCTCTTCTTCTAGCCTGTAACCCGCGGCTACCTGACTTCGCCTTCCTTGATTATCCCTGCTGCGGTGTCGCCTCCTTTGTCGACTTGTTCTGTCGACTTCTGGCGATCGTCCTCTTTTGTTGTTATACGTGTCCTCTCCATCAGCGAATTTGTTGGCTTGTTCCATTAGCTCCGCTACTATCGTAGGTCTTGTTCTTCCTATTTCTTCCACAAGATCTGAGCGACGAAGTCCTTCTGAAAAGGCGTCTATTGCTCGTTCGTCGGAGACGTCTTCTGCTGAGTTTTTGATTATACTCCAGCGTTGTATATAGGAGCGTAGCGTTTCGCCTTTCTTCTGCACACATGCTTTAACTTCTTCCAGTGATGCTGGGCGCTTGTAGGTGGAGCGAAAATTTCTTGTGAATTGACTTTCGAGTTCCCCCCAGCTTCCAATGGATTCATTGGGTAGGGTGTTCAACTAGGACCGTGCGGCGCCGGTGAGATGTAGCTGCAAACTTTGCATTGCAGTCGCCTTTGTTCCTCCTAGTATCTGTACTGCCTGTAGATAATCTGATAGCCATAAGGTAGGTTCTTGTGACCCGTCGTACTTATTCTGGTCGTGTGGTAGTTTGAATCCTTTGGGTACCCGCGTTTTGCGAACCCTGCGGGTAAAGCATAACGCACCCATATCTTTATCATCGTCTTCGTAATTTTCTTCCCTCCAAGCACGTCGCGATTTGTTTACCCGAGCTTGTGCTATTATACTTCTTGCATCCTCCTTCTTTTTCTGCCGCTTTTTCTCTTCTGATAACTCGCTATAGTTGTTGTCTGCGCGATTGTATCTGAACTTCTCCTTGTGATTTGTCGACTTCGTCTCTGGGCCTTGTTCCCTGATCTTACCTTCTACTATTCCGAGGCTTCGTATCGCGGCTCGGTGCATATCTTCTCGCGGGTCTCCATGCTCTGGCCTTGTGGCTAGTAAATATGCTTGTGCTGCTGCCAATGCTGCCTCTGGCGTTCTTTGTATCAAGTCATCTTCCTCCTCTTCTAGCTGCGGGGTGGGGCTCCTTGAGTACCCTTCTTCTCTGCCGCATGCTGTCGCCCCCCTGTTGTGTTTTGGATCTCTACGCCTTTCTCTGCTATATTCTGAATCTTCACTATAGTCTTCCCAGTATTCCTCCCTTGATATACTGTTGTTGTCTTGAAACATCATGTCTCTTTCCTCCCTTAGTTTCTTCTTATGCTGGTATAATGCATACTGATATCCCATTAGAACTTCTCTTCTCGATCCCTCGGGTACTTCTGTACCATGATTAATGGCTGACGTAATCATTCTCCATTCACCCGCCAAGACGTGGACTTTCTCCTTTTCCTTTTTGTTGTGATCTTTCACTTTGTCGACTTGCCTGTCGACCTTTTTACTTCCTTCGCTATTGTTTTCTTCTTCTGCTTCAGTGATAATGACGCATAACTGATGTACTTTGGAGACGCCGCTGCTTCCTACGGCGCAGTCCTTTGCGTTGTTGTGCGTCTGACACGCTTTTTCTTCTGAGTCGAAATTTTCCTGAATTTCGTCGCTTTCTGCGATTGATGCTTTTTCTAAGCTGACCGGCGAGTTTACCTCACTGGAAGAGCCTTCTGATGACTCCAATGCTTCCTCTGTTTCGGGCTTGCTTGCCGACGGATCTGGCTTCGTCGAATCCGAGAGGCGGGATGAACCCGATGGCCCGATGAGGATGCTCAAACTTCCAATTGTTAGTTCCACCCCTTGACTTCCGTCGACTTCCGAACTGCTGTTGGCTAAAAGCGAAAAAGCCGTCGAATTCATGGTTCCAACGCCCAAGGTCCCAACGGTCGGCGCCAATTGACGAGGGTTAACTCGACAAATGTCCTAGATGAAGGACTTAGGATCGGGGAGATAGGGCGTTGGATGAACTCGAAGGTAAAGTTAGTCGAAATAGGTGTATATCGAAAGTAAACTTGGGTGTTCAACCTGGCTTGCTTTCAATCTGCCCCACACCGTCCCCTCCTGGCCCCTATATATAGGTGGCCAGGTCTCGAGGATCGGGTAGGGTTCGATACAGATTACAAATATCGACATACGGTAATAACTCGTATTCGACTATCATTACAATTGGGCCTAGCTTATCAGGCCTCAGGGGTACTCAACTAACGGGCTCTATTAACTATACCCATGTCACTCCATAAAATATATAACACATGTTGGGTAAACAAATTATAGTTGGGCAATTGATAGAGTAAAGATAACGTACATATGTCATGAGGATCACTATGAGATTCACTCTGGGCATTACGACAAAATACATAGACCGTAATCCAACTGCATCTATGACTAAAAATCCACTCGCGGGGAATCATCCAAGGACCCCTTGAGTATTAAGTTGCGAACAACAGATAATTACATTAAGCAAAGTGTGTAATGTAAACAAAGAAAATGTCCTTGGACACAAGAATGTTGTTTTCTCCCTAGTGGCAATAGCACATCTACAACCTTAGAGGTTTCTGTCACTCCCCCAGATTAAATAGAGGCATGAACCCAACTATCGAGCATAAATACTCCCTCTTGGAGTTACTAGCATCTACTCGGCCAAGATAGCTACTAGCAATGGAAAGCATGCAAGATCATAAACATCATAGAGATAAATGATGACCCACAAGTATAGGGGATCGCAACAGTCTTCGAGGGAAGTAAAACCCAAATTTATTGATTCGACACAAAGGGAGCCAAAGGATATTTATAAGCCTTAACAGATGAGTTGTCAATTCAGCTGCACCTAGAAACAGACTTGCTCGCAGCGGTTTATCAGTAGCAACAGTTTTACAGTGTTGATATTAGTAAAATAGTAGCAACAATAGTAAAATAAAAGTGGTAATAGTAGCAATAGTAAACAGTAGGATCAAATACTGTAAGCATAGGGATGGATGTACGGTCGTTGCATGGATAAGATAATTCATGAAATCAGTGAGACATGGGCAATTACAGATAAATAAAGATAAAGCATCCTAGTACTAAATAATCATAGGCATGTGTTCCGTATATAGTCGTACGTGCTCGCAATGAGAAACTTGCATGACATCTTTTGCCCTACCAGCCTATTGCAGCAGGGCCTCGAGGGAAACTACTGGTAATTAAGGTACTCCTTTTAATAGAGTACCGAAGCAAAGGATTAACACTCGGTGAACACATGTGATCCTCACATCACAGCCATCCCCTCCGGTTATCCCAATTTCTGTCACTTTGGGGTCTCGGGTTCCGGACAATGATATGTGTAAACAACTTGCAGGTAAGATCATAAACAACAAGTATCATCATAAAACAATAACAAATTCAGATCTGAGATCATGGCACTCGGGCCCAAAGTGACAAGCATTAAGCACAACAAGTTGCAACAATGTCATAAGCACTAATAATAGATACTAGGCACTATGCCCTAACAATCTCATAGCAAATTACATGAATGATCTCATCCAATCCCTACCACCCCCTTCGCCTACAGCGGGAATTACTCACACATGGATGGGGGAGTCATGGATGGTTGATGGAGAGACGTCGGTGATGATGGTGATGAAGATCTCCTCGAAATCCCCGTCCCGACAGGGTGCCAGAACGGAGTTTCTGGTTCCGAATCGCGGTTTCTGATGGTGGCGGCATAGCGGAAGTCTCTCTGGGAAAAATGCCGAACCCCCACTCCTTTTAGGTCAGAGGGTATATGTAGGCGGAAGGAGGGGTCGAGGCGATGGCTGAGGCGGCCTCACCACAGGTGGGCGCAGCCAGGCCTGGGCCGCGCCCCCTGGTGGTGAGCCTGGCTCCCAGCCCCTCTCAGTCTCGTCTTTTGGCTCCGTGGGTCTTCTGGTAAAATAGGAATTTTGCAGTATTTTCCAGGATTTTTCCTAAAAGTCAGATTTCTGCACAAAAACAAGACACCAGGGCAATTCTGCTAAAAACAGCGTTAGTCTGTGTTAGTTGTATTCAAAACACACAAATTAGAGGAGAAACAATAGCAAAAGTGTAACACCCCTCTTTTAGCTAAACCTAATTAGGAACTATTTGTGCATCATGAGCATCATATTTATAAAATGCATCAAAGGAAATAAATTTCCAAACCCCTAATTTGGTTGATTCTTCCTATTTGAATTGCTCTCAAAATGGCTTAAAAAGTTTGCAAACAAAATTATGGAGTTTCTATATGTACAGAAGATCCAAAGTTACTTTGAAATGTTTTAGAAAAGTTTGAATCCTCCAATAAGTTTCAAATCAACAAAGTAGAGTTTGAAAACAAAAGGAAAATTGATTTTGGAAAAAAATACAACTCTCTGTCTTCTCGACCATTTCTGGCCCAACTCTGCTCCTCTTCCCTCCCAGCCAAAGCCCATCTCGGCCCAGCCCGAGATACCCCTTCGTCGTCTTCCTTCCGAAGGAGAAGTAGCTGCCTGGTAGCGCCATGGCCGCCGGATGCCACCGCCCCGCCGTCGTCGGCCAAGATCGACGCCACCACTCTCTGGATGAGGATAAGGACCGATGCCGCC
Source organism: Dactylis glomerata (assembly GCA_007115705.1). NCBI lineage: Eukaryota > Viridiplantae > Streptophyta > Magnoliopsida > Poales > Poaceae > Dactylis > Dactylis glomerata. Next base: position 326,046 of record QXEO01001432.1, read on the forward strand.
GTCTCTCTCTTCCCCTCACTCCTCCCTCCTCCCGCGCCCTCTCCTTCTCTCCCTGCAAACTCGCATGCGAAACCCTAGCTCCAGCCGCCGGCTGCCCTCGCCGTTCGCGCCTCCCCGGCCTCCGCCGGCATGCCGAAGAGCTCCGCCTTGCCGCCCGTTGCTTCCCTGCCGAAGGAATCGAGCCCCCGCGCCTCGAGTCACCGCCGCCGTCGCCATTTTCTCTGCAGGTACCCGAGCTCCGCTGCCTCAAATTCGCCACCGGCAGCCCTCCTCTGGCCAAACCGAGCCCACCGGCGATCTCAGGGTGAGCCCCCGGTTCTCCTGGACCCCTCCCCCTTCCTCTTCCCGCGCCGCAGCGCCCGCCATGGCCGGCCGTTGCCGGCTTCTGGGAGTCGGTCGGGCTGGGCCGTTGCCCAGCTGACCTGGTCAACCTGGCCAGCCAACGTGGCCACAGGCCCTCTGGTCAGCGGGCCTGGGTCAAACGGCCCCGGGTGCAAAAAGTCACGCGCAATTTTCTTTTTCCAGAAAAATGGCAGATTTAGTTGAAACTTGTAAAAATCATAGAATATTCTCTGTTTATCGGAAAAATGCGAATGACTACCAAAATGTTCAGAAAAATAAGATCTACATTTTGGTATCAAAATCATGCATTGCTAAACAACTTTGAACCCTGCTTAATTTAGAAGAACATAACGAACCTTTCTTTCATATGTGGGGTTTATGGAATTGCAAAGTATTATGCATTCCAGCCCCATTTAAATTGATGATCATCTAATAGAGTTAATTTCAATACCTTTAATATGTCATGTCATCATCTTTGCTTGAGCATCGATGCATGTGTTGATTGTTGTTCTTTATTTCCGGTGTTTGCTTCTTCGTGATAGAACACGAGTTCGAGATCGACTGGACAACACCGAGGACCAATACTTGTCCATCGGCGTATTATTCAAGAAGAAGAATCCCGAAGATCTATTTCTATTTTGGTTATCAACGAGCAAGGCAAGCGTCTGATCCTATGTTTTTAGAGTATTTCAATTCTTGCTAAGTATCACATACGATTCAAATGTCTTTTATCGGTAGTTAGAGTTATCCTATCTTATGCATGCTCTTGTCACCTAAATTCCCTAATCCACTGCTCCTAGCATAACTAGGTCTCGCCTGTGTGCATTGCTAGAACCTTTATATCTTCTATGCTTAGCCATGCTTAGTTGGTAAACTCTGATCCATCCGGTTGATGAATCCGAGCTGTGAATGAACCTAGTATGAAAGGATGACGTGATATGATCAGTGGTGAGTGGTAAAGTGTTAAACATGCTAAAGGCTTGGATGAGCCGCCACATGGGATGTGGTTATTTGACTCATTCTTGCCGACCCTAGGACCCGAGTTCTCACCTCTTGAACCAAGACCGAGCGTACAACCACACGAGGCCCTATAATGGCACCCTCTTGACTAACTAACTTGCCTAGTCTGCTCCATGAGTCACATAGTTCGGGCTTTCCATTTGGCATATGCATGGAAAACATTTGTGAAAAGGTGCATAGCATATAGGGTGTGGCCGGGTTCAAGCGGAGTGCGGCTTCGATCTTGATCCCTGCGCACAACCTTAGGGACCGACTTTGGGACTCGACCCGTTACGGCGGGCTGCTCTAAGGCGTGACTCATGGTTTGGGTGAAAGTAAGGTAAAGGTCATGGTCGACCACCCTCTACCGGCCTTCCACAGACGAGGGCTAATGATTCTGGTGTTAAGAGTCGGTCGGCACGTGTGGGTAAAGTTGTGCACCCCTGCAGGGTTAAATCTTTTCGAAAAGCCATTGACGAGGGGTTAACTCGACAAATGTCCTAGATGAAGGACTTAGGATCGGGGAGATAGGGCGTCGGATGAACTCGAAGGTAAAGTTAGTCAAAATAGGTGTGTGTCAAAAGTAAACTTGGGTGTTCAACCTGGCTTGCTTTCAATCTGCCCTACACCGTCCCCTCCTGGCCCCTATATATAGGTGGCCAGGTCTCAAGGATCGGGTAGGGTACGATACAGATTACAATATCGACATACGGTAAGAACTCGTATTCGACTATCATTACAATTGGGCCTAGCTTATCGGGCCTCGGGGGTGCTCAACTAACGGGCTCTAATAACTATACCCTTGTCAGTAGCCCCTGAGATTCTACCAGAATTGTAGATTCAGGTTGAATCTCTAATCTTCAAATCTTTGACTTGATCAATTCTTCGACTTCTTCTTATCTTCAAATCTTCGACTCAGTCTTTTCGACTTATTCTTTCGCAAGGGGTTTTGATGAGCAAGCCTGACAACTCTGACGGATCAAGAGGCCAGTTAACTGCCGGAACAGATACTTGTCACCTACTTCAAATTCAATCCCCTTGGACTTGAATTCGGGATACCGGTCAAATCCACTCTTTTGCCTCATTTAGGACTTACAAAGAATGAATCCCAGTGGTTCTCAGGGTACCCAGTGCGTCCACCAGGATTTTCTTCGCGTCGTAGACACGGATACATACCAGCAGAGCGCAGCCATGTGCGTATACCAGGCCACACAGGACGGATCCCAGGGTCTTACCTTCACGATAACTCGTGGCATTTGAGTTTCGTTGCGATAACGTAACTCGAGAATCTTATATTTCGCAGCCAAGTTTCTGACTGATAAAATCAAAGAATTTTGGATTTTAAATTGATCTTCTTCGCTCCCGATGGGAGTAATCTTTCTTCAGTTTTATCGACTATGTAGTCTCCTTCTACATCTCCAGTATTGATTATCTTATCCTCTATCGGGTGCGCGCTCAGCGCTCCCGATGGGAGTAGCCCCCGAGGCTATGTTTTCGTCTGACCCTTGGCTCCCCGGTGGCGCCACGAGGTCGGGGTCGCCCTCGTGGAAGTAAGAACAAGAACACTACGCCGGCCGCCGCAGGAACTTCTTTGGACGCTCCAGCTAAACATCGTCCCGGCCGCCCACCTGGTAGCAAGAACAAGCCCAAGGTGACTGGCACTGCTCCCGATCCAATCGCTCCTCCTCCTGCTGCTCCTGCTGCGCCTCCCCGAATCTTTTCCTTCCTCTGCATTGCCATGGCGCAGTGCCGTGAGATTCAGCGCCTGCCGCTGGATTTTACCAAGTTCATGGATGGCCGCGAACTGCGAGAGGCGGTTCTCCGTGAACAGTCTGGCAGTGGCATCCCATATGAGGTGGAGGTGTGGTATGATGGCGACGGCGAGCAGTACTTTAAGGGCGGCTGGTCGCAGTTTGCAGAGGACCACGACATCCATCAAGGCTTCTTCATGGCCTTCGACTTCCACATCGGCACGTCGAAGTTCGATGTGAAGATCTACGACGGCACCCTTTGCCAGAAGAAGTATGAAGCTGAAGTCCACTTCCATTAGGACTTGCTTTTTATGTAATTTCGTTTGATAATGTCCTTGCTACCATGTTTATCTGTAATGAATATTCGCACTTGGTGTCGATGTTTTTTGCTAGTACCAGGAAAACAAATTATTGTTCTGAGGTATACTTTTCCATCTATCGGGTTCTTTGCGAACCAATTTTATAAGAAGAATATCGGGTTCCTTTGCGAACCAAGTTGTTTCAATATTTATCGGGTTGCCTGTACAACCTTATAGTGAAAAAAGTCTTCCAAGTCGCGATAAGAATTCCTTTCGTACGACCCGAGGGTTGAAGCCCCCAAGGCGAAGAAGTAAAAATATTTGTACAATTTTGTCGAGTTCAACCCAAAGAACCCGACCTATGGCCTCATGTTCTGGGTTCAGAAGGTTAACTCGAATTTGCTGATAACACTATTTTTATTTTACGCGTAGAAACGCCGTAGCTGTTCTGCATTCCACGGGTTGCTCTCGTCCTTTCCAGTCTTCTTGTCTTGTAGTCGATATGCTACTCCTGGTGTTACTTCGGTGACGATGTAAGGTCCCACCCAAGGGGACTCCAATTTGCCGTGGCTGTCTTGCCTGAGTCGCAAAACTAGGTCTCCCACCACGAAGGATCGTGGACGAACTCGACTACTATGGTAGTTTCACAGACTCTGTTGATACTGCGGAGCCCTTTCTAATACTTTATCTCTTGCTTCATCTAGTGCATCGACATCGTCTTGCAATGCTTCTGTTGACGTTGTCTCGTCATATGCTGTCACCCTTGGAGCCTCGTGTGTAACTTCGACTGGAAGCACGGCTTCCGCGCCATGGACCAGGAAAAAGGGGGTTTCTTGAGTTGCATCATTAGGTGTAGTTCTTAAGCTCCAAAGAACGGAGGGCAATTCTTCTACCCAAGCGCTCTTGGCTTTTTCGAGAGGTGCTAAGAGCCTCTTTTTTATCCCACTACATATCAGGCCATTGGCTTGTTCGACTTGCCCGTTTGTCTTCGGGTGCGCTACAGATGCGAATTTAAGCTTGATCCCTAATCCTTTGCAGTAACTCTTGAATTCCTTTGAAGTGAAATTTGTCCCGTTATCTGTGATGATGCTGTATGGTACACCAAAGCGGAAAACTAATGACTTGATGAAACTGATCGCAGCTGTAGAATCTTGAGTTGTTACCGGGGCTGCTTCCACCCATTTGGTAAATTTATCGACTGCCACCAGCATGTAGACGTGCCCTCCTGGCCAGGATTTGTGCAACTTTCCCACCATGTCGAGGCCCCATTGCGCGAAGGGCCAAGATAATGGTATTGTTTGTAACTCTGCTGCTGGTGCATGCGGTCTAGATGCAAACCTTTGACATGCTTCACACTTTCGAACTATGTCTTTTGCGTCCTCGATGGCTGTTAGCCAATAGAATCCTGCTTGGAAAGCTTTTGCCGCGATTGCTCTGCTACTAGCATGATGACCACATACTCCGCCATGTATGTCTTTTAATATTATTTGTCCTTCCTGGGGCGTTACACAACGCTGCAAAACGCCAGTAATACTTTTCTTGTATAGTTTCCCCTGCAACACGACAAACGCTTTCGATCTTTGAGTTATCCTCTTGGCCTCCACTGCATCTTCTGGTAATTTCTTACTTATCATGTATGCAAGATATGGCTGCATCCATGTTTCTTCTATCATCATGACCTCCTCTGGTTCTGCTGTAACCCCCGAGCCTACTGTAGTAGTCGAGCTTTTTCCGCTTTTGATTGATCTTTCCACTATTTCCTCCCAAAATACTCCGGATGGCACAGGTAAACACTGTGACCCGATATTTGCTAAATTATTGGCTTCTTCATTGCTGTTCCTACTTATGTGCGAGACTTCGCATCCATCGAACGTTCCCTCCAGATAATGATGCAAATTTTTGTAGGCCATCATGTTGTCATTGATTATGTCACATCTGTTCAAAACTTGCTAGACAACAAGGTTCGAATCTCCAAATATTTTTAGGCGAGTTGCTCCACATGCTTTAGCCATCTTCATGCCGTGCAACAAAGCCTCGTATTCTGCTTCATTGTTAGAAGCCTGTGGAAAGCTCATCCTTAAGACGTACTTCAATTTGTCGCCATGAGGTGATATCAGAACTACTCCTGCGCCTGCGCCTTGGACTCTTTTAGAACCATCGAAATACATTGTCCAAATACTGGATAAGTCTGGTGGTCCTGTGCTCTGCAGCTCCAACCACTCTGCTGTAAAATCTGGCAAAACTTGCGACTTGATCGCCTTCCTTTTTTCGTACGTGATATCCATGGGAGACAACTCGATTCCCCACAAAGAGACACGTCCTGTTGCTGAAGGATTATTCAATATGTTTGATAATGGCGCCTCGTTGACCACTATAATTGGGTGCACCGCGAAGTACTGTCGTAGTTTTCGTGCGGTTGTGAAGACACTGTATGCCAACTTCTGGTAGTGCGGGTACCTCTGTTTTGTTGGAGATAATACTTCACTGATGAAATATACCGACCTCTGGACGCCATGGGTTTTTCCTTCTTCGCTTCTTTCGACTACTAATACTGTACTCACCACCTGATGAGTTGCGGCTATGTATAATAGCAGTGGTTCTTTTTCCTTTGGTGCGACCAGCACTGGTGGCGTGGAAAGCACTTTTTTCAACTGTGTGAACGCTGCGTCTACTTTTTCTGTCCACTCGAATTTATCGTCTGACTTCTTCATAAGTGCATAGAAAGGAAGCGCCTTCTCCCCTAGCCGAGCAATGAAGCGACTTAGTGCCGCGACGCGTCCTGCAAGTTTCTGTACGTCGTGTAGTTTCGTGGGTTTCCCCATTGTTAAGATTGCTTGAATCTTCTCTGGGTTTGCCTCTATTCCTCGTGCTGATACCAAGAACCCCAAAAGTTGTCCCGCTGATACGCCGAAGGAACACTTTGTCGGGTTAAGCTTAAACTTGTACCTGCTCAGGTTGTCGAAGGTTTTTGCCAAGTCGCTGATTAGAGATTTCTCTTCTCTTGTCGTGATGACTACATCATCAATGTAGACTTGGATATTGCGTCCTATTTGTCTTCCGAGGCAATTTTGCATCATCCGTTGATAAGTTGCTCCTGCGTTTTTTAGGCCGAACGACATTACTTGGTAGCAAAACACTCCATATGGTGTGATGAATGCCGTTTTTTCTTCATCCTCTTTCTTCAATTTGATCTGATTGTAACCAGAATATGCGTCCAAAAATGAAAGCCTCGCGCATCCCGCTATGGAATCGATTATCTGAGTGATGCGAGGTAGAGGGAAGGGATCCTTTGGACAATGCTTATTGAGAGATGTGTAGTCAACACATACTCTTTGTACGTCTATATTCTTCTTGGGTACTATAACTGGGTTCGATACCCAACTCGAAGTTTTGATTTCTCTGATAAATCCGGCATTTTCTAGCCTGTGCAGTTCTGATGCTATCGCCTTCCTTTTAGGTTCATCAAATCGCCTCAATGGTTGCTTGACTGGTTTTGCCTTGGTATCTACATTTAGTGCGTGCTCAACGAGTTCCCTGGGAACCCCTGGCATGTCTGATGGACACCAGGCGAAGATTTCCCAGCGCTCACGGAGGAACTCGACGAGCGCGCCTTCCTATGCGGGATCCAAGTTCACCGCAATTGATGTCGTCTTGTTTGGATCTGTGGGATGGACCTGAATTTTCTTCGAGTCCTGCGTTGTGTCGAAGGCCTGATCTGGCGGGGATCGTCCAACGTCGGGTAGCACATTATGATCCATTTCTCCTTTTAACCTCTCATATTCTGCTGTCATGCCGAAGGTTTGCGCCATCCTGTTGAATTCTCTGTCGCATGTGTTGGCTACTTCAAAGCTCCCTTGTACTGTAATTGTTCCTTTGGGCCCTGGAATTTTCAATGTCAGATACGCGTAGTGTGGCACTGCCATGAATTTTGCAAATGCTGGACGCCCCAGGATTGCATGATATTGCGACGGCCAGTCCATAACTTCAAACTCCAGCTTCTCTCTTCTATAATTTTCACTACTGCCAAAACAGACATCGAGTTCTATCCTTCCCAAAGGGTAGTTCGCAGCTCCTGGTACTATTCTGTGGAAAGAGCAATCTGTTGGCTTCAAACTCGTCAGCGAGATGCACATTGCCTTTCAGGTTCTAGCATATATTAAGTTTATGCCACTCCCTGCATCCATGAACACTCTTCCGATGTCGTACCCTCCTATTTGCGCCTTTAAGACCATAGGCGAGTGGCCTGGCCTGGGAATTTTCCTCGGGTGGTCCGCTCTACTGAACTTGACTGGTTGTTCCGACCACCGTAGGTACTCTGTGGTAGCTGGCGGTGATGATATTGCTAGGTTTACTTGCCTGGATATACTCTTTCGCTCTTTCTTTGACTTGGGCACCGGTTGAATCATGGCTGATATGTACACTTTTGACTCTAGGTGTCTTGCTGGCCTTTGCATTTGATATCCTTGATTTCTGTGCCTTTCTCCTTGCCTCCCTCCTTGGCTTGCACCCATGGCGCTTTGCAACCTTAGGAATGTTCTGCAATCCTTCATCTGGTGATTTGAGACCCTTTTCCCGTCGAGGTACGCGTAGTGGATTCGACAAGGTCCGCATAGCATATCCTCGGCCGAAGGACCAGAGTACCTCGATTTTCTACTCCTTTTGCTTGAAACCTCCTACTTTCATATCCTTCCTCCTCTTCTAGTACATAACCCGCTGCTACCTGATTTCGCCCTCTATGGTTATCCCTGCTGCGGTGTCAACTCCTCTGTCTACTTATTCTGTCGACTTCTGGCGAACGTCCTCTTTTGTTGTTATACGCATCCTCTCCATCAGCGAATTTGTTGGCTTGTTCCATTAGCTCGGCTACTGTCGTAGGTCTTGTTCTTCCTATTTCTTCCACAAGATCTGAGCGACGAAGTCCTTCCGAAAAGGCATCTATTGCTTGTTCATCGGAGACTTCCTCTGCTGAGTTTTTGATTATACTCCAGCGTTGTATATAAGAACGTAGTGTTTCGACTTTCCTCTGCATACATGCTTTAACTTCCTCCAGTGATGCTGGGCGCTTGTAGGTGGAACGAAAATTTCTTGTGAATTGACTTTCAAGTTCCCCCCAACTTCCAATGGATTCGTCGGGTAGGGTGTTTAACCAGGACCGTGCGGCGCCGGTGAGGTGCAGTTGCAAACTTTGCATTGCAGTCGCCTTTGTTCCCCCTAATATCTGTACTGCCTGCAGATAGTCTGATAGCCATAAGGTAGGTTCTTGCGACCCGTCAGACTTATTCTGGTCGTGTGGTAATTTGAATCCTTTGGGTACCCGCGTTTTGCGAACCCTACGGGTAAAGCACAACGCACCCATATCTTTATCGTCGTCCTCGTAATTCTCTTCCCTCCAAGCATGTCGCGATTTATTTACTCGAGCTTGTGCTATTATACTTCTTGCGTCCTCCTTCCTTTTCTGTCGCTTTTTCTCTTCTGATGATTCGCTATATTCGTCATCTGTGAAATTGTGTCTGAACTTTTCCTTTTGACTTCCCTTGGAACTTGTCGACTTCATCTCTGGACCTTGTTCCCTGATCTTTCCTTCTACTATTCCGAGGCTACATATTGCTGCTCGATGCATACCTTCTCGTGGGTCCCCAGGTTCTGGTCTTGTAGCTAGTAAATATGCTTGCGCTGCTACTAATGCTGCCTCTGTTGTTTTTTGTATGAAGTCATCTTCCCCCTCTTCTAGATGCGGTGTAGGACTCCTTGAGTACCCTTTCTCTCTGTCGCGTGTTGTCGCCCCTCTGTTGTGTTTTGGGTCTCCACGCCTTTCTCTGCTGTATTCTGAATCTTCACTATAGTCTTCCCAGTATTCTTCCCTTGATATACTGTTGTTGTCTTGAAAAATCATGTTTCTTTCCTCCCTTAGTTTCTTCCTGTGTTGGTACAATGCATACTGATATCCCATTAGAACTTCTCTTCTCGATCCTTCGGGTACTTCTGTACCATGATTAATAGCTGATTTGATCATTCTCCATTCACCAGCCGAGACATGGACCTTCTCCTTTTCCTTTTTGTTGTGATCTTTCATTTTGTCGACTTGCCTGTCGACCTTTTTACTTCCTTCGCTGTTGTTTCCTTCTTCTGCTTCAATGATAATGACGCATAGCTAATGTACTTTGGAGACGCCGCTGCTTTCCACGGCGAAGTCAATCTTCTGAGTCGAAATTTTCCCGAATTTTGTCGTCTTTTGTGATTGATACTTTTTCTAAGCTGACCGGCGAGTTTACCTCACTGGAAGAACCTTCTGATGATTCCAATGTTTCCTCTGCTTCAGGCTCGTTTGTCGGCGGATCCGGTTTCGTCGAATCCAAGAGGCGAGACAAACCCGATGGCCCGACGATGATGCTCAGACTCCCAATGGTTAACTCCATCTCTTGAGTTCCGTCGAGTTCTGAACTGCTGTTGGCTAGAAGCGAAAAAGCCATTGAATTCATGATCCCAACGCCCAGAGTCCCCACGGTCGGCGCCAATTGACGAGGGGTTAACTCGACAAATGTCCTAGATGAAGGACTTAGGATCGGGGAGATAGCGCGTCGGATGAACTCGAAGGTAAAGTTAGTCGAAATAGGTGTGTGTCGAAAGTAAACTTGGGTGTTCAACCTGGCTTGCTTTCAATCTGCCCTACACCGTCCCCTCCTGGCCCCTATATATAGGTGGCCAGGTCTCAAGGATCGGGTAGGGTACGATACAGATTACAATATCGACATACGGTAAGAACTCGTATTCGACTATAATTACAATTGGGCCTAGCTTATCGGGCCTCGGGGGTGCTCAACTAACGGGCTCTAATAACTATACCCTTGTCAGCCGTCTCCACGGTTATGGACAACTTGGGAACGGATTCTGTGATCATTGAGAACTTTAACCTAATCGTAAAACTTGGCAAATAAAGTGTGCTTAGGATGCTTCCTCTAGGTTGAAAGAGGGGGTGATCCTGGTGGATAGGTTCAGCTGATGATGATTGGTGGTTATGAAAGATCAAGATATTTGGTGGATTCAAAAGATGATACAATTGCTCGGTGGATCTAAATAGTAGTTGTTGTTTGGTGGATATAAGAATGATGGTTTGGTGGATGTCTCAATGATGATCAAAGATATCGCTCTCTTATCCCCTTTTAAATGGTCTACATAGACGAGCCTCTCTTCTTCCTGGTTTATACAAATAAAACTTTCTTTATGCAAAGAAACTCCAAAGAAGGCCTTTCTACCCTGGCATGTAGCTAATAGGTAGTTAATAGGTTAGTAAGTCTTGATGAGTACCTTTTGTACTCAACCTTGCCTCGTTGATATTTTTGCAGCATAGTAAGTTTCTCTTCGAAGGTTCTGGACGGACATCGACATCGACGAGTAGCTTGGGGTTCCCAGGCGGCAGCCTGGAATCTATGGAGTGGGACGTCGCCGTTGTGCTCCAGGCCTCTTAGGACATTTGGTCTTGCTATGTCTAATAGCATAACTTCGCTTTCGTTGATTGATGATTGACAGGTCAGTGACCTCTGCTTGTAATTTGCTTCTTGCTCTTTTAAGAGCTTGCTATATTTACTTTTGGGTCGTAGAGTCACTGTTGTGTTACCGATTCTCTCACTGTAAGGCTCTCAAGCTCTCGGTTAGGCTTATTCAGATGAAGGTCTGGATTTGTCTAGCCTTGATCCCGGGGGTCCCCACAGGCTTTGGTATCAGAGCAGGACCGTCTGTAGGAAAACCTTGCTATTGGTCGATGTTGAGTCTAGTGTTTGTGAAAACTATATGAAAGCTACAAATGATTTGCAAAATGTAGGTAAGGTTTCTTTTTATTCCATATCTCCATCGATCTTAGTTCTGAGCTTTCTTATCCTTTCATGTTGATTTGGAAAAGGTTTTTCTATCTCTTCTGGTCATTCCAAACTTAGGTCCCTCATGGGCATGTCGTTTCTAAACCAGTTGAACTAGTGTTGTGTATTCAAGAGTCTTCTCTAAAACAGGAAGAAGCAACTACAAGGATCCTTTCCATCATGATCTCACTGTTTTGTGGGTTCCACATAATTCTTCTCTATGCTTCGAGGCTTCCTTTCACCTTGTATGCCTCCATCTTTTTTGTTGCCTACTTCAGAATCCTTACCTTGTTCTGGAAGCTACCTTTTTTACTACAACATCATAGTGTCCTTTGTGTCACTCGATTAGTAGTTACTCCTTTCTCTTTGTTCTAACCCTTGGACTTGAACCGAAGGTCCCGGATTGTGCTAGATTCCAGTACATGAAGCTGGCCTTTAACCCAAGATCCATTCCGTTGAACCCTTTGTGTTAATGATACTACATTAACTCAAAATGTCTAATTCCAAGCTTGTGGTTGTCATCGTGATTGACTCGCGGCAACAAAGGACTTCCTAGCACTAGCTATGGCAGAGGTTCTCTCATGGAACCAAATGGATCACGACCAGAGTTCTCTTAGTGAGTCTCACATCTATGTTTGTGACTCTGTCACACCCTCCCTTACAGCATTGGCTTACATGAGATGTTAACCTATGCATCTACATTCAAGGATCCTCCTGAAGGTGTTCCTCCTCTTTAGTTTCTTTCCAACCTTTGTCTGCTAGTTAGCAGCCAAGTTGTAATTATGCATTGCATTATTTTGATGCATTTTACTCTTGTGGTTCGTCAAGATATTTCTCTTTGAAATGTCTGGAGAAACAAACTCCCGTACCTCGTCCATTTCTATGACCAGGTCAAAGTGTTGTACTCCATAGAATGTGAGGTATGTAAACCTTATGTTCTATTATACCTTAGACTATCACACTCTTTTACACAAAATGGTCGTGCGGAGTCTCATGGCCTTATTGATGAAGTGATGCTCTTACACATCTTTACTCACCCTTTCTCTGCGTTGTTCGTGCTTGGAATGTTGGGTATGCATATTGATGTGGCCATCTCAGATTCTTAGCATTTCTTATTGCTTTGAAATTCAAGGACATTTGCATCATTCCTAGCTTGATTGGTTACCCGATCACTAAGCAAAGTTTGATTGTGTTCCGAAGTCCATAATTCAGGCACACCATCTTCGCTCAAAGAGTTAGGTTCATACCAAAGCTCTTAAGACCAAATCGTCTTACCTAAAAAAACTCAAATTCCCTCTCGAACAAAGTGACATATCGGTGGTTCGTGATATTCTGAATGTCTTTCTAGAAGTATCGCCATGTTGCCACATGACCGTGTTATCAAGTTCATGAGTAAGCTGGTTCTTTGAATCGCTCCTTTCTCCAAGAATCTTTGCTGGATATCCTGGACTAGTTGGTTGAGCTTAAACAACAACTTGGGGAGTTGAAAGACAAAAGCTCTATCTAACCTCGTTCCTTTCTTTAAGGGATGTCTAGTTCGTGTTGAAGCAAGATAGTATCTCCTCTTTGGATATGTTATCTTCCCTTCTTTAATTTGAATTTGTGCTATCGTCGAATCATACCCAGTCCCAAGGACTATCTTGATGATGTTTCTACTAGTGGTGTTTCACTATAGTACATCTTCACGCCTTTGGTCTGACCAATACTTTTGCCTCGTTCATGACATATGAGTCATCTTCTTGGAGTATTTTGATAAGCTTGTTGTTGAGCCCATCGATGACATTCTTATCTTCTCCATGTTTGGGTAAATTCATATTGAACATTTGGCACTAATGTTGGGAACTTTTGAGAACCAACTTCGTGTCACCGCGAAGCATGTGTTCTCGTTGTTGGAAGAGTCTTTCTCTGGTTCACGTGCACTTGCTAAAAGATGTTGCTGTGGATGATCCTTGATACTTCAAGTCAGCGTTGTTCCCTTCCCTTTGTTTATACCCGAAGTTCTAATCATCTCACACATTGTGTGAATTTGTCAGCCACATGAGGACCCCAAACTTTTAATTTATGTTCATAAGTGGTCTCTTCATGCCAAAGACTTGGATCCCAAGAATGAAGTTATCCACCTGTGTTTCTCTCCTTGTCTATTCATCCTGGTGGTGTGAAGTGAATCATGATCTTTGGCAAAGATTTTGATAGACCTGGATGAATAAAGAGATTCCTCCGTATCTACAACTATGTCAAAGAGCTACTATGATTCCAAAATCAAGAGTTCCTCTTGTTGATTCAAATGTACTTCTATGACTCACAATGTGCTACTACGAGTCACCCATCTTTAAAGAGTGCCTCGTCATGGTACCCGAGGCAGTTCAATTCCTCACTACCTTGACCCTTCGCATTTTGTCAAGTGTGGAGCCATTGCCTACCAAAATTGAAACTTCTTCAATTCCCTCTATCACCCTTGATGTGTGTCATGCTCGTCATCTCAATAGATGTTTACGAACAATCCTTCCATGAGTTGACCATGAGATACTCGATCTTTGAGAAGATCCATCTTTCTAGAGTTATTCCCTCTTTCCTTTAGTGCAGTTGAGCAACAATCTTGAAAGAAGGAAATGAAGCTTCATGACATCATGGATCAACCTCTTCAAGAAAGAAGATCGTCGTGGGATCAACAAGATCGTTGAAGACTCGTGTAACCCTTGTTCCCTTCTCTCTTGTACTACCTATGAATCTCGGGACGAGATTCTTGTAAGGGGAATAGATCTGTAACATCCCTCTTTTAGCTAAACCTAATTAGGAACTATTTGTGCATCATGAGCATCATATTTATAAAATGCATCAAAGGAAATAAATTTCCAAACCCCTAATTTGGTTAATTCTTCCTATTTGAATTGCTCTCAAAATGGTTTAAAAAGTTTGCAAACAAAATTATGGAGTTTCTATATGTACAGAAGATCCAAAGTTACTTTGAAATGTTTTAGAAAAGTTTGAATCCTCCAATAAGTTTCAAATCAGCAAAGTAGAGTTTAAAAACAAAAGGAAAATTGATTTTGTAAAAAAAATACAACTCTCTGTCTTCTCGACCATTTCTGGCCCAACTCTGCTCCTCTTCCCTCCCAGCCGAAGCCCATCTCGGCCCAGCCCAAGATACCCCTTCGTCGTCTTCCTTCCGAAGGAGAAGCAGCTGCCTGGCAGCGCCATGGCCGCCGGATGCCACCACCCCACCGTCGTCGGCCAAGATCGACACCACCGCTCTCTGGACGAGGATAAGGACCGCTGCCGCCATCTCTCTCTTCCCCTCACTCCTCCCTCCTCCCGCGCCCTCTCCTTCTCTCCCTGCAAACTCGCCTGCGAAACCCTAGCTCCAGCCGCCTGCCGCCCTCGCTGTTCGTGCCTCCCCAGCCTCCGCCGGCATGCCGAAGAGCTCCGCCTTGCCGCCCGTTGCTTCCCTGCCGAAGGAATCGAGCCCCCGCGCCTCGAGTCGCCGCCACCGTCGCCATTTTCCCCGCAGGTACCCGAGCTCCGCCGCCTCAAATTCACCACTGGCAGCCCTCCTCCGGCCAAACCGAGCCCACCGGCAAACTCAGGGTGAGCCCCTGGTCCTCCTGGACCCCTCCCCCTTCCTCTTCCCGCGCCGCAGCGCCCGCCATGGCCGGCCGTTGCCGGCGTCTGGGAGTCGGTCGGGCTGGGCCATTGCCCAGCCGACCTGGTCAACCTGGCCAGCCAACGTGACCATGGGCCCTCTGGTCAGCGGGCCTGGGTCAAACGGCCCCGGGTGCAAAAAGTCATGCCCAGTTTTCTTTTTCCAGAAAAATGGTAGATTTAGTTGAAACTTGTAAAAATCATAGAATATTCTCTGTTTATCTGAAAAATGCGAATGACCTACCAAAATGTTCAGAAAAATAAGATCTACATTTTGATATCAAAATCATGCATTGCTAAACAACTTTGAACCCTGCTTAATTTAGAAGAACATAACGAACCTTTCTTTCATATGCGGGGTTTATAGAATTGCAAAGTATTATGCATTCCAGCCCCATTTAAATTGATGATCATCTAATAGGGTTAATTTCAATACCTTTAATATGTCATGTCATCATCTTTGCTTGAGCATCGATGCATGTGTTGATTGTTGTTCTTTATTTCCGGTGTTTGCTTCTTTGCGATAGAACACGAGTTCGAGATTGACTGGACAACACCAAGGACCAATACTTGTCCATCGATGTATTATTCAAGAAGAAGAATCCCAATGATCTATTTCTATTTTGGTTATCAACGAGCAAGGCAAGCATCTAATCCTATGTTTTCAGAGTATTTTAATTCTTGCTAAGTATCACATACAATTCAAATGTCTTTTATCGATAGTTAGAGTTATCCTATCTTATGCATGCTCTTGTCGCCTAAATTCCCTGATCCACTGCTCCTAGCATAACTAGGTCTTGCCTGTGTGCATTGCCAGAACCTTTATATCTTCTATGCTTAGCCATGCTTAGTTGGTAAACTCTGATCCATCCGATTGATGAATCCGAGCTGTGAATGAACCTAGTATGAAAGGATGACATGATATGATCAGTGGTGAGTGGTAAAGTGTTAAACATGCACGGACAAGGGCTAATGATTCTGGTGTTAAGAGTTGGTCGGCACGTGTGGGTAAAGTTGTGCACCCCTGCAGGGTTAAATCTTTTCGAAGAGCCGTGTCCACGGTTATGGACGACTTGGGAATGGATTCTGTGATCATACAGAACTTTAACCTAATCGTAAAACTTGGCAAATAAAGTGTGCTTCAGATGCTTCCTCTAGGTTGAAAGAGGGGGTGATCCTGGTGGACAGGTTCAGCTGATGATGATTGGTGGTTATGAAAGATCAAGATATTTGGTGGATTCAAAAGATGATACAATTGCTCGGTGGATCTAAATAGTAGTTGTTGTTCGGTGGATATAAGAATGATGGTTTGGTGGATGTCTCAATGATGATCAAAGATATCGCTCTCTTATCCCCTTTAAAATGTTTTGAATAGATGAGCTTCTCTTCTTCCTTGTTTATGCAAATAAAACTTGCTTTATGCAAAGAAACTCCAAAGAAGGCCTTTCTAACCTGGCATGTAGCTAATAGGTAGTTAATAGGTTAGTAAGTCTTGCTGAATACCTTTTGTACTCAACCTTGCCTCATTGATATTTTTGCAGCATAGTAAGTTTCTCTTCAAAGGTTCTGGATGGACATCGACATCGACGAGTAGCTTGGGGTTCCCAGGCGGTAGCCTGGAATCTATGGAGTGGGACATCGCCGTTATGCTCCAGGCCTCTTAGGCCATTTGATCTTGCTATCTCTAATAGCATAACTTCGCTTTCGTTGATTTATGATTGATAGGTCAGTGACCTCTACTTGTAATTTGCTTCTTGCTCTTTTAAGAGCTTGCTATATTTACTTTTGGATAGTAGAGTCATTGTTGTGTTACCGATTCTCTCACTGTAAGGCTCTCAAGCTCTCGGTTAGGCTTATTCAGATGAAGGTCTGGATTTGTCTAGCCTTGATCCCGGGGGTCCCCACAAAAAGTGTTTGGGAAAGTAGATACGTTTTGGACGTATCAACTCCCCCCAAACTTAGCTATTTGCTTGTCCTCAAGCAATTCAGTTAACAACTGAGAGCGATAAAAAAACTTTCACGAACACATTTGCTTCATAAGATGTATATATTCTCACTATATGATCAAGTACTCAGGCAATTCAAAATAAGAAATATGCAACTAATGTTACCTCATAGTCGAGCAAGCTATGAAAGAGTGCCAATGCACTAATAACAAGCAACATGAACATAAGAGGCTACAAGATTGTAGTGTTCATAAATGATATGGAAGAGTGGTATCCCGCTTGCCTTTATTTGTGGAGCAAAACATAAATGCCGAGGCACCTCTGAAGTCCAAGGGAAGACTAGAAGTAAAAATATCAAAGATACAAGCATTAAAGTTATACCACAATTAACCATGTTCCGGGACAAGCACATTACACTAAGAATAACAGCTATGCTCTCAAGAACGTGCTTAAAGTTAGAAGATGAAGACTCAACATAAAAGTAAAAGAAAGGCCCTTCGCAGAGGGAAGCAGTGATTTAACATGTGCTAGAGCATTTCATTTGTAAAACATAGATAGAAAATTTATTTTGAGAGGTGGTTGTTTCATGTCAACGACTGGCAATGGGGACTTTCTATCTTCCATACTAAACGAGTGAGAGCGGTTCCAAGTTCTTTGAAAATTTGGCACATTGGTGCTCTTTTATAAAGCTTTGGCACTCCTCCCCACCTTTTTCCTTTCTCAAACCATGGCTAACCGATTCTATCGTGTTCCCACCAACTTTCACATACCATGGAGGAGTGCCTTTTTTCTTTCTTTTTTTTAAATTTAGATTACAATGGTCTGACCAGCTCCCTTGCAAAATTAATGACGAGCAGATGAAGCTGCATAGTCGAGGGGTACTCAATTTAATATGGAAGATAGCAATTCTAACCACTATGTCCTCATGAGCTAAAAACAGTGGCACAAAATGAGAAGCATTTGAAAGTTTTGAAAGGTAGCACATGAAAATTTACTTGGAATGGCTTGCAAATACCATGCATAGGAATTTATAGTGGACTCTTGGGATTGCTCGGTTTTTAGGAGTTGGATGCACGAGAAGTATTCCCTCTCAGTACAAGTGAAGGCTAGCAAAAGGCTGGGAAGCGACAATCGAGAGAGCAATAGCTGTCATAATCATGCTTGCGACAAAACAAAATTAATAAAGGCATAAAAATGATTCAAGAACTCTAAGACAAAGTAAATCATAGAGGCTTAATTGACTTTTTGTTCAGTCATATGCATACTTGAGCATGTGCCAAGTCGATTCAAATGAAACTTTCAGAGGAGGATACCACAATATCATACCATATTATGAATAAAACAATGCAAGCAAGCGTCTATATGACATGCTACAAACTATTAGCAAATTGGAGCTAATCATATGAGAGCAAGAACTACAAAGAATCCATTAGATAACATATACCTTACATGAACCGACTAAGCATGTCCACATAGATGAGTATATGTACAAAAATGAAAACAAATAGAGTTCATACCAGCCTCTTACCATATCTCGGATTGTCATATGTCATCATTATTGCCTTTCACTTGTGTGGCTTGAATAATATGAAGTGAATACCAAGCTCCAATGGAGTCACGGGAGACTGAACTCTGCAACAAACTTTACAAAACCGAAGAAGAACAACAAATATTTTTGGGTTTTTGAATTTTGAAACAAGAACAGAAGGAAACAACAAACAAAGCAAAATATTTTTGGATTTTTCAAATCTCAAACCGAAAATAGAGAACAAAGCAAACAAAAGCTAGAAAACTAAAAAGACAAACAAAGAGAAACAACGGAAATATTTTTGGTCTTTTTATGTTTTGGAAAGTAGAAATAAGAACAAGAACAATAGAGAAAAGAAAGCGAAACATGGATATACAATGTACCGACAAAATATGATATGTAGATGAGTGAATCGTCGGGGTACCTCCCCCCAAGCTTTCATGCCCATGTTTTAAGTTCTTTGATCTCAGCACTCAATGCTTTACCTATATGATCAAGTTTGTGATGGTGCATGTCACCTCAAAAATTATTTCTTTTGTTATCACTTACTTACTCGAGGACGAGCAGGAGTTAAGCTTGGGGATGCTGATACGTCTCAAACGTATCTATAATTTTTGATGCTCCATGCTTGTTTTTACACCATTTGCCTTGTGTTTCGTTACACTTCGTGGCACTTTTATGCGATTTCCGAAACTAACCTATTGACAAGATGCCACAGTGCCAGTTCCCTGTTTTCTCCTATTTTGTGTTTCATAAAAGCTACACAGGAAATATTCTCGGAATTGGACGAAACAAGTTCCAGAAGTCTTATTTTTCCCGGAAGCTTCCCGAAGACCGAAAGAGAGCCGGAGGGGGGCCAGAGGCCGCCCTCACACATAGGGGGCGCGACCCAGCCCCTGGCCATGCCCACCTGGTGTGAGGAGCCCCTGGCTGCCCCCTAACGACGCCCCTTCGCCTATATAAAGCCTCGAGACGGAAAACCCTAAGGGAGTCGGCGAAATTTCCAGAACAGTTCCGCAGCGCCGCCGCCGTCGAAGACAAATTTCGGGGGACAGAAGTCTCTGTTCTGGCACCCTACCGGGACGGGGAAGTGCCCCCGGAGCCATCTCCATCGGTCTCCATCGTCGTCTCCGCTGTCTCCATCGACCTCACCGCCATCTCCATCAACCTTGCTGTCTCCTATGATGAGAAGGGAGTAGTTCATCCCCGGGGCTCAGGGCTCTACCGGTAGCTATGTGGTTCACCTCTCTCTCCCATGATGTGATCTTTATGTGATCGTGAGCTTTGTATCATGTTGAATAAGTAGTCGTTAGTCTTCTTCATTATGTGTACTCTAGTGTGTTATTAAAGTAATCTATTCCTCCTGCCATGGTGTAACGGTGATAGTGCATGCATCATGGTGGTACTTTGTCTAGGCTACGATTGTGATCTCTTATGGATTATGAGAATAATTATCACTATGATAGTATTGAAGTGATCTATTCCTCCTTTCATGGTGTAATGTTGACAGTGTGTGCACCGTGTTAGTACTTGGTCTAAGTTGCAATAATATCTATCTTGAGTTGTGATTTGATTTGGATATCTCTATGAGTGGTGTTTGTCAAGTACTTGATGAACTTTGAGGAGTGCTTCGTAGCCCTACGCAATGATTAGTGTTATTCAATAGGAGAGTAATTCAGAGTACCATAGTGAAGAGAAGTTATTTATTTGTTTAATTGTGTTATATTGTTGGGAGTGTGTCCACTAGTGAAAGTATGATCCCTAGGCCTTGTTTCCAAGCATTGCACACCGTTTACTTCCTGTTTTGTTACATGTTTGCTCGCAGCGATACTTATTTCATATTACATTTACTACTCATAATCATCACTACCACTTGTATTTCACTATCTCTTCGCCGAACTAGTGCACCTATACATCTGACAAGTGTATTGGGTGTGTTGGGGACACAAGAGACTTTCTGTATCGTAATTGCAGGGTTGCTTGAGAGGGATAGCTTTGACCTCTTCCTCCCTGAGTTCGATAAACCTTGGGTGATCCACTTAAGGGAAACTTTCTGCTGTTCTACAAACCTCAGCACTTGGAGGCCCAACACTGTCTACAAGAACAGACGCGTGCGTAGACATCATGCACCTATACATCTGACAAGTGTATTGGGTGTGTTGGGGACACAAGAGACTTTCTGTATCGTAATTGCAGGGTTGTTTGAGAGGGATATCTTTGAGCTCTTCCTCCCTGAGTTTGATAAACCCTGGGTGATCCACTTAAGGGAAACTTGCTGCTGCTCTACAAACCTCTGCACTTGGAGGCCCAACACTGTCTACAAGAACAGAAGCGTGTGTAGACATCAAGCTCTTTTCTGGCGCCGTTGCCGGGGAGGTATGGTAAAAGGTACTCGCATCCTCCTATGTGAGTGCTCGGAGTTATTTCCTTTAGATTCTGCAATTACATCTTTTTGTTTCTTGTTTTTATTTTCACTAGTTAGGCTTAATGGAAAACAAAGAGTTCTTTAGTCTTTTTCCTGAGTTTAGATATGAAGTGTTTGAAGAGAAAATTGAAAAACCTTTGGAGCTTAATTCGCATGCTAATAGTTTTGTTAGTATGAATGCTTTGAACACTGTTTTAGAAAAGTCTAAGCTTGGGGAAGCTGGTTTTGTTAAGCATGATATTTTTAGTTCCCCAGCTTTAGTGGAGAAAGTTTGCTCTGATGATATTTTATCTCCCCTATATGATGTTCCTATGCCTGTTACCTATGTTAGTGATCATGATTGGGAAAAGCACTCTACTTTTGATATTGAAGATCTTTTTGGTACAAATTCTAAGATTAATAATTGGTGTACCATTAGTGCTATCCATGTTCCTTCTTATGATGATATGTTTGAAGAATATGCTTTGCGAAATAGCTGTTCTCTAGCTTGTGATGATACTAAACCTCTAGTTTATGATGGTCATGATGATGCGTATAATATTTTCAGTTCACCTATTTTTGAGGAGAAAATTAGTTATGATTACAACATGCCTCCTGTTTTTGATGATTATGCTGATGAGAATAATTATTCTGTTGAATCTGCTCCTACTACAATTGTTCATGTGGGGAGTATTAATTTTTTTATGCATGTGGCTCATGATAGGGAAGCTTTATGTGATAGTTATAT
The DNA here is from genome assembly GCA_007115705.1 of Dactylis glomerata. Lineage (NCBI taxonomy): Eukaryota > Viridiplantae > Streptophyta > Magnoliopsida > Poales > Poaceae > Dactylis > Dactylis glomerata. The sequence goes on from QXEO01001432.1 coordinate 347,555, forward strand.
TGTTAATTCTATTCATGATGCTACTGAAAGTTATTATAAGAGAGAGAAACATGGTTTGATGGATCTCAACAATATTGAGTTTCCCCTCTTTATGTTGCAATTCTTGAAGTTGTACTTGTTTTGCCTTCCTATGCTTTTTGCTTTGCGCTTTTATGACTTGTCTCTTTACAAGACTATTTTTCATATTAAGTGGTTTAGATTTAAATGTTTTTCATATTTGCTTTTTGATGCTCTCTATTGCTTTAAGTTCCTATATGGCGCCTTTGCCTCAAGCTCTTATATGGCACCCACATGAGCATCTTTGCAAATTACTGCGCCTAGCTCTAAGGCGTTAAAGAAAAGCACTCTTGGGAGATAACCCAATATTTTTACTTTTAGTACTTTTTATTTTATATGAGTCTTGGAAGTTATTACTACTGTAATAACCTCTCCTTATCCTTTTTATTTCGTTTTTGTGCCAAGAGAAGCCTCTAATTTGAGCAAGGTAAGATTTGGGGATGTTGCTGTCCTGAAATAGTTTTCGGTGCTGCACCGTAAAAATTCGTGAAAATTCTCTGTATATCTTTTGGACCTGCGATTTCTTGAGCATATGCCCCAGGTTATATCCAAACTTTCATTAGTTTAACACTTTTTGATTTGAGCAACAGAAAACCCCTCAAAACTTCGACCTTTGTCAGCTGTTCTGTTTTGACAGATTTCTGCCAATATTTGTGTTTGCCGCCTTATCACTTTCTTTTTTAGTTCTTTTGATCACGGAACTTTTGGGGAAGTTGCTACAGTAGTATATGATTAATATGTGGTGTTTTTAGGTTAAAACCTGAAGCAAAAAGGGTTGATTCAATGTTATGCTTACACTAATGTTGCTAATAGAATTGTGTTGAGTTTTGTATGAAGGAAGTTTTCAAGTGTAGGGATTGGAGAATGATGAGACGAGATGAAGAATGGACAAAAGCTCAAGCTTGGGGATGCCCATGAATCACCCCAAGAAATATCCAAGAAGTACAAGCGTCAAAGCTTGGGGATGCCCCTGAGGCACCCCCGTTCTTCATCGGCAAAAATTAGGTCACCTTTCAAGACACTATATTTTTATTGCTTCATGCACTATGCGTTTTTCTTGGAGCGTCAGTTGTTTTTGTTTTCAGTTTTCTTTTGTTTTGTTTGCTGCAATAAGTGGTTAGATCACATCATGTTTCTTTTGGAGGAGATGAACTCGCTTTTCATTTGCCAAGAACGCTCTAGTTTTCACTCTTATAAAAAACCGAGTGTTCTTCTTTTTCTGCTACTGCTTTTGGTTTTCGTTTTCGCCTTGATTTGCGTTCAGACCTTGTCATATCTTTTCATCAAGGTGTATTTTTGCCTCTGATCTTTATTGGTTTTCATCAAAAGAGGTGTCTTTAAAAATTTCAAATGGTGTTGGAAAAGAGAAAAAGCTTTATGCAAAAAAGTGGTACAAGAAGGAGCTTGTGTAGACTGCGGCTTAGGCTTTTTCATGTCATGCTTGAAGTCTTTTTGATAGTATGCTTAGTGGTTTTGCTGTAGCATGACTTGTCTCAAATAACTGAGATTGCTTAATGAGCGTTTGAAAAATCATGCGTTGTTTTTATTGTATGGAAGCATTATTTTGGTTTTCTCCTTGATGCTTTATTTGGGTTGACTTGGCGCATGCTCACACATGTTAGACTCATACAAAGTCGCCAATAGCCTCTATGATCATTTAGTTTTTGACTTTTGATGCCATCTTATGCTTCTTTTAATGTTGCTTTGTCGCTTTGCATGATTATGGCCATTATTGCTCTCTTAGTTAGTCGCTCCCAGTCTTTTGCTAGCCCTCGCCTTGTACTGAGTATGAGCTCTACTCGTGCATCCAACTCCTAAAAACCAAAGTTTTCCAAAGTGTCCACCATACATACCTACTAGTAATTTGTTATTCCAAGTAAATTTGACTTGCTTTTATCTACTCTTCAAATTAAACTCTTACCAGTGTTATGCAAAAATTGGTCAGTAAAGCTCTCACGAACCGGAAGGCACACTTTACTTTTTCTTGTTCTTAAAAATTTGACATTGTGGTCTCTTATGTTGATTTGTTATGCTTGCAAGTTGTAAGTTGGATACTAGCCCAACTATGCTGTCATGGGGCAAGCTTTCAACATTGCACTTCTTATTTGAGTTGATATCGTGATCTTTTGTTTATGGATGCCCGCGGTGTGAAATGAATTGGGAATCTTGCGGGATCATGGAGTTTGTATATGTGTTAGGGAAACGCCTGGGCCGCCAATCTAAGCCATGCATAATTCATGGTGGAAATTTGCAGCATACCCATAGTGGACATTCGACGATGCATTTCAAAATAAAAAGCTATACAAATGGTAAATAAAAGAGATGTCGAGGTGTTCATTGTCTGCTTGTCCTGTAATTTTGATGTGGGCTTGTTCCATGTCATCGGGCACGGAGGTACCCTGTTGGCGGTTCTCGATGATGCATATATACTTACAATGACAAGAGCCTTGCTTGGGACTCTAAGTAAAGTAGCATGAGGTTTGGGTACTCATATTCACGGGACACGAGGTTTTCGACTTATGATTTGTCAAGCATATGCATCATAATTGTTCTCGCATTAACTTTAACCATTCAAGATGCTTATGATGGGGGCAATGAGAGATCAAAGCCGGTAAGTACCATAATTTTTAAAGGTTATAAAACTTGCAAACATTACTTCCCTCCGTGAAGGGCCTTTCTTTTACTTTTATGTTGAGTCACCACCTTCTATCTTTATGCACCATTAAGAGAGCATAGTTGTCATTCTTAGTATAATGTGCATTGTCCCAAAGTTTTCATTGATTGATTCATATTGTTGGTTTCACTTGTTCTCAAATTATTTGTATCTAGTCGCCCTCTTAATCTTGAAGGTGTCCTATGCATTTATGTTTTGCTCTCCATGAAGGACAAGCTGAAAACCATTTGTATGTTTTTCCTTATGATTTGAACACACGTTTGACTTTCATCGTTTCATTTTCATGATCTTTTGTTTGTGTTCATTTTCATGTTATAACATGGTTGCTAAGTTTCTATTATCAAGATTATGTCTTTCATGCCCATGTTTTAAGTTCTTTGATCTCAGCACTCAATGCTTTACCTATAAGATCAAGATTTTGATGGTGCATGTCACCTCAAAAATTATTTCTTTTGTTATCACTTACCTACTCGAGGACGAGCAGGAGTTAAGCTTGGGGATGCTGATACGTCTCAAACGTATCTATAATTTTTGATGCTCCATGCTTGTTTTTACACCATTTGCCTACTGTTTCGTTACACTTAGTGGCACTTTTATGCATTTTCCGGAACTAACCTATTAACAAGTCACCACAGTGCCAGTTCCCTGTTTTCTGCTGTTTTTGTGTTTCAGAAGTGCTACACAGGAAATATTCTCGGAATTGGACGAAACAAGTTCCAGAAGTCTTATTTTTCCCGGAAGCTTCCAGAGAACCGAAGAGGAGGCGGAGTGGGGCCACGAGGGGCCCACACACCAGGGCGGCGCGGCCCAGGGCCTGGCCGCGCCCCCAATGTGTGAGGAGGCCCTGGCAGCCCCCTGACGACGCCCCTTCGCCTATATAAAGCCTCGGGATGGAAAACCCTAGGGGGAGCCGGCAAATTTCCAGAAAGAGTTCTGCAGTTCCGCCGCCGCCATCGATGAATTTTAGGGGACAGAAGTCTCTGATCCGGCACCCTGCCGGGACGGGGAAGTGCCCCCCGGAGCCATCTCCATCGGTCTCCATCGCCGTCTCCGCCATCTCCATCGACCTCACCGCCATCTCCATAAACCTTGCTGTCTCCTATGATGAGGAGGGAGTAGTTCATCCCCGGGGCTGAGGGCTCTATCGGTAGCTATGTGGTTCACCTCTCTCTCCCATGATGTGATCTTTATGTGATCGTGAGCTTTGTATCTAGTTGAATTGGTAGATGTTATTATTCAGATATTATACTACTCCTATGCTTTATTATTGTACTCTCCGGAGATACCTCGTATCATGGTGTAAACGTGACTAGTGTGTGCATCATGTGTATCTTTTTGGTGAATGTCTCTATGAAATGTTGGTGTTTGTTGGAACCATCTAGTGTGTTCACGGTGATAGTGTGGGACAATCTCGTTTGGGTACATACGGACTTTGAGGAGTGCTTCGTAGCCCTACGCATGATTAGTGTATGTTTTCCATTGGAGAATTGTTTTGAGTTGAATATTGATGATAGTATCTATTGGTTCAATTATGTTATATTTGTTGGGAGTGTGTCCACTAGTGAAAGTATGATCCCTAGGCCTTGTTTCCAAGCATTGCACACCATTTACTTAGTATTTTGTTACATGTTTGTTCGCAGGGATACTTATTTCATATTACAGTTGCTACTCATAATTATCACTACCACTTGTATTTCACTATCTCTTCGCCGAACTAGTGCACCTATACATCTGACAAGTGTATTAGGTGTGTTGGGGACACAAGAGACTTTCTATATCGTAATTGCAGGGTTGTTTGAGAGGGATAGCTTTGACCTCTTCCTCCCTGAGTTCGATAAACCTTGGGTGATCCACTTAAGGGAAACTTGCTGCTGCTCTACAAACCTCTGCACTTGGAGGCCCAACACTGTCTACAAGAACAGAAGCGTGTGTAGACATCAGTGGTTAATACGTTAGCAATGCTTTTCCTTACCTTAGAGTTGTAGTCTTTGTCTACAGACCAAGACTTGTGAGATGTTCATAGGTTTTCGCATTAATAATGATCCGTTCAAACCATTGATTCGTTTATACCCCTATTAGTTCATACTAAGTTCAACTTATACAATTGCCTATCGTGGATGTCCTCCGGTACAAGAGAAACTCTGCCGGATTTCTCCCGTGGCTTTGTATATATACCCTACCGTCCAAATTAGGATTGATAACGATGGGAAAACCCAATTCTCATCAACCTTTAGAACTTTTGGTATGTAGGTACATCCAAAGGTGGACTATGACAACCTACCTAAATACATAATCGAAGAATTCATACCGGATATCCACAATTGTGTGGGTACACCACAGATTTCTTCGAGAGACCATTAGGAAAGCCTAAGGGGGAGAGTATAGCAACAAGTTGAAGGAATTAGACCAAATCAGTTGGAATAAGAACAAGGTCTAAACTAAGATGAGATTAGCCTTATTTCCATAATGTGATGTCGAGGAACTGTATTGATACTTGCCTCAGAAGTTCATCAGAATGGAAGTTGAGATTTATACCTCATGGAAGCAACAACTAGACCTTAGACTTGACCAAAGGAGTAATTAATACTTTTAAGAAGCAAAAATTTGGGAGAAATCAAAGATGATGGAAGTTGGATGAAGTATAGTTGAACGACACTTCTCTAAGATTCACCATAGCTCCATTAGAAGAGCAGTGAAGGAGCTAGATGATTGTGGACCATGAACCGTCGTTAGTATGAACCACAATTGGCAACTTTTCGAGCATAGAGGACCAAGATCAAACCTAGTAAGGTGAACCAAAACCCTAGGGGGGATAGACTAAATGAGTCTAATCCATTCCTTAGAACTGAATCTTTAGGTATGCCTATACCTTAATGAACCTCCTAAGTATTATCTTGAGCTCTGTGAAACCTTATTTTATAGACAATCACTAGTCTATTGATAAAAAGTTGATACTCGAGTGCAGAAACCTAACCAAAAATAGTTTGTAAAACTAAGTAAACTAAGGTGCCGAAGACTATTGGATTCCCCAAGGATGTTGGAAGACAACATAGGACTCATTCAAGTGACAATTGTTCTGAGTTGGATAAAGAGGATTCAAGAGGCATTCTGAACAAAGGGATATCATCTATATCCAGTCAATTGGAGTAGGAGTTGCAATCTAGGTGATGTCAAGGATCAGCATAGCCCAAACGTAAGAGAGCTCGAACTTCGAGGACGAAGTTGATTTTAAGGGGGAGAGTCTATAACATCCCAGGATGTGAGGCTAGAAATAGAGAGAACACCGAAGTGTGCATTGCATTCATGCATAGAAAATCTGGGAAATTTTCGCGCTTTTTATTAAAACTTGTCAAAGTGATTGAAGTTTCTCTTAAGTTGGTGGAACAGAAGTAGCTCATCAACTGAAGTGCGATAAACTCCAACATAACATTTGTTAAGACTATTATTCTGGGTAGAGGGGTGTACAATAGAATATAACCACTTAAATAATTATCCAATACTTCTGGGTATTATGTAATTCACTCTTAAACTTGTTACCAAAATTTGTAAACCACAAGGTTTAAAGTGCATAAAAGCCACACATTCTTATTTAAATCGTAACTTATTAACTATATGAGATATAACGAAACTAAACTTATTTACATTACATTAAATAGTTCAAACTATTTGAATAAAAATAACTATGATCATTTTGAAAATCTTATGATCATGCCTTGGTGAAATCAAATAGAATCATTTAAAATTTGAACATGACCTTTGCTAACTTTGGATATTTTGAGCACAACTGATAATAGGAACAAATAAGATATGACAATGTGTATAGTTCACAATAACAGGATCATTTCAAATATGAACATTGGAAGTTAAACTTCCAAACAATTAATACAATATCCATAGATAACAATTCAATCATGAATTACAGATATGTATAAGAATATAAACTGATTCAGCCAAAAGTCCATTTAGTGCCAAATGACACTTGGCTATCCAAATTAAAGATTATTAGAGGATAATCATCATGCCACCTAGGATAGTTATCCACTTGAAAATATCTTAGGATAGTTATCCACTTGAAAATATCTTAGGATAGTTATCCACTTGAAAATATATTCCTAATGCCACCTAGGATAGTGATGGTCACAAGTTGACGTGGGAATGTGTTGTTGATGTGGGAGCTTATTCTTCTTCAATCCCCGGCAACGGCGCCAGAAAATTAGCTTGAAGCGGCACGGTGTTGATGTAATTTCACCGTCCAGTTGGGAATCCCAAGAGGAAGGTATGATGAGTACAGCAGCAAATTTTCCCTCTGTAAGAAACCAAGGTTTATCAGTCCAAGAAAAAGCCAAACTCCAGAAGGTGATGCTTGCTAGCCTAGTGACACTCCAACAAGGGCGCCGTTAACGATAACGTGTTAGCGCGTCTTCAACTAGTAGCAACGTGGAACCTGCACACAATACAACCAAATACTTTGCTCCCAACTTACGATGAGGTTGTCAATCTCACCGGTTTGCTGTAAACAAAGGTATGAGCGTATCGAGTGGAAAGCAATAGTAGTATGCGAGAAAGTAAACAGTGCGAGTAAAGTAAACAGGTGATAGCAATATAAAGGAAATTGGACCGGGGTCCACAGTTCACTAGTGGTGTCTCTCCATAAGATAAATAACACATGCTGGGTAAACAAATTATAGTTGGGCAATTGATAGAATAAAGATAACATGCATATGTCGCGAGGATCACTATGAGATTTACTCTGGGCATTACAACAAAATACATAGACCGCCATCCAACGGCATCTATGACTAATAATCCACCCACGGGGATATCGTCTGAACACCCTATGAGTATTAAGTTGCGAACAACAGATAACTGCATTAAGCAAAGTGTGTAATGTAAACAAAGCATATGCCCTTGGACATAAGAATGTTCTTTTCTCCCTAGTGGCAACAGCACATCTACAACCTTAGAGGTTTTTGTCACTCTCCCAGATTAAATAGAGGCATGAACCCAACTATCGAGCATAAATACCCCCTCTTGGAGTCACTAGTATCTACTTGGCCAAGATAGCTACTAACAACGGAGAGCATGCAAGATCATAAACAACATAGAGATAACATAAGATATATGATTCAGCACATCAACTCAATATAACACCAATATTCATCGGATCCCAACAAACACAACATGTAGAATTACATAACGGTGATCTTGATCATGTAAGGCAGCTCACGAGATCTAAACATGAAGCACATGGTGGAGAAGACAACCATCTAGCTACTGCTATGGACCCATAGTCCAAGGTAGACTACTCACTCATCACGTTGGAGGCAAGCATGGTGATGAAGAAGACCTCCGGTGGCGATTCCCCTCTCCAGCAGGGTGCCGGGAAGAGCTTCTGGACCCTCCCGATCTCGGGTTGACGACGGCGGCGGATCGTGATGTGTTTCTGGAAAATTGATTGGGTACTTAGGTTTTTTCTGTCGGGGGGTCTTTATAGGCGAAGGGGCAGTGTCAGAGGTGGACCAGAGGGGTCTCACCCCTAGGGGGCGCGGGCCAGGGCCAGTCCGCACTGCCTCATGGTGAGGCCGGCCCCTGGCTCGGCGCTGACTCCTCTTCGGTGTTCTGGAAGCTTCATTTAATATCTGGACGTTCGGGTTTTATTTCGTCCAATTCCGAGAATATTTCCTGTGTAACTTTTCTGAAACACAAAAATAGCAGAAAACAGGGAACTGGCATTGTGGCATCTTGTTAATAGGTTAGTTCCGGAAAATGCATAAAAACGCCATGAAGTGTAACGAAATACTAAGCAAATGGTGTAAAAACAAGCATGGAGCATAAAAAATTATAGATACGTTTGAGACGTATCAGCATCCCCAAGCTTAACTCCTGCTCATCCTCGAGTAGGTAAGTGATAACAAAAGAAATAATTTTTGAGGTGACATGCACCTACACAATCTTGATCATCTATGTAAAGCATTGAGTGTTGGGATCAAAAGAACTTAAAACATGGGCATGAAAGATATGATCTTGATAGAAGAAACTTAGCAACCATGTTATAACATGAAAAAGAACACAAACGAAAGATCATGAAAATGAAACAATGAAAGTCAAATGTGTGTTCAAATTATATGAAAAAACATACAAATAGTTTTCAGCTTGTCCTTCATGAGAGAGCAAAACATAAATGTATAGGACACCTTCAAGTTTAAGAGGGCGACTAGATACAAATAATTTAAGAACAAGTGAAACCAACATCATGAATCAATCAATGAAAACTTTAGAACAATGCACATTATACTCAGAATGACAACTATGCTCTCTTAGACGGTGCATAAAGATAGAAGGTGGTGACTCAACATAAAAGTAAAAGAAATGCCCTTCGCAGAGGGAAGCAGTGATTGCAAGTTTTATAAACCTTCAAAAAATATGGTACTTACTAGCTTTGAGCTCTCATTGCCCCCATCATAGGCATCTTGAATGGTTAAAGTTAATGCGAATACACTTATGATGCATATGCTTGACAAATCATAAGTTGAAAACTCTGTGTCCCGTGAAGTACGAATACCCAAACCTCATGCTACTTGACTTAGAGTCCCAAGCAAGCTCTTGTCATTGTAAGTATACACGTATCATCGAGAACCGCCAACGGGGTATCTCCGTGCCCGATGACATGGAACAAGCCCACATCAAAATGATAGGACAAATAGACAATGAACACCTCGGCACCTCTTTTATTTACCATTGGTATAGCTTTTTATTGTGAGATGCGTCGTCGAATGTTCACTATGGGCATGCTGTAAATTTCCACCATGAATTATGCATGGCTTAGATTAGCGGCCCAGGCATTTCTCTAACACGTATACAAACTCCATGATCCCGCAAGATTTCCAATTTATTTTACATCGCGAGTATCCATAAACAAAAGATCACGATATCAACTCAAATCTGAAGTGCAATGTTGAAAGCTTGCCCCATGACGGCATGGCTGGGCTAATTTCCAACTTATAACTTGCAAGCATAACAACTCAACATAAGAGAGCCACAATGTCAAATTTTTAAGAACGAGAAAAATAAAGTGTGCCATCAGGTTCGTGAGAGCTTTACTGACCAATTTTCGCATAACACCAAAAAGAGTTTAATTTGAAGGATAGATAAAAGCAAGTCAAATGCACTTTGGAATAGCAAATTGCTAATAGATATGTATGGTGGACACATTGGAACAACTTGGTTTTTAGGAGTTGGATGCACAAGTAGAGCTCATACTCAGTACAAAACGAGGGCTAGCAAAAGACTGGGAGCGACCAACTAAGAGAGCAATAACGGCCATAATCATGCAAAGCGACAAAGCAACATTAAAAGAAGCATAAGATGGCATCAAAAGTCAACAACTAAATGATCATAGAGGCTTATGGCGACTTTGTGTGAGTCAAACATGTGTGAGCATGCGCCAAGTCAACCCAAATAAAGCATCAAAGGAGAAAAAAAATGCTTCCAAATAATAAAAACAGCGCATGATTTTTTTCAAAGGCTCATTAAGCAATCTCAATCATTTGAGACAAGTCATGCTACATCAAAACCACTAAGCATACTATCAAAAAGACATCAAGCACGACATGCAAAATTCTAAGCCGCAGTCTAAATAAGCTCCTTTTTGTACCACTTTTTTGCATAATTTTTTTCTCTTTTCCAACACCATTCAAACCTTTTTTGAAACAACTCTTTTGATGAAAACCAACACGGACCAGAGGTAAAAATACACCTTGATATAAAGATATAACAAGATCTGAACAAAAATCAAGGTGAAAAAATGAAAGCTAAACACAGTTCTAGAAAAAGAGAACACTCGTTGAACGATAAGAGTGAAAAACGGAGTGTTCTTGGCAAATGAAAAGCAAGGCAACTTCTCCAAAAGAAATTTGTTGGGGTCCAACCATTTATTGCAGAAAACAAAACTAAACAAAACTGAGAACTAAAACAACTGACGCTCCAAGAAAAACGCATAATGCATGAAGCAATAAAAATATAGTGTGTTGAAAGGTGACCTGATTTTTGGCGATGAAGAAGGGGTGCCTCGGGGGCATCCCCAAGCTTTGACGCTTGTACCTCTTGGATATTTCTTGGGGTGCATGGGCATCCCCAAGCTTGAGCTCTTGTCCATTCTTCAATTCATCTCATCATTCTCCAATCCCTACACTTGAAAACTTCCTTCATACAAAACTAAACACAATTCTATTAGCAACATTAGTGTAAGCATAATAATGAATCAACCCCCTTTTGCTTCAGATTTCAACTCAAAACCACCACATATAAAGCATATACTACTGTAGCAATTTCCCCAAAAGCTCCGTGATCAAAAGAGCTAAAAAAGAAAGCGATAAAGAGGCAAACACAAATAGTGGCAGAAATCTGTCAAAACAGAACAGCTGACAAAGGTCGATTTTTTCAAGGGTTTTCTGTTGCTCAAATAAAAAAGTGTATAAATAATGAAAGTTTGGATATAACCTGGGGCATATGCACAAGAAATCGCAGGTTAAAAAGATATTATGATAATTTTCACGAATTTTTACGGTGCAGCACCAAAATCTGTTTCAGGACAGCAACTTCCCCAAATCTTACCTCACTCAAATTAGAGGCTTCTCTTGGCACAACAACGAAATAAAAAGGATAAGGAGTGGTTATTAAAGTAGTAATAACTTCCAAGACTCAAATAAAAGAAAAAGAACTGAAAGTAAAACAATGGGTTATCTCCCAAGAGTGTTTTTCTTTAACGCCTTTGAGCTAGGCGCAGAAAGTGCAAATCAAGTAATATCAAGTGATGAAGCATCAAGCTCGTAATTTGCTCTAAGAATAGAGTCAAAAAGCAATTTCTTTCTCTTCCTAGGGAAGTGTTCCATACCTTTCTTGAGTGGGAATTGATATTTGATGGTGCCTTCCCTCATATCAATGATAGCACCTACAGTTCGAAGAAAGGGTCTTCCCAAAATAATAGGACATGAAGCATTGCATTCAACATCCATGACAAGAAAATCAACGGGAACAAGGTTATTGTTAACCATAATAAGAACATCATTAATCCTTCCCAAAGGTTTCTTCTTAGCAACATCAACAATAGGAACATCATAATAACACTTTTCAAGAGGTGGTAAATCAAGCATGTCATAAATTTTTCTAGGCATGATAGAAATACTAGCACCTAGATCACATAAAGCATGGCAATCAAAACCATTAACATGCATATAAATGATGGGTTCCCAACCATCTTCTAACTTCTTGGGAATAGAAGCTTTTTGCTTCAACTTTTCATCCCTAATTTTCATGAGAGCATTGGTAATATGCTTAGTAAAAGCAATATTTATAGGACTAGCATTAGGAGCCAAAGCAAGCTTTTGCAAGAACAAAATAACTTCAGATATATTGCAACCATCAACATCAAAATTATTAAAGGAAATAGAGCTATCATCTCCTACACTCCGAAAAATTTCAGCACTCTTTTGAGAAAAAGTTTTTGCTGTTTTGGGCTTTTTAACACTAGGAGTAGGAGTTTTCTCTACACCAATCAAAGTAAGAGGATTGCTAGCATTAGGAACAACATCATTAGAGGTAGTAATGGTACATACCTTCATCTTTCTAGCCATCTCATCTTCTCTTTCCCACTTGGCATGCAATTCTGCTAGCATCCTAACATTTTCATCAATTCTAACTTGGATAGCATTAGCAGTGGCAAAAGTATTGTTATCTTTTACATCATTAGGCAACACTTTTAGTTTCAGGAGTTAAACATCAAGAGCAAGGCTATCAACTTTAGAAGCAAAAATATCAATTTTGCCTAACTTTTCCTCAACAGACTTGTTAAAAGCATTTTGCTTACCGATGAAGTCCTTGAGCATTACCTCAAGCTCAGAGGGCGTGGCCCTAGTGTTGTTGGAGGAATTACCATAAGAGTTACCATAACCATTACCATTGGTAGAAGGATACATCCTATAATTGTTACTAGCAAAATTGTTCCTATAAGCATTGTTGTTGAAATTATTATTTCCAATGAAGTTTACATCAACATGCTCTTCTTGAGCAACCAAAGAGGCCACAGGAACATTATTAGGATCTACATGAGTCCTATCATTAGAAAGCATAAGCATTATAGCATCAATCTTATCACTCAAGGAAGAGGTTTCCTCAACAGAATTTACCTTCTTACCTTATGGAGCTCTCTCAGTTTGCCATTCCGAATAATTTACCATCATATTGTCGAGAAGCTTCATTGTGGCGCCCAAGGTAAGGGACATAAAAGCGCCTCCAGCAGCTGAATCCAATAGGTTCCTTGAAGAAAAATTCAATCCTGCATAAAAAGTTTGGACAATCATCCAAGTAGTCAGTCCATGAGTAGGGCAATTCTTTATCATAGATTTCATTCTTTCCGAAGCCTGAGCAACATGTTCATTATCAAACTGGCTAAACTTCATAATATTGCTACACAAAGCTATAATCTTAGCAGGAGGATAGTATCTTCCAATAAAAGCATCCTTACACTTAGCCCAAGAATCAATACTATTTTTAGGCAAAGAAAGCAACCAATCCTTAGCTTTTCCTCTCAAAGAAAAAGGAAACAACTTAAGATTAATAATATCACTCTCTACATCCTTATATTTCTGCATCTCACATAGCTCAACAAAATTGTTGAGATGAGCTGCAGCATCATCAGTACTAGCACCAGAAAATTGCTCTTTCATAACAAGGTTCAACAAAGCAGGCTTAATCTCATAAAAATCAGCAGCAGGAGCAGGTGGCGCAATAGGAGTGCAGATAAAATCACTATTATTAGTGCTAGTAAAATCACACAACTTGGTGTTCTCATGAGTACCCATTCTAGCAAAGCTAAAAGCAGATAAGTAAAAGCAACTAATAGGAAACTTTTTTTTTGTATTTTTGATAAAATGATGAAAGTAAAAATAAAGTAAAGCAAAACTTAAAACAAAGTAAAGGATGTGCGTGCAAAACTCCCCTTGCAGAAGTCTTCTTTTTCCCCAGCAACGGCGCCAGAAAATTATTTTGATGGTGCCAAGTTGACGTGGGAATGTGTAGTTGATGTGGGAGCTTCTTCTTCTTCAATCCCCGGCAACGGCGCCAGAAAATTAGCTTGATGCGGCATGGTGTTGATGTAATTTCACCGTCCAGTTGGGAACCCCAAGAGGAAGGTATGATGAGTACAGCAGCAAATTTTCCATCAGAAAGAAACCAAGGTTTGTCAGACCAGGAAAAAGCCAAACTCCAGAAGGTGATGCTTACTAGCCTAGTGACACTCCAACAAGGGCGCCGTTAACGATAATGTGTTAGCGCATCTTCAACTAGTAGCAATGATGTCTACACACGCTTCTGTTCTTGTAGACAGTGTTGGGCCTCCAAGTGCAGAGGTTTGTAGAACAGCAGCAAGTTTTCCTTAAGTGGATCACCCAAGGTTTATCGAACTCAGGGAGGAAGAGGTCAAAGCTATCCCTCTCAAGCAACCCTGCAATTACGATACAGAAAGTCTCTTGTGTCCCCAACACACCCAATACACTTGTCAGATGTATAGGTGCACTAGTTCGGCGAAGAGATAGTGAAATACAAGCGGTAGTGATAATTATAAGTAGTAACTGTGATATGAAATAAGTATCGCTGCGAGCAAACATGTAACAAAACAGGAAGTAAACGGTGTGCAATGCTTGGAAACAAGGCCTAGGGATCATACTTTCACTAGTGGACACACTCCCAACAAATATAACATGATTGAACAAATAAACAACTTCTCTTCACTATGGTACTCTGAATTACTCTCCTATTGAACAACACTAATCATTGCGTAGGGCTACGAAGCACTCCTTAAAGTTCATCAAGTACTTGACAAACACCACTCATAGAGATATTCAAATCAGATCACAACTCAAGATAGATATTATTGCAACTTAGACCAAGTACTAACACGGTGCACACACTGTCAACGTTACACCATGGCAGGAGGAATAGATTACTTTAATAACACCACTAGAGTACACATAATATCTGAATAATAACATCTACTTGTTCAACATGATACAAAGCTCACGATCACATAAAGATCACATCATGGGAGAGAGAGGTGAACCACATAGCTACCGATAGAGCCCTCAGCCCCGGGGATGAACTACTCCCTCCTCATCATAGGAGACAGCAAGGTTGATGGAGATGGCGGTGAGGTCGATGGAGACGGCGGAGATGGCGATGGAGACCGATGGAGATGGCTCCGGGGGCACTTCCCCGTCCCGGCAGGGTGCCGGAACAGAGACTTCTGTCCCCCGAAATTCGTCGGTGGTGGCGGCGGAACTACGGAACTCTTTCTGGAAAATTGCCGACTCCCTTAGGGTTTTCCGTCCCGAGGCTTCTTATAGGCGAAGGGGCATCGTCAGGGGGCAGCCAGGGGCTCCTCACACCAGGGTGGCGCGGGCCAGGGGCTGGCCGCGCCACCCCTGTGTGTGGGCCCCTGGTGGCCCCTCTCCTACTCTCCTTTGGATCTCTGGAAGCTTCCGGGTAAAATAAGACTTCAGGAACTTGTTTCGTCCAATTCCGAGAATATTTCCTGTGTATCACTTCTGAAACACAAAAACAGCAGAAAACAGGGAACTGGCACTGTGGCAACTCGTTAATAGGTTAGTTCCGGAAAATGCATAAAAGTGCCACGAAGTGTAACGAAACAGTAGGCAAATGGTGTAAAAACAAGCATGGAGCATCAAAAATTATAGATACGTTTGAGACGTATCAAGCAACGTGGAACCTGCACACAACACAACCAAATACTTTGCTCCCAACTTACGATGAGGTTGTCAATCTCACCGGTTTGCTGTAAACAAAGGTCTGAGCGTATCGAGTGGAAAGCAATAGTAGTATGCGAGAAAGTAAATAGTGCGAGTAAAGTAAACATGTGATAGCAATATAAAGGAAATTAGACCGGGGTCCACAGTTCACTAGTGGTGTCTCTCCATAAGATAAATAACACATGCTGGGTAAACAAATTACGGTTGAGCAATTGATAGAATAAAGATAACGTGCATATTTCGCGAGGTTCACTATGAGATTTACTCTGGGCATTACAACAAAATACATAGACCGCCATACAACTGCATCTATGACTAATAATCCACCCACAGGGATATCGTCCGAACACCCTATGAGTATTAAGTTGCGAACAACAGATAACTGCATTAAGCAAAGTGTGTAATGTAAACAAAGCATATGCCCTTGGACATAAGAACGTTGTTTTCTCCCTAGTGGCAACAACACATCTACAACCTTAGAGGTTTCTGTCACTCCCCCAGATTAAATAGAGGCATGAACCCAACTATCGAGCATATATACCCCCTCTTGGAGTCACTAGTATCTACTTGGCCAAGATAGCTACTAACAACGGAGAGCATGCAAGATCATAAACAACATAGAGATAACATAAGATATATGATTCAGCACATCAACTCAACATAACACCAATATTCATCGGATCCCAACAAACACAACATGTAGAATTACATAACGGTGATCTCGATCATGTAAGGCAGCTCACGAGATCTAAACATGAAGCACATGGTGGAGAAGACAACCATCTAGCTACTGCTATGGACCCATAGTCCAAGGTAGACTACTCACTCATCGCGCCGGAGGCAAGCATGGCGATGAAGAAGACCTTCGGTGGTGATTCCCCTCTCCGGCAGGGTGCCGGGAAGAGCTTCTGGACCCTCCCGATCTCGGGTCGACGATGGCGGCGGATCGCGATGTGTTTCTGGAAAATTGATCGGGTACTTAGGTTTTTCCCATCGGGGGGTCTTTATAGGTGAAGGGGCAGCATCAGAGGTGGACCAAGGGGTCTCACCCCTAGCAGGCGCGGGTGCGGGCCAGGCCGCTGATTGCTAGATTGTTGGGAACCCCAAGATTAAGGTTTGATGAATAGAGCAGCAAGTTTTTCCCTCAGTAAAGAAACCAAGGTTTAAGTCGGTCAGGAGAAAAGCAGACAATATGACTGAAGGTGATGCTTGCTAGTTTGCGACAGCTTCGGACAATTTATATATGGCACCTCGTCCAAGCTTTGCTTGCTAGCTGCAACGCGGAACCTGCACACACACAACCAAGTACCTTGTTCCCAACTTGCGATGAGGTTGTCAATCTCACCGGTTTGCTTGAAACAAAGGTTATGAGCGTATCGAGTGGAAAGTGATAATAGTATGCGAGTAAAGTAAACTGTGCGAGTAAAGTAAACAGGTGATAGCAATATGATGGAAATAGGACCGGGGTCCACAGTTCACTAGTGGTGTCTCTCCATAAGATAAATAACACATGCTGGGTAAACAAATTACAGTTGGGCAATTGATAGAATAAAGATAAACGTGATATGTCAAGAAGATCACTATGAGATTTACTCTGGGCATTACAACAAAATACATAGACCGCCATCCAACTGCATCTATGACTAATAATCCACTTGTGGCGAATCAATCCGAGAACTCCACAAGTATTAAGTTGCGAACAACAGATAATTGCATTAAGCAAAGTGTGTAATGTAAACAAAGCATATGCCCTTGAGCATATGAATGTTGTTTTCTCCCTAGTAGCAATAGCACAACTACAACCTTAGAGGTTTCTGTCACTCCCCCAGGTTAAATAGAGGCATGAACCCACTATCGAGCATAAATACCCCCGCTTGGAGTCACTAGCAACTACTCGGCCAAGATAGCTACTAACAACGGAGAGCATGCAAGATCATAAACAACATAGAGATAACAAAAGATATAATTCAGTACAGCAACTCAATCATAACACCAATATTCATCGGATCCCAACAAACCAAACATGTAGAATTACATAACGGTGATCTCAATCATGTAGGGCAGCTCATGAGATCTAAACATGAAGCACATGGTGGAGAAGACAACCATCTAGCTACTGCTATGGACCCATAGTCCAAGGTAGACTACTCACTCATCGCTCTGGAGGCAAGCATGGCGATGAAGAAGACCTCCGGTGGCGATTCCCCTCTTCGGCAGGGTGCCGGGAAGAGCTTCTGGACCCTCCCGATCTTCGGGTCGACGGCGGCGGCGGATCACGATGTGTTCTGGAAAAGTGATCGGGTACTTAGGTTTTTCCCGCGGGGGGTCTTTATAGGCGAAAGGGCGATGTCAGAGGTGGCCCCAGGTGCCCTCACACCATGGCGGCGCGGCCAGGGGCTGGGCCGCGCCAGCCTGGTGTGAGGGGCCCTGGTGGCCCCTCTCCTTCTCTCCTTCGGATGACTGGAAGCTCCCGGACAAAATAAGACTTCAGGAACTTGTTTCGTCCAATTCCGAGAATATTTCCTATGTATCACTTCTGAAACACAAAAATAGCAGAAAACAGGGAACTGGCACTGTGGCAACTTGTTAATAGGTTAGTTCCAGAAAATGCATAAAAGTGCCACGAAGTGTAACGAAATATTAGGCAAATGGTGTAAAAACAAGCATGGAGCATCAAAAATTATAGATACGTTGGAGACATATCAAGCATCCCCAAGCTTAACTCCTGCTCGTCCTCGAGTAGGTAAGTGATAACAAAAGAATAATTTTTGAGGTGACATGCACCTACACAATCTTGATCATGTATGTAAGAATTTGTGAGCTGGGATCATAAGAACTTAAAACATGGGCATGGAGATATAATCTTGATAATAAGAACTTAGCAACCATGTTGTAAACATGCAAATGAACACAAACAAAAGATCATGAAAATGAAACAATGAAAGTCAAACGTGTGTTCAAATCATAAGGAAAAACATACAAATGGTTTTCAGCTTGTCCTTCAAAGAGAGCAAAACATAAATGCATAGGACACCTTCAAGTTTAAGAGGGCGACTAGATACAAATAATTTGAGAACAAGTGAAACCAACAATATGAATCAATCAATGAAAACTTTGGGACAATGCACATTACACTAAGAATGACAACTATGCTCTCTTAATGGTGCATAAAGATAGAAGGTGGTGACTCAACATAAAAGTAGAAGAAAGGCCCTTCGCAGAGGGAAGCAGTGATTGCAAGTTTTATAACCTTCAAAAATTATGGTACTTACCGGCTTTGAGCTCTCATTGCCCCCATCATAAGCATCTTGAATGGTTAAAGTTAATGCGAGAACAATTATGATGCATATGCTTGACAAATCATAAGTTGAAAACCTCGTGTCCCGTGAATACGAGTACCCAAACCTCATGCTACTTTACTTAGAGTCCCAAGCAAGGCTCTTGTCATTGTAAATATATGCATATCATTGAGAACCGCCAATGGGGTACCTCCGTGCCCGATGACATGGAACAAGCCCACATCAAAATGACAGGACAAGCAGACAATGAACACCTCGACATCTCTTTTATTTGCCATTTGTTTAGCTTTTTATTGTGAGATGCATCATCGAATGTTCACCATGGGTATGCTGCAAATTTCCACCATGAATTATGCATGGCTTAGATTAGCGGCCTGGCGTTTCCCTAACACATATACAAACTCCATGATCCCCACAAGATTCCCAATTCATTTCACACCGCGGGCATCCATAAACAAAAGATCACGATATCAACTCAAATAAGAAGTGCAATGTTGAAAGCTTGCCCATGACTGCATGGCTGGGCTAGTCTCCAACTTACAACTTGCAAGCATAACAACTCAACATAAGAGACCACAATGTCAAATTTTTAAGAACAGGAAAAAGTAAAGTGTGCCTTCCGATTCGTGAGAGCTTTACTGACCGAATTTCGCATAACACTGGTAAGAGTATAATTTGAAGAGAAAATAAAAGCAAGTCAAATTTACTTGGAATAGCAAATTGCTAGTAGGTATGTATGGTGGACACTTTGGAAAACTTTGGCTTTTAGGATTTGGATGCACGAGTAGAGCTCATACTCAGTATAAGACGAGGGCTAGCAAAAGACTGGGAGCGACCAACTAAGAGAGCAATAATGGCCATAATCATGCAAAGCGACAAAGCGACATTAAAAGAAGCATAAGATGGCATCAAAAGTCAAAAACTAAATGATCATAGAGGCTATTGGCGACTTTGTAAGAGTCTAACATGTGTGAGCATGCGCCAAGTCAACCCAAATAAAGCATCAAGGAGAAAACCAAAATAATGCTTCCAAACAATAAAAACAACGCATGATTTTTTCAAAGGCTCATTAAGCAATCTCAGTTATTTGAGACAAGTCGTGCTACAGCAAAACCACTAAGCATACTATCAAAAAGACATCAAGCATGACATTAAAAAGCCTAAGCCGCAGTCTACACAAGCTCCTTCTTGTACCACTATTTTGCACAAAGCTTTTTTTCTTTTCCAACACCATTTGAAATTTTTAAAGACACCTCTTTTGATGAAAAACAATAAATATCAGAGGCAAAAATACACCTTGATGAACAAATATAAGAAGATCTGAACGCAAATCAAGGCGAAAATGAAAACCAAAAGCAGTAGCAGAAAAAGAAGAACACTCGGTGAAATTGTAAGAATGAAAACGGAGTGTTCTTGGCAAATGAAAACGAGTACATCTCCTCCAAAGGAAATTTGTTGGGGTCCAACCATTTATTGCAGCAAACAAAACTAAACTAACTAAGAAAACTAAAACAACTGACGCTCCAAGAAAAACACATAGTGCATGAAGCAATAAAAATATAGTGTCTTGAAAGGTGACCTGATTTTTGCCGATGAAGAAGGGGTGCCTCGGGGGCATCCCCAAGCTTTGACGCTTGTACTTCTTGGATATTTCTTGGGGTGATGCATGGGCATCCCCAAGCTTGAGCTTTTGTCCATTCTTCAACTCATCTCATCGTTCTCCAATCCCTACACTTAAAAACTTCCTTCATACAAAACTAAACACAAATCTATTAGCAACATTAGTGCAAGCATAACATATAACCAACCTCTTTTTGCTTCAGGTTTCAACTCAAAACCACCACATATATAGCACATACTACTGTAGCAACCTCCCAAAAAGTTCCGTGATCAAAAGAACTCAAAAGAAAGCGATAAAGCGGCAAACACAAATATTGGCAGAAATCTGTCAAAACAGAACAGCTGACAAAAGCCGAATTTTTGAGGGGTTTTCTGTTGCTCAAATCAAAAAGTGTTCAAATAACGAAAGTTTGGATATAACCTGGGGCATATGCACACGAAATCGCAGGTCCAAAAGATATACAGAGAACTAGATGAACCGGCGCGCTTCGCCGCGCCCGCCTACATAACGTTTGAGTTTGCTATGGTAAGTTTGAGTTTGTTATGATAAGTGGGGCGGTCCGCACCTACATAACGTTTGAGTTTGCTGTGGTAAGTGGGGCGGTTCCGCATTGGGTTCCGCCAGGTTGTTATCACTCATAATAGCTTTTTCCATTTATTTAAATGTTGCCTAGCCTGTAAATTAGGATTCTCTCTACTCAGGTACATGGAAAGGGGAGGGGGCTCTGGGCCAGTAGCTGATACATCACATCATAGTTTTAAAAACCAAACCGGTTCGGTGATTCAACCAGAAAAAAACCTAAACCAAAGCTCTCACCGGTTTTTTAAGAGTCACTGGTCCAACTAATAAAAAACCAGAAAAACTGCATAAAAATAATGTGTTTTTTGCGAGAATATGATCCTAAAACCTAGAACCTTGCTCCAAATACCCCGTATAAGGCCTAATACTACCTTTATTACACTTAGTTTGTGATCTACTATGAAAGCAAACAAAAAATATATGATTCAATGCTATATTTTTCCAAAATTAAGTTAATTATTTATTAAATTTGATGGTTTTTTATCGCTATTGAACCAGCTGAACCACCGGTTGGACCAGTGAACCATTGAGCCAGTCACCTACCGGTTTACTCACCGGTCCGGTTTTTAAAACTATGCATCACAGTCATGGAATGGAGTTCATTGTCGCCTAAAAATGGCATTGATTGTTTCCAGGCCAGTTTCATTATCCCAGATGATTACATAACGTCTCCATACCATGAGTACATAACACTTTCGTAAAGTTAGATGAAAAATATTGTGATGGTGAAATGAACTTTGTATCACCACCTTAGTTCATGTTAGTTGTTTCACATACTTTGAATTGTTCACCACGCAAAATCTCAGATAGTTATTGGTACACATAGTAAATGCATCAGACACATGATATGCATATGAAAAAGGATTGTAGTAAGCATCACACATGATGTACAAAGTACATAGAAGAGACTGAGATTGGCACAACAGAATATTTGTCACCGGTACAGATAGTAAATTTATAAGAAAATAACCATCAACAGTCAATACCAGTATTGGTACCAGATAGTAATGCATCAGACATATGATATGCATATGAAAAAGGGTTGTAGTAAAGCATCACACTGGGTGGCACAGCCGCACATTTTTCACTGGGACAGATAGTAAATTCCATAGGACAATAACTATTAAAACCTAAAAGCTATTCCTAACTGAACATGCAAAAGCTCCTCGGTTGACTAAGCCTCCTTCCGTTCTCATTCAGTTTTCTTCCGTGAACCTATGAAACAAAATTCATGAGTGTTCATTCCACTAATGCAATCACAAACCCAACACTCTAAGCAAGTAAATAAATGGTGTAGTACTGAACCTGCAACAAGGTACCATGCTAGAGCATCTTCCTCTCCAATTCGGCAAGCTTGCCCAGGTGCCATTGAGTACTAAGGAGTCCATCTAGTTATTTTATTTTCGTTGCGAGTGAAGCACAGAAATTTGCAACATTGCGAGCCAAATGGACCCTTCAAGCTGACCTGAACT
This sequence comes from Dactylis glomerata, assembly GCA_007115705.1. Taxonomy (NCBI): domain Eukaryota; kingdom Viridiplantae; phylum Streptophyta; class Magnoliopsida; order Poales; family Poaceae; genus Dactylis; species Dactylis glomerata. The sequence continues at coordinate 370,078 of QXEO01001432.1, forward strand.
ATATATGCACAATAGAGGAGGATATATTTTTCATCTGATGTGAACTATACATGCACAATAGAGGACTGAGTGGCTTCCGCATGTAACACCATTCAGGTGAACACTTGTACGATTATCAATCCTTATCTAGGGCTGGAAAGGATATTACAACTAAGGTTCTTACCTGCTAATCTGAGATTGTCTGCTTCGCTACGTCACGGAAGTAAAGAAGTTGCAATGTCTAGAGTTCTAATAATGCATACTGTTGACTGAGAATTGTCTTGAAGCCATAGCAGCAACTTACCTCATGCTTTCAAAAAAAAAATTTATACCTTATTCTGCCTCTGAGAGAACATGTTACAGGATATAGGCTTCTAACATTAAGAGGTTGGCTAAACAGCATTAAAAGGTTAGTTGCAAGCAATAATCGAAGTAATTATTCTGAGAGCTCAACTTAGTTACAAATTTGTTCGAGAAAAAATTGTTGCTGAAAAGCTGAAGAGTTTAGGCTAAAAGAAATGGCATCCATGCACATCAAGATCAGTGGCACATGGAGTCCTTAGGTGAACTACCGATCTTAAGTATGTAAGGCAACAGGCAAAGAACATTACCATCATACCTTGCAAGTACTTTAAATGCTGGTAATATTTTTCACCAGGCATTCCTAACAGATACATAGACGCTCTAATTAGTATGATTTAATGAAGTTCTATTTTTCTTAAATACAAATAATTTTCCATACTTGACGGTAAGAAATTGTTAATCAACATACCAACTTCGGTCTTCTGAGGCATCATTAATCTTTAGCGGTAGGGATATGGTTCCTACAATTGAATAGAAATTTGATAACAACACAAGGAGATGATGTTCTACGACTTTCACAAACAAATGCTAAATGCCACAAAACTGAATGATTTTTTTTCACAGCATCCGGCAACACAGTTGAGCACAGAGTACCCCTAATTCAAGAACTTGTCAAGGAAGGATACTACATATTTCTGTTAAGTGTAAAAGGACTATTCGATTTTTTAGTGCAAACCACACCTGTATGGAAGCATTCCATTTTCCATGGTTAACATGCTAAATGCTGCCACTCAAGAGGGCACATGCACACCACTAACGACCGCGTCCCCTCATGGTCTCCTTGTTCCCAGCTTCTTTGACGGCCATATTGCTACCGCACCTACGCACGCTGAACCGGGGAAGAGTCGCCGGCACATCATGTCCAGGTAATGACGAAGAGTGGCCGACTGCATCCACGTTGCTATGGTCCGAAACAAGATCATTGCTGCTGAAATCGAGGCCGCCGCTGACGGAACCGATGCCAACGCCAACGGAAGCGACCTGCCGGCAGCTAGACAGATGGTGCCCAATTGAAGGGAGGGAGGGGAAGATAGGGGGTGGGGCGCTGGAAGCGGAGCCACGGGGAGCGGGGAGTGGAAGAACGCTCGAAAAAATTGTGCGGATTCAAAGCATAGCACGGGAAACCAGATAGACATACCTCACCTGTGCTCGCGAATCGCCCGCCAGAGTGAACATCCTTTACTGCAGGTCACCGACGGCGACCAGGACTTCCATAGCGTCGAGGCCGACTTCAGGGGCACCTGCATCGGGGCCGGCGTCTCGCCATACAATGAATCCGTGGGTGGAAGCGGTCGCTGCCCTTACGCGGATTGCTGGTGGGGCACCTGAATCAGGGCTGTCGGCTCGACATACAACGAATCCATCGGTGGCGGCCGCCGCCCGACGTACCCGGACTACTGGCGGGGCACCTGATCGGACTGCTGCAGCCGCTGTGAATCCCCACAAGGCAAAACGATGGAGAAACTCAGAAAAAACACCTCTACTGCCCACAAAAAACGACCAGCCAACGAACCCCAAACTCTAGTCTGGGAGGGAGCGGCGGCGACGGCGGCTGTCAGTTCCAGGCCGCTCCAAGGGCAGCCGTTCAGGGAGCAGGCAGAGGCGGCGGGTGAGGGCGGCGGCTGAACTCTAGAGGCTAGAGGTTGGAGAGGAGAAGGAGAGAAAGAGAATGGATGGGCTGGGCCGTTTCGGGGTCGGGTCTGGGGGGAGCTGGGGCGCGATTGTGGCGAGAAATCAGTTCGTTTTTACACTTCAAGGTTTACCCTTCACTGTGAAATGTGGCCTAAAAAGAAATGGGACCCAATGTCAACCGAACAAGAGATACAGATCAAAGTGTATAGAATTTTACCGGTCAGTCCGAGCGGACGACCTAGATCATCTACGGTGAAGATCTGACGGTGGTAAACGCGCGCATCGGGATGCACTCAGCACGCTGGGTCAGTCTCAAGCTTAAAGCTTGTAGTAATTTATACGAATTTTTACGGTGCAGCACCGAAAACAGTTTCAGGACAGCAACATCCCCAAATCTTTACCTCACTCGAATTAGAGGCTTCTCTTGGCACAAAAACGAAATAAACAAGATAAGGAGCGGTCATTACAGTAGTAATGACTTCCAAGACTCAAATAAAAGAAAAAGTACTGAAAATAAAACATTGGGTTCTCTCCCAAGAGTGCTTTTCTTTAACGCCTTTGAGCTAGGCGCAGAAAATTGCGAATCAAGTATTTTCAGAAGAAGCATTAAGATCAACTGCAGAGGTCTTGTCAATAAGGCATTGTATTTCATCCACATAAGTTTTAGAAGACCCTTTGTGATCATGCTTTGGTTCACTCAAATCACAAAAAAGATCTTTGGGACAGATCCAGTCAAAATTATTTTCGAAAGCTTCACATAATCCCAAGAGCTTGCTAGGTATAGGTATTTCGGCTCCTTCATCGTTAGTACCAATAACCTTTATAGGTGAACCGAGTTTATTAAAACGTTTAAGAACTTTTCTAGCTTCAATAACGACATCTTTAAATTCTAAGCGCAAAGTTTCCAAGATAAAAGCTTTCTTTTCGGGATCCTCAATTTCATGAAGCTTAAGGAACATGTATTGCGTAAAAGGATTAAGACTAGCAAACCTAGTTTCCAACATGTGAATCAAATAAGCAGATGCAACTTTAATACTAGGAGCTAGCTCAACCAAAGATTTTTCCTCAACTTCCTCATGCATACTAATGTGATTAAAGAACTCCTCAGTGTTACTTTTTCCAATAATTGAACCACTACCTACTGAGAGGTCCTCCAGAACATACTTAGGGATCAACATGATGAACTAAAAGTAAAGAAATAACAACTACCAAGGATTCTAATTTTTTTGGGTTTTTGATATAAAACGATGCAGGTAAAATAAATAAAGTAAAGCAAAATAATAAAACAAAGTAAAGGATGTGTGTGCGAAAAACTCCCCTCGCAGAAGTCTTCCACTCTTCCCCGGCAACGGCGCCAGAAAAAGGCTTGATTGCTAGATTGTTGGGAACCCCAAGATTAAGGTTTGATGAATATAGCAGCAAGTTTTTCCCTCAGTAAAGAAACCAAGGTTTAAGTCGGTCAGGAGAAAAGCAGACAATACGACTGAAGGTGATGCTTGCTAGTTTGCGACAGCTTCGGACAATTTATATATGGCGCCTCGTCCAAGCTTTGTTTGCTAGCTGCAACGCGGAACCTGCACACACACAACCAAGTACCTTGTTCCCAACTTGCGATGAGGTTGTCAATCTCACCGGTTTGCTTGAAACAAAGGTTATGAGCGTATCGAGTGGAAAGTGATAATAGTATGCGAGTAAAGTAAACTGTGCGAGTAAAGTAAACAGGTGATAGCAATATGATGGAAATAGGACCGGGGTCCACAGTTCACTAGTGGTGTCTCTCCATAAGATAAATAACACATGCTGGGTAAACAAATTACAGTTGGGCAATTGATAGAATAAAGATAAACGTGATATGTCAAGAAGATCACTATGAGATTTACTCTGGGCATTACAACAAAATACATAGACCGCCATCCAACTGCATCTATGACTAATAATCCACTTGTGGCGAATCAATCCGAGAACTCCACAAGTATTAAGTTGCGAACAACAGATAATTACATTAAGCAAAGTGTGTAATGTAAACAAAGCATATGCCCTTGAGCATATGAATGTTGTTTTCTCCCTAGTAGCAACAGCATATCTACAACCTTAGAGGTTTTTGTCACTCCCCCAGGTTAAATAGAGGCATGAACCCACTATCGAGCATAAATACCCCCTCTTGGAGTCACTAGCAAATGCTCGGCCAAGATAGCTACTAACAACGGAGTGCATGCAAGATCATAAACAACATAGAGATAACAAAAGATATAATTCAGTACAGCAACTCAATCATAACACCAATATTCATCGGATCCCAACAAACTAAACATGTAGAATTACATAACGGTGATCTCAATCATGTAGGGCAGCTCATGAGATCTAAACATGAAGCACATGGTGGAGAAGACAACCATCTAGCTACTGCTATGGACCCATAGTCCAAGGTAGACTACTCACTCATCGCTCCAGAGGCAAGCATGGTGATGAAGAAGACCTCCGGTGGCGATTCCCCTCTCCGGCAGGGTGCCGGGAAGAGCTTCTGGACCCTCCCGATCTTCAGGTCGATGGCAGCGGCGGATCGCGATGTGTTCTGGAAAAGTGATCGGGTACTTAGGTTTTTCCCGTCGGGGGGTCTTTATAGGCGAAGGGGCGATGTCAGAGGTGGCCCCAGGTGCCCTCACACCATGGCGGCGCGGCCAGGGGTTGGGCCACGCCAGCCTGGTGTGAGGGGCCCTGGTGGCCCCTCTCCTTCTCTCCTTTGGATGACTGGAAGCTCCCGGACAAAATAAGACTTTAGGAACTTGTTTCGTCCAATTCCGAGAATATTTCCTGTGTATCACTTCTGAAACACAAAAACAGCAGAAAACAGGGAACTAGCACAGTGGCAACTTGTTAATAGGTTAGTTCCAGAAAATGCATAAAAGTGCCACGAAGTGTAACGAAACATTAGACAAATGGTGTAAAAACAAGCATGGAGCATCAAAAATTATAGATACGTTGGAGACGTATCAGCCGCGCCGCCTCATGGTGAGGCCGGCCCCTGGCTCGGCTCCGACTCCTCTTCGGTGTTCTAGAAGCTTCGTTTAATATCTGGACGTTTGGCTTTTGTTTCATCCAATTCTGAGAATATTTCCTGTGTAACTTTTCTGAAACACAAAAACAGCAGAAAACAGGGAACTGGCACTATGACATTTTGTTAATAGGTTAGTTCCAGAAAATGCATAAAAACGCCACGAAGTGTAACGAAACACTAAGCAAATGGTGTAAAAATAAGCATGGAGCATCAAAAATTATAGATGCGTTTGAGACGTATCAGATAGTTATCCACTTGAAAATATCTTAGGATAGTTATCCACTTGAAAATATCTTCCTATACTTAAACCCCAAGTAATGCCCATGTATGTGAGCTTGACAACAAGTAGCTCACTCACCATATGCATGAATAGAGGTGTCAAGCCACCAAGGAACCAGAGCTAGTATAAATAGGTCACTGTGTGTGGATTTGGTCGGCCAAGAAACACCACCATCACAACAACATCACCACCAGCAACACCACCATCACACCAGCAACACCATCACACAATCCACCCTGCTCATGACTTGAGCAAAATGCAGGATTCACCACCACCAGCACAACCACAAGAACCAAACCAGCAAGACCAAGACCTATTGGTTACTTAGTTCAATTAGGAACTAGGTCAAGCAGCTAGGAGGTGCATGCATGCCACAAGACGCAGGTTTATCAGATTTCCCGAAGAACAAGCTTCACAAGACCACCAGGTTGGCCTAATATGAGAGGAGAGGAGTGTAGTTAATGGGAAAAGGGAAGCACTCACCATAGGCAAGAGAAACATACCTCTGATTCAAAATCATCATTGGCTAAAACTAGGAGCAAGCAATAGTATTTACTCTAACCAGATTTGTAGGAAGAAAATAATGAGAGGTGGGAGAAATAGGTTTGATAAACAGATATCATCCATCATCAGGAGAGAGTATAGGAGTCAAGAAAACCTATCCTTGTTAGGAGGGAAGCAAGTCGTATCTCTAAATCCAATAAGTGGTGCCCAAACAATAATCTCTCACATGTCAATCAATCTTTTACACCAGTAATCAACTCTTATGGTAGAGTGCATCTTGACCCTAAACTTAACTCCCATTTATACAGATGAGGAGAAACATAAAATCAGGTATATAGGGTATACCCCTGTATATGAAACCCAACATTACTATCAGTGTTATCCTATCAAGTTACTGCAAATATATGGTTCTACAAATCAATAGTACCTGTCCAAGACTTGGACCAGATTTTGAACACTCTAATTAAAGTGTTTGAATTCATCTCTATTAAGAACTATTTATAAACCCTGCACAATGTGCAATGGATTATATGTGCCATGCACATATAAGATAGGCTCTTCTATTTTCGTGCCCCTGGTTCGTTAGTTGTACTCAGTTTTCCCCAGCCGCTTAACTTTTCCTCAGTTTTCCCCTTCCTCTAGTTTGAAAACCCTCGCAGACGCTCGGACGGGAGGGTTGCCGTCTGGTCAGAGGCCTTGACCGTTACCGGTGATGGCTAGGGAGCCGCGGTGGTTGTGAATTGACCGTTGCTTTCGAATGGTGTTGACTGTTGACCCAATGAGACACGTCGGACTGGCGGTCTCTCACTCACCCAAAGCTTTCCCCTCCGCCCGAGACTGGAAGAGCTCACACACCGCCCCTCCGCCGCCACGCCGTCCTGCCCTCCTTCCTTATGGCGTCGTCCGCCATCGAGCCGCCCCCGCCCCCACCACCACCCCCGGGAGGCGGAGAGGGCTCCGCCTCCACTAGATCTACCCCTATCGCGGTAGAGTTTGTACAGCCGTCTGGTGTGCCGATTATGCCCCTCAACCACGGAGAAGATTGGGAATCGGAGCGATCTAATGCATGGATTCCATCTGGGTAAGCATCGTTTGCCTATTTGAATTAACAGTAGGCAGTTTTTGAGCATGAATCGTTGTTGCTCAACTAACTGCGTTGCTTTTCGAATAGGATTGATCCAGTGCTGGCTTTTCGGCTGGTGGTTAGGCTGGATACTAGCTTTTTGCGTGATTCTGAACGCAATGTGAGTGGATTTTACATCCCAGCGGTGGTTGCAACCACCATCTCATTGAGGGATTTAAAAGATAACATCTGCGCTAAGTACCCCTGGGGCGCTGGCGATTCAGTTGATTTCCAATATTTCAACAGCACGGAGGGAAGATATGTTCCACTAATTTCCGACGAGGATCTGGGAATTCTTTTTGCTTTAAATGATTCTTGCCATGTCGATAAAATTTGTATCCATGTGGACAGGGTCCAGGCATCATCTGGTGTTGGGGCATCATCAGGTGGTCGGGCATCATGTCTCTCTACTGTTGCTGCCTCTGCTAATCGTGTGCGCCGCCCCACTCCTTATAGGTCCACAGTAGCACCATCTGTCCCTAGTGCTAGTGGTAGCCAGATCGTTCCTACGATCGATGTGGAGGACGATGCAGAGATTGAGGATCCATCTCCTCAACATGATGAGGATGAGTTGATGTTTCCTGAATTGGTAGATCGATGCAGTAAGTAGGCAATGGAGGATCAATACATGGAAGATATTGCACAAGGTGCCAGATTTGATGACACTGATGATGAAGAGAAGGATGAGAACAATGACAACCTCGTTTTAGCCGATTACGAAGGTGATGACTTGCCAACAATTGAGTGGAACAGGGAGGATCCTCAGCTTGCAGAAGGCACCGTATTTCAAACGATGATGGACTGCCGTAATGCAATTACTACATATTGCATTCTCACCAAGAATGATTATGAGGTTATTAAAAGTGAGCCAGGTAGGTTCACAGTTAAGTGCCCATACAAGAGGTGTAGGTGGAGGCTGCATGCATCCACAATGCTCAGAAGCACCGTGGTTCAGGTACTACGCCAACCAGTTGTGTATTTTAGATCACGGTGTAAAATTTGTTAATTATTACTGACATCCCTTATCATTATGTTTCAGATAAAGAACTCGATCGACCATACTTGTCCACCTCGAGCGGGAGCGCTAGAGGAGAAATCAAAGCTAGCGAAGACTATGTGGTTGGCAGATGCAATCATAGATTGGCTGAGAGAAACTCCATCACTTGGTCCAACAGCACTCATAACCAAGATATCTGACAAGTTTAATATAAAAATACCTTACATGAGGACGTTCTATGCAAAGGAAATGACTCTTGACAGGATCAATGGTCCATGGAATGAAAGCTTTCAGTTGCTTTACACTTTCAAAGCTGAAGTAGAGATGGCTAGTCCAGGCAGTGTTGTAGCGATAGACAAGCATACAGTTCCCTACAAATTGAAAAGCGGGAGGATAATGCAGAAGGAATGTTTTAGAAGGGCTTTTGTTTGTTTCAAAGCTTGCTGGAAAGACTTTCTGGACGGTTGCAGGCCTTATTTGGCCGTGGATTTCATGGCAGGTTTAAAGGACAGCTAGTTGCTGCTACTGCAGTTGATGGACACAATTGGATGTTCCCTGTTGCTTATGGAGTTTTGGAGGTTGAGTCAGAGGAAAGTTGGACTTGGTTTCTGCAGAATTTGCGCGACCTTATAGGTCATCCACCAGGACTTACTATCCACACAGACACTTGCAAAGGTTTGGAGAGTGCAGTAGAAGCAGTATTCCTTGGAGTGGAGCATAGGGAATGTATGCGACACTTGGTACAAAATTTTACAAAGAAATTTAAGTGTAAAGTTTTTACTGACAACCTATGGCCAGCTACATACACATGCAGCATTAGGAAGCATCTGTTTCATTTGGATGTGTTGTATAAACAAAAACCTGGGGTGAAGGAGTACTTGGATGAACATCATGGTAGGGTGTGGTCAAGAAGCCAATTCAATGAAATTTGCAAGGTAGACTATATAACAAGTAACCTTGCAGAGAGTTTCAATGCAAAGGTCAAGTCATTGAAAGGGCTTATGATGTGGCAAATATTTGATAAGATTAGGCAGATGATCATGATAAAGATCGATCTGCGTCAAAGAGTTGCAGCCACAAAATATCTTGGCCATCTCATGCTCCCATCTTTGATTAAGTCTTTGCATGCCAGGGCAAAACAATTGAAGAAGAAATGCATCAAAAAAGTAATGGAGGCTGAGGTAACCTACACTGACAGTAAAAACAGGCAGTGGAGGTATCCAGTGAGTTTGGTTGATAGGACATGCCATTGTAGGCGATGGCAGATCCGTGGGATACCCTGCATACACGCATTGTTTTTCATGAGTGTTATAGGGGGTGCAGAAGGTGAAGTTGATCAGTATGTGTCAGAGTATTTCTCTGTTGCCAAATTTAGGGCTGCATATGCTATGAATGTTCCTACCTTGTTGGGAAAAGACCAATGGATGAAAGTCGATCCAGGCTTCAAACTGTACTCTCCAATTTTGACTAGACCGGCAGGTAGGCCGAGGAAGAATAGGATCAGAGCTAGTGCAGAGGGTGGTGCACCGATTCGACGACGTAAGTGCAAACGTTGTGGAACCCCTGGACACATTGCTAGGCTTTGTAAAAATCCAGTTGACCCAGCTTTTGGAATGGAAGATCAGGTGGGAGCAGCAAATGCAGAGGAGAATGAAGCAGCAATTCAACATGAGGAGATTGAAGCAATGAATCGAGAGCTGCTTGAACCGATGGATCGAGAGCTGCTTGAACCGATGGATCGAGAGCTGCTTGAACCGATGGATCGAGAGCTGCTTGAACCGATGGATCGAGAGCTGCTTGAACCGATGGATCGAGAGCTGCTTGAACCGAAGGATCAAGAGCAGATTGAACAGATGAATCGAGAGCTGCTTGAACTGATGGATCGAGAGCAGAGGGAACAGATGGATCGAGAGGCCGTTGAAGCAATGCATAGACAGCTGAGTGAAGCAATTGATCGAGAGCTGGGTAAACTGATGAATCAAGAGCAGATTGTAGAAGCAAGGGAAGAAAATGCATTAGAAGAAAGAGCACAAGCTTCGTACGATATGGTTGTCTCGGTCTTGGCACAACCCGAAGAGAAGAAGAAGAACAAGAAAGATGGCAAAAGGAAGGTAGACACCGGTAATATCTCTGGTAGGGTTACCGGAGTAAGGTGGTGGACCCAGCGAGTCACACCAGGAGCAAGAGAAAGATTTTATTTTGAACAATTAATTTGAATTTGTATGAACAATTTGTATTGGGGATCCCTTTGTATTGAATTCAAACTAGTGTGACGGTCCCAAGTTTGTATGTTGAATAATCACAATAATGTATGTGTTATTGCAAGTTTTCTATGGTCATGCACCTCGAATAAGTTCATCGCTTAAGCCACATTTATCATTTTCTAAGTGACTAAACTCAAAAAATATAGTTTTGGGTTTAGTTTAATTCAAAATAATTCAAAACATGGTGGAACCTTCCCATGGAGTCTTGTTATGTTACCTACAACCTAGAGAAATAATAATGGAAAAGGAAATATAGAGATATGGAGTTTTTCCCAAAACCACTTCCTAGTCCATGAGCTACTAGCTATGAAGATGCAGGGCTTTCTACTCAACACACCTCCCAAATACCCACTATGCTTACAAACTTTGTCCAAATGAGTTCAAATTCGTCACACTTGTGTATCTTTGAATTGCAAACAATATCACGTCGGCCAAAATGTACTATATTGTTTAAATAACACAATCTAACAATTTTTATGCCAAAAGCTTTAATTTCCCTTACTCCCTTTATTATTTGGGTGCCCCTATTTTACTTAGTTTTACTCAGTTTTCCCCTCCGGGTCCACTTGTTTTACTCAGTCCTACTCAGTTTTGCCCTTCCGATAAACATTTCCTCACTTTTCCCCCTCTTAGTTCTACTCAGTTTTCCTTACTTATACTCACTGGCTGATCTCTGATTGGTTGAGATGTATGTCACACGGATCTTGGTTGGTTGATAGCTCAACGTACGCTTGCACCGTTGGATCATTTATGATCGGACGACCTGTATATCTCTGTCTACCTCGATGGACGCATATGGAGAGAAGAGCAGAGCACATACCTACCAACCCTGGCAGTCGCATATTCCAGTCGCATCTTCCTCTCTCTCTCCTATTTCCTCTCTTACTCTGGCGGTCGCGGCGGCGCGGAACTGCAGTGTGCGTGCGGCGGCGCGGATCTGCAACGTGCGTGCGGCAGCGCGGATCTAACCGTGCATGCGGCGGTGCGGATCTAACCGTGCGTGTGGCAGCGCGGATCTAACTGTGCGTGTGGTGGCGCGGATCTAACCGTGCGTGCGGCGGCGCGGATCTAACCATGCGTGCGGCGGCACGGATCTAACCGTGCGGTGGCGTGGATCTAAGAGTGCCGGTGAGGATCTAACCCTCAGAAATAGTTGAAATGTCTCTCTCTGTCTCACTTTCGTTTCTCTTCTCAGATCTGTTGATGATGAAGAACACCAAGACAGCGGCCGTGCCGATAGTGGTCATCGATGCCAAGATCATTGAAGCCATCGCCTACAACATCGCTGCGACGGTGCAGATCCAGCCTTCAATGTCGGAGCCTGCCGATGTCTCACTTCCGTTGCCCTCCTCAGATCCGTTGCTGATGAAGGACACCAAGATGGCGGCCGTGCTGACAGTGGTCATCGATGCCAAGATCATTGAAGCCATCGCCTACAACATCGCTGCAACGGCGCAGATCTAGCCTTCAATGTTGGAGCCTGCCGATGTCTCACTTCCGTTGCCCTCCTCAGGTCCGTTGCTGATGAAGGACACCAAGACGGCGGCGGTGCCGAGAGTGTGAATCAATGCCAAGACGATTGAAGCCATCGTCTACAACCGCGCTGCGAAGCCGCCGATCCAGCCCTCCTCAGATCCGTCGCTGATGAAGTACACCAAGACGGCGGCGGTGCCAAGAGTGGTTGCGAAGCCGCAGATCCAGCCCTCCTCCATGTCCGAGTTTGCGGATGGCGCAGATGACCACCCCTCAGCTGCCCGTCGTCTCGGCCATTCTAGCCCATCGCTGCGCGGCCGTGTTTGACGCCGCAAATTGGGATAAATTATGATAAATTTGTATTTTTCAATTTCAAATTGGGATAAAATTGTTCGAACTACTACCTCCGTCTCAAAAAAAACTTCTCCACTTTTTTGATGTGTCCATTACATCCGTATGTATGATTTGAATTCTATCCCAACTTGATTGGGAAGATTGATATGTATTGGATCCGAGAGGCTGGTACATGCTTTCACTTTTGGGATCCCTTCACTTTTATAAGATGTTCATGTATGCTAAAATTATCGCGCGCATTACTTAGCACAACTAGGAAATTGTACGCCAAAATACAGTGGTTAGAGCCACACCAAAATACAGTGGTTAGAGTCATCTACTGAATAACAATTCTATACTATCTAAATCATCTACCACAACCACATAACTGCTAGGACAGGGATGACACCTAATAAAACTGCCCAGATGAATCTACTTTTCTCCTCTCCCATCACTTGAAGTTCATGTTCTAGATTTTCTACCACTTGATCAAATACGGTAAGATCTGTCTCAAGTATCAACTTCTCCTTGCGAATAAGCTCTGAATTCTTCTTTTCTTACTCCACAGTACGCTTCAGCTCGAATATCATCAGGTTTTTACGGGCCAATTCATCACCTAAATTGGCCATCTTCTCCTCCAAATCCATCCTATGGCTACACCACTGGGTTGATTCATCTTGGTATGCAATGTACCATGGATCATTGGCTTGCCTGGCAAACTATAACAATAATGGAAAAAAGAACAACTGAAATCACTCCAACAGGCCATGGCAGCACTTCAAATACAACGGTAGTACAGAGAGCATAAGCTAGATACTGATACGTCTCTAACGTATCTATAATTTTTGATGCTCCATGCTTGTTTTTACACCATTTGCTTAGTGTTTCGTTACACTTCGTGGCATTTTTATGCATTTTCTGGAACTAACCTATTAACGAGATGCCACAGTGCCAGTTCCCTGTTTTTTGCTGCTTTTGTGTTTTAGAAAAGTTACATAGGAAAGATTCTCGAAATTGGACGAAACAAAAGCCGAACGTCCAGAAATTTACCGAAGCTTTCAGAGAACCAAAGAGGAGACGGAGAGGGGCCACAAGGCAGCCACACCACAGGGCGGCGCGGCCTGGCCCTGGCCTACGCCCCCTGGTGGTGAGGTCACCCTAGCCCACTTCTGACGCCGCCCCTTCACCTATAAAGACCCCCCGACAGGAAAAACCTAAAAACTCAATCACTTTTCCAGAATACATCGCGATCCGCCGCCACCGTCGACCCGAGATCGGGAGGGTCCAGAAGCTCTTCCCAGCACCCTACCGGAGAGGGGAATCGCCATCGGAGGTCTTCTTCATCGCCATGCTTGCCTCCGGCGGGATGAGGTGAGTAGTCTACCTTGGACTATGGGTCCATAGCAGTAGCTAGATGGTTGTCTTCTCCACCATGTGCTTCATGTTTAGATCTCGTGAGCTGCCTTACATGATCGAGATCACCGTTATGTAATTCTACATGTTGTGTTTGTTGGGATCCAATGGATATTGGTGTTATGATTGAGTTGATGTGCTAAATATTATCTTATGTTATCTCTATGTTGTTTATGATCTTGCATGCTCTCTGTTGTTAGTAGCTATCTTGGCCGAGTAGTTGCTAGTGACTCCAAGAGGGGGTATTTATGCTCGATAGTGGGTTCATACCTCTATTTAATCTGAGGGAGTGACAGAAACATCTATGGTTGTAGATGTGCTGTTGCTACTAGGGAGAAAACAACATTCATATGCTCAAGGGCATATGCTTTGTTTACATTACACACTTTGCTTAATGCAGTTATCTGTTGTTTGCAACTTAATACTTGAGGAGTTCTCGGATTGATTCGCCATAAGTGGATTATTAGTCATAGATGCAGTTGGATGGCGGTCTATGTATCTTGTTGTAATGCCCAGAGTAAATCTCATAGTGATCCTCTTGACATATCACGTTGTCTTTATTCTATCAATTGCCCAACTGTAATTTGTTTACCCATCATGTGTTATTTTATCTTATGGAGAGACACCACTAGTGAACTGTGGACCTCGGTCCTATTTCCATTATATTGCTATCACCTGTTTACTTTACTCGCACTGTTTACTTTACTCGCATATTACTATTACTTTCCACTCGATACGCTCATACCCTTTGTTTCAAGCAAACCGGTGAGATTGACAACCTCATCGTAAGTTCGGAGCAAAGTATTTGGTTGTGTTGTGTGCAGGTTCCACGTTGCCACTCGCAAAGCAAAGCTTGGATGAGGCTCCTTATAAATTGTCCGGAGCTGTCGCGAAGCTAGCGGGCATCACCTTCTTGAGTTTGGCTTTTTCCTGGATACGATTAAACCTTGGTTTCTTACTGAGGGAAAAACTTGCTGCTGTGCTCATCATACCTTCCTCTTGGGGTTCCCAACTGGACGGTGAAAAACTATCAACACCGCACCGCATCAGATACCTGCACTTCCGACAAGGTAGGAGAAGTAGAACGTGGCCACGACATGATCGAATCCCCACCCTCGCTGGTGTACCCGCTACGACCAGACATTGAGGACTATTTCGCACCTGCAAACTCCAATAAATTATGGGAACCGAATCGATTAGGGAGCGGGGGAGACAGAAGCGGAGGTCTTACCAAGCTATACTACCAATTGGTGCGCGAAACAAATCCCGGTCGTCGTGGGCGGCAGATCTGCTTGCGGCGGACTTTTCTGCGGTGGGTACAATGCGTGCGAACAAAACAAGTGCTGGAGCCGTGGTTGACGTGCAGCGCCGCAGTCCGTCCGACGCCACCGGGGGACAGAGCCGGCGGCGCGACAAGGCGCTGGCGATGGCTGCTCCGTCCGAGAGTGGGGAACGAGCTGCCAGCGGTTCTCCGATGACTAATGAGATACACAACACTAGGTTCCAGCCATGTTTAGCATAAGATTCACTTTAGATTAAGCTGCGAAAATAATCACCTGCTGGGTCTAGCTTAAGAAAAATTAATTAGCGAACTTGTTGCTTCTCTCTAACTAAAAGCAGGGATATATGCCTTTTCACTAAGGGCGACCCCAGCGATCATTGGATGAGGTGGCCCCATAGAGCGGCTCTATATGATTTTCTCTAAATAAATAGACGACCCCAGCGGTCATTGGCTGCGGAGGCCCCACAGAGCGGCAATATATGATTTTCTCTAAATAAATAGACGACCCCACTAGTCATTGGCTGCGGCAGCCCCACAGAGCGGCAATATATGTCTTTTCCCGAAAAATACATGACCCCACTGGTCATTGGCTGCGGCAACCCTATAGAGCGGCCCCATTTGTCATTGGCAGCACCGCGTATACAATCAGGAAATAAAATGGCCCACACGTCAGCGATAGATGGATAGCTGCTCCGACGTGTCTCCTGACTCTACCCGTCAGCACCATTCAAAAGCAACAGTCAATTCACAACCACCGTGGCTCTCTAGCCATCACCGGTAACGGTCAAGGCCTCTGACCAGACGGCAACCCTCCCGTCCGAGCGTCTGCGAGGGGTTGTAAACTAGAGGGAAGGGAAAACTGAGGAAAGTTAAGCAGCTGGGGAAAACTGAGCACAACTAAGGACCCGAGGGCACAAAAATAGAAGACCCTATAAGATATCCTAATACAACATATTGCCCCATTAAAATATTCCCTATATTTTATAATCATTCATGAAGCTAAATCCCTGCAAAATAGATTTAAAAACCAAACTCAAAATTCAAATGAGAATTCAGAACAGCAAAATCAGAAAATAGAAAAGAATCTGAAACAGAAAAAATAAAATAAAGAAAACCACCATCGGGCCGTAGCCCATCAATCTGGCCCACCAAGCCAGCCCACCGGCAGCCCAAACCAACTTACCGTTTTGATCTATCGAGGCGGAGGAGAAGGCGTCTTCGTCTTCCTCTATCCGCTCGACAGCGGGACAACGACGACCATGTCGCCGAGCCACCTTTGAGAACCACCGCCCGAGCGCCGTTGACCACAACCCTTCCATCCTCATCCGTCTGTGTTGATTGTCAAGTGGAGCGATGAGATTCCTGCCCCTAACCCTAACCGCATCCATCGCCGCATCTGAGCCATCGCCGGTGATGGAATGATGACCCGAACCTCGTCGTGGCCTATATAAATCCACGTTGAGGTCGCCCTGAACCCTAGCTAGCTCCGCCGCCCTCTCTCAATCTCTCTCATCCTCTCTCTATGACCGCAGTCACCGAAACCCTCGTCGGAGCTCTCTCCGGCTAGCTGCCGTTTGTGCTCACCCCGAGCTCGGTGGAGTTGTCAGGGAGGTGCGCGTCGTCCTCTACATCATCCCAGCGGAGTAGTGCATCGAGGTAAGCTTGGAGAGGAGCAAATCGAACCAATTCCTTCCGCAGTAGTTTGCCGGAAATCGCGATCGTGTGATCATCTCCGTCCTCAATACTCGTCGGCGAGCACACATGAAGCATCACGGTGAACCTGTGAACCTCTGGAGCTCTAGCTTGCATCTTGTAGTCATCTGTAGCGGGTAGTCAATGATCGATGTCGAGCACCGCCGCAGTGAAGCTCGCCAGAGCTCACTCCGGTGACCATATCCTGGAGGCGCCGCTACCTTTTGGTTCCCTGTGATCTGCTAGTTCTAAATCGTGCAACTGTACTGTCCTAGGAGCCCCACATTGCCAACTCCGGTGAACCGCCGGCGGTGAGTGATGTCTACGCATGCGTCTATTCTTGTAGACAGTGTTGGGCCTCCAAGTGCAGAGGTTTGTAGAACAGCAGCAAGTTTCCCTGAAGTGGATCACCCAAGGTTTATCGAACTCAGGGAGGAAGAGGTCAAAGCTATCCCTCTCAAGCAACCCTGCAATTACGATATAGAAAGTCTCTTGTGTCCCCAACACACCCAATACACTTGTCAGATGTATAGGTGCACTAGTTCGGCGAAGAGATAGTGAAATACAAGTGGTATAGATGATTATAAGTAGTAAATGCAATCTGGAATAAAAATGGCAGCAAGCAAACAAGTAACAAAACAGCAAGTAAACGGTGTGCAAAGCTTGGAAACAAGGCCTAGGGATCATACTTTCACTAGTGGACACACTCCCAACAAATATAACATAATTGAACCAATAGATAACTTCTCTTCACTATGGTACTATGAATTACTCTCCTATTGAATAACACTAATCACTGCGTAGGGCTACGAAGCACTCCTCAAAGTTCATCAAGTACTTGACAAACACCACTTATAGAGATATCCAAATCAAATCACAACTCAAGATAGATATTATTGCAACTTAGACCAAGTACTAACACGGTGCACACACTATCAACATTACACCATGAAAGGAGGAATAGATTACTTCAATACTATCATAGTGATAATTATTCTCATAATCCATAAGAGATCACAATCGTAACCTAGACCAAGTACCACCATGATGCACACACTGTCACCGTTACACCATGGCAGGAGGAATAGATTACTTTAATAACACACTAGACTACACATAATGAAGAAGAGTAACATCTACTTATTCAACATGATACAAAGCTCACGATCACATAAAGATCACATCATGGGAGAGAGAGGTGAACCACATAGCTACCGGTAGAGCCCTTAGCCCCGGGGATGAACTACTCCCTCCTCATCATAGGAGACAGCAAGGTTGATGGAGATGGCGGTGATGTCGATGGAGACGGCGGAGACGGCGATGGAGACCGATGGAGATGGCTCTGGGGGCACTTCCCTGTCCCGGCAAGGTGCCGGAACAGAGACTTCTGTCCCCCGAAATTCATCGGCGGTGACGGCGGAACTACGGAACTCTTTCTGGAAAATTGCCGACTCTCCTAGGGTTTTCCGTCCTGAGGCTTTATATAGACGAAGGGGCGTCGTCAGGGGGCTGCCAGGGGCTCCTCACACATAGGGGGCACAGCCAGGGCCTGGGCCACGCCGCCCTGGTGTGTGGGGCCCTCGTGGCCCTACTCTACCTCCTCTTCGGATCTCTGGAAGCTTCCGGGAAAAATAAGACTTCTGGAACTTGTTTCGTCCAATTCCGAGAATATTTCCTGTGTAGCTTTTCTGAAACACAAAAATAGCAGAAAACAGGGAACTGGCACTGTGGCATCTTGTCAATAGGTTAGTTCCGGAAATCGCATAAAAAAGCCACGAAGTGTAACGAAACACAAGGCAAATGGTGTAAAAACAAGCATAGAGCATCAAAAATTATAGATACGTTTGAGACGTATCAGTGAGCCAGGCCATTCAACTCTTGTTGACTTGGTCATGCCCCTGTGGCAGCCAGCGTGGCATGTGACCCACCAGTCAGCCCCTGTGGCTGGGGTTAGCCGGGTATAAAAAGGCATCTCCTCTGTTTAGTATCAATTTCAGAAAAATAACAAATCTTTGCAAATGCATAACTACTTCATTTCAAATTAGAAAAATGCATATAATATACCAAAATGATCACAAAAATAAGACATATCTGTTTATACTATAAGATTATATACTTGTGTGGAATAATTTTGAGTGCAATTTAAAAAACATGTTTAAGTACTATTTTTGAATATGATTTGAAACAAGTTTAGGAGTCAAATAACTTTTCTAAATGAGAAATTAATGTTTATAAACTCAAATTACTTTATTCAAACAACATTTCATTATTTAGGTTTAGTATTTTAAAACTCTACTACTAGTATTTAAAAAACCTAAAACTATTTCCCTAAATAGTTTTTAAATACTAAAATAAAGACAAATCCTAAATAACTATTGGCTTGTATTAAAATCTATTTTCAACTATAATCTGGTAATTGAAAATGGTCTTATTAAGAGTTCCTTTAAATCATGAGAATGCCTAAAATCAATTTAGGGATCATTTAAAGTTGTGATTCAAACCCTACTAGCTAATAATAAAGGAACCTGTGTTTTATTGTTCACTTCCACTTTCCTATAAGGTAATGATCATAAAAAGGGTAATCTTATACTAAATGTTCATTATAAATTATGTTCTTCAAAAGTTATTCTTTTAAGAACATATCAAATAAGCACTTCACCAAACCATATGTTTTCTGATAACAATTGACTAGATAAGTTAAGATTGTTGTTAACCCTAACAATAACTAGGTATTACTCTATTGATATGGTTTACTTCAACATTGCTTGCTCTTGATCAATTAAGTTAACAATAATCATAAGATGCAACTAAAATTGTTACCTCCGTGTCTTCACCTCTAACTGCCATTCTTTTGTAGCATGAGTTGATACTAAACCCTTAAACACTAATCTTCTTCTAAGTTGCAATCTTCTACTTGTATAGTATTGTAAGTTAACCTAAAAAAACCTTAACAACCTTGTATGTGCAATTGAACTTAAAAGTGTTATCTTTATGTCTTCACCACTACCCATCATTCTCTTATAGCAAACAATGATGGCAACCCTAAACATGGTAATCTTCTTTCAAGTTTTATTCTTTCACTTATAAAGGCTAGTGAATTAACCCAAAACCGTTCACAACATTGTGTGTTTGACTAAACCTAAAAGTGCAACACATCATAAAGAAATCACCATAACTCAATGGTAACAAATCATCGGGGCTAGGTTACGCTTAGAGTAATGCATAGCATATATTATGCATATCATGCTGCAGATTTCTAACATCATCCCTACCGGATGATGATTGCTATTTCAGAATTGGGATTTCTATCGTATCGAAGACCTTGACTCGCATAATATTGCAGTCAAAAAGGCAAGTTCACTCTTCCTCATATCTCTTGTTTATCTTTAGCAAATTACTTGCAAATATACTGGTGGTATTATTACTACTGCATTTAAAAGCAAAAGGTTATGTTTTCCTAATTAATATGAACTAGTGGTTTCGACCAGAATGGTTGTTGCCCTAGGATGGTGAGCAGTGGGACCATGGTATGAGTATGGTGGAGGTCCCACTGCAACTGGAATGTTCACCTAGGACTAATAACCAATGTCACCAGTGATTCTTGTGCCATAAAATATGGTCAACCATAGGATCTGGAATGGGACGGAAGAGTCAGCTATATCTTTTTCCTCTTGCATATCAACGGACGCACCGGTCTGGAGCAGTTGTCTCCCTGCACAGAGCTTTAGGATGGGTGGAATCCCCCTAATGATTCCACGGTTCTGGCGATCTATGATGGATTGCGGCAACAATGGGGGTAGATTACCGAGGTCGAATATTACCAAAGGCGTAAGATGACCGATGGGGGTAACATATTGTCAGGGACAAGTATACCGAGGTCGGCAACTACCAAAGAGTAGACCGGCGAGGGTAGTGAACCGAAGTTGGAGCTGCAAAAGGGTGGGTATGCAAGGTCGCGGGAGGGAACAGTGATTGGCTCGGATCATCGACTGTGCCCCACATCAAGGAAGTGTGGACGAAGCTTGCGGCTCGGTTGTGCAACAAGGCGTTGATCTCCTATGGGTACAAGTGACCACCTCTACAGAGTGTACAAAAAGTATCTGGATACTCCCTGTTCCGGGAAGGAGCTGCGAACATGGCAGGAAAGGAGCCCATCGAAGCTCAAATCAACCTGTGAAGGCTGACGGACATAGTTCTTCTGAATAAAAGCAACCTCTTGAAGAAATGTTTATGAAAACTTGCATTGCCAAACGACTCTTGGGTCCAAGGCTGTAGCTAGTGCATAAAACACCTTATTCCTTATATGAACTTGCTGGGTAATGCTCATTACTCACCCCACTCCCTTGTAACCCTTGCTTAGATTGGAGGCAACATAGGAGGCAACCTCGAGACACTAAAGATGAAGATGAAATCCTCGACCAATGTCAGAACTATCAGTGGAGTCAACGACTACGCCAAGCTTGGTGGAAAACTAAAATAGGAATAGAAGGGACCCAATTCCCTAACCCTAGAACCTAAGTAGTTAGGGTAATTCCATAGTAGAGTAGAAAGCTACTGCATTAGTTATAGCTCTAGTTTGATCTTCAATGTATTATTTCTCGTTTGTAGTCGCCATGACTAAACCTCTACCTGTTGAGGAGGTTCTGAAGATCTTCTGTAAGATGAAATTTGTAATCCTATGCACCTACCTTGGACCTGCGGTGTTTCTGTTGTACCACTCTGATCGATGTAATACTAGTGAGATGGTGTTTCATTGGTGTTATGTAAACAACTTGCATACTACACATGCAGTGGTATGCTGGGTCACCACACTTGCCACTAGTATTCTTGGTAGAGAGAACACTAGTAATATCTCTAATTATCATTTAGCTTTTCTAGCTACTGCGCTTGGTGTTAGTAAGAAGTACAACCTCGGTTCTCTCATTGCTTATCGTTTAGCTGCTAGGGGACCCATTTATGGGGGCATTATTGCTGCGCGCATTGTTGTTGCTTTGCTAGTCCCACAGCGACTTGATCTTGCTGCTATGAAAATCCATCACTTTGTTACTGCTAACTCATGTGCAGGAAAACTAGTTTACATAATGTTATTTACTGATGGAGATGAAAGGGAAGTTCCCTTGCGGCAGTCCAGTTTGTTCAGTGTTTGTAGGGGACCTTGGTCGCTTTTGAAGGAGGAGTTAGACGAGCAGCTTAGGTTGTTTGGTTTCCACATGCAGCAGGGCGCCGAGGGCCAGGAGGAGGAGCCACCCACTGATCATTACACCGTGTAACATACCGGGGCGCCCTCGAGCTCATATCAGGACGAAGGTACTTCTTCGTCATATTTTGGAGATGCCACTTCTTGGCCGCGTTGGGATTGATCTCCACTTAGGCCAAAAGCCTAAGATTGGGGGGACGTATGCTGACAACTCACTCATCTATACATCATATTCTGTCGGGACTTTGCATATCCATGTTTCACTTTCTTTCTTTTTCTTTGTTGTTCCTGTTTTATTTCTACTTTCCAAAAATATTTCTGTTATTTCTCTTTGTTTGCTTCTTTAGTTTTCTAGTATTATTTTGCTTCACTTTCTATTTTCGGTTTGGTATTCAAAAAAACCAAAAAGATTTTGCTTTGTTTGCCATTTCCTTATGTTCTTGTTTTAAAATTCGAAAATCCAAAAATATTTGTTGTTCTTTTTCGGTTTTGTAAAGTTTGCTACAAAGTTTGGTCTCCTGTGACTCCATTGGAGCTTGGTTATCACTTCATATTATTCAAGCCACACAAGTGAAAAGCAATAATGACGACTTACGACAACTCGAGATGTGGTGAGAGGCTGGTATGAACTCTATTTGTTATATGGACGTGCTTAGTTTGTTCATGTAAGGTGTATGTTATTTAATGGATGCTTAGTAGTTCTTGCTCTCATATGAGTATTTCCAATTTACTAATAGTTTGTAGCATGTCATATAGATGTTTGCTTGCATTGTTCTATTCATAAAACAGTATGACATTGTGGTATCCTCCTCTGCAAAGTTTCATTTGAATCGACTTGGCACATGCTCAAGCATGAATATGACTAAACAATAGTCAATTAAGCCTTGATGATTTACTTTGCCTCAGAGTTCTTGTCTCGTTTTTATGCCTATATTAATTTTGTTTTGTCGCAAGCATGATTATGACAGTTACTGCTCTCTCGATTGTCGCTTCCCAGTCTTTTGCTAGCCTTCACTTGTACTGAGAGGGAATACTTCTCGTGCATCCAACTACTGAAAACCAAGTAATTCCAAAGAGTCCACTATAAATTCCTATGCATGGTATTTCAAAGCCATTTCAAGTAAATTTTCATGTGCTACCTTTCAAAACCTTCTAATACTTCTCATTTTGTGCCACTATTTTTAGCTCATGAGGATGTAGTGGTCAGAATTGCTATCTTCCATATTGAATTAAGTACCCATCGACTTGCATGCTTCATCTGCTCGTCATTAATTTTGCAAGGGAGCTGGTCAGACCATTGTAATCTAATTAAAAAAAGAAAAGAAAAAAGGCACTCCTCCATGGTATGTGAAAGTTGGTGGGCACCCGATGGAATCGGTTAGCCATGGTTTGTGAAAAGAAAAGTGGGGAGGAGTGCCAAGCTTGATAAAAAAGCACCAATGTGCCAATGTTTCAAAGAAATCGGAACCGCTCTCAACTTGTTTAGTATGGAAGATAGCAAGAACCCCATTGCCAGTCATTGACAAGAACAACCACCTCTCAAAATAATTTTTATCTCTGTTTTACAAATGAAAAGCTCTAGCACATGTTAAACCCCTGCTTCCCTCTGCGAAGGGCCTTTCTTTTACTTTATGTTGAGTCTTCATCTTCTAACTTTAAGAACCTTCTTGAGAGCATGGCTGTCGTTCTTAGTGCAATGTGCTTGTCCCAGAACACGGTTAATTGTGGTATAACTTTGATGCTTGTATCTTTGATATTTCTACTTCTAGTCTTCTCTTAAACTTTAGAGGTGCCTTGGCATTTATGTTTTGCTCCACAAATAAAGGCAAGCGAGATACCACTCTTTCATATCTTATTATGAGCATTACAATCCTGTAGCTTCTTATGTTTCATGTTGCTTGTTATTAGTGTGTTGGTACTTTTTCATAGCTTGCATGACTATGAGATAACATTAGTTGCATACTTCTTATTATGAATTGCCTGAGTACTTGATCATATAGTGAGAATATATACATCTTATGAAGCAAATGTGTTCGTGAAAGTTTCTTTTATCGCACTCAGTTGTTAACTGAATTGCTTGAGGACAAACAATAAGCTAAGCTTGGGGGGAGTTGATACGTCCAAAATGTATCTACTTTCCCAAACACTTTTGTTGTTGTTTCCCCTCTAATTTGTATGTTTTGAATACAACTAACACGGACTAACGCTGTTTTCAGCAGAATTGCCGTGGTGTCTTATTTTTATGCAGAAATCCAACTTTCAGGAAAAATCCCAGAAAATACTGCAAAATTCATATTTTACCAGAAGACACACAGGGCCAGAATAAGAGACGGAGGGGGGCCACGAGGGGCCCACACCACCTGGTGGCGCGGGCTAGGCCAGGCCGCGCTAGGGGGTGGTGTGGCCGCCCCAAGCGTCGCCTCGACCCCTCCTTCTGCCTACATATACCTTCTGACCTGGAAGGATCGGGGGTTCGGCGTTTTTCCCAGATAGAGTTCCGCTACGCCACCACCACAAGAAACCGCGATTCGAAACAAGAAACTTCGTTCTGGCACCCTGCCGGGACGGGGATTTGGAGGATATCATCACCATCATCATCACCGACGTCTCTCCATCAACCATCCATGATTCCCCCATCCATGTGTGAGTAATTCCCGCTGTAGACGAAGGGGATGGTAGGGATTGGATGGGATCATTCATGTAATTGCTATGAGATTGTTAGGGCATGGTGCCTAGTATCCATTGTTAGTGCTTATGACATTGTTGCAACTTGTTGTGCTTAATGCTTGTCACTTTGGGCCCGAGTGCCATGATCTCAGATCTGAACTTGTTATTGTTTTATGATGATAATTGTTGTGTGGTCTTACCTGCAAGTTGTTTACACATATTGTTGTCTGGAACCCGAGGCCCCAAAGTGATAATAATTGGGATAACCGAAGGGGATGGCTGTGATGTGAGGATCACATGTGTTCATGGAGTGTTAATGCTTTGCTCCGGTACTCTATTAAAAGGAGTACCTTAATTACCAGTAGTTTCCCTTAAGGCCCTGTTGCAAACGGGCTAGTAGGACAGAAGATGTCGTGCAAATTTCTCATTGTGAGCTCGTACGACTATATACGGAACACATGCCTATGGTTATTTAGTACTAGGATGGTTTATCATTATTTATCTGCAATTGCCCATGTCTTGATTATTATATGAATTATCTTGTCCATGCAACGCCCGTTCATCCATCCCTATGCCTACAATATTTAATCCTACTGTTTACTATTGATACCGCTACTGTCTTTAATTTACTATTGCTGCTACTATTTTACTACTGCCACTACTATAAAACTGTTGCTACTGATAAACTGCTGCGAGCAAGTCTGTTTCCAGGTGCAGCTGAATTGACAACTCATCTGTTAAGGCTTATAAGTATTCTTTGACTCCCCTTGTGTCGAATCAATAAATTTGGGTTTTATTCCCTCGAAGACTGTTGCAATCCCCTATACTTGTGGGTCATCAGCGGGCGGTGCAGTTTTGGCAAATACCAGAGCGAGAGGTTTTGGAAAGTTTTCCTCGCCTAGGAGCACAACACACGGCGGGCATTGGCCTACCGCGGCATGCTCCAGCCATGGGAAGCCTACGGCGGCGTCCTCGACTACCCTGCTGACGAGGATGAGGACAAGGACGAGGATGACGATGACTTCAATGGCACGACGACGCCGACTACCAGCCGCATGATGACTTCATCGTCAAGCAGGAGGCCGAGACCGCCAGTCACCTGCCCTCAGAGTACCAGTAACTGCTTATTGGTGGGTACGACAAGGAGGCCCTCCTGCAGCAACCCTTGGAGGCATCCAAGGGCAAGGATGAGGCTGCGTTCCCCGACCTCCATACGGCAGGAGGCTGATGGGAATGGTGGTGGAGCTCTTGGCCACTCTGCAACCTCCACCGTTGCTGTCGGCGTACGGCCGCCCCTGGCGGTGTATGAGGGGCAGGAGGTGCCGCCTCCGTCCCACCGACATCGATAGGATCATCCGCATGGAGTGGTGATCAACCCGCCGCCGCAGCCCCAGGTCGTCGTCGACCTCGTCTCCACCGAGGAGTAGTAGCTCACGGCGCCACTACCGCATGCCAGTGACATGTCGTAGCTAGGGTTTAGTTTTTTAAATTTTCTTTGTAAATTTCGTCCAAATCAATGCAAGTTTGATCTAAATTTCACACCACTTTCCATTTCTTTTAATTTTAAAAAAAAAACGGCGAACAAGATGCGTCGGGCCGCTGAGCTTACTGGCCAGGCCTGCCTAAACCCTAAACCCAAATTCGGTCCGAGGCCCGACCGATTTAGACAATTTGCATCGCCGGTTTACATTGGCCCGCTGGAGAAGCCCTTATCCCTCATAGAAACTTGCTTCCCATTGCGACAAGTGTCACACATGGAGACCACTTCCGATTAATTTTCCTGCACCACCTTGCGCCACCGTTATCGCGCTGAAAGAGACCCCATACCTTCGAAAAGATCGATCCTTTTTTAAGGATTTTTGTAAATCTTACTTTACCATAAAAAAAGGTACTCTCTCTCTCACCACTAGTACTTATCTCTAACATAATATATCTAGATACATCATGCTAAAGATATGTACTTGTGGTCGGAGGAAGTACTGTACTACTGTATACTGGGTTTGCGCTACGTCCGATCCACCAGCCCGTAAGAGCATCTCCACCGGCACCCCTAAAATTGTGGCCGACAGGCCCATTTTGGGAGTGCTGGTATGCCCTCCCAGGAAACTAGGGCCGGGCTCCCACACCGGCAGCCCCAAAACGCCGGCCCCAAAAAATTGTTTGTTTACAAATCTAATTCAAATAGCAATACATATATGTTTGTGAAGTACAAATATTACATAGTTTACACAAACAAATAGTTTCTTACAAACCTTATTTAAATAGGAAATTCAAATATACAATTTAAATAGGAAATTCAAATAGCAAATCACACGTTTCCTTTGAGCGACCAAAGGTGCTCGACCAGATCAGCTCGAAGTCGATGATGTTTCTTGGTGTTGCGGATTTTCATATGCATGGCGAGAAAAGCAGAAAACTGAGCAGGCACCTGGTCACCAAGTTGTGCAAGAGGACCTATGTAGTCGTATGCATGATCATTATCTGGTTCAGTCCGCTCACTCTCAATAATTATGTTGTGCAAGATCACGCAACAGTTCATCACGTCCCACATCAGAGATTCCGACCAAGTAAGAGCTGGGTACCTGAAAACGGCAAAACGTGCCTGAAGCACACCAAATGCCCGCTCGACATCCTTCCGAGCTGCCTCTTGGCACTTTGCAAACCAAGATTGCTTCTCCGAAGTCGTCGTACTCTCTCACGCCTTGCACAATCTTCATGAACAACTCCTTGGTCATCCTAAAGCGCTGGCGAAATTCCTTCGATGTATTTATTGCATTATCTGCAAAATAGTCGGAGTACAGCAGCAGGGCGCCGGCGTCCCTTTGGCGATTCTTGTTCGGCGCCTTCCCATGCACCGAGCTGCCCCAGCGGGGAACGATGTTGTCCATCTGCTGCCGGAGTTGCAGGAGGAAGGCGAACTCCATATTCCAGCGCTGTACTTGGGCGGCGGCTTCAGCTTCATCCTCTTGCAGAGAGGTGCGTGTCGTCGCCGGCGGCGGCTGCTCCGAAGGGTGGGAGGCGGGGCGAAGGGAGGATTTGGGGGTTGATTTTGCCTGCCAAGCAGGCCCAGGGCCGTTTTTCCAACGTGCCGCGCGGTGCCGGCACTCACTATAGGGTCCTGCCGCGCCATGTCAGCTGTTTATTTGGGATCCAACAGGCGCCAGCAGTATTTAGAGCTTGCCGGTGATGCACCAATTTCAGCTCTAAACCCAAATTTCTAAAATGCCACGCTGGTCTGCACCACTTCCCTTGCGCCGGCGCCGCTCCGCACGCACGCACGTCGGCACGTGCACCCGACCCCGTCAAACTCACGCCACCATATCCACCAGGCCGAACAAGCGACAGCACCGGCCGGCCGGGCCGGCCCTCTCGGGTTCTCAGCCGCCGCCGCCGCAGAGCCCCACCTGTCCGTCCCTCCGTCCAAGCCCCCGCATCCAGCTCACACGCACCGAACCACCTCGACTCGACGGAGGACGAAGAAGAGGCAGCAGAAAATCAAATCTCCACGCGCAAAACAGGGATCGGAATTCGGAACCGCATTGCGCGTTCCGTTTTCATTCCCCCCACCCGATAAAATCGTAACACCCGATCGAGCCCAGCTCCCTCCCCCCTCCCCGAATCATCTCCTCCTCTCTCCCCAGTCAATCCCGCGTGGCGCCCACGATCGACGCCATCCCGCGTGGAACTACCTTCCATCCTTTCCATTCCGGGCGGAGGCGTAGCGTGGTGGAGTTGCCCAGTTAGTGGCCGGGCGAGCGCTCGAGGGAGGAGGGTTTTTGCCGGAGGCGGCCGCGGCGCCATGGCGATGGCGGCGGAGACGGTGCCGCTCGGCGTGCTGCTGCGGCGGGAGGTCACCAGCGAGCGGATGGAGCGGCCCGACGTGCTCTGCGGGGAGGCCGCGCGCAGCCGCAAGGGCGAGGACCTCACGCTGCTGCTCGCCCAGGCCGGACACCGCGTCGCCGGCGACCCATCCACCACCTTCTCCGTCTTCGCGGTACTGCATTGCCCCCTGCCCCCCGCCCTCGCCCCCTCCCTACGCGTGTCCAGAACGTTCTAGAATTCCCTGCCCGGAATTGCGCGCCGGCCGGCCGGAGACATGGAGGCCACTTTTTTTTTGTCATTACCTGGAGGCCACTCCTGTAGTCCTGTGCATGATTGACGCCCGCCCTGCACGTTTTTCTCTGTTGCGTTTGGTAGAGCTGCTATGTTGGTTAAGAATTATTTTCCTGTGAATATACTACTAGGACTATATCTTAATCTGAAAAAATAAACAGGAAATATACCTTTTGATCTTACAGATGATCAAGGCTAGACTGAGTTTAAACATACCCTGGTCTCCTAATTTTATCGCCACGTTGACCAGTGCTATCATACTACTGTTTGATTTCTTCAGTGGCTGACTGGTCGTAGTTTAATGGGGAGTAGCGTGTTTCTGTTCATTGACCACTGATCACTGTGCTATATGCTGTTGGTAGCTGTTTGATGGGCACAACGGATCTGGAGCGGCCATATACGCGAAGAACAATCTGCTGAACAATGTCCTGCGTGCCACTCCTTCGGGTCTGAGCAGAGATGAGTGGCTTGCGGTGCTTCCACGTTCACTGGTCGCGGCATTTGTCAAGACGGATAAAGAACTGCAAGCAATAGGTAAATCAGGCATATCCTTGTCCTTGTTTAGCTTGTTAATGACAAGTTTTTATCCTTAAGTAAATAGGCATACACTGTAGACAAGGTTTTCGCTTGTTGATGTCCCGAGTTGAGTGCACATGCTGAACTGTTTGAGCTCTCTTTTGAATTTGGATTATTTTCCTGATACTTGCAGTAATAGAATTATTTCCTGGGGAATTCATGTACTCTAAGCAGGGTCTTAGCAGTTTGTTTGTCTTTACGGACCAAGTAGAGCTGTATGATCCCTTTGTTGTCATTCCAGTTGGTTTAGTTAGATGTTACACCATCAGATATCTTCGTCAGTTAGTCGCAATGCTAGGCGTAGTCACATTGTGACACTTGTGCTTTTGTTTAGGATGTCCTTTTTGACACCTGTATTGTTGAGTGATGCCATTCTTATTTTCTGAAACGTTCTTTTTGCCCTTTCAGCTGAAACTTCTGGTACAACTGTGACATTTGTGATAATAGACGAGTGGGTTGTAACTGTGGCATCAGTTGGTGATTCACGCTGCATACTAGAGTCCGCTGACGGTTCACTATACCATTTGTCTGCTGATCATCGCTTTGACTCCAACAGAGATGAGTAAGTTCTGCATTCGTTGTTATTTATTGAGAATTGTATAATTTACAACGTGTTCATTTACAGGGTAGAACGCGTCACTGCATGTGGAAGCAAGGTTGGGAAACTGAATGTTGTTGGTGGCCCAGAGGTCTGTCCCTTTCATTATGAATCTGATGCGCTCTTGCGTTGGGATATGCAGTCTAGATGCATGGTTAACTTCCTATCAAACAGTGTCTCCGCTTATGATTTGATTTTTTCAGTCATAACGTAGTTCCTAATTTTGGGTGCATGGCTTTTTTTTTTGTGATATGGTTCCATTCTGTGTTTTGTTTGTGATAATTATTCTCGGTTTATTGTGTAGGATTGATTTATAGAATGTTCGTGTTATCTCCATTACTATATTTTTAGGGTATCTCCCATTATTACAAGCCCATACATCTCTACCCGACTTATTGTGTTTATTAATTCACTTTGTTTTTGGATAGTCTGGTGTAATCTATTTGTTTGCTTGCTATAATCTTTCCTGTAATAGAAATTTATGTTTCTCTTTTCAGGTTGGTCCTTTAAGATGCTGGCCAGGTGGCTTGTGCCTATCTAGATCAATCGGGGATATAGATGTTGGTGAATGTATCATTCCTGTTCCCCACGTGAAGCAAGTGAAGGTTTACTCTAATGAGAATATTTCTGCTCTGCATATCTCTTATGTTGTTTGAATATTTGTGTGTGGGTAGCTATTCAGCAGCAGATACTACCTTGATTTTTATATTTATTCGAGATGGCCTCTATATAGTCAGCATTTTCTTAGTTCATGATATGATCTGCTTTTACGTCAGACAACTACATAGCTCAGTTCACTATAATCCTATTTTGATTTTCTATTGAACTTTTTGTTACAGCTTTCAAATGCCGGAGGCAGAATTATTATTGCAAGTGATGGCGTATGGGATGATTTGAGTTTTGAAATGGCTCTCGAATGTTCCCGTGGATACCCATCTGATATAGCTGCCAATAGAATTGTTAATGTAACTATTTTACTATCATTTCCATTGGTTAATGACTCAAACGTCTGCCCCCTCCCATTTTGTGATATACTTTCTTCTTATCTGAAGGAAGCAATCCTACCTCGAGGACTAAGAGATGATACTACCTGCATCGTGGTGGACATACTACCTCCAGAAAAACTAGCTCCTAGTCCTCCAACAAAGTGGCAGGGGAAGATTGCACTCAATAAAATGTTCTGCCGAAAACATCTTGCTATGTCTTTTAAAGTAGATGCAGAATACACCGAGCCGGATGTGGTGGAAGAACTATTTGAGGATGGATCCGCGATGCTTTCAAGAAGGTATTCTTTTAACCAACATTCTAGGCCTTTGCTTACACTTGGGCACTACTGAACTAGCTAGGAGCTCTGTAATAGTTCTAAGGAAAAGGGATTTAAATGTTCCAATGTACAGTATTAGGGTTTCCATTGTGTTGTAGAGACATGTACATTAGTAGATAATTCAAACTGAAACTAACAAAGTACACCTCAGGCAAATCATATATTTAGTTAATCATCACTGTTGTCAATGCGGCAATTATGTCTAGATGAGTAACATACCACTATTCTAACAGAATAGATGACAATGAAAGACATTTTCTGTAATCTAGATTTGGTTACCTACATCTTGTATTTGATTGTCTCATATGGGCAACAAGCAAATCTTGCTGTCAATAGATGAGTTGGCACTGATGATCGATGGTGTCAGAGATCACCCATTTATGTTATTTTGCATGTCAATGTTCAATGTGTCTGCTGATTCCATTGGATTCTCTTCTTTTCTCTGGTCATTTACATATTGATGTTTTCATGCTAGCCAGACATGGTTGATGTATAATAATTATATGAGTAGCTACTGTAGCATCAATCACTTTTACTACTAATAATATATTATCAGCAGCATGTATTAAATATTGTGCAAGGTTAGCACTGAAACTACGACTGAAATTCAGAGTGATAGAACGGATGGTTAGTTATGCAGCTCGTTTTTCAGACTGATAACTTGAATGCAGTGCAGGTCTTCAGCTCCGAAATGAACAGCAATGTACTTGTAACTAGTAGTAGATATCTACTATGGAGTACCTCCGTTCCAAAATATTGTATGTTTACATTTTGGAACGGAGATAATAGTTATTTTGGGGGCTAGATGCTAGCATATATTTTTTCCAGAAGCTTGGTAGATGATTCTAAGTATTCTACTGGACTGATATTCTTTTGTCCATTGTTGAAATGTGGATATGTTGTATGTGTAACATGCAAGAGTTCTTGAAATTCCCACCTGCTTGTAAATCTTATGCCATCGATTTATATTTTCTTCTTCCTTAACTGCAGGCTTACTACAGGATACGCACTTCGGCACATGTTTGAACCCTCAAGCTGTGCAGTTTGCCAGTTAAGACTGATAAAAGGTCAGGGGATTTCTATACATGCTAACCCACTGCAACACGAAAAAATGCAAGGTTGGCAAGGTCCTTTCCTCTGCCGAAGCTGTCATGAAAAGAGGGAAGCAATGGAGGGTAAACGGCGTCCAATAGGTATTGATGATCTCATTGGCTATCTTGGTTATCTGAAATATACACTGTGTTCAGCACTACTGGATATTTTTCTGAATCACGGCACTACTGGTTTAAAGAAACTACTAACTTGGTGCTTATTATCTGTTCAGATTCATCGACGTCAGATGGCTTCAGTTACGTGGGATAGGCCTAATTGCTGGAACCATCTTTGACAAATATTCCATTTTTTGATTAGCAGGATCGTTAGTCAGTTGACCACACAATTCTTTTTTTATACATTGACCATTCTAATCAGGCAATACAAAGTATTGTTGACAAGTAGGCTGGAGATTCATTGATGAGTTGGACCGTCATAGATAAGGTCACCTCGTTCAAATGAGAAAAAGAATAATCATTAGAGTAGCTTGATTGTATAGGGGGTCTAAAGGATCACTAATATTCTTTTGTAGATGAGTTCAATGACGTTGGTTGAGACAAATAAAATGTTGGCGATTGTTTGAATGCCTGAAGCTTATGTCATATGTGAGCGTTAGTTTCCTCAATATCACAAGAGATGTTTCTGTTCTACTAGATACGTAGTCATTGATTGCTTGGAACCATGGAATGTAGAATTGTTTCTATATATAACTTAAGGTATGGAAAACATCTCTCCATAACCTAGGTGTAGGAGGTGAAGTAAGAAGTGGCGCGGTGTGACCGTGCGGAGGACGTCCGGTTGGTGGAGCTAGAAGGCAGGCTATCGGAAGGGCGGGAGGACGATGTTGGTAGGAGGTACTCCCTCCGTCCCATAATGTAAGCAGTTTTAGCTAACTAAAATAGTTAGCTAAAACGGCTTACATTGTGGGACAGACTGATAGTTGCTGGATCCAGCGGTGGTTGCCGGCGGAGCGTGGAAGGACGGCGGGAGCGGAATGGGCTGAAGCCGGCCGGTGAGGCACCCAAGACAAATAACGAATCTCGGGGAGACTGACCACTCATCCTAGACGCTGTCACTTGGCAAGTCCATCTGTGTCTCTTCTGAAGCAAATCAATCGTGTCAAAGCCAGGAATGGCAGTGACCAGGCCACAAAGACCTGGCAACTAACACTAACAGCATGCTACAGCCCCCGCCAAAACAACAGCTCACCTACTGGGATTTGCACGCGACACCTGACATGGATGGCGTACTCAGCTCAGCATATAAACGCCGAATTATACTACACTACTCTCTCTGTTTATAAATATAAGATGTTTTAGCTTTGTGAAGGAAATGTATCTAGACAATCTTATATTTATGAACGAAGGGAGTACTTACAAAATAGACGGTGCTACTGGTCCTGGTGCCCTGCATCTGTAGATCATCTGGTTAGGTGCTGATCTGGCTCGGCTCTGTCCTGTTCAAACTGTGAATGGGACGCTAGCAATTGGCACCAAGTGACAGTGGAGCCGGCCGGGTGTGCTCGAGCTGAGCTGCTCCTCCTTGTCTACCCCGGCGAGAACCCTGGACGCCACGTGTGGATTGCTCCTCGATCGGCTTGTTCGGATCGAAGAGCTTGACAAAGGCAAATCCAGATTCCAGCAGAGAAATCCTTGTGGGAAATGATTGCATGCGAAACTAACAACTGAAGCAGTAACATAATCAAGCAGGGGTAGAGTGCGTCACAGCTCTCGCCCCTTTTCGATACGTACACCAGAGACGACCGGCAGTACGATCGGCACATAGCGTTATGTCATCATGTTATGCTACTACTACCTGTGATTGCGAGAAGGTTGTCGTGATTGGAATTGCTCTCAGTTGGAAAAGGACGGCCGGGGAGCGATCGAGCAGGGACAGGGAGAAGGACCCAAAGGCTAGCATTATTGCCCAAAGGGGGACGGCGCCCACCGGCGGATACCATTCTTGTCCCGATCAATCATACGAGCGCGATGGAAGTCCAGCCAAAAGCATCAGTCTTAACCATGCACGCATGCATGCATGTGAGCTGGCTCCGTTCTTCAGTTCCTGCTAAATATCCGTACAGTGACATATATCCTCTGATGAGTGCAGGAGCGCTCTTGGCTCTACTCCCCTCCCACATGTGCGTGCATATAGCATGATCGGTTTCTGAAATCTGGACAGTGCGGCGTTTGTCTTGCTTTTTTTAATACTCAATACCACATATTTTTATATCTATAAATAATACATGGTAGAGATACACGAGTTTACTTTAAGTATTACAAATAAAGTTTGAAAGAAACGAGAAAATCTTCGATATCTTCAAACTCTTTCTTCTTTCATGACACAATCTTATACTTTCCTGTAGGCAGTCGAAGATAGATACTAGCTAAACTATAGACATAAAAATACCAATGAAGGTTCTCCGATAATTTTAGTTTGAGCCGCAATATCAAGGCTACATGCACGCTCGTAGCCGTTAAAGTAGTCAATCACAATCGGGAAGAGTACCAACACCAGTATGTCAAGAAAAACAACCGAATAGACTGGTCAATGTCGCTGGGGAGCCGAAAATACGAATCGCCATTGTTAGCAGTCGGGACAAATATTGCAAGGACAAACATCCTTGCGGCAACCACGAGAAAAGATCCAAGATAGATCCGGTGAAGCAAGATCTAAAGGACCATACATAGAAATTTTGTATCTTCCAACACCATGTGGGAGGAAGATCTCGTCATCGAAAGATGGATAGCAAGATCAATTATTATAGATGATATCATCTCCATTGATGTGAGGATCAAAGAAGACGACTATACAAAACCCTATCCTAATCTAATGAAAACACTACCTTTATAAAAACTTTCACTCGTAGATTAGGTTTCCCACCTCTCCCGACACCGGCAAGGCTGGACGGAGAAGAGAGAACCAATTTACGGTGGAGTAGAATGTGGAGGCGGTGGCTGTGTTGAAGAAGGCGGCTGTCTTGCTAATGCACTTGTTATGACCAGAGTGTTCTTTCGTTGGTTGGTTAATCATGTGGTATTGCTTTGGGCTGGGGGCACTGCATTATGATGGTCCGTATGGAGCTACAGGTGCATGTACATGTCAAGATATACGGAATCCACATTAAACGCGGCACCGATCGAGCTGTGCCGATTAGCGTGGGCCATTTCAAATTATCACGAAATGATAGCGTGTCGTCCCAGACTGCGGCACTCTACTGTAGAGCTTAAGTGGCTTGTGTACGTTTTCTTACAGTAAGTGTGTGGCTTATGGTTTGTTTGGTCGAGGGTCGAGATCACACTTGATCCCTTTAATAGGAAAAAAGCTATAGCTTAATTGACCTGAAGAGTTGAGAAAGCCGATTGACCAATGGTAATATTCTCCACATTTCAAATTTAAAAGTTTGACCAACACATATAAAAAATATCTCTAGTATCAAATCAATATTATTAGAACCATGATGAATTTGAACTATAATATCATACTATATGCATTTCGTGTTCACTTCCACACAGAGGCCAGGTACTTCCGCTTTTTGAAGAAAAAGATTTTGTATTGTAAATGTTAATATTTTTCACATACATTTTGTTGAATTTTACAAATTTTAACATTGACCAAAACAAAAAACGCACATGGTAATTTGGAATGGAGGTGAACAGTTTCCTCCTGTTATTAATTGCATAAGTTATTTCTGGCCATTTCTTATGTTGATTGATAGATATAGCTTCAGTTATCTTGTACTCCCTCTGATCGGAAAAAATTGTCGGTGAGCTAGTACAACTTTGAGTAGGTCCAGCGAGCGAAACTTTGACTCAAAAGGCGATATTTCACTGGCCAAACAGGCAAAAACAAAATTGGAAGTGTGAATAAAGCAAGTGAAAATAGATAGTTTGGAGGCTTATGAGCTGAAACAAAATCCCCATAGACTCGAAGAACACAATGGGCGGGGTCCCTCCCTAAAATAAGCAACCGAACGATCATAGCGCTGTCCAAGAACCAAAATTTCACCAAGCCGCGTTGACAGTTTCTTGGATCATTGCGTCAAACGTGTCCCTGTTAACACAGCTTTCTTTTACATTTCTCACTCCATCAGCTTACTATTAGCACTAGTTATCTTCAGTTCTCGCTTACCACTACTTATTACCTTCTTCACCTTACAGGCTTTACACCTCGATCAAACCCCTCGTTCCTAATCTTCTGATCTTCTCTGTCGCGCGCCATGCGTCCCCCACAACAGCTGCCGACGACCTAACCTGCTTGCCACCGACGCGCGCGCGGAAGCACAAACCCTACAGCCCAAGCCATGGAGGCACCACGGCCACGGTCACCTCCACCTCTGTTCATGCCAACCACGCCTCCCCCACCACCACCGCCACCGCCAACCTTCTCCCCCTCACCCTCCCGCGACTTCTCTTTCTCCTTCCCTCATCCACTCCCTTCCTCGCCTCCTCCTTTCCACGCCCACCTCCGCGCCATCCCGCTTCCGGCCGCCGTCGGCATGTCCCGGACACCCATCGGCCGGGTCGGCAGTGACATCAGCCACAGCAACTACGCCAAAGCGAACCACCGTCATCAGACCACCACAAGTCACACCAGCAGCAGCGAGGATAAGGACAGAGACATGGCCAAGAGCAAGGCCTCGCCTTTCTTCTCCGGCCTCGGCAGCACGTGGAGATCAGGCGAGCGCAGGGACGTCACGGCCGAGGACAAGAGGAAGGTGAAGGGGAAGAGAGGACCGCTAGAGGTGGGACAGCGTGTGAAGAAGTACATGGCGTCCCTGGTGGAGCAGCTGCTCGCCTCCTTCTCCCGGCACGGCGAGAGGGAGTGGCGGGAGCAGCGGCGGAGGCCGCACTCGTTCTCCGGGAGCGGGCCGGGCGCCGCGGCCGCAGCCGCGAGGGAGCGGGAACGGTGGAGGCAGAGGCGGGGGCAGCTGTCGTCAGCGCCGGCGTCGCTGCGCGCGTCACCGGTGAACAGCGGGCATCTGTCAGTCGGCGGGTCAGTGAAGGTGTCGACGTCGTCGGAAGAGAGCACGATGGAGGAGCTGCAGAGCGCCATCCAGGCCGCCATCGCGCACTGCAAGAACTCCATCGCCGTGGCCAAGGAGTAAACGCGCGCCCGGCCGGACACAGGCTAGCAGTGTCGATGGTAAGGTGGTGGCGTGCGCGCGCGTCGGTGCGTGCACATATGCCGGTCGATCGCCATGCATGATGCTTCCGAATCAGAAGTTCTCGATCAGCTGGACAGGTTGCCGGTGTGAGCTCCACTCTGTTCCTTCCATCTAAGATTTTCCTGCTTGCAGTAGCAAAAGTGTAATTAAGAAGCACTGTAAAAAATATAGAAATAACTAATGGGTAGTGAGCAATCTTCGCAAGATTTTTCGACGCACTCATGTTGGAACTTACTCGTGGTTGTAATCTAATTGACCGGATCCTGTTGGAAAGTGGACAATACTAAGACGTGCTGGAGGAGGCGGCGAAGTCGACGTTGCCACGGTTGGATCTACGGACAGGCCCTTCCTCAGGCCGTACCGCGCCACCGCCGACCTTGCCGCCTCGGTCCACGACGTGGCGATGATGGAGGCCTACGTGGTGGGCATGGTCGTGCCCCAGGAGCAGGCCAAGGAGGAGGAGGATGGCGTGAGCGATGACATCGAGGCCTTCTTCGACGACACCAACAACGACGTGGTTGTGCCGGCGATGACCGATGAGTAGGTGGCTTTGCTCGCGTCGTTTGAGATCGTGCACCACGAGGAGGTCACGCGGCAGTTCATGATGGCAAAGCGGGAGGCTCTGGCGGCCATGCTCGTGGTGCGTGCTAGGAAGACGGCACGGGAGGCCGTGCGTGTGGCAGAGGAGACAACAGCTTAGGAGGCGGCGCGGGTGGAGGAGGTCGCGAAGGAGGAGGCAACGGCGAGGGAGGAGATGGCTCGGGACCGGGCGCACTGGGATAAGGACATGGCGGCCGCGAGGCGCAACCGCGAGATCCGGGAGCTCACCGCCATCGCAGCCGCCTAGCTCTCCTCCAGGCCGCGCGCGCTCACTAGACCAAAGGCGAGGGCTCCAACACCGGCGACGCCGCCATGTAGAGGACTGGCGGCCAAGGACGACGGATCGGCGACGACGAGTAGAGTAGGGTAGTGTAGCCAGTAGAGGTACCGTCATCGACATTTTTTTATGTAGCGCCGATATGGCCTTTTTTTGGGTTCACTGACAAGTAGTCCAGCGTGGACAAGCGCAGATAGCCAACCACCGTGGTCGCTGTCCGCCTGACTGCATTTCTTGCCCATATATGGGTCGGAAATGCGTCGATCATCCCCCACTGTCTGTTTAGATCAAGCCGCTGGGCTGATTTTTTTGCTATTCCATATCTATACGGATATGTTTGGACATGGGCTGTCGGTTTGAATCAGCCCGCTGAAGATGCCCTGCGCACTGAACCGCCCCCAAATAGAACAGAAAATACGCATGCCACTAACACATGACCTGATCATGTCGGCGTTTCTACGGTTTCCGCTCCGGTCTGGCGATCGGCGATCCTAGAATCTCGCGACTCCGTCTGGTGATCTCGATCCAATCTCGTGATCATCCATTTTCCTCCTACTTCCTCGTGTCCTCTTCTATCGCAGTCTCCGGGTCGCCTCCGAGTTTCGGATCTTCTCACAGACTCGGGGTGATCAAGGGGCAAACCTGGTTTGCTGCCCACCCTTGGTCTGTGTTAGTGATCGGCTTGGCAGTGCGGCAAAGATGGCTGGGAAGGGTACGCTGGCGGTGGTGGATCAATCACTGGCGGCCGGCGGATCCGATCTTCGGTCGGCTCCGGCGGTTACCACGATTCCTGAGAAAGGGAAGGCGACCGATTATGGTACGGCTGGATCGTCTTCAGCGGCAGATGATGCTGTGACTGAGATGATGCAGAAGCTGAATCTTACTCCGCAGGAAGCCACTCCTTTCATTCTGGAAGATGAAGGGGATGATGATCTTCAATATCCCGAATGGGCTCTGGTCGGTAAAGTCCTGGCTCCCAATACTTTACATGTCAATACTATAATGGCTGTTGTGAAACCGGCATGGGGGAACCCGAAGGGACTGATAGTACGGCCTATGGGTCCAAATATGTTCTTGGCTGAATTTGGATCAGAAGCAGACAGATCTCGTGTGAAAAAAGGAGGTCCTTGGTGTGTTGGGAAACATGCAATCCTCCTGAAGGACTTTGATCCTCGAATCAAGCCGGAGAAGGTTTTGTTCAATGAGCTTACTGTGTGGGCTCGTATTCTGAACTTGGGTTATGAGCTGATGAATTCAGATAGAGGAAAGCCTTTGGCATCTCGTCTGGGAACAGTGGAGTTTGTGGAGGTCGATGAAAATGGCAAGGCCTGGGGTTCTTACCTCCGAGTTCGCGTCACTATCGATGTCACAGTTCCATTCATGCGTTGTGTTTCAGTTTTCTCCAAGAAAAGGAACGAGACAGTTTTTTATGAGGTGATGTATGAGAAGCTCCCGTTGTATTGTTTCTCATGTGGCAGGCTGGGTCATTCATCTCTGCTATGTCCAACTCCTGCCGAGAGAGACTCTGATGGAAAACTGCCATACAATGGAGAGCGATTGTGTGTCCCTGACCGCAAAAAGAAGGATGTGAGAGGGTCTTCGGATCATTCTCGGTCTAGCAAAGGATCATGGACTGGTACTGAACAAGGCTCAGGCTCACATGCGTCGGTGCCTGACAATCGGAAGAAGAAGGCGGACGGGCATGAGGTCGCGTCGCCTGTGAAAAAGACCATACGTGCACGCAGAACTACGGCACGCAATGGTTCTACTGCTGATACTGGAACTGATCCAGATGCAGCTGCACATGGTTCAGATAGGAACCGGTTTTCAGGCCAAAAAAGAAAACAGAAACAAGTTTATTTACCCAAGGCTCCTGCATCTACCTTGCTGTTGACAAATGTGCATCATGAAAAAGGACAGATAACTGGAAGTGAAGGTGACTCTGTTTTAGATGATTCACACAAGAAACAAAGGACTAGCATGTCACGATCGGCGGATCCGGCGGCGGCTGTGGAGCAGCCCCGCCAACCGCAATGAGTATTCTCTGCCTGAACTGTCGCGGACTTGGGTCTGACGCGACGGTTGGCGAGATACGTTGGCTCATAACAACGTACATACCCTCCTTCCTCTTTCTCTCAGAGACCAAGATGAAGGACAAGCGAGCCCAGAATTTTATGTGGACTTTTGGTTACTCGGGTAGTTTCGCTGTTAGTTGTGATGGCCGAAGTGGAGGCCTTGCACTTTTCTGGCTGCAGCAATTTTCTGTTGATTTGAAGGGCTTCAATTCACACTGCATAGATGTGACTGTTTCATCGGAAGGGGTGGCTCCATGGCGGATTTCTTTCGTCTATGGGGAGCCATGCAGAGATAAATGTCACGAGTTTTGGAGCTTGTTGCGGCGTCTGCGATCGCAAATGGAGGGTCCTTGGCTAGTTTGTGGAGATTTTAACGAAGCACTCTTTCAGGAAGAGCATGCGGGACCTGTCCTTCGATCTGAAGCGCAGATGGAATTATTCAGGAGTTGCTTGGATGATTGCGGCCTTGTCGATTTGGGTTATTCAGGTCCAACCTTTACATGGTCGAACAAACAAGACAGCGAAAACTTGGTGCGAGTGAGACTCGATCGGGCGGTGGCCAATGGGGCTTTTAGTACCCTGTTTGATGATGCTAATGTTCAAAATATTATAACCACTACCACTGATCACTTCGCTGTGTTTATTCGTCTTCAACAGTCTGTTCAAAGTAATCAAAGGAAACCGGTTCAGACAGGTTTTCGTTTTGAAGCAGCATGGCTTCGTGCACCGGACTATAGGGAGACATTAGAAAATGCATGGCTGGCAGCGAATGATGGGACTTACTCTCTTCAATCAACGTGGGATAGTCTCCATTCTGTTGCTGATTCGTTGCAAAAATGGAACCGAGATGTTTTTAGTTCTGTGCGGAAGGAAATCAAGCAGTTAGAATATAAACTAAGGGCTATTCGTCTTCAGCCTAGATCAACTGCTAATGACCGGGCCGCTGTTTCTGCTGAACGACGCTTATGCGAGCTTTTTGAGCGTGAAGAAATTATGGCAAGACAACGCTCGCGAGTCGATTGGCTTAAAGAAGGGGATCGTAACACGACATTTTTTCATGCACGTGCTTCGGCTCGTCGACGTACCAACAAAATTAGAGCTTTGGTTCGTGATGATGGTACAAGATGTGAGGATATTCCCAGTATCAAAGGTATGGCTGAACGATTCTATGGTGATCTGTTTACTTCAGAATCCTTTGATGATGCTGCAGTTATTGATGCAATCAGTCCGAGAGTGTCACATGATATGAATGATGAACTTACTAAACCATACTTAGATGATGAAATCAAATCTGCTCTCTTCCAGATGGGTCCTACTAAAGCGCCTGGTCCAGATGGGTTCCCAGCTCTCTTTTATCAAACTCACTGGGATCTGCTTAAGGACAGTGTTTGCTCGGCTATTAGAGGCTTTTTAATGGGTGATGGTATCCCTGAAGGTTTTTGTGATTCAGTTATTGTCTTGATTCCAAAGATAAATAATCCTGAGCACCTTAAGAATTTCAGGCCCATTAGCCTTTGTAATGTGCTGTACAAAATTGCATCGAAGGTACTAGCTAATCGCCTGAAATTAATCCTGCCTGTGGTGATTTCTGAACATCAAAGTGCCTTTGTACCTGGGAGGTTAATTACAGATAATGCCTTGATTGCTTATGAATGTCTTCATA
Organism: Dactylis glomerata; assembly: GCA_007115705.1. NCBI lineage: Eukaryota > Viridiplantae > Streptophyta > Magnoliopsida > Poales > Poaceae > Dactylis > Dactylis glomerata. The sequence goes on from QXEO01001432.1 coordinate 411,817, forward strand.
CTATCCGAAAGCAGCGTGCTAAGAGACCATTTTTTGCTTTGAAAATTGATATGATGAAGGCTTATGACCGTGTTGAGTGGGGTTACTTGCACAATTGTCTTAATAAATTGGGTTTCTCTCCGGAGTGGATTAGCACAGTGATGAAATGTGTCACCAATGTTCGGTATGCTGTTCGGATTAATGGAGAACTCACTTCAACGGTTGTTCCCACGAGGGGGATCAGACAAGGGGATCCTATTAGTCCCTACCTCTTTTTACTTTGCACAGAGGGTTTGTCTAGTCTGCTGTTTCATAAGGAGTTAGTGGGGGTTCTACATGGAGTTCGTAACGGCCGCTCAGGCCCGCCTATTTCCCACCTCCTATTTGCAGATGATAGCATATTCTTTGCTCGGAGTGATCCTAAGAGTGTACAGGCTTTGAAGGATACTTTGTCTATATATTGTGAGGGTTCTGGACAGAAGGTGAATTTGGATAAATCTTCTGTTTTCTTTGGGCTTCATTGTGCTGAGCAAGTGAAACTCGAAGTGATGAATCAGTTGGGAGTGGCTAATGAGACACTTCAAGACACATATTTGGGCATGCCCACAGGCATTGGACGATCACCAAAAGTTTCTTTCCAATCTATTGTGGCAAGAGTTTGGAAGCGTCTTAACGGAGGATCGGATCGGCCATTGTCTCGTGCCGGCAAAGAAACTTTTCTGAAGGCTGTTATTCAGGCCATTCCAACTTATATTATGAGCTGCTTCCAATTACCAGTGTCAATTTGTGACTCTCTTCGAAAGGCCATTTCAGATTTCTGGTGGGGAATTGTGGATGGGAAGAAGAAGATGCATTGGCGTAGTTGGGAATGGTTGTCTACTCCAAAACAACTAGGTGGTATGGGTTTCCGTGACCTAATCTTGTTCAACCAGGCCATGCTTGCTAGACAGTGCTGGAGATTACTCACCGATCCATCATCTTTGTGTGCCAAGGTTCTCAAAGGCCGGTACTTCCCCGATTGTGATTTCTGGGAAGCACCTCAGCCACGTTCAGCTTCTTTTACTTGGCGCAGCATTTGCTATGGTATGCAATTGATAAAGTATGGGGCTCGGTGGAGTGTGGGTGATGGGAAGAAAATAAAGGTGTCAACTGATCGTTGGATCCCTGATTTTTGTCCTGGTTCGTTTCGACTTCTGGCGCCCCTTCCTAATGGCGCAACAGTGGATTTCTTGCTTTCAGAAGACAGCTGTTCATGGGACGCATCAGTGGTGCGCTCCATTTTTGAAGAGGACGTTGCGGATCAAGTTTTACAGATCCCGATCAGCCGGCGTGGTGGAGAAGATTTTATCTCCTGGCCTCACACTCGGTTTGGCGATTACACTGTTGCTTCTGGTTATAGTCTGGCACGCTCTGAAAAATTCTATCTCGACCGTAGCAAGCAAGGTGGAGGCGCTCACTCGAGCACACAGGCAGATGGTTCTCTTTGGAAAAAATTATGGGCGATCAAGGTTCCAGGGAAAATGAAAATAAACCTTTGGAGATTTGCCCATAATTGCTTACCGTCTGGTGATCAATTGTGTAGAAGACACATTCCTGCTTCAGCTCACTGTATATACTGCAATAGACTTGAGACAATTGAACATGTTCTTTTGTTCTGTCAATATGCAAGGGAGGTCTGGGAGGAAATTAAATTGGTGTACCGTGTACATCTAAAGAAGAAATTATTCACCTGTCCAAGAACTTGGCTCCATGATTTTTTATCAAGAACAACGGACAGGGAACAAATGATTCTTACTGTGGTGTTTTGGCACCTATGGATTAATCGGAATAGCACAAGGAATGGAGAAAATATGAGAAGCCCACATGCTATTTCCGAACAGATCAAAGCATATGCGGAGATGATTGAATTGCATCTTTTCAAATCGGCTACTACCACTAGGCGTGAGATTGATACTTCCATGTTTCGTTGGTCTCCGCCGCCGGAAGGGACGGTTCTTATTAATGTTGATGCAGCAATCTTCTCCTCTTTTCGTCGAATGGGGATTGGCATCGTGATTCGAAACCACAATGGTGAATGTCTTGTTGCATGCAGCGAGCTTCGAGAGGAAGTCACGGCGCCTGAAATGGCTGAAGCGCTGGCGGTGCGTCGCGCTATGTCCCTTGCTGATGAAGAGGGTTTCCGCAAGCTGTTGGTAGTCTCGGACTGCCTTTCAGTGATCCATCGCATCAACTCAGTGATGCCAGATCGTAGTCCTGTTGGAGTCGTGATCCAAGACATCAAGGCTCTAGCTAATAATTTCAGTGACATCTCGTTTAGCCATGTTTATCGTCAGGGTAATGAGGCGGCACACATTTTAGCTCGCTCTGCTGAGCGCTTTTCTTCTATTGTTTTTAAAAACTTTGCCCCGGATTGTATCCGGCAGACTCTCTGTAATGATTTGTTATGATCAATAAAGTGTTGTATTCTCAAAAAAATAGAACAGAAATGAGACAAGATAGGAAAAATATTGGAAGCCTACCCGAGATGCTCTTACACCTAGGAGTTTTTGTGGTGTGTGGCGCGGTGCCCCCAGATCGTGTCCAGGAAACTAGTTGTATCGACAGCATGTTTCCGTGATTAATAAAGCGCATGCGTTCTGACTGTAAACAGTATTCGATAAGAACTGCTAGTCACGGCCAAGGCAGAAGCGTGCGCTCCTCCTTGCAAAGCAAGGGTTCCCGGACGGGGCTTCAGCATTTGCTTCCAGCCCCGAAGAATGTGTATTTCGTTCCCACGCCCAGAACCATTACATTTACCCAGATGTCAGCACAAAAAAAACTGAAATAAAACAACTTGATTAGATGAAACCTAACAACACAGTCTTAGCTATCACTAATAGAAAAAAGGACTTTAGTCCCGGTTGATAAGGGGCTTTAGCCACGTGGACAACCAGAACTAGCAAAGCGGGACTAAAACCCTTCCTCTTTAATCTTGGTTGCTCACAAATCGGGACTAAAGGTCCTCCACGTGGCTCGGGTCGTGTGCAGAAGACTAGAGGACCCTTTAGTCTCGGTTGGTGGCTCCAACCGGGACTAAAGGAGTCTGGTAAAATTTCTGGTAGAATTATTGAAAAAAGCCCAATTTTTTTTAGATTTTTTGAATTTTCATATTTTAAAATATTTGAATTATTAACAGTTTCCACTCTCCACTTTAATCTCTAATCACCTCTATTGTCATGTCACACACTACTTCACCCTTAGTACGCTTAACTTCTCCATTTCTTTTCTACTAGCTTCCAAGACTGCGCTCGCGACTTCTTGATAATGCTATGCTATCAATTCTATTAACCCATACACTTTGGTAACATATGATTTTACTTTTTAAATTCTAAATAATTCACAAAATAAGCAACAATGATTAAGTAATAATAAGCATCAATGAATTCCAAATAATCTTTATGCATAATTTAATTATTAAACTCAAAATATTCAAAAAAATAAAAAAAACTTAAAAAATTCCAAAATTAACAAAAAAAACTTCAAAATAATCAAAATGTAGAAGAAACAACAAAAGAAATGAAAAAAATCTGAAAAAACATTTTTTCTGACAAAATCTAAAATCTTCCTGCTTTCATATTTCCCTTTAGAATTTCGAGAAACAAGAAATTGTGCAAACGGCCTATGACCATTGAAATCGGATGTAAAATTTTATGTAGATAGTTTTTCATATATTATATGTTTTTTTCGAGTTCGTACGTAAAAGTTATAGCCGTTTTAATTTGGAACAACATTTTTTTGCAAAAATCATCAAAATTCAAATTTTCCATAAAAGTTGGTTGCGTGAGATACATGCATGTCAAAGGATTTTGAAATTTGAAGTTTTTATCATTTTCGTTTATTTTGTTTAGATGTTTTTTCTGCGCAGGGTAGGCATGAGAGAAAAAATGGCCGTCGGACCTTTAGTCCTAATTTAAGCCATAAACCGGGACTAAAGGATAGGCTTTAGTCCCAGTTTGAGCCACCAACAGGTTCCTACCTTTTAGTTCCGATTGGTGGCTCAAACCGGGACTAAAACCCATTTGAACCGGGACTAATGCTTTCTGGTATATTTTCATTTGAACCAAAACTAATGCTCATATTAGTCGCGGACCGAATTGTTTGGAGACTAAAGGGGGTGTATGGAAGCCTTTTTTTTTACTAGTGTATATAGAGAATGTTGCACAATGTACACACGACCGGAGAATGAGTTAAGTAGCTTATCCAGCAATTGCTTGCATATACAAGATCACGGGGTGGGTTACTATCAAGCCTTTTCTCCCTCCGGCAATTTAATATTTCCTCCTCTTCTGCAGGGGCTTGTCTTTTTCACGACTAATTGCACTTCTATAAGCAGCAGTTCACTACAGGCTTTGCCTAAATTCGTTGGAATCAGTTGTTCTGGGACTCTATACTGGAAGCTCCCCTCCTGCTGTTCTGGGAGTCTACCACCGGAAAAGAAAACGTTAGAAAGTTAAAATATGCCCTGAAAAGGGAAATGTACACACGACCGGAGAATGAGTTATGCCCTAAAATATTTCGAGATTAAAGTGAAATTTGGAACTCGCTATCCAGCCACTAGGCAACAGATCTGTCAGTTCAGAGCGAGAAAACTTACAAGACTGTCTCTCTTGCTCGTTCTGTAGTATAATCTTCAGTGTATCTGCAGTAATTTGATCCTGCAACTGAAGTAGAAGAGGGCAAAATTAAGCATCACACGTTCTCTTGCTTAATATGGTTGGAAGAATGAGACAATCCTAGCATATGGGTTAATGAGGTCATTCTTTAATGTTTTGAGGGAAGGTCCCGTTCTTCCTTTTCTATCAGCGTGGTGCATTACAAATTTGGAGCTGGCTTACGCTTAGGAGAAATCATTCCCCAGACAAAAACTCTCCATTTATCTGTTCTCTGATCAAAACAACTGCATGTAAATTCTATTCATTCAAATTGTTTCTGATGACATATGTTGCTTTTTTTTTCTTGTCAGTTAATCTACAGTATGTAAAAGCATGGGTTCTGAGAAGTTAACACAGATCAGTTACTAAGTGAAACTGCCAACACCTAATGAAGTACCCTGGTAGGCCCTATTCAGAACCAACAAAACTAAGTTAGTGAACACCAGGTGAACGTATGAAAATACTCATTACACATAGGTAACTAATGTATGATCATCAGGTGATCATGCAATGTGGGCTAACATCACTATTTGTGCTAATGGAATTGCAAACCTTGAGTCAAAATAGATTAATCCAATATGTAGTGGTATTACATATAGATTTCTTTTGTGTTAACTAGAGTAATAAGATAGTGCATTAACATCAACACTCAATTTCTAACATTACACGTATTTTTCAGGAGTTATACCAATTTCAAACATTACAAGTCATTTTCAGGTGTTCTACCAAAATAAATACAGATAGCAAGAAATAACTGTACCTTACGGGCAAAATATATATTTTGGGCCTCAGTGTTGCTAATGAAGTGGTAACGGACAGGCTTGAAGGACAAAAGGTGCACACAAGTTGTCAGGGTAGAATATTGCTTTAGTACACACAGTTCAATAAGTCAGAAAAACAGAAAAAACAATTTTGAATGATAGCACTAAATAATTTGGCCCAACGTTACAGGCTAGGAAAAAGGTACATCAGTTATTTCAGTTTTGAAAGAGTTACAGGGGTCTATTTTTACATCTCCTGCTCGTCAACCTCACAAAAGATGAGAGTTGCGAAGGAAAATGTGCCACAGTTCATCAGCATAACAGTGAATCTGGCCTACGTTACAGAATATAAATCTATCCTGTACCGAAGTTTATAGCTCTACAATGTCACTATATTTACTTCCAAAAAATTGAGGATTATAGATTAAAATTTTCTATTATTAACACATGAAAGATGTAACTTTCGAGTGTGTATATTTTTTATCAAAAATAAAGTCTTAATATCGACAAGCATCAATTAAATTCAAATCCGCCCTCAGTTTTGGTTGTTACCTTGCCCATTTATTCATCATTAATCCTCATGCTGATAGAAACTAGAACACCCACATGCCATAACATGGCTATTTGGTTGGCTGACTATGTTTGTCTAAAAATGAAGCAGCCAGAAATTTGTATTTGGCACAGGTTGTCTCATTGAAATGAGGTTTTAGGCTCACCTTGTTAGTAACCATGGTAAATTCCCTTTTGAAGAGAATCTGATCACTTGTACTGGCAGAGGTTATCAACAATTCAACATTTGACTTTGGGTGTGATTTGTATACAAACAATTAAGAATGCAAATGTTACCTTTAATATGTTGTTTATTCCTTTTCGAAAAGCCCGCTTAACATCATCAGAATTAAGATTTCCACTTCTATAGTCAACAACAAGATCTTCCATGCTTGCATAAGTCCTGCATAAGATAACGATTCTCACAAATACTGGAGCATAATATTGACTATAGCACATAAGCATGATATTTGTAGCGTATTACAACTGTGGGCACACATTACTTTGGTGCTAACAAGTTAATTAACGAGTGCATGAATGCATGATCATGATATTATGGATGAGACATATATAGTTTTGTGCATACTACTGCTAAATTAAAAACCAGCCTTTCACAACAAACAGAAATAAATAATATTTGGTAGATAAAGGAAAGAATATTACTTATTACTACCATTCCCTTTCTTCTCAACTACCTCCAATTTACCAAACCAAGGGAATATAATATATTTGATGTACTCCAGAAATTGGTTGCATACTGTTACTTTAGGCGGGCAGAAAGCCATTTTTATTTTCCGATTCGTATTACCCTGAAATAAACAGCACTTGAGTTAAAGATTGCCGTGAAAAATACAAATCTGATTGTGCACTAATAATTTAATACACTATATGTGCATATAGATGGTCATCCTGGCAGAATGAACCAAAAAAGCATGAAAGAACTGTTATATTTTTTCACTACTTCAACTGATCCACATTTAGAACGACCCAATGAATGGGGCCAATACAGAGGTTTCAGATAAAACAGTTTTACTGCACAAGCAATCCCATGATTCAACCTCTTGACAGTTGCAAATTACCTAACCTACCCACAAATGGGTATTGAAATCTATAAAGCTCGGTAGGATTACAAATTGTGTTCGTATTTGTATTCCAATATTTCTACTCTCTTTGTTTTCAATGAATCAAATGACATGATTTTTTACATTAGCACTCTAGATAGTTTACATGAAAAGCTTCCCACGATGTAGTGGACAAACAGAGGGAACACAAATATGGCCAGGGACAAATTTCTTGTGGGAAAATGGAATTGCTTGACATGTTTAATGAAGTTCTAAATTCATCTTGCGGAAATTTTACAAAAAAAGGTAAGAAGTTTGATTGTGAAGGTAGGAAGTAAAATAAAAGTAGTACTGCTAATGCTGGCACTACGCCTTCAAAACAACCTAAAGGGCGAAGGCTTTCGAGATATCCCTTCAACACAATATAGGTCATCGCCTTACATGTTGAGAGATTCAAATACCCAATTTGATTATTGGGCACGCATTCCCACTTGAATCTTCCAATGCTTAGTCTGTTATGTTTTTCGTTAGAGTGTATTTTTATTTGAGAGTTTACTAGGTTTTTAGTGGTATTCCTTCTCTATTTCTTCCGTTAAGGGAGATTCGGGAAGCTTTTTCTCTCTTTTTCCACCAAGATTCTTAGTTCATGATTATATTTTAGCTAAATAATAGCCAAAAATTTGCAAGGAGCAGAGTGCTAGAGTTGGATTGAAACACTTGTGTAAATTATCATGGAAATGCAAAAGGTACACCCAATATAGTAAAACCATAGTACTAACGTCAACCATCTGCTACAACAAAATGGTTATAATTAGATACCTCCGCATCATCCATGAAAAGAGTCCGTGCTGGATATCTCAAGTTCACGTCAGGGTCTTCAGGTAAAAGAGGTAAGTTATCTGTATTTCAAGTTAAGGATATATATTGCATCCAATATCACCATCAAAGCTCCAAGCACCAAATTGGACAACACACAAAGAACAAAAACATAACAGGTCTGGATCAGGATACTATGCAGTATGATAGCTGGTTTCGTTTCCCTATGTATGTCTTCAGCATAATCTCTAGCTAGCATGACAATGTCTCGCTGATCCATGCTGAAGAGCCATATGTCAGCCTGAAACAACAAAACAAAATGGTCTGAGTCAACATGTGCTGTTTACGGCTAATAACGTAAGTTTTGAATTTATTAGTCCACTACAAACAATTCCAATGTATGGGATAGAATGATCACAGAACTGGTTGCGAGGTGCAAAATAAAAAACAAATGGTTTCTAACTAGAACTTGTAAGCTATCACTTGGAAGCAAATGTTGTAATATATATTGTTGATCCAACATAAAGGATGTTTCATTCAAACAACTGACTTAGATTAAAATATCAAGTCTCCCAAGAAGCATCAGTCCTGCATGATTTCATAGCAGCTAAGTGCTGATTATTTCAAAAAAAAAAAACTACATGCTCTGTTTTCCAAGGTTCTATATATGTACAAGATAAATTATATGGAGACCTTAATATGGTCCTAAAGGATGGTGTCTATGCAGTCTTCATAATTTTTTTAAGGAAAACAAGCCTACTGATCTACGTTCAACATCTCAAGTCCCCTACTGCTGAAGTAGGGGCACAAGTGATAGAGAAATCCATGAAGACTTCTCTTTCACATGTCCAAGATGTACCCTGCGCTGATTGATTTGGTAAAAATCTGGTGTGGTTGTATAAGCCATGAATTCATATTGCTAAGAGCACAAACACAACAAAAATTGCTATTTTAATTTTAATCATGTATTAGATAAACCAACCTTCTGGCATAATATAGCAGCAACCTTCATGCAAGGGTAGAAGATCTCAGCAGCAGGTAGACTTTGTGGCCCGGATGTCCTGTTCCGACGATAACTGCTCGGCAAACGGTAAACGAACTTGTTCGTTACAAGAACAACAAATGATTTTCAGTTGAACAAGTTAAAATAAGAGATACCTTGCCATTTTTTCCATGCTGTATTTTCTGGAGACATCAACCGCAATTGGCCAGTAATTGACTGCGCGGCGATTCAATTCATCTGACAACCATACAAGCTCTACTTTGTCAAGGTTCATACCAGTTGCTTTCCACATCTCAATATTGTAGTTGCCAATGTCCCGTATTTTATTCAGGTCAGTGCCGATCTTAAAATGTTGCTGTAGAAACCAATCTGCCATCAATATTTTAACCATGCAGCCAGCTTGGACGATCTTGTTGACATAGATTGTCTTCATAATCCCCTGCAAGATGAGAACAAACCCATCCAACCAATACATTTGTGGGCAATGTAACAAGTTAGAACAAACTGGACCTGAGCAATAACTAATACGTTAAAACATAAGAAAAACGATGAGTTGTGCAAAAGATTCAGGTGCATCTTAATACTACATATATAGAAAAAATGGTAGCTATCGCTAGTGTCTGTAGAACCCGTTAAGGTTTCAATGGTTTAAAAGTTGCCAAAAATTATGAAAAAAACTAGAAAAATACTACAATAATATAATAAGATCCAATGGAGCAACTGTGAAAACACGAATTTATGTACCCTGGGCAAAAAAAATGAACATATCAGCTCACCCCAGGCTACGAAGCACCGATACATGTATGTCCGGCATGGCCACGTGCAATTAGCCTCCGATACACAAGTGATACATGAAAAGCTGGACTGTCCCGTTTTCTCTTTTAAAGAAAACTATGCCGATATGGGGGCAGGGACGTCATCGAGACAGCGGGGACACATGAAGAATATATCATTATGTAAGCAAGATAAAAGCCAACTTTCTTTATTAATTTTTTATTTCTCATGCTTATGTGTTATGTCCATCTCAAATTCTGATACTAGCATATGATGAAGTAATTTGCAAGTACCAAGAGCATTGACGAAAATGGTAATCATTCAGTCATTGAGAACTTGAAGAGGCAACAAATGGAGCAGTATTCACGCATTCAATTATTCTTTTTTCTTTATTACAGGGCATTTTATTGATTATTTAAATAGACTTCCTGTATTGCTATTTCTAGAAATTTTGATATCCCGTGTCCCTGTACCCGTATAGCCAAATTCGTGCCGGTGCTTTTTAGCACACAGGGCTACATAGACTAAAATTGTTTGTTTTTTTGTTGAGGGCACAGAAAGTCATGTGTGAGCAGTCTCTCCATTAGATAGTTCAGCTTTGTCTTGATATGCATGTATCTACACGTGTATATACATGCGTATCTAGACAAAGTTGAGACAACTAATTTGGGACGGAGGGAGTTGTCCCGAATCCCACATTAGTTGTCTCAGTTTTATCTAGATACGCATGTATCTACGTGTGTGTACATACATGTGTATCTAGACAAAGTTGAGACAACTAATTTGGGACGGAGGGAGTAGTATATATGTAATAAAGTTCATCTCAACCCAAGAACCCACTATGATACCCATGCAACGAAGTTTTCCCTCTAAAAACAGGGTAATAACTGAAAATTTCGACAAACAAGCACACTAGTCTTTGATATTTCTACGCAAGCCCAGTTTTAAGTAGACGAAAAAAATGCAGGCACAACTTATCATGGATAAACTCTACAGTTCTAAATCTCTATTGTCCATCTGATTATGCATGTACACTCAACTGTATATCTTCTGGATATACATCATGTTAAACTGAGCTAAAAATTATCCTATGTGCACACAGGAGTATAGAATGAGTGTGGAAGTCTGGCGCTGGGCATAGTAGGATGCCATAAAGATAGATTCAAGAGAAAACAAATACAATATTATCCTTCCTCGATAACCCATCATACTCAATAGTAAAAGCCTTTAAGGTCCAGTAACAACTAACAAGAGTGCTATACCTGTTCTATGTCCATTATGTCAGATGGTTCAAACCAAACATAACAAATGGGCGCAATCTTCTTCTTCAGAAGGAGGCGGAGCTTATCCTCGCCGATATACTCCCCCCCAATGCTACTCAGAGCTGCAAACCTATCGTCTGAACTTATCTCCATGGAATCCCTAAGAGTAAAGTCAATTTTGCATGCCATTACTATGACTGTTGGGATCAGATCACAAATTGTAAAATTCCATGCGAGCATTTGAATACCTGTGGATTCCGATGTTAGCAGCAGGTGGGCTATCCATGGTGGAAAATTTGGAGTGATCTGCGCGGTACGATTCAAACATAGAAGCTTCTCTGCAGCAAACAAAATAAGATGGCAATCAGCAGTACGTACAATTGCAATTTGGAACGGAATAGTTGAGCGCGGCAATAAAAATCGCAATTTGAAAGGGAATTCCAAGTTGGAACAGAATAGTTGAGCGCGGCAATCAAAATCTCAAACTCACGAAGGACGCGAGATAGCTCGAAGCAGCATTGGTCAAGTTTACTGGCTCGCCGGCTTCCAGCTACCTCCACCTGATCTAATTACTGGCTCGCCTCGCTCGGTCGTGCGCGTTAGCGCGACCAGACGGCCCCACGGGAGCGGTAGGTTGCTCACCGCGAACTACGCGAGTTGGTCCGGCCAAGTCTGCCGATTTCTCGGGCCCCTCGCCGCCGCCAAGGGATTTTTTCGGGCAAGGAGAAATAGGGCATCGGACTGGGAGAGGTTGTGTTGGAATTTTTGGTATCGGTGGGGACGAAAGAAGGGACGGATGAGAGAAGGGATTATCGGTTGTGATGTCAATAATTAACAGAACGCAAGAACAGGCAAAGAGGAGGAGGGCACGACGAACTCACGGGTTCAAGCGGGTATGAGCGCAGTTGACGACGCGTGATGCTCCACCCTCATCGACGCAGTACGCGATGTCGGCCATCAAGAACACCTTGATCCCCAAGCCCTAGCCTGCTCGCCGCCGGAGACCCCTTGTCGATTAAGCAGCAGCAACCTCAACTCCAGAGCCGCCGTCAGGGAGGGGACAGGAGACGGAGGATGTAACACCCGTAGGTGGACAAGTGCTGGGCCACATGTACTTGGGCTATCGGCCCACTGGACGGGGGTTGTGCACTTTGCTATTTGAGCGAAAAAAACCTGTATCCCGCCTAATGCAGCCCGGGCGGCTGTGCTGCACACCGTGGTGGCTAGCCCATTTGTGCATTTTGTTCTTTCTTCTATTTTTTCTCCTTTTTATCTTACTAGTAATCGAGCACGTGCACATGCACGTAATAATAGGTGTTTAGATTCTATAATTGCAAAAAAAAAGGCTCGCTCGAGGATAATAATGTAATATGTAAATTATATAAAAATTAGCCTACTCACCAATATGAAGTTCTGTCGTAAAGAGAGATCTTCCAGTTCCCCCACAATAAAAAGAGAGAACTTCGAGTTTTTTTTAAAAAAACTTATGATATATACAATAACGGAATTCATGCTTATTAAGTACTATCAAAATAGGAATCCATAAGATAGAGTAATTAAATTAGAAATACCAGAACTAAGTGAATAAAATTTACTATACATCCCTGCTAATTTTTTCTTCAAGAAATGTATTGCCTCCTGGAGATTTTGAACATTTCAGGCAGCATCCCGTAGGATCCACTCGAGCCTCTGCATCACCTCATCGTGGCCGGTGTTTCTCTGTTGCATCATGATGACAACCAATTCATCCAACTTTGAAACCAGTCACCAGTGTATATTTATTTGATAAATCCTGCATCTTCCAAAGTAAACCGATTCATGCATAAGCTACTCAAACATGTCACATATTGGTCCGAATGTTATGTATCACGCATGTTATTGGTGCTTGCAGAGCAGTACATACCACATACTCTTGCCATATCTCATACGTGATGATCATACCTTGTTACATTCGAATGCAATTTGCTCTCCCACGAACAATATCATCAAAGAACCAGAGGCACGTATTCTTCTCCTTCTCCACCCTTTACTTGTATCTCTGGAGTAGTACAAAACTGAAGAAACATTAAAAGTGTGAGATTACCCAGGAAATCTGGAAGCTGTGAGAAGAAAAGATGGATCACAAATACAGCAGAAAGATTTGCAAAATTAGTAAATTGCTTTTCCCCCTTAAAGTAGCGTTAGGCATCTTAAGATCATTCACGAATCACCATGTAGGCTTGCAATTTTGTAAGAGGCTCTCTCCTTTGTCATGGCAGATAGGCGTGCTTGCAAGAGGCTCTCTCCTTTGGCAGGGAGTCGATCGAGGACTTGATCAGCTGCGGATAGAACCGGCGGGGGCGTGCGATGACGATGCATGGACGGCGGCTGGCGAGGACGACGCGGAGTGCTGCATAGTGGCGGCGTGAGTTGCTGGGGCCTGGGTGCGGGGATTAAATCCGGCCGTAATCATCGTAGGTTTTTTTTGACATGCAATCATCGCTGGTGCTGAGGCTTGCGATAGGAGTTGTCCGTCTGGTATTGTTTTAGCGTAATTAACGGGCGGTTTTCAAACCCTCAGATCTTTGTCTGATGGTTAAGATTGGTTGGATCTGCCCCCCTCTCTCCCTTTTTATATTGGTATAGATATAGATTTATTTTTGTTTTCTTATTTTATATTTTCTTTCTCTTTATATTTTCTTTAATTTTCATGGTTTTCACTATATTCCATAAGGGCCAAACTCAAAAAATATTGTTTTGCAAAAATATTAACTTCTTTCGAAATATTAAGATTTAAAAAATGAAGAATTTTTTAAAATAGTTCAGATTTTGGAAAAATAATTTTTTTTAAAAAATTGATTAAAAAAATGTTTTGGTCCTATTTTTAAAAAATACTCGTACTTGAATGCTTGATGTCTAAAAAGTGCAAATTAAATTAATATCCATATTTTAAAAACATAATGAAAATTACAGTAGAAAATAAAAAAAAACACCTGCAACCCACACCGCAGGCTTAAGGCAGCGTATAGGATCTTCCGAAGGTGTCAAATATCGAGCATGCGTGCACTTCTGTGGGCTCGGCCCATTTATAGTTTCCAAGGTTTCTTTCGAGAGCTTCCAGTTTTCGGACGATTCTACATGTTTTTTTATGTTTCAGCAGAACATCTCTTAAATTTCTGTTTTATTGAACTGAGGCACTAGGAAAGTCAAATAAAAGTGCTAACCGATGGAAATGGTAGCATATATATTTCAGCACTCATTCTCACATCTAGACTGTGAACATAGACGTGAAATGTACAAAAGACTGTAACTATTTTATATTTTATAGTGTGTTGGCCGGGTGTTAAACTTGACACAGATATTTCACCATATTTAAAAATGGACAAAAGACCGTAAATTTTGAACGGATGACTAGTTAACTCAATCATAAGTATAAATGAGGTAAAGAAGTAGACTAGATATTTCACCATATTTAAAAATTGAGACTTGTAAAAAAAACTTGGACAGCTGAAAAAAATGAAAACTCTTGACGGTCTGAGTGCATGAGCATGACTGTCTATCGTTTGTCGTTATTCCCATATTTGTCCATGCAAAACACAACAGCCCAGCTTTTGGTTAGTCCTAATCGACCTAGGGCTGCATTAATTCAATTGACTATTAGAGCACTGGCCAGGCCACACCATCTGGCGGCCCGTACAAGCAAGGTCCCACTGCACATTCTCTTTCTTTTTCTTGTGCGCAACAAGACAATGAGCAGCATTGTGCATGTGACCAGGAACACACTCCCTTTCCCCTTATCAGAAACGGAATAAAAATACAGCTAACCAGTGTGTCGCTTTTGATGTCGCGGAGAACACTCAAGCATCGATCCCTCCTCCTAAGCTCCAAAGATTAAACTAACTAGGTCGGCCTAACTATGTATGCACACTGTCCCAAACGGAGAGGAGAGATGTACTATGTGCGTCGCGTGAACAGTTTCGACTTTGCCCCCAGGATCGGAGACCATGCGAGCTCACCCTTATCAAGAAGTAAAGGATCGAGATGCCTATGAGCATACCTATCTGAACTGGTGATTACCTGTGACATGTGACATGTCATAGAATACAGGATCGAAGCATACTTTACTGCAGGCCTGCAGCTAATATGTGGAGGGTTAGATCATCGTCTTGCGTGCTAACTTTGACCGTTAGTCGTAGCTTTTGGGGCCTATACATTGCATCACGGGGCTGCATATGCGCATCCGTGATTTGGCCACTGTTTTTGTTTATACTTGTAGCTGAACTCCCATGTTTTGGTACTAGGAGTATATATGTCTATGTGATGATTATATGTTATATTTATTATGTAAACCGATCTAGTACTACCACTTTCCGTAATCCGTACATACAACAATTATCATAACCATTCACCCATTTGATCCGGATATCTTTAACTTTACAGGCTCCTTTGGTACATAGGATTTTCAAAGGATTGTGTTAAAATATATAATATGATTTTACCAGCTCTTCTACGACAACTCGAATATTTAGGTGAACTAGCTAGTTCATAAATTCAACATGGTATAGAGACTTGAGTATCAAGTTTAAGACCTATGTAATGCACTATTTAATACTTCATCCGTCCCAAATAAGTTGTCACAATTCGTCATGTAAATGAGCAAACCTACCCATTGAAGCGTGTCTAGATAGTTCGTATCTAGACTAAATCAGATCAAAGCTGTGACAACTAAATTGGAACATGGGGAGTATAAAACTCATTGTGGTCTTTCATTAATCCAACGCCTATGATATTCATGTATGTCGAGATCATGAATTTGAGGAGGATTCTTGAAATATATAACCTAGTCATTTTATCGGATTTTTAGTTATGTTGGCTAGTGCATTAATTAAATATGGAGTTAGGTGATCTCAAGTTCAGAATAGTTGGTTTATAATACCGTGCAAGAGCTATATCTTACGTTTCAAAAAAAAGAGCTATATCTTAGCTGCTACAACAATATTCTTTTTCATCATTGACATATCAGCATTTTATTTTACCTAGAATACCATAGTAAGAAACCCCGATTTTGAAAGGCCTCGCATGTTCTCGCAAGTCGCAACCGCTGCTATGCATGCATGCAGAGGCCGGTTGCCACTGGAATTGGACCCGGAACTATCACCGGCAGCACGCCATTGGACGGTCAAACTGCACACCCCCGACAGGCCGGTGCAGCACCAACACAACACGGCGGCCAGATCGTCGGAGGAGCCTTTGCCATTGCCTGGCCTGGAGACTGGAGTAATAAAGCCACACGCTCCGATCCAAGTGCTACCTTTCAAATAGTCAAATCCGACCTCGCTCGCTCCGGCATAGCAGCTCCAGGCATTGGCATGCAGCTGTTTCATCGACGAGGCATGCCAAAGCATGGGCATCGATCAGTGGATTCAATTCAGATTCAACGCAATCACCTGCGGGCGTTCTGGAAAGTGTGCTGTTTCCGATACCTCCGATGCAGCGCGGGCGCAGCGCAGGCGAAGAACACGGGAACCAAAACAAACAGACGCCGAGACCGTTGAACAACCATATCAGCAGCTGGACTCCTAGATATAGATAGATTTGCCAGTGGGGACAGGGCCTCCAGTCCCGGCCCGTAAGGACCTTTAGTCCCGGTTTGTAAACCGGGACTACAGAGGTGGGACTAAAGACTAAATCTTTAGTCCCGGCCCGGTTACCAGCCGAGACTGGAGGGTGTCCACGTGGGCGCCTCCGAGCGCATCCAGGGCCAGGACCTTTAGTCCCGGTTTGTAACACAGACCGGGACTAAAGGGCATCTACGGATTTTGTTTTTTTGCTTTAGGGTTTTAGGGTTTAGGGGTTTTAGGGTTTAGGTGTTCGGGGGATTAACGTGATGCCTCATTTGGTGTCTGGTTTGGTGTTCGGGATTAGTTTATGCATATATATAAGATTAACTTATCTTACAAGCGAGCATATATATACAATTATATGGAGATCAGAATTATCGGGACTAGAGCCCGTCTATTCGATTACATGGACCAACATCAGTAATGGCCCCTAGCTACACTAAATCGTCTTTTGTCGTCTATAGCTTCCGTCCTCAGAAAGGTCGCTAGCTCCTCTGCAACAGCAATCGCGCGTTGCTCTGGTAGGTACTTCTCCCTCATGGCCGTGTACTATATAAGAAGAGGAGATGAATATGAATATCAATCATGATAACAAAGAATGACGGGTAAAAATAGAGGTGTGAATGTTCATTGCTTACGTCGTATCTGTAATCCTTGTGCTCAGAGGTAAACGTGCGAATGGTCTCGCAAACATAGTATCCGCATAGATGCGTCCCCCGTGGCTGCTGGTCGCACTTTACGAGAATAGAATATATATAATCAAAATAATAATCTAGCATCATAAATGTATTGAAAATAGAAGTATATCATACTACTACTTACCTGAGCCGCTCTAAAGGTCAGCTTCTCATGCTCGATACCGTCAGTCACGCACTTGAACCGCTTCCAAACCCTGCCCGACAAGGAAAATGATTTGCTAAGTTTTCATTAATTGATATATCAGAAAATCATCGAAAGAGACCGATAGAGCACAAGAATGATTGAAATTACCCTTGGAGCATGTCCTGCAGGCTTTGGAACTGTTCCAAGGGTCTCGATAATGGGTCGAAGGCATCAACTCTTCCCTTATCAATTTGAATGTCCAACAGAATCCAGTGGTAGCTGCACATGTATATATATATGTGTCAGTAACTTATCAATTACACTTATAAGTGAATGGACACAACAGAGTAAGACCCTCACCTGAAGTTGTATGGAAACAGTATGTGGTCACAGAAATTTTGATCTGTTAGAAACCTTAGAAGGTTTTCCTCCGTCTCCTTGGGGTTATCAGTTAGCGTCGTTATATGTATTTTATCTGGGTCAATAAACCCAATATTTAGGATGTTCCTACTTTTACATTCAAAATCTTCATTCTGCATAATAGAGTACAAGTCAGAACGGAACAAGTTATATGTAGACAATGAATTGAAATAAATAAACAAGTTATATGTAGACAACGAATTGAAAAACTTACAGACAATAGCAACTCATAAGCGATTTGTCGAGGGCGTCGGCATTGTACATCTGGAAGAGTTCATCAAAGTCGATATGGATGTCTTCGGGACGGCCGTAGTACTCCCGTGGGACACGCGCCACGATCATCGTTCTCCCATTCTTTGCTTCACTTAAGTACCATGTATGCAAGTAACGCATATTTGTTGGGAGATCATCAAACTTATCTTTGCTGACCAAAGGCGCTCCCATGATAAACTGTGGCTTAGGGGCTACCACAGCCTTGGGTAACCTGTCGTCTTGGGAAGCCAGAACGTCTTCAACACTTAGACCCCATTCAGCCGCCTACTTATTTGCTAATTCCAAATCTTGCCCCTGCACCAGAGAGGGAACATTCTCGGGTAACACCCTGAGGGGTGGGATCGACTGTTTGGCCTGTTGTCCAAGCTGAGGAACGTCTGATCTTTTTTTGCTTGTAGTTGAACTTGATTTGCTCCCACTTGCACTTGCACGTGATCTGCTCTTTTTCCCTTCCTTCTGCAATGTGCGTGTATAGTCGTCAGGCTTATGGTGTAAGTCATACTGTGATGGAAGGGTCGTGAAGTATTTTGCATATGCTATTTGCTTCTCGGTGTATTCCGGGCGGGGCTCGGGTTCCTTCTTTTTCATCTGCGCATCATAATGTTCCTTTGCTATCCTGGCGTTTTCCTCGTCGGTACGATCATAAGGTCTGATAGGAAGATTAGCATGAGGTACCTTTGGGAGGGGCGACAGTTTGCGCTTTGGGGAGCTCTGTCGCTTAGAACTCATCGACGGAGCGTTCTTGCTGGCACGCTTCCGCTTAGTATCCTTAGCGGGCGGCGGCGGAGACGGCCGACCCAAGTCCGGCGGCGGTGATCGAGATGGACTCGTGTTGCGGTGGCCATCGTCATGTGGAGGGCTTGGAGGTGATGGAGGTGTAGGTGACCTACGACGACTCGGAGGCGGTGTTGTCCTTGGGGCCGAGCCTGAAAGCTTGATGTAGTTTTTGTCCCATAGGATGACTCCACCCAGTACTTCTTCGAGTGTCCTCTCATCTTCGGGTCCAGCTATGTCGAGCTCCATATCATGAAACCCCGACACGATTTCATCCACCCCGACTTTAGCAAAGCCAGCTGGAATTCTATTTAATTCTATTTCTATTTGCAAAGTAATTCTATTTCTATTTGCAAAGTAATTCTATTTCTATTTGCAAAATAATTCTAGTTCTATTTTCAAAATAATTCTATTTCTAATTGCAAAGTAATTCTATTTCTATTTGCAAAATAATTCTATTTCTATTTGCAAAATAATTCTATTTCTAATTGCAAAGTAATTCTATTTCTATTTGCAAAGTAATTCTATTTCTATTTGCAAAGTAATTCTATTTTTTCTAACTTATTTCTATTTGCTATTTCTAGTACACACTAAAAAATAATAAATTCTAAAAAAAACCTAACCTAACAATTCTATCTAAAAATTCTAAAAAAAACCTAACCTAACAATTCTATCTAAAAATTCCTAACAATTCTATCTAAAAATTCCTAACAATTCTATCTAACAAATAACAAAATTTAAAAAAACCTAACCTAACAAAATTTAACCTAATCTAACCTAACAAATTAACACTTAATTAACAAAAAAAAGGGCGGCGCGGCGGGCGGCCGGGCGTCTCACCGAGAGAGGAGTGGCGGCGCGGCTCGGGGAGGGGTGGCGGCGCGGGCGGTGGCCGGAGGGGTGGCAACGCGGGCGGTGGCCGGAGGGGTGGCGGCGCGGCTCGGGGAGGCTCGGTGGCTGCGGTGGCGGCGCGGCTCGGGGTGGCTCGGGTGCGGCGGGCGGTGGCCGGAGGGGTGGCGGCGCGGCGAGTTTTCCGGTGACCGCAACGATCGACGTCGGAACCTCCTCGCGCGCGTCGATGAGAAACGGCTAAGTGCGGGGAGGAAGAAGAGGGGGGCTTATATACCCCCCCCCTTAGTCCCGGCTGGGGGCTCAAACCGGGACTAAAGGGGGTCTTTAGTCCCGGTTTGAGCCCCCAACCGGGACTAAAGGGTGGTGGGCGGTTGGCGCCCGAGCCCCCCCCCCCCCTTTAGTCCCGGTTGGTGGTTCCAGCCGGGACTAAAGGGGCAATAAATGCGCGCAAAAGCTACAATTTTTTCAGGTTTTCATTTCAAATATCAATTTTTAATTTTGAATTGAATAACTAATGTATATTTTAGAATCTGATAAAACTATGAATATGAAAAGTGTTTGAAATTGAATAACTAATTCAAAACTATTTTCTATTTTCAAAATTAATTATTTTAACTATCCAAACTATTAACTGGTTTGCCATTTTCAATTAAAACTATATTAATTAATATTATTTTTGTATATTTTAGAATTTGACAAAACTATGAATATGAAAAGTGTTTGAAATTGAATAACTAATTCAAAAATATTTTCTATTTTCAAAATTAATTATTTTAACTATCCAAACTATTAACTAGTTTGCCATTTTCAATTAAAACTATATTGATTAATATTCTTTTTGTATATTTTAGAATCTGATAAAACTATGAATATGAAAAGTGTTTGAAATTGAATAACTAATTCAAAACTATTTTATATTTTCAAAATTAATTATTTTAACTATCCAAACTATTAACTAGTTTGCCATTTTCAATTAAAACTATATTAATTAATATTCTTTTTGTATAATTTAGAATCTGATAAAACTATGAATATGAAAAGTGTTTGAAATTGAATAACTAATTCAAAACTATTTTCTATTTTCAAAATTAATTATTTTAACTATCCAAACTATTAACTAGTTTGCCATTTTCAATTAAAACTATATTGATTAATATTCTTTTTGTATATTTTAGAATCTGATAAAACTATGAATATGAAAAGTGTTTGAAATTGAATAACTAATTCAAAACTATTTTCTATTTTCAAAATTAATTATTTTAACTATCCAAACTGGGTATAGCGGCGGCAGGGGTAGGGGAGAGGTAGTAGCCCGCCGGGAGGAGTGCCATCGGAACGAAAGGCGAGGCAACGGGGTTGAGGCGGGAGACGGCGGCCATTGCTTTCGTTTTGGCTTTGAGGGGAGGCGCTTTAGGAAGACGCAGCACGGTGTGTATAAAGAGCAGGACGGGAAAAGAACTAGTGAGCCGGCTTTTTTTCTAAAGAGCGGTGATGACCGATCCATACCATTATTCACATCCAGCCATCCATGTAACCGTGTCTGTCATAGCCATGGAGAATCTTCATCATGCATTACATAAAAGGTTTAATACATTATTACATTATTGCACCAACAATCCTATCTATTATTTCTGTTTTCTTCTGGGTCGTAGCCATGGAGAATCTTCATCATTCAGTAGGATGCTTGGGTCAGTTTTCACTTTGAAGGGCGGAATTTCATGAAACTTATTATAATCTACTGACATGTCTGTCTTGTCATCTACTCCCACGATGTTTCTTTTCCCTGAAAGAACTATGTGGCGCTTTGGCTCATCGGACGATGTCTTCTTTTGCTGATTTCTTTTTCTTGTTTTTGTAGACATGTCCTTCACATAGAAAACCTGAGCGACATCGTTGGCTAGGACGAATGGTTCGTCCATGTACGCAAGATTGTTGAGATCCACTGTTGTCATGCCGTACTTTTGGTCTACAACTACACCGCCTCCTGTCAGCTTCACCCATTTGCACCGAAACAAAGGGATCTTAAAAGTAGGTCCATAGTCAAGTTCCCATATCTCCTCTATGTACCCGTAATATGTTTCCAAACAGTGCACATTCTCGTCTGTTGCATCAAAGCGGACACCACTGTTTTGGTTGGTGCTCTTTTTATCTTGGGCAATCGTGTAAAATGTATTCCCATTTATCTCGTACCCTTGGAAAGTACATATAGTCGAAAATGGTGGCCTGGCCAAACAGTACAGCTGATCTCCAACGGTGTCATCATTCATGAGATGTGTCTGCAACCAACTGCCAAAAGTCTTCTCGTGTTCCCCTTTAATCCAAGAGTCAGTCTTCCCCGGGTTTTCGGAGCGTAGAGTATTCTTGTGTCTCACGATATACGGAGCCACCACGGTGGAATTGTGTAGAACTGTGTAGTGTGCTTGAGAGAAAGAATGCCCGTCCATACATACTTTTGCTTTCCTTCCTAGTGTGCCTTTTCCTGTCAGCCTACCCTCATACCGAGATTCAGGAACACCAATCGGCTTAAGGTCAGGAAGAAAGTCCACACAAAACTCAATGACCTCCTCTGTTCCATAGCCCTTGGAGATGCTTCCTTCTGGCCTAGCACGGTTACGAACATATTTCTTTAAGACTCCCATGAACCTCTCGAAGGGGAACATATTGTGTAGAAACACAGGACCGATAATTCTAATCTCTTCGACTAGGTGAACTAGGAGGTGTGTCATTATATTGAAAAAGGATGGCGGGAACAACAACTCGAAGCTGACCAGACATTGGACCACATCAATCTGTAACCTTGATAGACTTTCTCGATCGATTACCTTCTGAGAAATTGCATTGAGGAATGCACATACCTTCACAATTGCCAGGCGAACATTTTCCGGTAGAATTCCCCTCAATGCAACCGGAAGCAATTGCGTCATAAGCACGTGGCAGTCATGAGACTTTAGGTTTTGGAATTTTTTGTCTTTCATATTTACGATTCCCTTTATATTCGACGAGAAGCCAGTCGGGACCTTGATACTGAAAAGGACTTCAAAGAAGATTTCCTTCTCTTCCTTGGTAAGAGCATAGCTGGCACGCCCTTGAAACTGCCCTGGATGCATGCCATCTCTTCCTTTATGATGTTCCTGGTCCCCCCGTGCTTCCGGTGTATCTTTTGACTTCCCATACAAGCCCAGGAAGCCTAGAATATTCACGCAGAGATTCTTCGTCAGGTGCATCACATCGATTGCGGAGCGGACCTCATGGACTTCCCAATAGGGTAGCTCCCAAATATAGATTTCTTCTTCCACATGGGTACGCGCTTATCAGGGCCGTTAGGAACAGGTTGGCTGCCAGGACCCTTTCCAAAGATTACTTTTAAATCTTTGACCATATCAAATACTTCAGCACCAGTACGGATGACAGGCTTCCCCCGGGGTTCTGCCTTGCCATTGAAATGCTTGCCTTTTTTTCTTTAAGGGATGCTTGAGCGGAAGAAAACGACGATTGTACGGGTACACATTCTTCCTACATTTGTCCAGATATATACTTTCTGTCTGATCCAAACAGTGCGTGCATGCATTATATCCCTTGTTTGACTGTCCTGAAATGTTACTAAGAGCAGGCCAATTATTGATGGTTACGAAAAGCAACGCTCGAAGGTCAAATTCCTCTTGTTTGTGCTCGTCCCACACACGTACACCTGGTTTGGCCCACAGCTGTAAAAGTTCATCAACTAATGGACTTAGGTACACATCAATGTCGTTGTCGGGTTGCTTTGGACCTTGGATAAGCACTGGCATCATAATAAACTTCCGCTTCATGCACAACCAAGGAGGAAGGTTGTAGATACATAGAGTAACGGGCCAGGTGCTGTGACTGCAACTCTGCTCCCCAAAAGGATTCATGCCATCTGTACTCAGACCAAACCATAAGTTCCTTGCGTCACCTGCAAATCTCGGGAACTCTCTCTCTATTTTTCTCCACTGCCGACCATCAGCGGGGTGCCTCAACTTATCATCTTTCATACGATCTTCCATGTGCCATCGTAACAACTTCGCATGATCTTTATTTCTGAACAGACGTTTCAACCGTGGTATTATAGGAGCATACCACATCACCTTGGCAGGAACCCTCTTCCTGGGTGGCTCGCCCTCAATATCACCAGGGTCATCTTTTCTGATCTTATACCGCAATGCAGTGCATACCGGGTATTTATCCATATTCTCGTACTTCTCACCGCGGTAGAGGATGCAGTCATTAGGGCATGCATGTATCTTCTGCACGTCTAATCCTAGAGGGCAGACAAGCTTCTTTGATTCGTACGTGCTGGCGGGCAATTCGTTCTTTCTTGGAAGCATCTTCTTCATCAGTACCAGCAACTTTTCGAATGACGAGTCAGTCACACTGGTCTCTGCCTTCCACTTCAGCAATTCCAGTGTGCTACCCAGCTTCTTCTGGCCATCTTCACAAGTTGGGTACAACAATTTGTTGTGGTCCTGTAACATCTGCTCGAACTGCAACCTCTCCTTTTCTGTGTCGCAGCCTCGCCGTGCATCAGAAATGATGCGGCCAAGATCATCAGCGGGCTCATCTGGTTCCCGTTCTTCACCCTGATCTTCTTCTTCATTGTCTTCCATTGCGGTATCAGCATACTCAGGGAACATAGATCGGTAGTTGTCATCATCGTTCTCTTCTTCTTCATCGTTGTCTTCCATCATAACCTCTCTTTCTCCGTGCTTGGTCCAAACATTATAGCCCGACATAAAACCGGACCGAAGCAGGTGGCTCTGAATGACTCTTGAGGAAGTGTAATCCTTCTCATTCCAACATTCAACACATGGACAAAACATATAGCCACCACCATGCTTGTTCGCATCGGCTGCATCTCGAAAAGAATGCACGCCTTCTCTGTAAGCGGTTGTGCGTCGATCACCGTACATCCATGGATGGCTCATCTGCGTTATACGACAGTATATCAAATATAATCACGATCCTAAAAATTAGTACCGCACGGTCTAAACGAGGAAATATAGTTGCTAACCTTTTAGAATAAGTAGAAATAAAGAGGAAGAGGTTTAAGCGTGGCTCGGGCATCTCATATCGTAGTTATGTTCGGTGAACTGAAGCGGCATCGCTCTAACACACATTTCAACAAACACCTCTAGTGCATCCAAGAAAAATGGAGAGCTAGCACACACCCACACTCTTCCATCCAAGAAAAATGCAAGGAAGAGGGGAGAGGGGGGCTGTGGCCAATATATATAGGCAGAGGACTTTAGTCCCGGTTTGAGACACAAACCGGGACTAAAGGAGGCGCACATGCGGGCTGCACACCGCATAGCCCTTTAGTCCCGGTTTGTGTCTCAAACCGGAACTAAAGGCTCATTACGGGCCGGGACCAAAGCCTCCTGGGCGGCTAGGCGATTTTGGGGCGACGTGGCCGGGCCTTTAGTCCCGGCCCAGATGGAGGCCGGGACTAAAGGGTCCAGGCCAGGCCCGTTTTCCACTAGTGCGTTGTTTACGCGGAAAGCCGCGCAGAATCTCCTCACACCGCGCGCAGGAGGGGCGTCGTCGGATGCATGCTAGTAGAACGAATGTAGATTCTAACCAAGATACGGTATGCTAAAAGTAGTACTCTCTCCGACCACTAATACCTATCTTTATATAGATGTATCTAGATATTAAAATATGTTCAGATACATCCATATAAAAATAGGTATTAGTGGTCGGAGGGAGTATTGCTTTTTGCCTATGTATTTTGCTACGGCTGGGTGGACGATCGTATTGAATGAAATAAGAGTACGGCTGGGGTTTGTGTGTGCTCTATAGACGCTCCAGGAGACCAGGATACAGATGGTGCTTACTCCTGGGGCACTCGAGTTTACTCAGGACAGGAGACCATATGTGGGAGGATTCACGTACGTGGTGAAATAGTTGTTAGTGTATTTCTTACGAGGCCGATAGCTCCCTTGTTACTCAGGTCAGGTGAAACCTTGTGCGCGGGTGAGAGAGGGAGTACCTTCTTTCCAGTGAGGTATGCACAATGCACTGATCAGTTAGGCGATCTCGAGCGGGCCGATCCATTCGACCACCTCGCGTCCGAACAGACAGGAAAATGGGGAAATGGTATCTCAGCGACCCGACCTAAACAGACAACACGGTCGAATCTTATCTGCGCGCGCACCCATTTTGGTCTCAGATTTGGGCCCGAAATGCGTCGGCCCGAATAGCGCGCGCGTCCTCCCCCGCGTCCCTCTTGTCTGCCCTGGGCCCAGCCGACAGAGGCAGATTGCCTCATTTTCTCCCTCCCGCTCGACAGACATGCCACTCCCATCCAAACACGACCATGGAGATGGACGCCGCTGCCGTTGCCGCCAGCGCTTCCACCGCTGTAGCCTGCTCGGCAATAGATCAGGTCGCCCAGCCCTCCGCTCAGTCTACGACCACCGCTCCCACCGTCCTTCCTAGGGGCAAGAAGGAAATGGCAGCGGAGGCTCGAGCGGCAGAATCGAAGAAGCAAGCTGCCCGGCGGGTCGTGGCCAAGCAGAAAGAGAAGGACAAGAAGGCCGCTGAGGAGAAGGCGAGGCAGGCCAAAATCCTGTAGCCCATTCACGCCAGAGCTACCGTCGAGGTTCTGGCCAAGCAGGCCGCCGCCCATGCCTTCACCATGCTCAAGGACGAGGTGGTGACCCAGTTCGCCGCTGACAATTGGGTCCACAGCCAGCTCTGTGTCGTCGGTGGCCGCCGGTTGGCAACACCCTGCTTCGTCGGCCCTGTCTTCGCGCGCGAGACGCCTCCCTAGCCCGCGACCCCGTCGAGTCTCGGCGTGTCGGCATCGCCGGAGGTGCACATGATGCATGAATTTGTATTTATTGTTGTTGCTTTTGGTGGCCATGAACTGACCATGTAATTGGCCAATGTGGACCTGATTGTTCTCCTATGTTTAATTTCAGTCCATGTCTTTTTTTTGATTTTCTGAGTCCAAACTATCGGCAAACATGCGGCAATGTTGGACCGATTTTCGCTGGTCCGGCTAAATGGGTCGCCCCGCTGGGCGCACCCCCGACCCAAGCGGACAGACGCTATCGCGCAGGATTTGGTGTCCACGGCCTGACCCAATCAGACCGATTCGAACCGTTTCAGACACCCAAATGGATCGGCCCGCTGAAGATGCCCTTAGGTTCAGGTGGATGCCACTGGATCTGTAAGCTAGCTAGATAGTGTAGGACACGATAGCTAGGACGACATGTTTGTTAGGGCAGAAATACGGTAGCCTATATAGCCATATAGGTATAAGTCAGAGTGGTTCACTACCGGAAAAAATGGAGTTGCCGTATATTCAGGTATTTCTCGAGTGTTTTATTTCCAAAACTCCGCAGCTAAGGCCATTGCTAGTGTTTTGTATACTATACTCGGCAAAAATGTGGTACTTGGTAAACAGAAACTTTGGGCCTACAAGACACTGGGCAAAGTTGTGACCAAAATTTAAATGGTAACCAACAAAATAAAATATGGAAAACTTGCGTACATGTAGTCATTTTATGTGACTTAGTTCTCCAGAAAATTAGACCTTGCAATATGGTAATCTGACAAAAAAAATCATGAATGCTATAACGTTGAGTTAACTTCGCTACTGAGATGACAATGTTGTTGGTCAAATCCATGTCATACTTTGTTATAACCACTCCAATTTTTGCATAGATGTGCAACTTGTCCATACAAACACCATTTCCAAATAGATTTTCTAACATTTTTCATAAAAATGATTTTCCATTTCATAAAAAAAACAAAATCTGTGCTTTTCGTGAAGTGGCTAGCAAAATAAGGTACACAATGCTAGCATTGCAATTTTCACACAAAGTATACCTTATAGGATGACCCATCACGGGAGATGAAGATTTATCCCTAATTGTAGTTATATTTTGATTTTTTTTTGTTTTATGTGATTTTATTCAAATTTGAATTGTATGTATTATAAATATTGGTCCCTAATTTTGGGAAAAAAATACATTGAGGTATCTTGGTAGGATGCTATGCGCAATGCATGACCAACATCAAATTTAATCCTCTTGTACGAATCGCACACCAACAAATTTGACCAAATTTTAAACCGAAAAACAACAACCGTAAAAATGGAAAACTTGCATTTAGATTCCTTCTATGTGACCTAGTCCTAGGAAAAATATGAAACTTGTAGTATGGTAATTTGACAAAAAATACTTTCACAAAATATGACTTAACTTGAGTTTCTATCTAGACGACCATGTTGACGGCCAAATCCATGTCATATTTTGTTATTATCATTCAATTTTTTGCACATATGTGCATCTTGTCATGACTAACAACATTGCCAGATAGGGAAATTTCTAAAAAAATCCAAATTTTATTTTCCGTTTTATTAGTACAAAAAAGGAAAAAATGTGTGTTTTTTTTGAAGCAGCCACCAAAAATGATGTGCACAATTCCACCATTGGAATTTCATTAAAGTGGACCTTATAGGATGACCAATCACGGGAGATGAAGATTTTATCTCGAATTGTAGCTATATAAATTTATTTATTTTGTTTGACTGATTTTACTAAAATTTGAGCTGTAGGTATCATAAATATTGCTCCCATATTTTTGGAGAAAATACATCGAGGTACCTTGGTAGTGGCATAGCTGCACTATGATTCTGTGGTCAATTGACAACACAAAAAATTGGTGGGCGAAGAAATTTCAGCAATGGATACACCAAAATTGACCCTATAAATCTGCCTCTTGACATCACTGCATTTTTTAAAGCTTTGACATCTCTAGCTATAGTCATGGCTCCGCCACTGGCCCACTGTACCCTGGTAGGATGCTATGCACAGTGCATGATCAAACTTTACAAATTCAGCCCTTTGTATGAATTCCCATGCCAGCAGTTTTGACAAAATTTTGAATTCAGCCAAAGAAATTAAAAAAACAAAAGAAATGGAAACCCAATACGGAAAGTGTCATACAGGACATGCCGCCACCGCTGGAAATTCGATTCGGGACATAGGAGCATGTGCTCCGATCAACGGAAAAAGTACTTTCAAAACATCAAAAAATTCCGAACAAAAATTTAGCACGTACATCTCGACATTGTATGTGCACGCGTCAAGTTTCGCGAAAAACTGATAATTTTTGTGTCTTGTGTAAAAAGACAAAAATGTCTCGTGGAACGCCTATTTTTGCACCAAATTTGTCTTTTTAACACACAACGCAAAAAATGTTATTTTTTTGTTAAACAACATTATGAGAACATAGAATGTCGAGAACTACGCGCGAAATTTTTCATTGAATTTTTTTTAACATTTTAAACTTTGTTTAAAACATATTTCTAAAACTGAGAGCATATGCTCATGGGTTCCAAAACGCCATCCCCCGCCACCGCTCCATATACTCCTACTACTACGATATATGGCAAGCACACTATAGAGCTATAGCCGATACGCTTCAAATATTTCCCACATCGTTATGCTGTGTGCTAAAGAATTAGATACCAAGCGTATTGATCTTGATAAAAGCCAAGGGAGGCATGATCCATGGCCCAGCTAGGACGCCAGCCAGCCGGCCAATCAATCAGTCGTGCGTCGACGTACGTGCATGCTAACCCCCGCGGGCCTACGTACGTCGCCATCCATCTCGATCCCTCCAATTCGCGCTGCCGCCGCGCCCCTGGCCGCGAGATCCCAATCGAAATATATATATGGCCGGACAGCCGTGCAGTGCGCGCACATTGCTGGCCGGCGACGGCCAGCCGGGCGCACTCCCGTCGGCGCCGGGCCGGCTGCGCGATGCCGCCGCAGCGTGTCTCTTGGATTTCCATTAAAATTCCGGCAGGCGCCAAGCGATTGGATGATCGACACGAGCGCTTCGTGCTCACTGATGCTAGCTGGGGCACTGTGATGCTGTCCTCACCTTGTACGCAGCTATTCATTCCTCCCGTTTTGACCAGGGACCAAGGATTAAAAGCACGGCGCATTGTCCTGGTCGCACGCGCCAGTAGGTGCCATGAGACCTGCCCAGCACACGTACTGTCTTCCATGCATGTGTAGTGTAGGAGTATAGTGCTGGTACTACTCCAGTTTGAATGAATATCTATCAGATCAAAACCGGCCGGTACACAGGAGCTAGCTAGTGGATTTACATGCACACGGCACTTGAGCAAGATGAGGTAAATTCACCATGAGAAATCCACATCACTCGCTAGCTGAGCCACGTGCTATAGCCCCGGACGGCCGCAGGCGCCTACTACAGCTGGTCGCTCATTTTTACATTTCAATGGGGCGAAGCTAGGGGAGAAAGCCATTGGTGTCAACGTTATTATTTAGTGTTATTTGATGAACCAATTAACATAATTTAGCACTATCTAATAAAGGTTTTGAGCAATTTTATTGGGGTCAGCTGACCCCAATGGTTGTATAGCAGCTCCGCCACTGATTTCATGGTTATAATTGGATGTTGACCGGACATTTTAATCTCATTAGATCACTTGAGGATAGGAATAGGCCTGGGGTAGATATTCAAAATATCTTCAAATTCAATGAGGCTATTTCAAATCTAGGACTAGTGGAAATCCATCTAAAAGATAGGTAGTTTACCTGGAATAACATGCAAGAATCTCCTTTGCTGCAAAGGCTTGA
Organism: Dactylis glomerata; assembly: GCA_007115705.1. Lineage (NCBI taxonomy): Eukaryota > Viridiplantae > Streptophyta > Magnoliopsida > Poales > Poaceae > Dactylis > Dactylis glomerata. The sequence goes on from QXEO01001432.1 coordinate 442,097, forward strand.
CTGGTTTTTCACCTCTTAAAACTGGACAACTTTAGATCGAATTCCTGTGTTATCATAATCAAAACAAAAATCCCCAAGGCCCAAATCTTTAGATTTGAAAACTACTGGAAGGAATATGAGGATTTTTTTTGCCTTTACTTGAGACTATGTGGAATCAAACAATGGTCTATGGGGATGCTGCCAAAAGGATTTCACACAAGTTTAAAGCCCTCAGAAGTGCTATCAAAAAATGGGCAAAAGGGCATCAGAATCTTAAAAAGCTCCATTGAGGATGTGAATAGCTTAATCTATCTCATGGACATGGTAGAGAATGGCAGAGATCTAACTCCTAGAAGGTGGAATTTTAGAGTTCACTTAAAGGACCAGCAAGCAAAGATGCTATAGCAATAAAACCTATTCTGGAACTAGAGGGGGGAAGATTAAATGGGTGACTCTAGGAGATGAAAACACCAACTTCTTCCATGCTTTAGCCACTACACAACATAGAAGAAATCACATTGCCTCTCAATAGCCTCTTGGGAGTCTTTTTTCTAACCATGAGACTAAAGATGAAAGGCTGTGGGAAGCTTATAAAGACAGGCTAGGCAAATCTGACCCTCATGAGATGATGTTTGAGCTTGAGCTCCTGATGCATCATCATTCTAAAATATTTAAATTGAATAATCCCTTCGCTCATGAGGAGATATATGATATTGTTAAAGAACTACCATCAAACAAATTTTCTGGCCCTGATGGTTTCAATGGGGAATTTTTTAAGAAGTGTTGCATCATCAAGACAGGTGTCTATGACCTATATGATCAATTTTATAATGGCACTTTGAATGTTTAGTGCATCAACAGCTCTTGCATCACTCTAATTCCCAAAAAGGCTAGTCCTTCAAATGTCAATGACTTTAGACCTATCTCTTTAATTGTATTCTCAAAATCTTAACAAAGCACCTTGCAAATATGCTGCAGAAGGTGATTCTTAAAATAATCCATCCAAACCAATATGGATACATCAAGTCAAGAACAATTCAGAATTGTCTTGCATGAGCCTTTGAGTATATTTACCTCTGTCACAAGTCAAAAAAGGATATTGTTCTTCTAAAACTACATTTTAAAAAGGCATTTGATAAAATATAACATTTAGTCATCCTGGACATCCTAAGGCAAAAGGGATTTGGAGAGAAGTTTTGCAACTAGATCAAGAGACTTTTGGAGTCAGGCTTGTCCTTAGTTATGTTGAATGGTGTACCTGGAAAATCTTTCAAATGTAAAAGTGGAGTGAGGCAGGGAGATCCTTGATCTCCTCTTCTGTTTGTCTTGGCTACACATTTTCTTCAGTCAGTTATGAATGATGTCTTGACACATGGCTTGCTGCAAGTCCCAATACCTGTTGGGTACACTAATGACTGCTCCATCATTTAATATGCTGATGATACCCTAATCATCATGCATGCAAACATTGTGCAAATGTAGCACCTCAGATCTCTTCTAGATGAGTTTGCTATCTCCACTGGCCTCAAAGTTAATTTTTTGAAATCAAGTCTTCATCCCATGAATATTCTTGAGGATAGATTGCATGAGCTCACTAATTCTCTTCATTTGTCAACTGGGATCTTTTCCCTTTACATATCTATAGGATTGCCTTTGGGGACAAACAAACCAAAACTGGAGCACATGATGCCTCTTGTGACCAGAATTGGAAGAAGGTTGCAAACCTGCTCTGACTTCTTAACTTACGCTGGTTAACTCTGTTCTTTCCTCTCTTCCAACCTTCTATGTGTTCACTCTCAAGCTCTATAGAGGGGTTATTGATCAGCTAGAAAAGTACAAAAGACACTGCCTTTGGAGAGGGGGAGATCTCACAAAGAACAACCCTCCTTTGGTTGCTTGGTCTATGGTGTGTAAACCCCATGATATGGGTGGTTTAGGAGTGGTGGATCTCAAAGTTCAAAATGTGTGTCTACTCTTGAAACACATAGATAAGTTCTTAATCAAGGTGACATCCCTTGGGTTCACTTAATCAGAGAGAAGTATTACACGGTTGTACTTCCTCCTGCAAAAAGCTGATTGTTCTTTCTGGTGGAGAGATTGTATCAAGCTTCTTCCAAAGTTAATTTTTTTTGGCTATATGCACTTTGCATAACGGATCCACTACTATGCTCTGGGAAGATGAATGGAATGGACATGTCTTAAAGGATCGGTATCCTCATTTGGCATCTTTTGCCTCAAATCTTTAGATTTCTTGCAATATGGCCTTGCAAAACCATTCCTTTCTGGACATGTTTGACCTTCCTCTTTCAAATATAGCCATTGAAGAGTATCACAATCTGGAACAACTTTTGAATTTGCACTTGCAGGATTCAACTAATGACTCCTGGCATTATCATTGGGGTTCTACTTACTCTGTTTCCAAAGCATATGCCACTCTGATGCAATCAGATCACCGTCCTCTAGCATTCCAGTGGACTAATGACACTAAGCAATGTGCCAATTCGTTGGGACTCCAAGTGAAGAGTGTTGTAGCAAGAGTAATTTTCCCCACAAGGATGACTCGGGGTAAATATCAAACTCTTGGGGAACCGTCAAAAAAGCTCTCTTCATTCTCATCAGGTAACCTGCAAAACCAACTCCTTGTCTTGCATCCCCAACTCCACCGAGTGGTTGTCAAGCACAAGGTTTCAGAATAAGTACAACAAATAAAATAAAAGAACAAAAAGTAAATAAAAAAAGTAAACTAATGTTGTAAATAAAGATGTTTTGGGTTTTTGATGTAATTGCAAAAGGTAAAAGTTTTTTTGGGTATTTTCGTACTTAATTATAACTAAAAATAAAAGGACATGTGGAAGTGTTGGAAAGGTGTTTCTTATTGTTAAAATTGCACCAGGGTTCATGCGTTCACTTGTCTACTCTCTCATAAAGGTGTGGTGGCATTAAGCGCAAGATAGATGACCAAAACAGGGACATGAGTTTATAATGTTACTTGATAATATTCATATGGGAATCATGTCCTAACATAAAGATGATACTACACATCTTACTTATACTCCACTAGAAAGGTATTTTGACATGATGGTGAACAACAGATATGCTACCTCTTGGACATATTACAATAGAACAAAGTCTATGAATGTCAACTTAGGATTCCTAGCTGTCACTAAGAATTATAGCACATGCATTCTTTTTTATCCCTTGTGAGGTAACTGCAGAATTGGCAAACACCATAGTAGCTCATGACACTATTGTCACAAATTCACTACTACTACCAAGTTACTCAATCTAATAAACACCATCCCCCTCATGCTCTCGCATACTAGTTGGAAAAAAGTAATAAAGAACGAGGTAACAATATGCATCTACTCATACATCAATAACATAATAAAATATCACATCTCATAGATCATCCAATAAAATAAAGATCCACCACATAGGAATTACATAATATGGCCATAATCATGTTGGGCAGCTCATATGGTATATAATCATCATAGCACAAGAGAGAAATAGAAAAAGCTACTGCCACAAACCCATAGTCCAGAGGTGGACTACTCCCTCTTCATCATGGTGGCGGTGTTGGTGATGTTGGCGAAGTTGGAGAAGCGACCGGGGGCGACTCCGACAGCATTTCCCCCTCCAATCTTTGCTGGAACAGCCTCTATTTTGTGGCTTCGTGTTTCTCCATGCCTCCTCGCGAGAACGTTTGGGGGGGGGGTCTATATATAGGCGTTCTTAGGTCAAGTTGAGCAATCTGGAGCAAAGACGGACGACATCGGAGGCTCGAGGGCCAAATGGAGTAGGGTGGCACGGCCAGCCATGGGGCATGCGTCACCTATACTCGTTTGGGTGTTGGTGGCCCACTCTCGTACTTCTTGTCCTCAGGTTGCTTCTCATGTAAAAATATTCACGCTAGAAAAATCCTCGGTCAATTTGAGTTCCAGAAGGTCCCTGAAATGTCAAAGTACACAAAACAGTTGTTTCCTGTTCTGCAGAGTTATAACCAAAATAAGGGAATCGATAGAAAATCCCCATAAATCAATACAAACATGATTATAACATCATATAACATCTTAATATGTTGGAATATGCATCAATAAACTATAAAGTTCATGCATGAATTTTGCATGCATCATGGACATGGAAAAGTTGTCAGAAAAAACACAAGGTGTTCAGTTGGTTGGTTCTGAAGGATAGGCTCAGCACTAAGGACATCCTGTTCTGAAAAATTTCTTTCTAAGTGATTATTCTTGCATTATGTGCAATGACCATGTCACTGAATCTAGATATCATATGTTCTTCCATTGCAAATTTGCATGAGAATGTTGGAATTACATCTGTCAAGGATGGAGTATCAGTGCTACAAGTTTACACCTTGATTGCATTGATAAGCTCAAGCACATAATTAAGAAGCCCTTCTTCATGGAAATTATAATTTTATCAGCTTCGGCAATATGGAAGACTAGAAATGCTTTCATCTTCAATGGGAGAACGCCAAGCCTCTAAACTGCAAGAGCATTCCTCAAAGATGACTTGAAATGGATCAAATTCAGAGCCACCAGGAAAGCTTATAGGCATTTTGATTTCTAGATATATCAATTTTTGTAATTTTGTTAGTTTCACTATTCTACTTTTTTTGTACAGTTCTCTTGTACATTTGTGACAAAAAAACCCCCAAAAATTTATAAAAAATATATGCTATAGCAAGACTAATGTGGTTCGTCAATTTTTTTCATGGTTAAACACCTATATCATGCATTTGATTTGACATGTGGGGATTGTTATTTCTCAGGGTGAGAGCAAAGGGTGGGCCGATCCGTTGTCCTGGTTTAGCCGGTTTTGGCTAGTTCAACTTTCTGTACTAAACTGTAAGTGGAGATTAAATTTGTGAAAGGAAATGAACTAGCTTTCATTACCTGGTTTCCACGATTCAGAGTGACAGTTTTTGCTCATCGCTAGGTGACCGAGTGAAGAAATTTCAAGTTGAAGGACCAAATAAGACATAACAGCTATATCAGCTCTTACACTGGGTCCCACACTAGAAGGAAAATCACTTGAAACTTTTGTCTATAGCTGCCGCACAAATATGATTTATGGACTACTCTCTCTCTCCTTAAAATACACAAGGTACGTTTTTTGATCAAAATTGAAATTTATTAAGTTTGATCAATTATTAGAAAAGAAAACCAACATCAATGAAAATTAAACAATAGTATTAGAATCATTATCAAGAATGAGTTCCACTTTTTACCCCTCGTTATGCATTTGTGATGCTAATTACCCCGTCAAGTGAAAATTCATATGTTTTGCCCCTTTTAGAAGCCCAAGACTCATTTTAAATGTGTGTATTGGGCAAGGTGTGAGGTGATGACCATTCAAAAGTATCAGGATGGCAACAAAGAGTGTAACAAATGTATAAGAGAAGTCTGGATATGATCGTCGATGACGCTCTTTCGTCTTAACACATTTTCTCCGATCACATCAACGTAGCATGCTAGTCCTATGTAGCAAAAATAAGCAAGTTAAATGCTAAACTTGGGTAAAACCGAGTCTAAAGAATCCTATATGAGTTATTGTGGTAGATAATCAACTAAATGTGGTAATATGTGTAACAACCATAGATGCACAACTACAGGTAACAAGTGGAATTCACTCCATTGTTAAATACATATTCTAATGTTATGAAGGTATTTGTAGATTATTCATATCATTGGTCATACTTTAGGAAAAAGATATGCAGGAATTTCTAAAGAAAAATTGAATTTGCCTAAAATTATATGCGCGTTATTTCAAAAAGGAGTATAGTCATGGGGATATATTTTTAAAGCTAATCGGCTATCAACAAACTTATTGTTGAAACATATTGTCTCCTTTTCCATTAGTTCACACTTTCCGTTGAGTTCACTAGTGTATCAATTTAATAAGATATCAGAGATAAGAGGTCTGAAGTTTAAGACCCTGCCAACACAACATTTATTTAAAAGAGATATTGCATCCTACATCAAACCCTCATTAGTTCAGAACTTTTATGAGTTGGCTAGTGCATAAATTCAATACTTATGAGCTCCCTTAAGCTTTTGAGCTTGTGGATAAGCTCCACAATGTATAAGGTCGTCCACGATAGCTACATTTTCTCCCTTAAGACGAAGTTCTACTCCACATTGCGGTGGCCCTAATAACCATATTGATGTTGACGAATATCTCCGAGGGAACGATGCTGAATAGATAGTGCTCCTGGCAAAGGAAATTATGATGATCATATAAAGTAGGGAGTATAAGGCACGCACGTACGTACGTACTGAGAATGTGATTGACAAGTACTACGTAGCTAACTAGCTACAAAAGCCACGGGACAAACGGCCAGATGATTGGTGATAGATGGATGGATGGCACCGCATTGGCATCTTTTCTTCTCTCTCTCTCACTCACTATTTCTTTTTTCTACCTCCTACCAGTTCTTGCATTGCATGACCATGCATGCAACTGCACGACGAGCAGCTGGCCTGCCATTCCTGCCCGAGCTCTCAAAGTTTAAATGCTGTAGTACGCATGGCAGTGTTAAAATATTGGGCCATTTCATATGAGCCCATAGTAGATTTCAGAAATTCCTAGAAATCTCAAAGCCCATGTGTGTAAGCCCATTTGGAATGCAGCCCAAGTTTTTGGCTGCACAAAGGCAAGGGGTGGGAGCTAAGTTTAGTCCCACATGGGAAGTTGGGAGAGATGTAGACCAACATATAAGGTGGGGTGTTGCACCACTTGGTAAGTGAGTGAGAAGAGAAGTGCCACACGCGCGCTCCTCCTCCTCCTCGCTCGTCTCGTCTTGTCACGACACGTCACGACGCGCGCGCGCGCCGCGGTTTGCGGAATTGAGCCTCGGAGCCGAGAAACCGATCTAGGGTTTTACCACCTCTCGCTGCTTGCGCCGCCTCCGTAGTCTACTCCATCCCGAGCGCCGGCGTGCACCGGCGAACGGGAGAGCAGGTCTCCGGAACCACTCGCCTTTGCGATCCTGTACGGGAGAGGGCGAATTAGGTTTTTGGGAAGCGCTCTGCGCGACTGCTCAAGCTCTTCATCACGGGTCGTCTTCCATCCAAGTCGGGCGGTGCTGTCTATCGCCGCCTGCTTCGACCGGTCTTCTCCAACGTTGTCATCAACAACGTTACTGCTACGACTACATCTGCAAGCGAACGGTACGTGCGGTCTACTGCTGTTCGTCTGTTCATCATGTTCTGCGAGTACATGTTTAGCTACTGCCTGTTTCCGTTCATCTTGTTGTTTAGTACATCTAGTATGTTCGAGTTACATGTGGTAGTAGCTGCTATTGTCATGTTTAATATTCTGGAATTAATAATGGAAATTGTGCCTAATTATCCAACAATCCAAAAACCTAATTGTAGGCAATTTCCTGAATTATCAATGGCTGGTTTTACCGATGCACTGAGGCCGGATAAATTTACCGGTGTGCACTTTAAGAGGTGGCAGTACAAAGCTGAGCTTTGGCTGACCACGATGAAAGTGTTCCAGATTAGTAAAGGCAAACCTGAAGGAACTATGTCTGACGATGATCAGAAAAAGTTCGAGGAAGCCAATACTATCTTTGTGGGATGCATTCTGAGCATTCTTGCTGACCGTCTGTGTGATGTGTTTATGCACATAAAAGACGGGAAAGAGCTCTGGGACGCACTGGACGCCAAGTTTGGTGCTGCAGATGCTGGCAGTGAACTGTACATCATGGAGAGCTTTCATGATTTTAAGATGACTAAGGACCTTCCTGTGGTTCAACAAGCTCATGAGATACAGTGCATTGCCAAAGAGCTCGAACTCCTTAAGTGTGCCTTACCCGACAAGTTTGTGGCGGGTTGCATTATTGCTAAGTTGCCCCCTTCATGGAGGAACTTCGCCACAGCTCTCAAACACAAGAGACAGGAGATATCAGTTGAAAATCTGATAGCGTCCCTTGATGTTGAGGAGAAGGCTCGTGCTAAGGACACTACTGAGAAAGGAGAGGGTCATGCTACTCGCTATTATTCATGAGAGGACGCCTCCCTACTCGCCCCAATCCAATGGGGTGGCCGAGAGGAAAAACCGCACTCTGTCTGACTTGGTGAATTCCATGCTCGACACTGCTGGTTTATCAAAGGCATGGTGGGGGGAGGCTTTGTTGACTGCATGTCATGTCCTGAATAGAGTTCCTAACAAGAATAAAGATAAAACCCCTTATGAGGAGTGGGTTGGGAGAAAGCCATCACTTTCGTATTTGCGCACTTGGGGATGCTTGGCGAAGGTCAACATTCCCATCCCAAAGAAACGCAAACTCGGACCAAAGACTGTGGACTGCATCTTTCTAGGTTATGCTCAGCGGAGCATTGGCTATAGATTTTTAGTAGTTAAATCCGAGGTACCTGATATGCATGTTGACACTATAATGGAATCTCGTGATGCAACTTTTTTTGAGAATATGTTTCCTATGAAAGATATGCATAGCACTGCTAGATTTTCTTCTGAGATAATTCCTGAATCTAGTGCATCTGACGATTATTTTGAGCAACCACATGAGAACGTTTTTGAGAACGTTCATGAGAAGGATGACAATGAAACTCCTACAAGGAGCAAGAGACAGAGGACTGCAAAGTCCTTTGGTGATGATTTCATTGTGTACCTTGTGGATGATACTCCCAAATCCATTGCTGAGGCATATGCATCATCAGATGCAGATGATTGGAAAGAAGCTGTCCAGAATGAGATGGACTCGATTCTTTCTAATGGAACATGGGAATTATCAGAGCGCCCCCATGGCTGTAAGCCCGTGGGCTGCAAGTGGGTGTTCAAGAAGAAGCTAAGGCCTGATGGTACTATTGAGAAGTACAAGGCGAGACTTGTAGCGAAAGGCTACACACAGAGAGAAGGCAAAGATTACTTTGATACCTATTCACCTGTCGCAAGACTAACCACCATTCGAGTACTACTTTCCATGGCTGCCTCCTATGGTCTTATCGTTCATCAAATGGACGTAAAGACAGCTTTCCTCAATGGAGAGTTGGAAGAGGAAATCTATATGGATCAGCCTGATGGATTTGTGGTAAAAGGTGAAGAGACAAAGGTGTGCAAGTTGCTAAAATCTTTATATGGCCTGAAACAAGCACCTAAGCAATGGCATGAGAAGTTTGACAGAACTTTAACTTCTGTTAGCTTTGTCGTTAATGAGGCTGACAAGTGCGTTTACTATCGCCATGGTGGGGGCGAAGGTGTTATATTGTGTTTGTACGTTGATGATATTCTCATCTTTGGTACAAACATGAAAGTAATACATGAGGTCAAGTCTTTCTTGTCAAAGTGCTTTGATATGAAAGATCTGGGAGAAGCTGATGTGATCCTGAACATCAAGCTAAATAAGAACGAGAGTGGGATTACTTTATCGCAATCCCACTATGTTGAGAAGATCTTGAGCCGGTTTGGCTTTATTGATGGCAAGTCTTCTCCAACACCTTATGATCCCAGTGTGATATTGCGTAAGAACAAGAACGAACCAACAGATCAACTGAGGTATTCTCAGATCATTGGTTCACTCATGTACTTAGCGAGCGCGACAAGACCTGACATCTCTTTTGCTGTGAGCAAGTTGAGTAGGTTCATGTCAAACCCGGGTATTGATCATTGGCATGCACTTGAAAGGGTCATGCGCTATCTATGTGGTACAATGAGTTACGGGATTCACTATTCAGGGCACCCTGCTGTGCTTGAAGGATATAGTGACGCAAATTGGATCTCTGATGTAGATGATATCAAAGCCACTAGTGGGTATGTGTTTACCTTTGGAGGTGGCGCCGTATCATGGAGATCATGTAGGCAAACCATATTGACGAGGTCAACTATGGAAGCAGAACTTACTGCTTTAGACACAGCCACTGTAGAGTCAGAATGGCTGCGTGAGCTCTTGATGGACTTGCCGGTGGTTGAAAAACCTGTGCCGGCCATCCTCTTGAATTGTGACAACCAAACAGTTATTGTCAAAGTGAACAATTCTAAGGATAACGCGAAGTCATCAAGACACGTTAAAAGACGTTTGAAGTCTGTCAGGAAATTGCGAAACTCCGGAGTAATAACTGTTACGTATATTCAAACAGACAAAAACCTGGCAGATCCCTTTACTAAGGGGCTATCACGCAATGTGATAGATAGTGCATCGAGGGAGATGGGTTTGATACCCATAGATGTTATGCCATAGCGGTAACCCAACCTTTGTGATCGGAGATCCCGTGAATTAGGACCTGGGAAAACAAGCTAGTGGTTTAACTGAGGAGAGTATTCTGTAACCCTCTCTAAGTGAAGATGCAAAACTCTCAAAATCTGTAAGGCAGGTTGGCAACATGCCTTAATGTGTTTCTGTTGGCTATGATTAGCAAAGATGCTGTCCTACAGAGCATTCTTGAAAGAACACACCTATATGAGTCCGACTGTTAAACGTCGCAGTCTATGAGATTTGGGTGATCTCTAGTAAACTCATGAAGAGACCATGGAGTACGACGCATATGCTCCAACCCGCGGGGTAGGCTACTGGCAGCCATGTACTGGTTATGACTTTGAGTGAAATCTTGACGCACAAAACTTGCAATTCAAGGCGTAGTCCATTGTTCAAGTTGCTGATAGACGTAGCTTAAGGTTCTAGGCGGAAGTTCAACTTAACAGTCTCTGCTGAAACACTGGTATATAAACAAGTAGTGAGGTTTGGCAAATCTCTAAATGGGCATTTGAGATCTGGTGGGGGATTGTTGAAATATTGGGCCATTTCATATGAGCCCATAGTAGATTTCAGAAATTCCTTGAAATCTCAAAGCCCATGTGTGTAAGCCCATTTGGAATGCAGCCCAAGTTTTTGGCTGCACAAAGGCAAGGGGTGGGAGCTAAGTTTAGTCCCACATGGGAAGTTGGGAGAGATGTAGACCAACATATAAGGTGGGGTGTTGCACCACTTGGTAAGTGAGTGAGAAGAGAAGTGCCACACGCGCGCTCCTCCTCCTCCTCCTCGCTCGCTCGTCTCGTCTCGACTCGACACGACACGTCACGTCACGTCACGTCACGTCACGTCACGTCACGACGCGCGCGCGCGCCGCGGTTTGCGGAATTGAGCCTCGGAGCCGAGCTTATCTTTTTGCTGCACAGGAAAACCGAACGTTTGACCGAGTCCTTGACGGACGCGTCACAGCTAGCCAGTTCGGGTCGCTCCCGGATCGTGGGCTACTGTAACCGACTCGGACGTGCGACGTGGGCGTGGCCCACGTTGCCTAGGGTTTTTCCGCTGTGCGTCCGCGCCTATATAAACTCTTGCCTGGCTACACGCCGTACACACCTGAAACCGATCTAGGGTTTTACCACCTCTCGCTGCTTGCGCCGCCTCCGTAGTCTACTCCATCCCGAGCGCCGGCGTGCACCGGCGAACGGGAGAGCAGGTCTCCGGAACCACTCGCCTTTGCGATCCTGTACGGGAGAGGGCGAATTAGGTTTTTGGGAAGCGCTCTGCGTGACTGCTCAAGCTCTTCATCACGGGTCGTCTTCCATCCAAGTCGGGCGGTGCTGTCTACCGCCGTCTTCATCGCCGTCTGCTTTGACCGGTCTTCTCCAACGTTGTCATCAACAACGTTACTGCTACGACTACATCTGCAAGCGAACGGTACGTGCGGTCTACTGCTGTTCGTCTGTTCATCATGTTCTGCGAGTACATGTTTAGCTACTGCCTGTTTCCGTTCATCTTGTTGTTTAGTACATCTAGTATGTTCGAGTTACATGTGGTAGTAGCTGCTATTGTCATGTTTAATATTCTGGAATTAATAATGGAAATTGTGCCTAATTATCCAACAATCCAAAAACCTAATTGTAGGCAATTTCCTGAATTATCAATGGCTGGTTTTACCGATGCACTGAGGCCGGATAAATTTACCGGTGTGCACTTTAAGAGGTGGCAGTACAAAGCTGAGCTTTGGCTGACCACGATGAAAGTGTTCCAGATTAGTAAAGGCAAACCTGAAGGAACTATGTCTGACGATGATCAGAAAAAGTTCGAGGAAGCCAATACTATCTTTGTGGGATGCATTCTGAGCATTCTTGCTGACCGTCTGTGTGATGTGTTTATGCACATAAAAGACGGGAAAGAGCTCTGGGACGCACTGGACGCCAAGTTTGGTGCTGCAGATGCTGGCAGTGAACTGTACATCATGGAGAGCTTTCATGATTTTAAGATGACTAAGGACCTTCCTGTGGTTCAACAAGCTCATGAGATACAGTGCATTGCCAAAGAGCTCGAACTCCTTAAGTGTGCCTTACCCGACAAGTTTGTGGCGGGTTGCATTATTGCTAAGTTGCCCCCTTCATGGAGGAACTTCGCCACAGCTCTCAAACACAAGAGACAGGAGATATCAGTTGAAAATCTGATAGCGTCCCTTGATGTTGAGGAGAAGGCTCGTGCTAAGGACACTACTGAGAAAGGAGAGGGTCATGCTACTCGCTATTATTCATGAGAGGACGCCTCCCTACTCGCCCCAATCCAATGGGGTGGCCGAGAGGAAAAACCGCACTCTGTCTGACTTGGTGAATTCCATGCTCGACACTGCTGGTTTATCAAAGGCATGGTGGGGGGAGACTTTGTTGACTGCATGTCATGTCCTGAATAGAGTTCCTAACAAGAATAAAGATAAAACCCCTTATGAGGAGTGGGTTGGGAGAAAGCCATCACTTTCGTATTTGCGCACTTGGGGATGCTTGGCGAAGGTCAACATTCCCATCCCAAAGAAACGCAAACTCGGACCAAAGACTGTGGACTGCATCTTTCTAGGTTATGCTCAGCGGAGCATTGGCTATAGATTTTTAGTAGTTAAATCCGAGGTACCTGATATGCATGTTGACACTATAATGGAATCTCGTGATGCAACTTTTTTTGAGAATATGTTTCCTATGAAAGATATGCATAGCACTGCTAGATTTTCTTCTGAGATAATTCCTGAATCTAGTGCATCTGACGATTATTTTGAGCAACCACATGAGAACGTTTTTGAGAACGTTCATGAGAAGGATGACAATGAAACTCCTACAAGGAGCAAGAGACAGAGGACTGCAAAGTCCTTTGGTGATGATTTCATTGTGTACCTTGTGGATGATACTCCCAAATCCATTGCTGAGGCATATGCATCATCAGATGCAGATGATTGGAAAGAAGCTGTCCAGAATGAGATGGACTCGATTCTTTCTAATGGAACATGGGAATTATCAGAGCGCCCCCATGGCTGTAAGCCTGTGGGCTGCAAGTGGGTGTTCAAGAAGAAGCTAAGGCCTGATGGTACTATTGAGAAGTACAAGGCGAGACTTGTAGCGAAAGGCTACACACAGAGAGAAGGCAAAGATTACTTTGATACCTATTCACCTGTCGCAAGACTAACCACCATTCGAGTACTACTTTCCATGGCTGCCTCCTATGGTCTTATCGTTCATCAAATGGACGTAAAGACAGCTTTCCTCAATGGAGAGTTGGAAGAGGAAATCTATATGGATCAGCCTGATGGATTTGTGGTAAAAGGTGAAGAGACAAAGGTGTGCAAGTTGCTAAAATCTTTATATGGCCTGAAACAAGCACCTAAGCAATGGCATGAGAAGTTTGACAGAACTTTAACTTCTGTTAGCTTTGTCGTTAATGAGGCTGACAAGTGCGTTTACTATCGCCATGGTGGGGGCGAAGGTGTTATATTGTGTTTGTACGTTGATGATATTCTCATCTTTGGTACAAACATGAAAGTAATACATGAGGTCAAGTCTTTCTTGTCAAAGTGCTTTGATATGAAAGATCTGGGAGAAGCTGATGTGATCCTGAACATCAAGCTAAATAAGAACGAGAGTGGGATTACTTTATCGCAATCCCACTATGTTGAGAAGATCTTGAGCCGGTTTGGCTTTATTGATGGCAAGTCTTCTCCAACACCTTATGATCCCAGTGTGATATTGCGTAAGAACAAGAACGAACCAACAGATCAACTGAGGTATTCTCAGATCATTGGTTCACTCATGTACTTAGCGAGCGCGACAAGACCTGACATCTCTTTTGCTGTGAGCAAGTTGAGTAGGTTCATGTCAAACCCGGGTATTGATCATTGGCATGCACTTGAAAGGGTCATGCGCTATCTATGTGGTACAATGAGTTACGGGATTCACTATTCAGGGCACCCTGCTGTGCTTGAAGGATATAGTGACGCAAATTGGATCTCTGATGTAGATGATATCAAAGCCACTAGTGGGTATGTGTTTACCTTTGGAGGTGGCGCCGTATCATGGAGATCATGTAGGCAAACCATATTGACGAGGTCAACTATGGAAGCAGAACTTACTGCTTTAGACACAGCCACTGTAGAGTCAGAATGGCTGCGTGAGCTCTTGATGGACTTGCCGGTGGTTGAAAAACCTGTGCCGGCCATCCTCTTGAATTGTGACAACCAAACAGTTATTGTCAAAGTGAACAATTCTAAGGATAACGCGAAGTCATCAAGACACGTTAAAAGACGTTTGAAGTCTGTCAGGAAATTGCGAAACTCCGGAGTAATAACTGTTACGTATATTCAAACAGACAAAAACCTGGCAGATCCCTTTACTAAGGGGCTATCACGCAATGTGATAGATAGTGCATCGAGGGAGATGGGTTTGATACCCATAGATGTTATGCCATAGCGGTAACCCAACCTTTGTGATCGGAGATCCCGTGAATTAGGACCTGGGAAAACAAGCTAGTGGTTTAACTGAGGAGAGTATTCTGTAACCCTCTCTAAGTGAAGATGCAAAACTCTCAAAATCTGTAAGGCAGGTTGGCAACATGCCTTAATGTGTTTCTGTTGGCTATGATTAGCAAAGATGCTGTCCTACAGAGCATTCTTGAAAGAACACACCTATATGAGTCCGACTGTTAAACGTCGCAGTCTATGAGATTTGGGTGATCTCTAGTAAACTCATGAAGAGACCATGGAGTACGACGCATATGCTCCAACCCGCGGGGTAGGCTACTGGCAGCCATGTACTGGTTATGACTTTGAGTGAAATCTTGACGCACAAAACTTGCAATTCAAGGCGTAGTCCATTGTTCAAGTTGCTGATAGACGTAGCTTAAGGTTCTAGGCGGAAGTTCAACTTAACAGTCTCTGCTGAAACACTGGTATATAAACAAGTAGTGAGGTTTGGCAAATCTCTAAATGGGCATTTGAGATCTGGTGGGGGATTGTTGAAATATTGGGCCATTTCATATGAGCCCATAGTAGATTTCAGAAATTCCTTGAAATCTCAAAGCCCATGTGTGTAAGCCCATTTGGAATGCAGCCCAAGTTTTTGGCTGCACAAAGGCAAGGGGTGGGAGCTAAGTTTAGTCCCACATGGGAAGTTGGGAGAGATGTAGACCAACATATAAGGTGGGGTGTTGCACCACTTGGTAAGTGAGTGAGAAGAGAAGTGCCACACGCGCGCTCCTCCTCCTCCTCCTCGCTCGCTCGTCTCGTCTCGACTCGACACGACACGTCACGTCACGTCACGTCACGTCACGTCACGACGCGCGCGCGCGCCGCGGTTTGCGGAATTGAGCCTCGGAGCCGAGCTTATCTTTTTGCTGCACAGGAAAACCGAACGTTTGACCGAGTCCTTGACGGACGCGTCACAGCTAGCCAGTTCGGGTCGCTCCCGGATCGTGGGCTACTGTAACCGACTCGGACGTGCGACGTGGGCGTGGCCCACGTTGCCTAGGGTTTTTCCGCTGTGCGTCCGCGCCTATATAAACTCTTGCCTGGCTACACGCCGTACACACCTGAAACCGATCTAGGGTTTTACCACCTCTCGCTGCTTGCGCCGCCTCCGTAGTCTACTCCATCCCGAGCGCCGGCGTGCACCGGCGAACGGGAGAGCAGGTCTCCGGAACCACTCGCCTTTGCGATCCTGTACGGGAGAGGGCGAATTAGGTTTTTGGGAAGCGCTCTGCGCGACTGCTCAAGCTCTTCATCACGGGTCATCTTCCATCCAAGTCGGGCGGTGCTGTCTACCGCCGTCTTCATCGCCGTCTGCTTCGACCGGTCTTCTCCAACGTTGTCATCAACAACGTTACTGCTACGACTACATCTGCAAGCGAACGGTACGTGCGGTCTACTGCTGTTCGTCTGTTCATCATGTTCTGCGAGTACATGTTTAGCTACTGCCTGTTTCCGTTCATCTTGTTGTTTAGTACATCTAGTATGTTCGAGTTACATGTGGTAGTAGCTGCTATTGTCATGTTTAATATTCTGGAATTAATAATGGAAATTGTGCCTAATTATCCAACAATCCAAAAACCTAATTGTAGGCAATTTCCTGAATTATCAATGGCTGGTTTTACCGATGCACTGAGGCCGGATAAATTTACCGGTGTGCACTTTAAGAGGTGGCAGTACAAAGCTGAGCTTTGGCTGACCACGATGAAAGTGTTCCAGATTAGTAAAGGCAAACCTGAAGGAACTATGTCTGACGATGATCAGAAAAAGTTCGAGGAAGCCAATACTATCTTTGTGGGATGCATTCTGAGCATTCTTGCTGACTGTCTGTGTGATGTGTTTATGCACATAAAAGACGGGAAAGAGCTCTGGGACGCACTGGACGCCAAGTTTGGTGCTGCAGATGCTGGCAGTGAACTGTACATCATGGAGAGCTTTTATGATTTTAAGATGACTAAGGACCTTCCTGTGGTTCAACAAGCTCATGAGATACAGTGCATTGCCAAAGAGCTCGAACTCCTTAAGTGTGCCTTACCCGACAAGTTTGTGGCGGGTTGCATTATTGCTAAGTTGCCCCCTTCATGGAGGAACTTCGCCACAGCTCTCAAACACAAGAGACAGGAGATATCAGTTGAAAATCTGATAGCGTCCCTTGATGTTGAGGAGAAGGCTCGTGCTAAGGACACTACTGAGAAAGGAGAGGGTCATGCTACTCGCTATTATTCATGAGAGGACGCCTCCCTACTCGCCCCAATCCAATGGGGTGGCCGAGAGGAAAAACCGCACTCTGTCTGACTTGGTGAATTCCATGCTCGACACTGCTGGTTTATCAAAGGCATGGTGGGGGGAGGCTTTGTTGACTGCATGTCATGTCCTGAATAGAGTTCCTAACAAGAATAAAGATAAAACCCCTTATGAGGAGTGGGTTGGGAGAAAGCCATCACTTTCGTATTTGCGCACTTGGGGATGCTTGGCGAAGGTCAACATTCCCATCCCAAAGAAACGCAAACTCGGACCAAAGACTGTGGACTGCATCTTTCTAGGTTATGCTCAGCGGAGCATTGGCTATAGATTTTTAGTAGTTAAATCCGAGGTACCTGATATGCATGTTGACACTATAATGGAATCTCGTGATGCAACTTTTTTTGAGAATATGTTTCCTATGAAAGATATGCATAGCACTGCTAGATTTTCTTCTGAGATAATTCCTGAATCTAGTGCATCTGACGATTATTTTGAGCAACCACATGAGAACGTTTTTGAGAACGTTCATGAGAAGGATGACAATGAAACTCCTACAAGGAGCAAGAGACAGAGGACTGCAAAGTCCTTTGGTGATGATTTCATTGTGTACCTTGTGGATGATACTCCCAAATCCATTGCTGAGGCATATGCATCATCAGATGCAGATGATTGGAAAGAAGCTGTCCAGAATGAGATGGACTCGATTCTTTCTAATGGAACATGGGAATTATCAGAGCGCCCCCATGGCTGTAAGCCTGTGGGCTGCAAGTGGGTGTTCAAGAAGAAGCTAAGGCCTGATGGTACTATTGAGAAGTACAAGGCGAGACTTGTAGCGAAAGGCTACACACAGAGAGAAGGCGAAGATTACTTTGATACCTATTCACCTGTCGCAAGACTAACCACCATTCGAGTACTACTTTCCATGGCTGCCTCCTATGGTCTTATCGTTCATCAAATGGACGTAAAGACAGCTTTCCTCAATGGAGAGTTGGAAGAGGAAATCTATATGGATCAGCCTGATGGATTTGTGGTAAAAGGTGAAGAGACAAAGGTGTGCAAGTTGCTAAAATCTTTATATGGCCTGAAACAAGCACCTAAGCAATGGCATGAGAAGTTTGACAGAACTTTAACTTCTGTTGGCTTTGTCGTTAATGAGGCTGACAAGTGCGTTTACTATCGCCATGGTGGGGGCGAAGGTGTTATATTGTGTTTGTACGTTGATGATATTCTCATCTTTGGTACAAACATGAAAGTAATACATGAGGTCAAGTCTTTCTTGTCAAAGTGCTTTGATATGAAAGATCTGGGAGAAGCTGATGTGATCCTGAACATCAAGCTAAATAAGAACGAGAGTGGGATTACTTTATCGCAATCCCACTATGTTGAGAAGATCTTGAGCCGGTTTGGCTTTATTGATGGCAAGTCTTCTCCAACACCTTATGATCCCAGTGTGATATTGCGTAAGAACAAGAACGAACCAACAGATCAACTGAGGTATTCTCAGATCATTGGTTCACTCATGTACTTAGCGAGCGCGACAAGACCTGACATCTCTTTTGCTGTGAGCAAGTTGAGTAGGTTCATGTCAAACCCGGGTATTGATCATTGGCATGCACTTGAAAGGGTCATGCGCTATCTATGTGGTACAATGAGTTACGGGATTCACTATTCAGGGCACCCTGCTGTGCTTGAAGGATATAGTGACGCAAATTGGATCTCTGATGTAGATGATATCAAAGCCACTAGTGGGTATGTGTTTACCTTTGGAGGTGGCGCCGTATCATGGAGATCATGTAGGCAAACCATATTGACGAGGTCAACTATGGAAGCAGAACTTACTGCTTTAGACACAGCCACTGTAGAGTCAGAATGGCTGCGTGAGCTCTTGATGGACTTGCCGGTGGTTGAAAAACCTGTGCCGGCCATCCTCTTGAATTGTGACAACCAAACAGTTATTGTCAAAGTGAACAATTCTAAGGATAACGCGAAGTCATCAAGACACGTTAAAAGACGTTTGAAGTCTGTCAGGAAATTGCGAAACTCCGGAGTAATAACTGTTACGTATATTCAAACAGACAAAAACCTGGCAGATCCTTTTACTAAGGGGCTATCACGCAATGTGATAGATAGTGCATCGAGGGAGATGGGTTTGAGACCCATAGATGTTATGCCATAGCGGTAACCCAACCTTTGTGATCGGAGATCCCGTGAATTAGGACCTGGGAAAACAAGCTAGTGGTTTAACTGAGGAGAGTATTCTGTAACCCTCTCTAAGTGAAGATGCAAAACTCTCAAAATCTGTAAGGCAGGTTGGCAACATGCCTTAATGTGTTTCTGTTGGCTATGATTAGCAAAGATGCTGTCCTACAGAGCATTCTTGAAAGAACACACCTATATGAGTCCGACTGTTAAACGTCGCAGTCTATGAGATTTGGGTGATCTCTAGTAAACTCATGAAGAGACCATGGAGTACGACGCATATGCTCCAACCCGCGGGGTAGGCTACTGGCAGCCATGTACTGGTTATGACTTTGAGTGAAATCTTGACGCACAAAACTTGCAATTCAAGGCGTAGTCCATTGTTCAAGTTGCTGATAGACGTAGCTTAAGGTTCTAGGCGGAAGTTCAACTTAACAGTCTCTGCTGAAACACTGGTATATAAACAAGTAGTGAGGTTTGGCAAATCTCTAAATGGGCATTTGAGATCTGGTGGGGGATTGTTGAAATATTGGGCCATTTCATATGAGCCCATAGTAGATTTCAGAAATTCCTAGAAATCTCAAAGCCCATGTGTGTAAGCCCATTTGGAATGCAGCCCAAGTTTTTGGCTGCACAAAGGCAAGGGGTGGGAGCTAAGTTTAGTCCCACATGGGAAGTTAGGAGAGATGTAGACCAACATATAAGGTGGGGTGTTGCACCACTTGGTAAGTGAGTGAGAAGAGAAGTGCCACACGCGCGCTCCTCCTCCTCCTCCTCGCTCGCTCGTCTCGTCTCGACTCGACACGACACGTCACGTCACGTCACGACGCGCGCGCGCGCCGCGGTTTGCGGAATTGAGCCTCGGAGCCGAGCTTATCTTTTTGCTGCACAGGAAAACCGAACGTTTGACCGAGTCCTTGACGGACGCGTCACAGCTAGCCAGTTCGGGTCGCTCCCGGATCGTGGGCCTCGGACGTGCGACGTGGGCGTGGCCCACGTTGCCTAGGCTTTTTCCGCTGTGCGTCCGCGCCTATATAAACTCTTGCCTGGCTACACGCCGTACACACCTGAAACCGATCTAGGGTTTTACCACCTCTCGCTGCTTGCGCCGCCTCCGTAGTCTACTCCATCCCGAGCGCCGGCGTGCACCGGCGAACGGGAGAGCAGGTCTCCGGAACCACTCGCCTTTGCGATCCTGTACGGGAGAGGGCGAATTAGGTTTTTGGGAAGCGCTCTGCGCGACTGCTCAAGCTCTTCATCACGGGTCGTCTTCCATCCAAGTCGGGCGGTGCTGTCTACCGCCGTCTTCATCGCCGTCTGCTTCGACCGGTCTTCTCCAACGTTGTCATCAACAACGTTACTGCTACGACTACATCTGCAAGCGAACGGTACGTGCGGTCTACTGCTGTTCGTCTGTTCATCATGTTCTGCGAGTACATGTTTAGCTACTGCCTGTTTCCGTTCATCTTGTTGTTTAGTACATCTAGTATGTTCGAGTTACATGTGGTAGTAGCTGCTATTGTCATGTTTAATATTCTGGAATTAATAATGGAAATTGTGCCTAATTATCCAACAGGCTAGCAGAAGTGCAGATCAGCCTCTGCATATATGCAGGTTTGGTTGTCTTTGTCACTCGATGGACGGCCGCGCACACAGACGCCAGCCGAGTGTGGGAGATCGTACGCCGTACCAGATCGAGCTAGGGGAGGATCTTCCTCCGGGATCACGTGGTCTTTTCGAGCTGTCCACGTCACCAGCTTATCCCCTGCCGGTCAAAGCCCCAGTCAATTTACTTGCCACCACCATCCACACCACCCCTCTGCGTCGGCATGTACGTCTACAGATTGATCTACAGTCACTGGTAGCATATACTATTGAGATATTCTACACTAGAAAAGTAACCAAAAGTATACTATGTAACTGTGTCTGGCCGTTCTTCGAGGCAAAACGTTCAAACGTACTACCAGTAAAGCGTAGCTAGCCATGACTATAGTATTTGGCGCTGTCGTGGTGTCTCCCAGCCCATCCGATTCGAGTCAAGTCAGCAGCCGCTTTGTTAATCCAGCTTGATTAGCTTTAAAAAGCTAGCTTAGCCATAGATCACTTGGACTACACTGGGCAGTCCAGTGTTAATTAGTTCCACATGCCAGCAACAATTACGGCGTTATTAGGCGGCACTGGACACATATGCTTATGAAAAACCGGAGACATGGCAGAGAATGTCTGTGTGGCGCGTGTGCTACCACTTGCACAGAGGAAACTAGCATGTGCTATCGCTTGTCCAGACATGCATGATTTGTTGCTAATTTCTGCGATGCAAAGACGCCCTATCCAATGGATTTCTCCGTGATAGTAGTATAGTAATCACGGCGCTTGATAGCAAGACTAGATTGCAGCTTGATTAAGATCCTTTCGACAGCTTGACAGGGGCGCAGCGTACGTATGCGCCTGGATGAGTGGAGACAAGCAAGCAATCCAAAATAGATGGAACCTGGGGAAAAGTAGGATCATTGATCGGTCGATCGTGTGCCAGTATGTGTGTCTTGTACTACGTACGATGCCATGAATGGCAACCAAACGCCTGGGCGCTGATACTATGGTCGCTTAATGAGGTGTACTTTGTATTGGTGAATGTTTTCACTCTAAAATCATTTTCGGTAGCTAGTTGGTGAACGCGGAGGAAAT
The DNA here is from genome assembly GCA_007115705.1 of Dactylis glomerata. NCBI lineage: Eukaryota > Viridiplantae > Streptophyta > Magnoliopsida > Poales > Poaceae > Dactylis > Dactylis glomerata. Next base: position 463,963 of record QXEO01001432.1, read on the forward strand.
TATTTCAGCTATGATAGAATTCACTTTTTTGCCCCCGTAGTTGTCTATTTGTTACACATATTACACCGTTGAATAAAAATTCATCTAGATTACCCTTTAAGAAGCCTTTGGACCCTCATTCTTTAATGTGTGGCTGTTGAATAAGGTGAAAACCGGTTTTAAAAATATTAGAATGATGGCAATGAAATAAATAGATATGAGAAGTCTGGACATGATACTCGAGGAAACCTTCGATGCTTACACATTTTGCCGCGCCACATCGCCGTAACATGCCGCCTATCAAACAAAAACAAACAAAGTGCTAAACTAGGTTAAAATATATTCAAAGTCTCCTGAATGAGATATTTTGGTAGAAACAACACTAAATGGGTGGGTGGGTGGGTGTGTGTGGGGGGGGGGAGAGGGGGGTAATACGTGTCACAAATGCACAGCTGTGGGGTAAAAAAATGGAATTAAAGTTTTATTTATATATGTGGTTTACGACATAAAGTTGTTCTCTTGATTTTGCCAAAAAAAATAATTCACGAAAAATATTGGGTTGCATTGACCATCAGAAGGTTCCTGAAACTCAAAAATATGCAAAAAGAGGAACTCCTATTCTGCAGAGATAAAACCAAAATAATGGAGACTTAAATAAAAATCCCCGACATAAATTAAAAACGTTTCCAAGGCCTTAAATAACATTCAAATATAATGGAATATGGTCTAATAAACTACAAAGTTCATGGATGCATTTTACATGTATCAAACATCCCCAAGCTTAACCTATGCTCGTCCTCGAGCATAAAGGTGATAAAAAGATATGGACTATGGAGTTCATTACCTCATCAATAGCTAAACAGTTTGAAGCATGATTGATGTAGCTGATTAGCATAAAGAGTTCATTGAAAAATATCAAGTAAGGGAAATCATTAATCATTAAGTAGCAATATCTATTGTTGTAGTTGTTACCATAAACATTGTTGCTGAAATTTCTATGATATCTACACTTTAGGATTATTTTTTAGCAACCAATAATTGTAAAGGAACATTATCCAAGTTAGGTTTACTAATTAGATCAACTAACATCAAATTTAGCACTTAAAGGATTGGCTTCTTCAATAGGTTTAACATTTCTAGTTGAAGTAATGGGTGCTCTTTCACTATAGCATCGACTATGATTTTGTAGCATGTTTTCTAATTTTGTCTAAGCTTTCCTGACATATAGTTTAGACCACTCTAAGATGAGTGGAAGACAGTCAACTCAGCCACTCCATTTGAGGGACAAGTTCTTAGCATAACCCTAATTCTCTCGTAAGCAGTAGTAGCACATGACCATTTTCATTTTTCCTAGAGGAGAGGTTGTTGTTTCTATCGTGTAAAATCTTAACAGGTGATTAGTACCTTTTAATGAAAGCTTGTTTAAAATTTTCCCAAGAGTTAATACTTCCCAAAGAAAATAACCATTCTTTATCTCTTCCTCTTAATGAGAAAGGTAAAAAAATTAGATACAATGGCATTGTCAATATTAAGTTTTGCATATGAAAGATTACATAGAGTCATGACGATGCACAGAGGCATCCTCACTAGCACTACCTCCAAATTGATCTTTGCTATGTGATGGGTTTGGCAGTGAATGAGCATTAGGAACATTGGTGTAATCAAACAACTTAGTAGCTAGTCCTATCACAAATATTTATAAGCAAGAGTTTATGACACTAATATCTTTTGTGTTTTGGGTATAAGAAACAAACATAAACAAAACTAAAGAAAGCATGCCAAAATTTAAAGAAGCAAAACAAAAATAAAAAAGCAAGACAAAACTAAAACAAGAGTGAAAAAAACGAGTGCAAATCTAAAGGAATAAACAAGACTCACCACCAAGCCTAGCAGCAAGCTTGTGATAGAGCTATTTTTCCCCAACACCGGCGCCAGAAATATTAGTCTGGATGGCAACTAATCTACTCCTTGTTTGCCAGACGTTGGAATTCCAAGAGCAGTGTGATACAACAAGCTTCAGTTTTCCTCCACAAGAGTGATTCGGGAGGGTTTGTATTGAACTCTTGGAGAAAAATATATCTTCCTCCTTACCCTGCCTAACAACATGCACATAAAGATTTAGTTTTGTGTTTTGAACTCAACTAAGCCATCTGTTTGACACACACATCATGTAAGAAGTACAAAATTTGTAAAAACAAGTAAGTAAATGGAAAGCAAATTGTTTTTCTATTCTTAGATTTAAATAGAAATAAAATAAAAAGCATGTAAACTAAAGCAAAAGGCGTTTCTTCAGATTCAAATTGGACCAAATGATCATGGTTTCACTTGGTCTCTCTCTGTAAAACAAAATGACACATATATAGCTTGATACAATATGTTACGATGATGCAAACAAACTAAGAAGTGATTATTTACCAAAACAGTGGGGGAAGTCCCCACTGTGTCATTTTATATTATATAAAGGGAGGTAATTTACATGTAGAGGACCCAAAAGAAGGATCCAAAGAAATTAAAGGAAATTACTCCCTCCGCCCCAACATGTAAGTCGTCTAAGATTAGTCAAAATTCAAACTCTATTAACTTTGACCAAATATTTTAGAAAAAGTATCTACATATACAATATTCCATGAACATATTGAGAAAATATATTTTATCATGAATCTACTGATATGGGTTAGGTATTTTAGATTTTCATATTTCTATATATAAACTTGGTTAAACTTAAAAAACCTTGACTTTTAACTAATCTTAGACGCCTTACATTTTGGGACGGAGGGAGTACAACATATCTCTCTGGCTCCAACATCCAGCCATCATGGCAACCTTGAAGAAGTGATTGATAAGCATTCATATGGGCATCTTGCCAAGGTAGAGGGATGATGCAACACATCCCTCTACTACTCCAATAACAAGGTAAAACTCCACAAGCTATATTTAAGAATAAAAAAGTATTACAGTAAGAACTTGACATGAAGTTGAATAAAAATATACTACCTTGAGCAAACAAGGTCATTTTTGCTATCACGATATGGGCAATCGCACAAGAATTCATTCATACATAGTGAGGCAATCATTGGAAAGGTATAAACCTTGGTAGCACAAGAATATTTTGTCACTATCACATGCATTCCACCAGATAAATCCATCTAACACATACATCCCTGATGGAAGCGACTCTATTCTTTAAAATGCCACTTGTTGAGACTCCAAGCGCAGAGTGATGCAGCAAGAGAAGTTTTCCCCACAAGGGTGACTCGAGGTAATTATTGAACTCTCGGGGAAGCCTGAGGTTGGTTCCTTTTTCCTCGCTCTTCAAACAACCTGCAGCAGTGAACAAACAAATTTGCATCACCAACTAAATGTGGTGGTTGTCAAGCACCAACAGCTCATAGAATTAACAAAACCAAAGGAAACAGTAAGAATAACGTGTTTGGTGATTTTCAGGTAAAGAACTCAAAGTTAAACAAAGCAAAAGTAACTAGAGAACTTCTTATGATTAAAAGCTGGACTAAGGATCATGTTTTCACTTGATCTCCCTCTCTCATAAACATGGTGGTAATAAAGCACAAACGACAAATTAAGGGCATGCAAACACACAAGATGTCATTGATAAGCATAAATGTGGGCATCACGTTCAAACATATAGAATTTATACAAATCAATTAACTAATACTCCTTTAACAAGGGATTCCACCTCAAGTCAAATTTAAGAATTAACAGCTTGCATAAAGAACTGTAACATGACATTTAACACATATGAATCCTTGCAAGCAAGGAGTCCTTTCTGTCACTCGACTTTTATGCACAGTAAACCATTCTCCCTAGTGAGGCAACCATAGAAAGGTAAAAACCATAGTTGTTCAGAGATTTCTGTCATTTCCCCAAATCAACTACAAGATTGCTCCAAGTAATGCACACATCCCCCACACGCACCCAGGACTAGAATACAAGAATGGGTTAACATATACATATACTCATACATCAAGAACATAAACATCTTTGCATCTCATAAATCATCTCACAAACATAACATCCACCACATGAGTAATACAAATGTGGTCACAATCATGATAGGCAGCTCATGTGACTCTAAACTTTGAACCACGAGAGATAGTTTGATACAAGTTACTTCAACAATCCCCATAGTCCAGGGGGCAAACTACTCCCTCTTCATAATGTTGCATAAGGAGATGGTGTCGATGGAGTCAAAGGGGCAACCAGGAGCGGCTCCCACAACATATCCCCTCATATCCTCGCTGTGTTTAGATTCGTATGGTGTGTTTGTTGTTTCTCTGCCGCCCCATCATGAAGTCGCCTGAGGGGGGTATATATAGTCGTTTTTAGGTCAACATGAATCCGTGCGGATCAAGATTGCGTTGAAAGGACGCATGAGGGCCAAGGTGGACCCCACCATGCGGCCAGGGTTGTGTCTCGCATGGTGGGCCCTCTTTTGGTCCTCGTGGCGTCCCCCGTTGACTTCTTCTCACGGTCTTCTATGTCCCAAAAAATGATGTTGCAAAAATATTGGGTCCGTTTGACGTCCAGAAGGTCCCTGAAAGTCAAAAACATGCAAAAACAAGGAAATCTGCTTCGTAGTGTTAAAACCTAATAAAAGGGGATTTTTTAGAAAACCCCCAGAATCAATGGCAAACAAGTCTAGATCATCATAAACTATCAAAAAATATGAATATGATCTAATAAACTACAAAGTTCATGGATGCATTTACATGCATCAACATCCCCGAGCTTAATCTATGGTCTTCCTCGAGCAGGAAGGTGATAAAAAGATATGATCTTTGTAATTTATTAACTCACAAATGAATACAATACTTACAAGTCATGATCGCCATTGGCTCCAAGGCATAAGAAGTCCATTGAAAGAGTATATAAAAGGTGAGCAACAATTCCGTCAAGTAATAAATCATAATATTCAGCATTAGACATAAGAACAATAATAAACCTTGCACAAAGAAAAAGGAACCATGTTGATAAACAATGAAACAAGTTTGTGCAAGTGAAGGGTAGGTGTGGTTCCTAAGTTGGTCAAGAATAGAATTTTGAAGCTTTTGCTTTATTTTGACACAGGGAGAGCACGCTTTTCCTCTTTGAGGTAGCTATGTTTAAACATGACTCACAAGTCTAGAGGTTAGAGAGTACTCTAGATGTGGGAACTGCATGTGCCAGTGGCAACACCAACCTTGTCTTTCTCCATACTAAATTAAGATACTTGAGAAGTGGTTCCCATATTTTTTATTTTTCAAAACTTTGGCTTCCTCCCAACCTTTTATTTCACATACCATGACTAATAGAGTTTTTCGGGTGCCCACCAAACTTTTCACAAACTTGGAGGAGTGTTATTTTATTTTTATTTCTCTTTTTCTTTTCTTTTCTTTTCTTTTCTTTGGGATTGGGAATCCCTTGGAAGTTTCCTTGCGCCACCAATAAAGAAACATCAGTCTCAATTTTTTAGCATGGAGAACAACATTTTTTATATCCACCACGAGAATAAAGCTGACACAAGCTCTACCATCCAAAACCCAAATTCTATAAAAACATGCACACAAGCTTAGGTAATAGGTAGGGTAATATCGTGGACACTCAAGGAATAAATTTTCTCAAAGGAGTTTGGTTTGCATAAGAACACACTTATGACTTTAGAAAGGCTAGCCTAGAAAGAAGTTTGACCACTAAAAATCATGCAACCTTGTCATCAACATAGTTACTCTCTAACGAGGGTTAACTTGGCAAATGTCCTAGATGAAGGACTTAGGATCGGGGGACGAGGGCATCGGATGAACTCAAAGATAGAGGTCAGTCAAACAAGGCGTGATTATGTGTGTATCGAGAATAAGCGTAGTACTCAATTAGCTATACCCTTGTCACTCTCCCAAGTACAAAGATAACGGGCTCTATTAGCTATACCCTTGTCACTCTCCCAAGTACAAAACTCATTAAAAGTACTCAAAAGCGTAGGACTCTCATATAGTGCTCAAAAAACAAAAGTTTAAATATTTGCAAACCAAGATGTTTGTTGATATAGAGGGATTCCTGGGGTATCCCCAAGATTATGTTCTTAAACATTCGTAAGTTCTCCTTGTTCAACTTGGCTTCATACCCCTATGAAAAAACTTCACTACAAAAACTTCTCCTACTCTTTTTCTGTGGGGTTAGATTGTAAGTGCATAAAACGATATAAATATTGCCATCTTAAGAACACCCAATTTTTTTGATACCTCATTACCAGAGAGATTCCAAAGTGCATAAAATCCTAGAAGGCTCAAAAGACCCAAAAAGAATCAACTTGAAACTCAAAAGAAGCATCCAACGAAACAATGACAGAATCTGTCCAAAAAATAGGTGCAAAATAAAAAATACAAACGCCCCAATTAAGAATTTCAATAAATCATGTCCCAGTACAGGGTGATAGAGATTGAAAATCTGAATCCAACCCAAAAAGAATCACTCAATTCTGAGCTACAGATAATTTCAATGATTTTCTCGTAAACAGCAACTCGCGAAAATATTTCATCTTTTTAACCCAAGTGGGCAAAAAGCTTGGCACTTTATTTTCAAACCAAAACGAAAGAAAAAACATAAAAACTATAGCAAACTATAAACCTAAACCAATAGAGCGGGTTGCTCCCGTAAAGCACTTTCTTTATAGCCATATAGCTAGGCTTCATACCTTGGATTTTCAAGATGTGCACATATCATGAGGGTAATTCTTTGGTCCCTCCTTCTTCCTTTGAAAGTGCTCCATGCACTTCCTTGGAAAGTACTGGCCATGTGATTTTTCCTATAGTGACATAAATATTTGGTTCCCATAAATCTCCAAGCTTAGGTGGGACCATGGACTCCTTATGATACCTATTCAACTTTTATTTGATAACATGATTAGCAATGAAAGTACCAAAACCTACTTGGTTAGAATCAACAAGAGGATCACAAGCCTGATTTTGCAATATAGAGATAATTTCATCAAGAGTGCAATTTTCAAGAGAGGCTAAAGGATCATTTGGTATATCATCTAACACCTTAATCTCCTCCACTTGCCTACTCTCTTCTTCTTTCTTTCTCTTCTCTAACTCTATTTTGTCTTCTTCTATTTTCTCAAGTGGATTTTTCTTAGTTTTCATATCTGAAGCTCCAGCCAACTTACATAAATCACAAACATGATTTGTTGTTTTCTGAACATCCTCTATAGATTCATCATCTCTTCTCAAGCTGCTTTCAGGAATATAATGTTTATCCATCATAGTAGCAATATTATTTTCTACAACTCCAAGTTTCTCAATAGTGAACTCTTCTATGAATTCCATGTTTTGCCTATTAGGAAGCTTACTAGTACACCTATCTACTTTCTTATGAAAAGTGTCCATAGTGGTTTTTAAATCTTTTAGAATCTTTTCTTCCTCATTGTAAGTACCAAAAAGATTAACCATAACTTGAGAAGATTCACTAGGAGGTAAAACTATCCATAGCAGCAAGTTCTAAAGAATGCTTTCCCCAGCCTTTGCAACCAAAATAAAAATTCATGAGAAGTATAGCTTCACTACAAGGATTAGATTCAGCAGTGTGCAAAATTTTGATCCTATACCAAGCATCTTTCAAAGATTCCCCCTCAATGTGTTCAAAAGTAGGAGTAGCAGAAGCAGGGAAATCAGAAATCTTGTTTTTAGGAACATAAGCCATTTTGCATTACTACCCTTTTCCATAACGACAAGAAAAAATAACTGTAAGGAACACTAATGCAAAATCTAAAGCAAAAGAAAAGCTCACAAAGGTGAAAAACCTCCCGCTGCTTCCCCGGCAACGGCGCCACAAAACGTTATTGATGGCCGCAACTCTAATCTTTAAAATTCCACTCATTGGGGCTCCAAGCGCAGAGTGATAGAGCAAAAGAAGTTTTCCCCACAATGGTGACTCGGGGTAATTATTGAACTCTCGGGAAGCCTGAGGTTGGTTCCTTTTCTTTTCTCTTAAAATAATCTACAATGGTGAACAAACAGCTTTGCGTGCCTAACTAACTGTGGTGGTTGTCAAGCACCAACAGCTCACAAGATTAACAAAGCCAAAGGAAATAGTAAGAACAAGGTTTTTGGTGATTTTGAGGTTTAAGGAACTGAAAATAAAATAGAGGAAAAGTAACTAGACAACTTCTAATGATTAAAAGCTGGACTAGGGATCATGTTTTCACTTGATCTCCCTCTCTCATAAACATGGTGGTAATAAAGCACAAATGACAAATTAATAGCATGCAAACACACAAGATGTCATTGATAAGCATAAATATGGGAATCACATTCAAACATAGAATTGATACAAATCAACTCACTAATACTCGCCTTTGACAAGGGAGTCCACCTCAAGTTAATTTTAAGACTTAACAAAAGTGCATAAAGAACTATAACATGATGTTGAAGACATGCATCCTTTCAAGCAAGGAGTCCTTTATGTCATTGGAATTTTATGCATATTAAACCATTCTCCCTAGTGAGGCAACCATAGAAAGGTAAAAACTATAGTAGTTCTGTCATTTCCGCAAACCAACTACAAGATTGCTCCAACTAATGAATACATCCCCCACACGCGCCCTATGCATACTACTTTGATCAAGACTAGAATACAAGAACGGGTTAACATATACATCGACTCATACATCAAGAACATAAACATCTTTGCATCTCATAAATTATCTCACAAACATAAGATCCATCACAAGGGTAATACAAATATGGTCACAATAAAGATAGGCAGCTCATGTGACTCTAATCTATGAAGCACGGGAGAGAGTTTGATACAAGTTACTTCCACAATCCCCATAATCCACGGGATGAACTACTCCCTCTTCATAATGTTGCATAAGGAGATGGTGTCGATGGAGTAGAAGGGGCAACCAGGAGCGGCTCCGACAATGTATCCCCTCCTATCCTTACCGTCTTTAGATTTGTATGGTGTGTTTCTTGTTTCTCTGTCGCCCGTCGCGAACTCACCCGAGGGGGGTATATATAGTCGTTTTTAGGTCAATATGAATCCGTGGGGATGAAGATTGCATTTAAAGGATGCATAAGGGCAAACGTGGGCCCCACCATGTGGCTAGGGTTGTGTCCCACATGGTGGGCCCTCTTTTGGTCCTCATGGCATTCCTCATTGACTTCTTCTCACGGTCTTCTATTTCCTGAAAAATGATGTGGCAAAAAGATTGGGTCCGTTTGACATCCAGAAGGTCCCTAAAAGTCCAAAACATGCAAAAAACAAGGAAATCTGCTTCACAATGTTAAAAACAAATGAAAGGGGATTGGTTAGAAAAGCCTCAAAATCAATGGCAAACAAGTCTAGGTCCTTATAAAACTATCAAATAATTATGAATATGATCTAATAAACAAGTTCTTGCAGTTTACATGCATCAATCCCTCTCACAAGTTCTTGCATTCAAGTTTGATGAGAACAAAGCATACATGATTGACGTTACATATGCATTTGAACATTTTCATATCATAAATTACCTCATAATATATCCACACTATCAAGGTAATACAAATATGAACACAATCACGTATGCAAATCATGTGATAGTAATTAGTGAAGTACATAAAGAGAGATGTTACAAGTTGCTTCCACAATAATCCCAAAGTACAGAAGGTTAACTACTCCATGTTCATAATGGAAACAAAGGAGTTAGTGTTGTAGGAGGCTAAAGATAAACCGGGGGAGACCCCGGCATTGTTTCCCCTCCTATCTTCACATGATTTTTTTTGTGTGTTTTCTCTGTTTCCCCATGCCCTCTTTCGCAACCATGAGAGTTTCATATATATAGTCAGTTTTTGGTCAATACTCATTGGATGGCATGAAGAACGAGGCAAACGGAGTCCTCCTTGTTAGTCTCCATGTTGACTTCTTATTATCTTGTTTATTTTCTCAAAGAAAATGCAAGAACAAGATAGGGTTCGTTTGACCTTTCAAAGGTTCCTCAAACTAAAAACATACACAAAAATAAGAGTCCCTATTCCGCATATTTAAAACCAACATAAAGGGGTCATAAAGCAAAATCCATGAATCATTGAGAAACATGGAAAATACCTTAAATAGCATTCAAATATAATGGAATATGGTGTAACGCGCCCACGAGTGTAGGAGATCGCCAAAATCTTTGTTGGGAAGTATTAACCCAAATTTATAGTTTGACACGATGGGAGCAAAAGAATACCAATGAGACTTTAGTAGTTGAGGAATTACTGTCAAACACACTTGTCTATCAATATTCTCTTGACAAATTGTTTGTGAAGTTCATTAGCTAAAAGAGAAACAATAAATAAAACTAAAACACTAACACTAACAATAGATTTCTATTTTTCACCCTAAGATTTGTAAGGGAAATTTTTAGTAGCTAAAAGCGAAGGCGCTGTAAGGGCATTTTGCCCTTATATTTATTTTGGTGATGATGACACTTATTTATGGGACTAATATAATCTCCAAGTTTCATTCTCAGATTTAGTCCCTTGTGTTGATAATGGTGAAAGGAAGGAGACCCCCCAATTCAAAAAGAAGAAAAGAGACGGCATACTACTTTTTTGGTTTGTATTTGAGTAATAGGTATGCTGCACTATTAAGAGGGGCTCGTGATGAACTTGTTGAGGATAATATTTTTCCTATATATTTCCCACCTCTTGTCAAGTCCAAATGTTCAAACTCCTTTGTTCCTGTGTCTCTCTGCCACAGCCGGAGCAGGGGCCGGAGCAGCTCCGGGTTGTACTCCTAGCGATGCAGTGAAGCTGGCATGCTTCCAGCTTTGCCTCGGAGTACCCCCAGAGCTGTTCTGGGCGAGGCTGGAGCAGCGGTCTGAGCAGCTCCGAACCGTACTCCGGGTGGAGCAGTGAAGCTGGCGTGCTTCCACTCTGCTCCGGAGCACTAGCCAGAGCTGCTCCGGGCCAGGCCGGAGCCGCTCTGGGTAACTCCGGAGTGACTTTTTTGGCTGCAACGGTCACAATTTTGGGGGTCCTTTATAAGCCCCCTTCTTCTCCAAGGATTACCTATGCACAAAAAAGATCTCTTGTTCCTCACTTTCTCTCTCCTCCATTGTTGAGATCCACATTTCCTTGGGATCTCTCATTCCCCCCAACTAAACCCTAATTCCTTTGGGGAATCGAGAGAGGAGGTCTTGATCTACATTTCCACCAAGCCAAAAGTGATTCCTCCTCAAGTTCATCAAGTTGCTTGTTACTCTTGGGTTTGTTGGGAAACCCTAGGCGTACTAGGTCCCCCGGACGCTTCCGGATTGTGGATTTGCTTCGAGAAAGTTTGTGAAGGTTTGGATACCACCTCAAGGTCTACCACGAGTGATTGAGCTCCTTCTTTGTGGAGGAAGCTCAAGGAGAAGAAGGTGAGCCTCCGTGCCGTTTGAGGGTCCTCGGTGGTAACCCACACCTCTCCAACGGTGATTAGCTTCCCCCCAAGGAAGTGAACGTCGGGATACATCTTCGTCTTCGCGTGCCTTGGTTATTTCTAATCAAGTTCTCTTACTAGTGCTTTACCTTTGTGATAGCCTTCGTGCTTGAAGTATTTCCTTGTATCTTGCTAGAGTGGTTTCACTTAGTTGTTAGGCTCATCTTTGTTATCCGCATAGCCTAAAACTTGTGAAAAGAATAAGTAAAATTTGTAGAAACCTATTCGCCCCCTCTAGGTTACCATATCTATCCTTTCAATTGGTATGAGAGCCAATGACTCTTTTTAAGGGCTTTAACGCCTTAAGAGTGAGATGGGTGACAACCAAGATGACACCCCTAGGTATACCGAAGCGCAAGTTCAAGAATTGTTGAGGGGACGTGAAAAACAAACTCTTGCTTCCATGTCACCTAACATTGATGAGATAGTGGCCGCCTCCATTGCAAAGCATCTTGAGACTATCTCACTTAAACCTTCTACTAGCCCAAGTGTTGATAGTGGTGCTAGCAAATCTTTCGCCATTCCTCCCGGGACTTCCGGGAAGGATGGTGAGTTCTATAATGATGTTGGTCATGGCTATTTTACTCCTACTCAAATGCCACATTATAACAATTCGGGAAATTCTCCCATGTATGATGGCACTCACTTTTCTTTTTGGAAGTCTTCTATGGAATCTCATCTTCGCAGTTGTAGAGAGGGGCTTTAAGAAGTTGTGGTTCAAGGATACAAGCCCTTGGACCCCAATGACTTGTCCCCCCGAGACAAGTATAACCGCCAACTCAATGCCTCGACTCGGGACAAGATTCACAAAGGGCTTCATTGCGAACTCCATGATCAAGTCAAGAACATTGAGTCTGCCAAGGATCTGTGGGAGAGGATTATCATTCTCCAAGAAGGAACTTCTCTTATACAAAAGTCAAATTACAAAGATGCAAAAAGAGACATGGACTACTTTGTCATCCAAGATGGAGAAACACTTAGTCAAGCCTATGCAAGACTTGAAGCTCTCAAAGTGAAGATTGAAGGACTTGGATGTGACAAGTACAATGATGGGTTTGTCATGAACGATGAGTTCATGAAAGATAAGATCATCACATTAATTGCTCCGGACAATCAACAATTGACCCTCCACATGCAATTTCTTGATCGCAACAAGGATATGACTCCGGATGATCTCATCTCATACTTTGTTGCTAATGAGAACATGGCCATTCAAGGCAAGAAGATGCAAGAGATGGCTCATGCAATGAAGGGTACCGATCTTGCATTAAAGGCAAGAGAAGTGCCCCGCTATGAAGAAGAAGAAGAAGATGGCGATCAAGGAGAAGTGGCGGACATAGGTGATTTGGCCCAAGATCTTATTCTCTTTGCCAAGAAGTATGGTCTTGGTTCAATAAGGAGAGGAAGGTTCTCTTCAAACAAGTCTAGAGTCAAGGGGGATTCAAGATTGTGCTATAATTGTAATTGTCAGTGTTCTAGATACCGGGGTATCCCGGTCCACCTGTTCCTGGGCTCCTTCAATGGCCCAGCTTCGGCCCAGGGGTAAACCGACGACCGAAGCCCAGCGGAGAAGACCATCATGAGGAGGCGCCTCATGAGGACAACAACGGCTAAAACTGCTAAGGACTAGAAGACCTCCTCACGAGCTATTTCTCATGAGGGGACGGACCACATCCACGTCAGCTCAGTACGTTTCTGTGCTGAGCAAGAAGATAAGGACAGAAGACCACGTACCGTCCACGCTATCCCAACAGGGAGGAGACCAGCTTTCGCCGTGCCTGCATAAAGCGGCACAGTGGTTGTTGGCCACCCCCCTAAAAATAGGGTGGATGGTGCAGGGCACCAGAGGAGGACGTCAGCTTCCTCCACCCACTCCTGTGGACCAGCGCCACTGCTCCACGAAGACTACGTCTACCGAAGACCCAGGACAACAGCTGTCCTCCCTCCTTGGACATTTGTGGCAACCCCATCCCCAAGATGCATGATAAGGGGAAGGAGGACCTTGGCACTATAAAAGGAGGGGAGGCCACCCCTTAGAGGGGATCCGATCTTCATCTCCGGGCTCCTAGCTAGGCTAAGTTGGTTCTTCTACCTCCGGCCAGTTAGAGCTCTGTAACCAAGACCTTGTACTCCTCGCGAGGTATCGTGTCGTAATACAAGAAGGCAGGAAGTAGGGGCTTTACCTCACCACGAGGGCCCTGAACCTGGGTAAAGCTCAGTGTCTCTCTCTGCAGTGCGGTGTGCTTTCCGGCGTCTCGAGTCTTCTGTCGCCGTGTTTCGTTGCGATCCAAGGTCTCACGCGTACAACCCCCTGCGTTCGAATCTTTGGGTCCATCGTGTGGTACCCCGTGTTCTTGCGACACGAAATCCATCGACGGTAATGAAGTGGGACACCTTGCCAGATTGTGTCCCTATGAGAAGAGAGAAGATAGGTTGAAGCCTAATCCCCTTAACATGAGAAGAGATAAGCCAGAAGATGGAAGAACCAAGTTGAGGCCATATCCCCTTAACTTGAGAAGGGACAAGCCACAAGATGGAAGAGCCTTCCTTGGGGCTACTTACACCTCCGATGATGAGGAAAATGAAGATGAAGACAAAGTAGTTGGTATGGCCTCTTTGGCATTGGCTTCCTCGGACTCTCTATTTAATCAAGATTACTCCAAGGACTATGGTAGCTCTTCCTCCTCATTTACTTGCCTCATGGCAAGGGAGGCAAAGGTAACCACATCTACTCCATCATAACTTACATTGACAAATGATGAAATAATTAATGATGATGATGATGTTACCGCTCATGATAAGCTTATAAATTTTTTGGCTTCAACTCATGGAGTCTCTCACTCAATGTTTAAGTACCTAATGGACCTTGTCTATGAAAAGGAAGATGCCATTAGGGAATTAAGCACTCTTCTTGAAGAAGAGGATAGGAAATCAAATCTCCTTGAACAAGAACTTGAAATTGAGAAAGAGAGCGTCTCTACACTTACACAATCCGTTGATATGTATGAACTTGACAAAGCCAAAACTCATTATAATCTTGATGAAGCTCTTAAACTTTCACAAGAGCTTGATGCCTGATACGTATCAAACGTATCTATAATTTTTGATGCTCCATGCTTATTCTTACACCATTTGCTTTGAGTTTTGTTACACTTCGTGGCATTTTTATGCATTTTCTATAACTAACCTATTAACAAGATGCCACAGTGCCAGTTCGCTATTTTCTGCTATTTTTGTGTTTCAGAAAAGTTACACAGGAAATATTCTCAGAATTGGACGAAACAAAAGCCGAACCTCCTATTTTTACCGAAGCTTCGCGAAGACCGAAGAGGAGATGGAGGGGGGCCACAGGCCAGCCACACCATAGGGTGGCGCAGCCAGCCCCTGGCCCGTGCCCCTGGTGGTGAGGCCGCCCTGGTCCACTCCTGACGCCGCCCCTTCGCCTATAAAGACCCCTCGATGGGAAAAACCTAAACACCCAATTAATTTTCCAGAAACACATCGCGATCCGCCGCCATCGTCGACCCGAGATCGAGAGTGTTAAGAAGCTCTTCTCGGCACCCTGTCGGAGAGGGGAATCGCCACCGGAGGTCTTCTTCATCGCCATGCTTGCCTCCGGCGCGATGAGTGAGTAGTCTACCTTGGACTATGGGTCCATAGCAGTAGCTAGATGGTTGTCTTATCCACCATGTGCTTCATGTTTAGACCTCGTGAGCTGCCTTACATGATCGAGATCATCTTTATGTAATTCTACATGTTGTGTTTGTTGGGATCCGATGAGTATTGGTGTTATGTTAAGTTAATGTTCTGAATTTTATCTTATGTTATCTCTATGTTGTTTATGATCTTGCATGCTCTCCATTGTTAGTAGCTATCTTGGCCAAGTAGATACTAGTGACTCCAAGAAGGGGTATTTATGCTCGATAGTTGGGTTCATGCCTCTATTTAATCTGTGGTAGTGACAGAAACCTCTAAGGTTGTATATGTGTTGTTGCCACAAGGGAGAAAACAACAATCTTGTGTCCAAGGACATTTGCTTTGTTTACATTACACACTTTGCTTAATGCAGTTATCTATTGTTCGCAACTTAATACGCTCGGGGTCCTCGGATGATTCCCCGCGAGTGGATTATTAGTCATAGATACAGTTGGATGGCGGTCTACATATTTTATTGTAATGCCCAGAGTAAATCTCATAGTGATCCTCGTGACATATGCACGTTATCTTTATTCTATCAATTGCCCAACTATAATTTGTTTACCCAGCATGTCGTTATTTATCTTATGGAGAGACACCACTAGTGAACTGTGGACCCTGGTCCAATTTCCGTTATATTGCTATTACTGTTTACTTTTACTCGCACTGTTTACTTTCTCGCATACTACATTGTTTTCCACTCGATACACTCAATTCTTTGTTTACAGCAAACCGGTGAGATTGACAACCTCATCGTAAGTTGGGAGCAAAGTTCTTGGTTGTGTTGTGTGCAGGTTCCACGTTGCTACTGGTGCAAAGCAAAGCGCTGGATGAGGCGCCTTATAAATTGTCCGGAGCTATCGTGAAGCTAGCAGGCATCACCTTCTGAAGTTTGGCTTTTTCCTACTGGCTCGATAAACCTCGGTTTCTTACTGAGGGAAGACTTGCTACTATGCTCATCATACCTTCCTCTTGGGGTTCCCAACCGGGTGGTTATCTGCCCGCATCAAGCACTTTTTGTGGCGTCGTTGCCGGGGAAAAAGAAGATTTCTGCAAGGGGAGTCTCACACGCACATCCTTTACTTTGTTTGTTGTTTTGCTTTACTTTATTTTTGCTTGCATATTTTTATCAAAAATACAAAAAAAGTATCATTTATAGTTGTTACTTTATTACTCGTAGTTCATTATGTTGTTCCCTAAGTATGTTTTGGAGGACCTCTCAGTAGGTAGTGGTTCTATTATTGGGAAAGGTAACATTGAGGAGTTCTTTAATCATATTAGCATGCATAAAGATGCTGAGGATAAATCTTTGGCTGAGCTTGCTCCTAGTTATGAAGTTGCTGCTGCTTATTTAGTTCACATGTTGGAGGCTAGGTTTGTTAACGTTAATCCTTTTATGCAATAAATGTTTCTTAAGCTTCATGATATCGAAGACTCCGAAAAGAAAGATTTTATTTTGGAGACTTTGCGTAGAGAATTTAGAGATGTTGCTATTGAAGCTAGGAAAGTTTTTGAATGTTTTAATATGCTTGGCTCACCTGTTAATCTTGTTGGTACAACCAAAGAAGATTTCAAAGTACCAATACCTTGCAAACTTGTAGAAATGCATGAGGCTTTGGAAAAGAATTTCAATTGGATTTGTCCTAAAAATCTTTTTGATGAAAGTAGTGTACCAAAGCATGATCATAAGGGATCTTCAAAAACTCATTTTGACACAATTCAATGTATTGTTGAAAAGACTTCTGCAATTTATCTTAATGCCTCATTTGAAAATACTTGATTTGCACCTTTCTGCGCCTAGCTCAAAGGCGTTAAAGAAAAGCACTCTTGGGAGATAACTCATTATTTTATTTTTAGTTCTTTTTCTTTTATTTGAGTCTTGGAAGTTATTACTACTGTAATAACCGCTCCTTATCCTTTTTATTTCGTTGTTGTGCCAAGAGAAATCTCTAATTTGAGCGAGGTAAGATTTGGGGAAGTTGCTGTCCTGAAACAGATTTTGGTGCTGCACCATAAAAATTCATGAAAATTCTCAGAATATCTTTTTGACCTGTGATTTCTTGTGCAGATGACCCAGGTTATTTACAAACTTTCATTAGTTTTACACTTTTTGATTTGAGCAACAGAAAACCCTCGAAAAAATCAACCTTTGTCAGCTGTTCTGTTTTGACAGATTTCTGCCACTATTTGTGTTTGCCTCTCGATCGCTTTCTTTTTGAGTTCTTTTGAACACGAAACTTTTGGGGAAGTTGCTAAAGTAGTATATGCTTTATATGTGGTGGTTTTGAGTTGAAATCTGAACCAAAAAGGGTTGATTCATTATTATGCTTACACTAATATTGCTAATAGAATTGTGTTAAGTTTTGTATGAAGGAAGTTTTCAAGTGTAGGGATTGGAGAATGATGAGATGAGATGAAGAATGGACAAAAGCTTAAGCTTGGGGATGCCCATGCACCCCAAGAAATATCCAAGAGGTACAAGCATTAAAGCTTGGGGATGCCCCCGAGGCACCCCTTCTTCATCGGCAAAAATCAGGTCACCTTTCAACACACTATATTTTTATTGCTTCATGCACTATACGTTTTTCTTAGAGCATCTTTACTTTTGCTTTCAGTTTTCTTTTGTTTTGTTTGCTGCAATAAATGGTTGGACCCCAACAAATTTCTTTTGGAGGAGATTTACTTGCTTTTCATTTGCCAAGAACACTCCGTTTTTCACTCTTATCGTTCAACGAGTGTTCTCTTTTTCTAGAACTGCGTTTAGCTTTCATTTTTTGCCTTGATTTTTGTTCAAATCTTGTTTTATCTTTGCATCAAGGTGTATTTTGACCTCTGGTCCATGTTGGTATTCATCAAAAGAGTTGTCTCAAAAAGGTTTAAATGGTGTTGGAAAAGAGAAAAAGTTTCATGCAAAAAAGTGGTACAAAAAGGAGCTTGTTTAGACCGCGGCTTAGACTTTTGCATATCGTGCTTGATGTCGTTTTGATAGTATGCTTAGTGATTTTTGTGGTAGCATGACTTGTCTCAAATGACTGAGATTGCTTAATGAGCCTTTGAAAAAATCATGCATTGTTTTTATTATTTGGAAGCATTAATTTGGTTTTCTCCTTGATGCTTTATTTGGGTAGACTTGGCACATGCTTACAATATGTTTGACTCATACAAAGTCGCCATAAGACTCTATGATCATTTAGTTTTTGACTTTTGATGCAATCTTATGCTTCTATTAATGATGTTTTGTCACTATGCATGATTATGGCTGTTATCGCTCTCTTAGTTGGTCGCTCCCAGTCTTTTGCTAGCCCTCATTTTGTACTGAGTATGAGCTCTACTCGTGCATCCAACTTCCAAAAACCAAGTTATGCCAATGTGTCCACCATACAGACCTATTAGCAATTTGCTATTCCAAAGTACATTTGACTTGCTTTTATCTATCCTTCAAATTAAACTCTTTTGGTGTTATGTGAAAATTAGTCAGTAAAGCTCTCACGAACTTGATGGCACACTTTACTTTTCTCATTCTAAATTTTTTGACATTGTGGCTCTCTTATGTTGAGTTGTTATGCTTGCAAGTTATAAGTTGGAAATTAGCCAAACCATGCCGTCATGGGGTAAGCTTTCAACATTGCACTTCTTATTTGAGTTGATATCGTGATCTTTTGTTTATGGATACTCGCGATGTGAAACAAGTTGGGAATCTTGCGGGATCATAGAGTTTTTATATGTGTTAGAGAAACACCTGGGCCACTAATCTAAGCCATGCATTATTCATGGTGGAAATTTACAGCATACCCAGAGTGGACATTCGATGACGCCTCTCAAAATAAAAAGCTATACCAATGGTAAATAAAAGAGATGTCGAGGTGTTCATTGTCTGTTTGTCCTATCATTTTGATATGGGTTTGTTCCATGTCATCGGGCACGGAGGTACCCCCGTTGGCGGTTCTCGATGATACGCATATACTTACAATGACAAGAGCTTGCTTGGGACTCTAAGTCGAGTAGCATGAGGTTTGGGTATTTGTACTTCATGGGACACGAGGTTTTCAACTTATGATTTGTCAAGCATATGCTTCATAATTGTACTCGCATTAAATTTAACCATTCAAGATGCCTACGATGGGGGCAATGAGAGCTCAAAGCTAGTAAGTACCATAATTTCTGAAGGTTTATAAAACTTGCAATCACTGCTTTCCTCTGTGAAGGGCCTTTCTTTTACTTTTATGTTGAGTCTCCACCTTCTACCTTTATGCACCGTCTAAGAGAGCTTAGTTGTCATTCTGAGTTTAATGTGCATTGTCCCAAAATTTATCATTGATTGACTCATGATTTTGGTTTCACTTGTTCTTAAATTATTTGTATCTAGTCACCCTCTTAAACTTGAAGGTGTCCTATGCATTTCTATTTTGCTACTCCATGAGGGACAAGCTAAAAACCATTTGCTATGTTTTTCCATATGATTTGAACACACGTTTGACTTTCATTGTTTCATTTTTCACGATCTTTCGTTTGTGTTCTTTTTCATGTTATAACATGGTTGCTAAGTTCTTCTATCAAGATTATGTCTTTCATGCCCATGTTTTAAGTTCTTTTGATCCCGGCACTCAATGCTTACTTAGATGATCAAGATTGTTATGGTGCATGTCACCTCAAAAATTATTCTTTTGTTGTCACTTACCTACTCGAGGACGAGCAGGAGTTAAGCTTGGGGATGCTTGATACGTCTCAAACATATCTATAATTTTTTATGCTCCATTCTTGTTCTTACACCATTTGCTTTGAGTTTTGTTACACTTTGTGGCATTTTTATGCATTTTCTGGAACTAACCTATTAACAAGATGCCACAGTGCCAGTTCCCTGTTTTTTGCTGTTTTTGTGTTTCAGAAAAGTTACACAGGAAATATTCTCGGAATTGGACGAAACAAAAGCCGAACCTCCTATTTTTATTGAAGCTTCGCGAAGACCGAAGAGGAGATGGAGGGGGGCCACGGGCCAGCGACACCATAGGGCGGCGCAGCCAGCCCCTGGCCCGCGCCCCCTGGTGGTGAGGCCGCCCTGGTCCACTCCTGACACCACCCCTTCGCCTATAAAGACCCCTTGTCGGGAAAAACCTAAACACCCAATCAAATTTCCAGAAACACATCGCTATCCGCCGCCATCGTCGACCCGAGATCGGGAGGGTCCAGAAGCTCTTCCCGGCACCCTGTCGGAGAGGGGAATCGCCACCAGAGGTCTTCTTCAGCGCCATGCTTGCCTCCGACGCGATGAGTGAGTAGTCTACCTTGGACTATGGGTCCATAGCAGTAGCTAGATGGTTGTCTTCTCCACCATGTGCTTCATGTTTAGATCTCCTGAGCTGCCTTACATGACCGAGATCATCTTTATGTAATTTTACATGTTGTGTTTGTTGGGATTCAATGAATATTGGTGTTATGTTAAGTTGATGTTCTGAATTTTATCTCATGTTATCTCTATGTTGTTTATGATCTTGCATGCTCTCCATTGTTAGTATCTATCTTGGCCAAGTAGATACTAGTGACTCCAAGAGGGGGTATTTATGCTCGATAGTTGGGTTCATGCCTCTATTTAATCTGGGGGAGTGACAGAAACCTCTATGGTTGTAGATGTGCTGTTGCCACTAGGGAGAAAACAACAATCTTGTGTCCAAGGACATTTGCTTTGTTTACATTACACACTTTGCTTAATGCAGTTATCTGTTGTTCGCAACTTAATACTCTCGGGGTCCTCGGATGATTCCCCGCGAGTGGATTATTAGTCATAGATGCAGTTGGATGGCGGTCTATGTATTTTGTTGTAATGCCCAAAGTAAATCTCATAGTGATCCTCGTGACATATGCACGTTATCTTTATTCTATCAATTGCCCAACTGTAATTTGTTTACCCAACATGTCGTTATTTATCTTATGGAGAGACACCACTAGTGAACTGTGGACCCCAGTCCAATTTCCTTTATATTGCTATTATTGTTTACTTTTACTCGCACTGTTTAGTTTCTCGCATAGTACTATTACTTTCCACTCGATACGCTCAATCCTTTGTTTACACAAACCGGTGAGATTGACAACCTCATCGTAAGTTGGGAGCAAAGTTCTTGGTTGTGTTGTGTGCAGGTTCCACATTGCTGCTGGTGCAAAGCAAAGCCCTGGACGAGGCACCTTATAAATTGTCCGGAGCTGTCGCGTAGCTAGCAGGCATCACCTTCTGAAGTTTCGCTTTTTCCTACTGGTTCGATAAACCTCGGTTTCTTACTGAGGGAAGACTTGCTACTATGCTCATCATACCTTCCTCTTGGGGTTACCAACTGGGTGGTTATCTGCCCGCATCAATGCCTCAAAGAAAGAGCTTGAAGTTGCTCATGCTAATCTCTCTAAGGATTTTGAGCATCTTGAGATGAATCACTCTCTTCTTAAGGGGGAGCTCACTACCCTTAGAAAGACTTATGATCAACTTCATGCTTCTCACATGAAGACTCTTGGTACTCCTAGTTCTCCTATAATTGTTTATCTTAATGCTTGTGCTTCTAACATCTTATGTGATCAAGCCTCTCTCCTTGAGGAGAATAAAAAGCTAAAAGCCCAACTTGAGAAAGGGCTCATTTCATGCATCCAAGGTGAGAAGAATTTCAATGAGGTTCTTAGTAATCAAAAGGTGAACTCCTCACGTGGAGGACTTGGGTTCAAGTCAAATAATAATAAGATTGCTCCTCCACCTCAAAAGATTGACTTTGTGCAAGAGGGACACAAAGGAAATGTGAGCAAAAATGCTAATGTTACAAATGTCATTGCTTCAAAAAGCATTCCTACGCATAACAATTTTGCGGGAAAATATAACCCATCTTATGTGCTTTGCAAATATGATGATGGTTATGTGTATGCTAGATATGTGGGTCCCCGCAATGAATATGCCTTTAGGGAATATGCTATTTGAGTTCCTAAGACCCTTGTTACTAACTGACGAGGGTTAACTCGACAAATGTCCTAGATGAAGGACTTAGGATCGGGGAGATAGGGCGTCGGATGAACTCAAAGGTAAAATTAGTCAAGCAAGGTGTCTATGGAAAGTAAACATGGGTGTAAACCTGGCTTGCTTTCAATCTGTCCCTTACCATCCCCTCCTGGCCCCTATATATAGGTGGTCAGGTCTCAGGGATCGGGAGGGATCCGATACAGATTACAATATCGACATACGAGATGAACTCGTATTTCGACTAGTATTACAATTGGGCCTAGCTTAATGGGCCTCAGGGGTACTTAACTGATGGGCTCTATTATCTATACCCTTGTCAGTAGCCCCCGAGATTCTACCAGAATTGCAGATTCGGGTTGAATCTCAGATCTTCAAATCTGCGACTTGATCAACTTTTGACTTCTTCAAATCTTTGACTTGGTCTTTCAACTTATCTCTTTACTATAATTTCTCGCAAGGGGTTTTGATGAACAAGCCTGACAACTCTGACGGATCAAGAGGCCAGTTAACTGCCAGAATAGATACTTGTCACCTACTTCAAATTCAATCCCCTTAGACTTGAATTCGGGAAACCGGTCAAACCCATTCTTTTGCCGCATTTAGGACTTACAAAGAATGAATCCCAGTGGTTCTCAGGGTACCCAGTGCGTCCACCAGGATTTTCTTCGCGTCGTAGACATGGATAAGTACCAGCAGAGCGCATCCATGTGTGTATACCAGGCCACTCAGGATGGATCCCGGGGTCTTACCTTCGTGATATATTTTAACCACAGCATTCAAGTTTTGTCGCAATGACGCAACTCGAGAATCATATGTCGCAGCCTTGTTTGACTGTTCTAATGTGCCAAATATTCGGGTTATTCAACCTTGGTTGATAAAACTCCCTCCCGATGGGAGTAATGATGCTTTCGAAATCTCCTTGCGTCTTTTTCTCCATTATTCATGAAAAAACATCATCGGGTGCGCGCCCAGCACTCCCGATGGGAGTAGCCCCCAAGGCTATAGTCGAAAAAATCTTATTTCGAGTATAGGCTCAAAGACATTGTGCCTACTTTCATGTCATCAGATCGTAGCTTTACTCAATAGTATCATTGGGTGCGCGGTCAGCGCTCCCGATGGTAGTAGCCCCCGAGGCTATAGTCAAAAAAATTTGGGTATAGACTCAAAGAATGAGTTTTCCTTCGCTGATCTCTTTGTTCCTTTTTATCAATTTTTCGTCGACTTCCTTGGTCATCATCAGTACTCAAATGTCACATCAGACATTTTTCTGAATGTTCTCCCTACTAGTGTCCACCACTGCCATAGTCCTTACTTCCCGTTACTCGAATGTTCGTGACGTCATTAATACAATTAATTTGTTCGTAATTGTGACATGACGCTGACCGTTATCTGTGGGTAGCGCAGTAATTTCGCAATATCCCTGCCCGTTAGTGGGCTGCCGTTTCCGCTCCTTACGCCACGTCTCAGCCCATGTTCCTTCCTCAGGAAGCTATATAAGGGGGAGAGTGGGGAATTTACTGTTTACCAGCTTCCTCACTTCTGCCGCCGCCACCATTGTTGCTAACCTTGCGCCCTCTGAGCTCCTGCATAGCCCCCGTGCGCAACCCGTAGATGCGCGTTAAGACTCTTGCGCAGAGGAACAAGATGGGCAAGAGCAACACTGCCAACTCCGCGACCAGCTGGGTGCCTTCTGATTTCAAGCAGAAGGATCTGGAGAAGGCCCAAGCTGATGGCCTCATCTCCGACGATGATCAGGTCGTCTTCCCTAGCACCGAGCGCATCCCCAAGCCCCCGAGCGGCTTCCGGGTGATGTTTCTTGCCTTCCTTTTGCACGGTCTTTCTCTCCCAGCCCACGAGTTCCTTCGTGGGCTCCTTTTCGTGTATGGTGTGCAGCTTCACCAGCTCACACCAAACTCAATCCTTCACATTGCTTGTTTTATCACCTTCTGCGAATCGTTTCTGGGGATCGAACCCCACTTTCTACTCTGGAAATTCCTCTTTCGGCTCCACCCCAGTGTTGCTTTATCAAAAAAGCCTGAATTGGGCGGAGCTGTTGATACATCCAATTTGCATCACTATTTTGTATCATAATTTACTGTTATTCATCGATATATTTCACATTTAGATATGATACTTATGTTATTTCCTTTGTTTTCACATGTTTGATGATCATTGGAGGAACTGCTGCCGGAGTCAGGAATCTGCTGGAAAAAGGACCATCAGAAGACCATATTTTGAAGATCAGGAAAATTCCAGAAAAATACCCAGAAATTATAATTTCCCAGAAGACTCACGAAGCCAGAAGGAGGAGACGAGAGGGGCCAGGAGGCGCCCTCACACGTGGGCGGCGCGGCCAGCCCCCTGGCCGCGCGGGGCCCACGTGAGGTCGCCCTGGCCCACTTCTGCCATCGCCCCTTTGCGTACATGATCGTCCCCGAAAACCTAAGTGAAGGGGGGGTTCAGAGTTAGACACAGCCGCCTCTGCGGGGCGGAGAACACCAGAGAGAAAAAGCTCTCCGGCAGAGAGAAATCTGCCGGGGAAATTCCTTCCCGGAGAGGGGAGATCGTCGCCATCGTCATCATCATCGCACCGGACTTCATCGGGATCATCATCATCATCATCTCCATCACCAGCACCTTCATCTCCATCATCACCTCGCCATCCCGCTGTAACATCTTGAGTTGGATCTTGATATATTCATAGGGGAAACTTTCCCGGTGTTGATTACTCTTGTAGTTGATGCTATTGAGTGGAACCATTGAATTAAGGTTTATGTCCAGATTGTTATTTACCATTATTTCACCTCTGATCATGATCCATATGATGTCTTGTGAGTAGTTCGTTTAGTTCTTGAGGACATGGGAGAAGTCAAGATGTTAGTAGTGAATTATTGTTGAGAAATATTTAATGGTTTGATATTGTTGTGGTGCTATTTCACTAGTGGTGTCATGTGAACGTCGACTACATGATACTTCACCATTTATGGGCCTAGTGAGATGCATTGTGTATTTGGTCACCGACTGTGGGGTTGCCGGAGTGACAGAAACCTAAACCTCCGTTGGGAAACCATTGCACCAGGGAGCGTAGGATCCTAGAGTTTAAGGCTGTGGTTAGATTTATCTTAATTACTTACTTGTATTTGCGGATGCTTGCAAGGGGTATAATCACAAGTGTGTATTTATCCTAGTAAGGGTAGTGCGCTAGCACAGGTTCACCCCCATAACACTTACCAAATCAATAAATACTATTGGCTCTATGAAGCGAAAGCTCTTGACAGAAACCTCCCGTGTGTCCTCGAGAACGTTTGGTTATTATAAGAACACAACCGGCTTGTCCTTTGCTGAATAAAGGATTGGGCCACTTGCTGCAATTGTTACTACTGTCTTTTATTTACTCGCACTTTATTTACTCCTATTACCAAATATTCCTGAAAACCTGTTTGCTAGTATTTACAGTGATTACTTGATCAAAACTGCTCATCAACACCTTCTGCTCCTCGTTGGGTTCAACACTCTTATTTATCGAAAGTACTACGATACACCCCCTATACTTGTGGGTCATCAAGACTATTTTCTGGCGCCGTTGCCGGGGAGTGTAGCGCTATTGAAGAGTGGAATTGGAAAAGGTAACCGTCACTGTGAGTATTGTTTTATTTTGTCTTTTATTTTTATCCTGCTATGGAGAATTCTCCATTTGGTTTCCTATTTGGAAACACACCTACTACTACTGCTGCTGCTGCACATGCGGAGGAACCACCACCGCCACCGCCTGCTGAAATTGATCCTTTTAAAATACCTATGAAAATTGTTGGGCGTATTATGGATAACTGCTATTCAGGAGATGGAACTGTCCATCCGGGTGATCACTTATTGTTTATACATGAATTATGCGAGTTGTTCAGGTGTGCAGGTATTTCACCAAGCCAGGTCAAGAAGAAATTATTCTCTATATCATTGAAAGGCAGAGCTAAAGAGTGGTATCGACTACTCCAAGATGGTCCATCTATGGCATGGGAGGATATTGTGCCTCTCTTTTATTCCAAGTTTTATCCTCCAAGTGAAATTCATAAAGACCGTAACAAGATATATAATTTTTGGCCTCATGATGGAGAGAGTATTGCCCAAGCGTGGGGGAGATTGAAGTTACTAATGCTCAAATGCCCCATTCATGAGCTCCCCAATAATATTGTTATTGATAATTTTTATGCGCGGCTCACTCTTCCTGATAAGGATTATTTGGATGCTTCTTGTTTTGGATCATTCACTCATATGAAAGAAGATGCCAAGTGGAAACTTCTTGACCGTATAAAAGAGAATGCTGAAGGTTGGGAAAACGACAAAGGTAGGAAGTCAGGTATAAACTATGATTATGAATGCATTAAATCTTTTATGGGAACCGATGACTTTCATAGTGTTAGCGCTGCTTATGGTCTTGATTCCCAAATACTTGCTAATTGTCTTAAGGCTTTTGCCTCTTATATTGATGTTCCAAAGAAAGATTGGAACAAATATCATGCGCCTTACAAAGATTCTATTAGTCATATACCTGCTGCAGCTACAGAAGTTTGCACGGTTGATAGCATCATTCCTGAACCTTATATTGAGAAGACACCTTTCCCTGCTAAGGTAAAGAAGTACTCTACTTTGGTAAGTGTGTCTAATAAAAGTACTAAGAAAGCTGCAGAGCCTGATGAGCAAATTACTATTAAATCTCCTGTTGCTATATTAAAAGATCTTGTTACTAAAGATGTAGGAGATGAATATATTCTTTTTTGTGAAGATGCTTCTAACATTCTCTCGCATCCTAAGAAGCATAGGAAGGCAA
The DNA here is from genome assembly GCA_007115705.1 of Dactylis glomerata. Taxonomy (NCBI): domain Eukaryota; kingdom Viridiplantae; phylum Streptophyta; class Magnoliopsida; order Poales; family Poaceae; genus Dactylis; species Dactylis glomerata. The sequence goes on from QXEO01001432.1 coordinate 490,893, forward strand.
GTGTTCCTGTTATTTCTGTCAGGATTGGAGATCATTGCTATTATGGTTTATGTGATATTGGTGCTAGTGCAAGTGCTATTCCCTTAGAGCTTTATAAAGAAATTATGCACGAGATTGGCGCTTGTGAACTTGAAGATATTGATGTGGTTGTTCAGCTTGCTAACAGAGAGACCGTTTGGCCTCTTGGTATTGTTCGAGATGTGGAAGTTCTATGTGGTAAGACTAAGTACCCTACTGATTTTCTAGTACTTGGTAAGGAGGCTAGTGAAACTTGTCCTATTATTTTTGGTAGACCCTTTTTGAACACTTGTGGTGCCATAATAGATTGTAAGAAAGAGAAAAATTTTACTAAGTTTAATGGAGAGTCTTATGAGTTTAATTTTTCCAAGTTTGCTAAGACTTCTTATGAAAATGATACGCCTAATGAAAATTTTCGAGTTGAGCAGCTTGCTTCTATTGCTCTTGCCCCTAATAATGCCTTGCAGCAATTCATGGAAGATCACGAAAGTGATGTGTTTAGCAAGGAAAGAGAAGAGATTGACGATATTCTTCTTCGTCAACCACCATTACTCAAGCATAATCTACCAGTGGAGGATCTGGGTACCACTTTGCCGCCTAGAGAAGATCCTGTGTTTGAATTAAAACCTTTGCCTGATGACCTCAAATATGCTTATATTGATGATAAGAAAATATATCCTGTTATTATTAGTTCTAAACTTTCAGGAAAGGAAGAAGAAAGATTATTGGAGATATTGAGGAAACATCGAGGAGCTATGGGATATACTCTTGATGATTTAAAAGGGATTTCTCCTACTTTATGTCAGCATGCCATTAATATGGAGAAAGATGCGAAGCCAGTTGTGGAGCATCAGCGCCGCCTAATTCCCAAGATGAAGGATGTGGTAAGAAATGAGGTATTAAAACTCCTTGATGCTGGTATTATTTATCCTATTGCTGATAGTAGATGGGTTAGTCCTGTTCATTGTGTTCCTAAGAAAGGAGGTATGACTGTTGTACCTAATGAGAATAACGAGCTTATTCCTCAAAGGGTAGTTGTTGGTTATAGAATGTGCATTGATTATAGGAAGGTAAACAAAGTTACTAAGAAAGATCATTACCCTTTACCGTTTATAGATCAAATGCTAGAAAGGTTGTCTAAGAAGACTCATTTTTGTTTCCTTGATGGTTATTCTGGTTTCTCTCAAATTGCTGTTAAGAAAGATGATCAAGAGAAAACCACTTTTACTTGTCCTTATGGAACTTATGCTTATAGACGTATGCCTTTTGGTTTATGCAATGCTCCTGCTACTTTTCAAAGATGTATGTCTGCTATTTTTCATGGTTTTTGTAAAGAAATTGTGGAGGTCTTCATGGACGATTTCTCCGTCTATGGAACTTCTTTTGATAATTGTTTGCACAACCTTGATAAAGTTTTGCAGAGGTGTGAAGAAACTAACCTTGTTCTTAATTGGGAGAAATGCCACTTTATGGTGAATGAAGGAATTGTCCTTGGACATAAAATCTCTGAAAGAGGTATTGAAGTTGACAGAGCAAAAGTGGAGGCAATTGAGAAAATGCCATGTCCAAGAGATGTTAAAGGTATTCGTAGTGTTCTTGGTCATGCTGGTTTCTATAGGAGGTTTATTAAAGATTTCTCTAAGATTTCAAAGCCTCTTACCAATCTTCTTCAAAAGGATGTACCGTTTGTCTTTGATGATGATTGTAAGGAAGCTTTTGAAACTCTTAAGAAGGCTTTAACTACTGCTCCTATTGTTCAACCACCTGATTGGAATTTACCTTTTGAAATTATGTGTGATGCTAGTGATTTTGCTGTTGGTGCTGTTCTTGGACAGCGCATAGATAATAAGTTGAACGTTATTCATTATGCTAGTAAGACTCTTGATGCTGCTCAGAAGAATTATGCTACTACTGAGAAAGAGTTTCTTGCTGTTGTTTTTGCATGTGATAAGTTTAGATCTTATATTGTTGATTCTAAAGTAACTATTCATACTGATCACGCTGCTATTAGATATCTTATGACTAAGAAGGATGCTAAGCCTAGGCTTATTAGATGGGTGTTGCTTTTACAAGAGTTTGATTTGCATATCATAGATAGAAAAGGTGCTGAAAATCCTGTGGCTGACAACTTGTCTAGATTGGAAAATATTTCTTTTGATCCTATTCCTGTTAATGATAGTTTTCCGAATGAACAGTTGGCTGCAATTAATGTAACTTCACGAGACCTTCCTTGGTATGCTGATTATGCTAACTTTATTGTTTCCAAGTATTTGTCTCCAACCTTTACAGCTCAGCAAAGAAGGAAATTCTTCTATGATTTGAGGCATTATTTTTGGGATGACCCACATTTATATAAAGAAGGAGTTGATGGTATTATGAGAAGATGTGTACCAGAATATGAGCAACAAGAGATATTAAGAAAATGCCATAGCAGTGCTTATGGAGGGCATCATGCTGGAGATAGAACCGCACAGAAAGTTCTGCAATCAGGTTTTTATTGGCCAACCCTCTTTAAGGATGCCAGAAGGTACGTTTTATCTTGCGATGAATGTCAAAGAGTTGGTAATATTTCTAGACGCAATGAAATGCCTATGAATTACACTCTTGTTATCGAACCGTTTGATTGTTGGGGATTTGACTTTATGGGTCCTTTTCCTCCTTCAAAAGGCTATACCCATATACTTGTTGCTGTGGATTATGTTACTAAATGGGTAGAGGCCATACCTACAAAGAGTGCCGATGGTGAGACTTCGTTAAAAATGCTTAAGGATGTTATTTTTCCTAGGTTCGGAGTGCCTAGATATCTTATGACTGACGGAGGTTCTCATTTTATTCACGGTAGTTTTAGAAAGACTCTTGCTAAGTATGATGTCAATCATAGAATTGCTTCTGCTTATCATCCCCAAACTAGTGGGCAGGTGGAGCTTTCAAATAGAGAGATCAAGTCTATTTTGCAGAAGACTGTTAGTAGATCTAGGAAAAACTGGGCTAGTAAGTTAAATGACGCTTTATGGGCTTATAGAACTGCTTATAAGAATCCCATGGGTATGTCTCCTTATAAGATGGTTTATGGAAAAGCATGTCACTTGCCCTTAGAATTAGAACACAAAGCTTTTTGGGCAGTGAGAGAGCTTAATAAAGATTTTAAACTAGCCGGTAAGAAGAGGTTGTTAGATTTGAGTTCTCTAGATGAGTGGAGAAATGAAGCGTATGAGAATGCCAGACTTTTCAAAGAGAAAGTCAAGCAATGGCATGATAAGAGAATTCTTAAGAGAGAGTTCCATGTTGGTGAGAAAGTTCTATTGTATAGGTCTCGTCTCAGATTTTTTGCAGGTAAATTACTTTCTAAATGGGAAGGACCATATGTTATTGTGGAAGTGTACCGCTCAGGTGCTATTAAGATTGCTTCATTGAAAGATGATTCTACACAAGTGGTGAATGGGCAAAGACTCAAACATTATATTTCTAGAGACTCTTATAATGAAGATGTTGATGTTATTGAAACAATTTCTCCGGAAGATTACATCCAAGACAAACTGCAGGAACCTGCAGAGTTCGTTTTCGAATAGGTAACAGTTCTAGTCAGAAAAGTTTTGCGAAAAGTTCTTCCTTTAATATTTTTGCTGTTTTTAATAAATATGAAAAATCACGAGACGAAAACGAGGAGAAAAGGAAGTCCGTGTGGGTCTCACACAGGGGTGGCGCGGGCCCACCCCTGGCCGCGCCACCACCGTGTGAGAACGCCTCGGAACTCTTTTCCGTCCCGGTTTCCTCCTGTGACCTCGTTTCGATGTATAATTTTCACCTATTTAACCCCCCGGAGTCCCCGAGGTCTGTATATCGTTTTCTCGTCGTGTTTTGTTTCGAGCTGTTTCTGTCAGGAGTTGATCTCAAGTTTGGGGGATTCATGGCCTCTTCAAGCGGGGACAAGGAGAAGACACCTCCGGAAGATGGCATCAAAGACTTCCGGCAGAAAGAAGAGGTTGAAAGAGAAGATGAGGAGGAAGATCAAGGTCCAAGGCCAAGCACCGTGATTGCCAGCATAGGGGTGGTGACAGATCATGACAAGTTCAAGAAGAGCGCTCGCATAAAGACCGGAGGAGGTGTGCCATATCACACTTTAGCTCCACGGGCATCTCTACCAAGCCAAAGTCCCTTCCATACTCTAATTCATGAACATCAGTTTCAAAAGGTTCATGAACCGTATTGAGCACAATTCTGAGATGATTCGCAACCTCGAGTACAAGATTGATGATCTGAAGGATTTGATTGAGAAGTTTATTAGAGATTATCCACCACCGCCAAAGGAGTAATTCGTCATCGGTATAGGCATCCCCTTGGCTTGTTCCAAGCTTGGGGGAGTGCCGCGGTATCACATCATTACCTTCTGTTCATTTACTTTTCAAGTAGAGTCTTATCATGAATAGAGAAGTTATCATATAGAATAGTTTGCAGTTGGAAGTATCCTCCTTAGTTAGTTATCTATGTATCCCTTGGTGTGAGTTGCGGTAATGAAATATTAATGAGAAGTTTTATCATTTACTTTTCGCACACTTTATGTTAGTCTGCAATCTCTCTTATGTGACTAGTCTTGTTGATTGGTATTGGTATCATATTGGGAACATGAGTAGATTCAGTTGGTTTTGGCAAACCTAGCTTGGTCAGTAGCAACTTTACCTTGAAGTTTGAGTAGAAAAGAATAGAGAAGTGTTTATAGTCACATCACTTCAGTTTTCCTTATGTTTGGCTTATAAGCATTGTTATTCTTAAAGTTAAAATCGTTGTACTTTCAAGGGAGTTTGCATGATTGTTCTTATTATATGTATGTTTGTTTGTTTCATGCAACTCTTATGCTTGCTACCCAGCCTTGCTAGCCAAAAACCTGTACTGAGAGGAAATACTTCTCGTGCATCCAATTCCCAAAAGCCAAGTCACTTCCAAAGAGTCCACTATAAATTCCTATGCATGGTATTTGTAAGCCATTCCAAGTAAATTTTCATGTGCTACCTTTCAAAAACTTTCAAACACTTCTCATTTTGTGCCACTGTTTTTAGCTCATGAGGACGTAGTGGATGGGTTTGTTATCTTCCATACTAAATTAAGTACCCCTCGACTAGGCAGCTTCATCTGCTCGTCATTAATTTTGCAAGAGAGCTGGTCAGACCATTATAATCTTAATTCTAAAAAGAAAGAAAAAGGCACTCCTCCAATGGTTTGTGAAAGTTGGTCGACACCCGATGGAATCGGTTAGCCATGGTTTGAGAAAGGAAAAAAGGTGGGGAGGAGTGCAAAGTTTTAAAAGAGCACCAAAGTGCCAACTAATTAAACATCTCGGAACCGCTCTCACTTGTTTAGTATGGAAGATATCAAGAACTCTGTTGCTAGTCGTTGACAAAAGCAACCACCTCTCAAAATAACTTTTACCTCTGTTTTACAAAAGAAAAGCTCTAGCACATGTTTAATCCCTGCTTCCCTCTGCGAAGGGCCTATCTTTTACTTTTATGTTGAGTCAACCTATTTCCCTCTATCTCAAGCAAGCATTTGAGTTGTTATGTTTCACTCATCCTTATGTTGATCCGTTTAATCATGTTTATTATCTTCCTTGTTTTTGTATAATGCTTTTGTCTGAAGGAATACACCTTTGAAAGCTCTCTTTGAATGCAAAAGTTTACTTTGTTGAGCATATAGTCCTTGCTATATTAGCTCCGTTTTAAAAGGCTCCTTTTAAAAGAGAGAATAGTTTGTTCTCCATTCCTTGACCATGAACTAAGGTTTGCCATTGCCAATTATAATTTACCTTGTGTATTCTTATATGTGATTCCCCTTTTACCTATTGCAAGTTTACATCTTATAAAGGGAAGTTCCTGTCTATTATGATTTGTGCCTTAGTGAATGTGATGCTTCTTGTTCGTATTTTGATTATCGACACTTCACTCCATAAACCTGTGGTCATGTTTACCGAGTTTAGCTTATCGCTTGGGGACAAGCGAGGTCTAAGCTTGGGGGGGTTGATACGTCCAATTTGCATCACTATTTTGTATCATAATTTACTGTTATTCATCGATATATTTCACATTTAGATATGATACTTATGTTATTTCCTTTGTTTTCACATGTTTGATGATCATTGGAGGAACTGCTGCCGGAGTCAGGAATCTGCTGGAAAAAGGACCATCAGAAGACCATATTTTGAAGATCAGGAAAATTCCAGAAAAATACCCAGAAATTATAATTTCCCAGGAGACTCACGAAGCCAGAAGGAGGAGACGAGAGGGGCCAGGAGGCGCCCTCACACGTGGGCGGCGCGGCCAGCCCCCTGGCCGCGCGGGGCCCACGTGAGGTCGCCCTGGCCCACTTCTGCCATCGCCCCTTTGCGTACATGATCGTCCCCGAAAACCTAAGTGAAGGGGGGGGGGTTCAGAGTTAGACACAGCCGCCTCTGCGGGGCGGAGAACACCAGAGAGAAAAAGCTCTCCGGCAGAGAGAAATCTGCCGGGGAAATTCCTTCCCGGAGAGGGGAGATCGTCGCCATCGTCATCATCATTGCACCGGACTTCATCGGGATCATCATCATCATCATCTCCATCACCAGCACCTTCATCTCCATCATCACCTCGCCATCCCGCTGTAACATCTTGAGTTGGATCTTGATATATTCATAGGGGAAACTTTCCCGGTGTTGATTACTCTTGTAGTTGATGCTATTGAGTGGAACCGTTGAATTAAGGTTTATGTCCAGATTGTTATTTACCATTATTTCAGCTCTGATCATGATCCATATGATGTCTTGTGAGTAGTTCGTTTAGTTCTTGAGGACATGGGAGAAGTCAAGATGTTAGTAGTGAATTATTGTTGAGAAATATTTAATGGTTTGATATTGTTGTGGTGCTATTTCACTAGTGGTGTCATGTGAACGTCGACTACATGATACTTCACCATTTATGGGCCTAGTGAGATGCATTGTGTATTTGGTCACCGACTGTGGGGTTGCCGGAGTGACAGAAACCTAAACCTCCGTTGGGAAACCATTGCACCAGGGAGCGTAGGATCCTAGAGTTTAAGGTTGTGGTTAGATTTATCTTAATTACTTACTTGTATTTGCGGATGCTTGCAAGGGGTATAATCACAAGTGTGTATTTATCCTAGTAAGGGTAGTGCGCTAGCACAGGTTCACCCCCATAACACTTACCAAATCAATAAATACTATTGGCTCTATGAAGCGAAAGCTCTTGACAGAAACCTCCCGTGTGTCCTCGAGAACGTTTGGTTATTATAAGAACACAACCGGCTTGTCCTTTGCTGAATAAAGGATTGGGCCACTTGCTGCAATTGTTACTACTGTCTTTTATTTACTCGCACTTTATTTACTCGTATTACCAAATATTCCTGAAAACCTGTTTGCTAGTATTTACAGTGATTCCTTGATCAAAACTGCTCATCAACACCTTCTGCTCCTCGTTGGGTTCGACACTCTTATTTATCGAAAGTACTACGATACACCCCCTATACTTGTGGGTCATCAGCTGTTGTTTCTATTCATGCTGAATCTCAGTACCTGGAGTTTTCCATGGCTACCTTAGTACAAGGTTGGAGGAAAAAGTGGTTTTATATCAAAGACCGAAAAGTTTCTTCCTCTGACCAGTACGGCATTGCCCCTTTTGATGCCTCAAAAGAAGTGAAAAAATTGGCCTTGTGGGATTCGCCTCCAACTGAAGGTGAGATGGAGGAAATCAAACCACATCTAGCCCGCATTCAGGTTCTTAAAGTGCCAAAGGGGGTGCGCTTTCGGGTACCCAACTTATGGCGTTTTTCCTGCAACGTCGAGTTCAACCCCTTCAGCATCGTCTTTCCAAACTGTGGTCTTATTCTGGCTTGGGAGATTCTTCTCGAGTATCTGACGATCTTATGGAGAAGAAGGATCTCGACAAGCGAGTGAGAGCTCTTACTACTCTTACTAAAGATCATGAAATTGTAGATTTGGCCGCTAGATACTTCGACTCTGAACACCCCTTGCCTGCGGTATGTGTAATGTCTTCATTTATTCATCTTCTTTTATCTTATCACTGTTTTTCTTATAATTTTTGGCTTGTTTTCCTTTCAGGACCACCAGTCCCTTGCATCTCGCCCTCCTCTTCTAGAGGGAGGAGCCCTTTAGGATGTGCCCATTTCCGTTGCCTCCGAAGCCCCCGAGGTTGAGGACAGCCAAGGAGATAAAGCCGAAGATTCGTTGGAAGGGACCAGTTCGACTACGTCGCCTCCTCCTGCACTTTCCGAAGACCTTGGTCTTGATAAGAAGAGGAAACGTGTGATGGAGCTCCTTTCTTCGAGTACTTCGGCGCACAAGAATGTGATCGGGGAGACCTCTGTGCTAGAGGAAGAAATAGAGCTTTTCGACCTCTTGGACTCGTGAGTGTTTTGCTGATTTTTTTATATGCTCTTTTTTCTATCGACTTGGACAGAGTACTCTACCTTTTGCTTCCTTTTCAGTGACAAGGAGGACCCAAAGAAATTTGTTGCCATTGCCCCTGTTACTGATACTCCTGTTATCGACTAACCACCTTCACAAGAGGCAGCTGTGGTGCCAAAATCACTAGAAGCTGCTGCCAATAAAACTGTTTCTCGTGCTTCCAAACGCTTGAAGAAGGCATCGGCTGCGAGTACTTCTCTCGATGCTCCTCGGCCAGCTATTCCCACTGATGATGTAAGTGCTTTATATTTCTATTATTTACTAGCTTTGAACTACTCTTCTCATACCCTCTTTTGGACAGGCTTTGCTGAAAAAGTTCATCTCCTTGGGTAATGAATGTGTCGAGTTCTTGAAAGAGGCGAGATCTTCTCATGGTAAATTTTTTGCTATCATGTGTACTTTATTTGCCTATCCTTGCGCTTCTGTTACTCGTTTATTGAGTTTTCTCTCGCCTTCTTGTGCTGCAGACGATTTGGCGGCAGCTAATGCGCACATTTTATCTCTCGAAGCTGAACTCAAAGCTTCCAGAAAATCTTGGGACGCCGCCACTGCTACAAAAACCACTGCCGAGAAGTCCAATAAGTCAGCATTGGCTAGGGCGAAGAAAGCAGAGAAGGCCCTTGCTGACGCTAATAAGGAGTGTATCCAATGGGATCAGGCTGTAACTGAACACCTGAATAAAATGTCAGCTCTTGCTGGAGGTAAATGCCATACTTTGCCCTTCTTTGTTGAGTTGAGAAAATTCCTATACTCGCTGATTTGTGCTTTTTTCCCTGTCTTCGTCTCCTTGGTTGCTTGTAGAACATACTGCAGTGTCTTCAGAATCTCTGCAGCCGGACAATGACCCTCTGATGACCGCAGTGAACTTGCTGGAGTCGAATTGGATATCTATCCAAGAGATCTTCGAGCTGGTTAACCGTGTGCTCACGCGGATCTTCGTCAGGTTGTGGCCTAAGCAGAAAGCGGACATGCCAGCTGATGATCTGAGGAAGCTTGCCAAGGTTTTTGACACCCCCGAAGATCCGATCCTGCTGATGAAGAGCCGCTCTGTGAAGCGAGGCACGGAGGGGGCCATTGCATTGACCTATGCGCATGGCGAGGAGGTCGACTGGGGGAAGGTGAGCTCTTCCCGCGGTCGACCTCTTTCGGAGCTGCAGAGTTTCTTCGAGAAGGCGAATAAATATGCACCAGGCATCGTGTCTATTGTTTCTCCTTCGGCGGCTTTGACGACCTCTTCTACGCCAGTTTCTTTGACTCCGACGACAAGTGCGTCGATGCCTCCCCCCAACACTGGGGCTACCTCTTCCACGCCTACTACTTCTGCGGACCCTGAGGCTGAGGTGGCGTAGACTTAGCCTCCCTTTGTAATCTTAGTTTATTCTGATGTAGTGAACTTTAGTCACATTTAGCCCGAGAACTAGTCAGAGGACTTGTGCTTTTTGTAAATATTCTTCCTTTGTGAAATGTCATGTTTGATTTAGTTTCTGATATGCTCTCTTTTCCTTTCTTTTGGCTTCTAGCCTATGCATGCTGGTGGGTCGTCGGGTCGCGATCGGGCTTCATCTCCTGTCAATATTTTTGACTCCGGAGCTTCTTCGCCTCCTCATCCTTCTTGTCGATGTACTGAGTATTCATTGAGGATTTCAAACCTTGAAGGCCGTTTATCCTTGATGAAGCGCCAGGCACAAATGGCTATCAACAAGGCCAGCAAATCTTGCGGCTTTATGAAATAGATATCCATACTCGAGGATAAAGTGTCGGGTCTGATGGCCCAAATTATGCATCTTGAAGAATGTGACTCTTTTCTTGTTGGTATTGTTGAATATGTCTGTGAGATGTTACGATGTAAGGTTCCTTGCAACCTTCCTCTTTTTCCCTTTTACTCCATTATTGGTGGTTAATGTCTTCTCATTATCGCAGGCACTTGCTTGGACTTCGTTGGTGAGACACGTTGGGTTTCTGAACGAATCGCGGCTCTCGAGAAATCATCAGAGGGTTGCGAAAGTTTGTGGTCTAATCCCCGGCGCCGCCGTGCTATTGTGCTTCTTCAAGATCGTGCTCAGCACATTAGAGAAGCTGTTGATGGTTGTCGAAGATCTTTGACTACCATGTATTCCGTGATGCTCCCTCGCAATCCTCTTCCTGGAAGCTTTCCGCAGCTACTCGATGCTTTTAGATCTAGTCAGCAAATTCATCGACTGATAGAGCTCAACTTAGTGGCTGGTGCCAATTTTGCACTTGGTTGGACGCATAAGTGGCATCCAAGGCTTAATTATATTTCTATGTCACTAAGTATGCCTCCTGGGGGAGCTAGGTTGCAAGTCCATATGGATGCTACCCTTCAACCAGCAAGGAGGCTCATAGCTAGGCTACTTCGAGAGGATGCCACGTTTTTTCTGCAAGCATCATTATTTAGATCCTTTGGGCGTAGATGACTCTGATCAGCCACTGCTGTGAAGTTTGTATTCTTTTGCGTGTGCAACACGAGAGTTTTTGTTTCTAGATCCTTTTATCAGAAGCTTTGTTTTTGTTCTCAAAGCATTTTACTTGTTCTGCGTTTAGTGCGTTTACCGCAATTTTATTTAAAGACATGTAAACTCAAACAGAAGGAACTTTTTCTTTATTTATACTTATAATGTAAGATACATGGGGTATCCCAAGAGATCCGGCCAGTGACCTGTGTTCTGGATCTAGAGGGCATTGCCCTGGATTAACTCGTGGCTTTTGCAGCCTTATTTTTCTACTCTACTTTTTGTTCTTCTTGTCGCCTATGTCGCCTGAGTCTTCTCTTCTTCTCCTGTAGGTTTCTCTTGTTCTAACGGATGTACCCACGGTTTCTTCACTTCTGGCTCTGCTAGGTGTCCTTCGAGTTGCTGTGTGACTCCTGCAGTCACACTTTTTGCTTTGTAGTTGGGTTCTCCATAGCTTGCCATCATGCCAAAGTTTTGGGCCATCTTGTGAAATTCCTTGTCGCATAGGTCTGATAGCTCGAAGCTTCCTTTGACTGTGATAATTTCATTGGGTCCTGGCATTTTTAATACCAGGTATGTGTAGTGAGGCACTGCCATGAATTGCGAAAATGCGGGTCGCCCAAGGATCGCATGATATTGTGATGGCCAGTCCATGACTTTGAAGTCGAGTTTCTCTCTTCTGTAATTTTGCATATTTCTGAAGCAAACGTTGAGTGCTATTCGACCAAGTGGATAGTTAGCGCTTCCTGGGACTATTCCGTGAAAGGAACAATCAGTTGGTTTCAGGAACTCCAATGAGATGTGCATTGCTCGTAGGGTTTTTGCATATATGAGATTTATGCCACTTCCTGCATCCATGAACACTCTGTCGACAACGTATGTCCCAATTTGGGCTTTGAGTACCAAAGGCGCGTTTCCTGGCCGAGGTACTATTATTGGGTGATCATCTCTGCTGAATTCTATGGGTTGCTCTGACCAGTGTAGATATTCCGTTGTTGCTGGAGGCGAGGTTACTGCTAGGTTAACTTAGCGAGTTATGCTTTTTTCCTATTTGTTCGATTTTGGCACAGGTTGTATCATTGCTGTGATATGCCCTTTGGATGGAACATATCCTCCGTCGTCATCGCGTCCCTGGTTCGGCTGATCTTGACCTTGAGGAACTCCATTGTTTCCTTGTTGATTTCTAGGTGTGTTACTTGTGTTTCCTTCGTATCCCTACCGTTTTGCTTCGGCTTGCTTGCTTAGTGCTGCTTCCTGTAGTTTTAAGAACGTAGTGCAATCTTTCATCACGTGTCTGGATACTCGTTTCCCATCAACAAACATGGAGTGTATATGACATGGTCCGTTTAGCATATCTTCTGGCGATGGGTTGTACTCTCTAGATTCTTTTGTCTGAAACTTTTTGTAGTCTTCTTTTCCGTAGCTGCGATATCCCGAGCTTTTACGGTTATTCCCTTGGTAGCTATTATCCTTGTACCCTGCGGCTACTTGGCTGTGAGAGCCATAGTTATCGTAGTTGCGGGATCTTCTCCTTTGGCCTCCATATCTGTTTCCCCTATCATCCTCTGGCGATCGTGTTCGTTTGTTGTTGCACGCATCTTCTCCATCTGCAAATCTATTTGCTATATCCATTAAATCTGATACCGTTTTCGGCTTGATTCTGCCCATCTCTTCGACTAAGTCTCCTCGCCTTAACCCAACTATGAATGCATCTATTGCTCTTTCGTCTGAAACTTTGACTGCCGAATTTTTGATGATGCTCCATCTTTGGATATATGCCCTTAATGTCTCACCGCATTGCTGCATGCAAGCTTTGACCTCTTCTATGGATGCTGGCCGCTTGTATGTCGACTTGAAGTTACTCGTAAATTGCTTTGTGAGCTCCTCCCAACTTCCAATTGTTTCTTTTCCTAATTTGCTTAACCATGACCTTGCTGCGCCGGTGAGGTGTAATTGCAAACTTTGCATTGCTGTTTCCCTGGTTCCTCCCAGTAATTTTACTGCTTGTAGATAATCTGAGAGCCATGACTGTGGCTCCTGAGATCCGTCATATTTTTGCTGATCATGGGGTAGTTTGAAGCCTTTGGGTACTGGCATGATGTGAACCGTATGGGTAAAGCATGGCACCCCCATCTCCTTTTTGTCGTCTTCGTAGTCATATGCTTTGTTGGGAGTTCTGGATCGTCGGGTTCCTTTATACTTTGGACTGTTGTGTCGCCCTGGTGATGGCATTCTAGATCGTCGACTTCCACTTCTGTGCCGAGGACTGTTGTGACGGCGTGGTGATCTTGGTTTGTGAATTCCTTTGTTGCGGTATGCCTCCTCCTCTTTTGCTGATAATTTGTTGCCTACCATCTTTAATCCCTGCAGTGCTGCCCGATGCATATGTTCCCTTCGATCGCCTAGACTTGGTCACGTTGTGTGCAGGTATGCTTGAGCTGCCATCAGCGCTACTTTGGGTGTCTTTGGTATAATGTTCCCTTGCTCGTCGACTGATAAGAAAGACGAGTCGAGGTTTTTGGAGAGACTTTGCCTATCTGAGTATTCGAGGTTCTCGTACCTTGATCCATGCCGACGATTTCTTTTGCCATTTGTGTATGATGCGTCGCTACGTGCTCTGCGAGTAGCGTCACTTGCTGCAATGGCTGAGTCTTTTCTCTTCTGTACTTCAATTCTCTCTTTCGCTAGTAGTTTTGACTGCTGTCTTAGGGCGTAGTGGTACCCCAAAAGCATATTTTTGCTAGCATTATTTGGTATTGGCATGCAGTGCTCCACAGCTGTTTTGATTATCCTCCATTCATCGACTGATAGTCGAACTTTTTCCTGGTTTATCAGGGAATCCACAGTTTCTCCTTCTGCCAGGTGGTTTGCCCCCTATTTATGTTTGCTGGGTTGAGCACTGGATTGTTGTTTTCGTCGAGCTCTTCTGAGTTGTCCTCTATAATAGCGAGTACTTGGTACCGATTGTCGAACTTATTATCGAAGCTTGAGAAGATTGAACTTTCATCCTCATGAAGCTCTAACCCTGTCTTCCAGGTGTCTGTTAATTTTTTTGAAGTATCGTCATGGCAGATCATCAGATCTTTGAGTTGTACCTCTAAGTCGAAGTTTTCCATGGTTTCGTCGCCTTTTGTGGATTTTCTTCCTTCTGTTTCTATTTCTGTGAAGCTGACCGGCGAATTTACTTCGCTGGAAGAGCCTTCTGACGATTCTTCCGTTGTTCCTGTCTTGGACTTGTTTGCCGATGGACCCGGTTTCTCCGGATCTGAAAGGCGAATCAAGCCTAACAATCCGACACGAAAGTTTAGACTTCCAAACGTCAGATCCATATCCTGATCCATGCTTTCGAATACTTGCGTGAAACTTGACTGGTGAGGTTGAAAATCGATGGTTCCGAAGGGTATCTGGATTTTGTCGACTTCTGGATTGCTGTTGGCTAAAAGCGAAAAAGTCGTCAAATTCATGATTCCAACGCCCCTGATCCCCATGGTCGGCGCCAATTGACGAGGGTTAACTCAACAAATGTCCTAGATGAAGGACTTAGGATCGGGGAGATAGGGCGTCGGATGAACTCGAAGGTAAAATCAGTCAAACAAGGTGTCTATCGAAAGTAAACGTGGGTGTAAACCTAGATTGCTTTCAATCTATCCCTTACCGTCCCCTCCTGGCCCCTATATATAGGTGGCCAGGTCTCAGGGATCAGGAGGGATCTGATACAGATTACAATATCGACATACGACATGAACTCGTATTTCGACTAGTATTACAATTGGGCCTAGCTTAATGGGCCTCAGGGGTAGTTAACTGATGGGCTCTATTATCTATACCCTTGCCACTAACGTTAAAGGACCCATTGTGAAATGGGTACCTAAATTCTAGCCTTGATCTTTTGTAGGGATATGCCTCCGGTGGATCCAAATGGATTTTTTATAGTGGATGCACAAATCATATGACCGGAGGAAAAGTTGTGTTTGATTACTACAAAGATGATCCAAATTCTACCACAAGCATTCTCTATGGAAAGAATGAATGTGGAAAGGTATTGGGTTCTGGCAAGGTTGTGATTGCCAAGGATATCACCCTTGAGACCGTCCTCCTTGTTGAAACCCTTGGCTACAATTTAATTTCCGTTCGTCAACTTGCAATTTGTGGTTTTGATACCACCTTCTCCTTACATTATGTGAAAGTCTTTAGGAGTGATAATCTTGAAGTGGCCTTTGTTGGTCATGTCAAAAACAACCTTTACGTGGTTGATTTCTCGAAAAAGAGCACTCATTCTTCGACATGTCTAATGGCCAAGGACGATGTGGGTTGGTTGTGCCCACGTCGATATGAGAAATCTCAAACAACTCCTAAAGGGTGAGCATGTTGTTGGTCTAACCGATATATCTTTTGAGAAGGATCGTCCTTGTAGTGCTTGCATTGTCGGGAAGCAAAAGGAGAAACTTCATCCCGCCGTGTCTACAATATCAACTTCAAGACCCTTGGAACTTCTTCATATGGATTTATTTGGTCCAAGCTATTATGATAGTCTTGGTGGGAAGAAGTATGGCCTTGTTATTGTTGATGATTATTCAAGATACACGTGGGTATGTTTCCTCAAGTGTAAAGAAGAAACTCACAAGGAATTCATCATCTTTGCCAAGCAAGCGGAAAGGGATCTTGGATGTGTAATAAAGGCCATTAGGACCGATAATGGGTCCGAATTCAAGAACTACTCCATGAAAGATTTCATTGAAAATGAAGGGATAAAGCATCAATTCTCCGCACCTTATACCCCTCAACAAAATGGGGTAGTGGAGAGGAATAACCAGACTCTCATTGAGATGGCTAGAACCATGATGAATGAATTCAAGTCTCCCCATAATTTTTGGGCCGAAGCCGTCTCAACCGCTTGTCATGCATCTAACCAGCTCTTCCTCCGCAAGATCTACAACAAGACCCCTTATGAGCTCCTCACCGGGAACAAGCCTAATATCTCATACTTTCGAGTATTCGGTTGTAAGTGTTTTGTTAAAAATAAGAAAGAAAGGCTTTCTAAATTTGATCTAGAACTATAGAGGGTATTTTAGTTGGTTATCCATCGAACTCTCACACCTATAGATACTACAACCCAACCAATGGGAAGGTTGAAGTATCTTGTGATGTATACTTTGATGAGAATAATGGCTCCCAAGTGGAGCAAGTTGTTCAAAATGTTGTAGGAGATTGATGGTGTGGCATTGATGATGTAGATGACCGACCAGTTGGGAACCCCAAGAGAAGGTGTGATGAGCACAACAGCAAGTCTTCCCTCAGTTGTGAAACCAAGGTAAATCGAACCAGTAGGAGAAAGAACCAAACTTAAGAAGGTAATGCTTGCTAGCTTCGTGACACTCTGGACAAGGGCGCCAGATCAACTGCTTGTCGGCGTGTCTTCCCCTAGCAGCAACGTGAAACCTGCACACAACACAAACAAGTACTTTGCTCCCAACTTACGATGAGGTTGTCAATCTCACCGGTTTGCTGTAAACAAAGGATTGAGCGTATCGAGTGGTAAAAGGATAATAGTAATGCAAGTAAAGTAAACAGTGCGAGTAAAGTAAACGGTAAAGCAATGTAAAGGAAATTAGACCGGGGTCCACAGTTCACTAGTGGCGTCTCTCCATAAGATAAATAAAAGCATGCTGGGTAAACAAATTACAGTTGGGCAATTGACAGAGTAAAGATAACGTACATACATCACGAGGATCACTATGAGGCTTACTCTGGGCATTACGACAAAATACATAGACCGCCATCCAGCTGCATCTATGACTAAAAGTCCACTCGCGGGGAATCGTCCGAGGACCCCTTGATTATTAAGTTGCGAACAACAGATAATTGCATTAAGCAAAGTGCGTAATGTAAACAAAGCAAATGTCCTTAGACACAAGAATGTTGTTTTCTCCCTAGTGGCAACAACACATCTATAACCTTAGAGGTTTCTGTCACTCCCCCAGATTAAATAGAGGCATGAACCCAACTATCGAGCATAAATACTCCCTCTTGGACTCACTAGCATCTACTCGGCCAAGATAGCTACTAGTAACGGAAATCATGCAAGATCATAAACAACATAGAGATAACATAAGATATAATTCAGCACATCAACTTGACATAGTACCAATACTCATCGGATCCTAATAAACACAACATATATGATTACATAAAGATGATCTTGATCATGTAGGGCAGCTCACAAGATCTAAACATGAAGCACATGGTGGAGAAGACAACCATCTAGCTACTACTATGGACCCATAGTCCAAGGTAGACTACTCACACATCACTCCAGAGGCAACCATGGTGGTGTAGAAGGCCTCCGGTAGGGATTCCCCTCTCCGGCAGGGTGCCGGGAAGAGCTACTGGATCCTCCCAATCTCGTTTCGACGACGTCGGCGGCTTGCAGTATGTTTCGAGGAAAAGCGATATGTCCCTTAGGTTTTTCCCATCAAGGGAACTTTATAGGCAAAGGGGCAGCGTCAGGAGGTGGACCAGGCGGCCTCACCATGGGTGGACGCGGCCAGGGGCTGGGCTGCGCCCCCTGGTGGTGAGGCTGGCCCCTGGCCCCCCCTCCATCTCATCTTTGGCCTTCGCAAAGCTTCGGTAAAAATAGGAGGTTCGGCTTTTGTTTTGTCCAATTCCGAGAATATTTCTGTGTAACTTTTCTGAAACACAAAAATAGCAGATAACAGGGAACTGGCACTGTGGCATCTTATTAATAGGTTAGTTCCGGAAAATGCATAAAAATGCCAATAAGTATAACAAAACACAAAGCAAATGGTGTAAGAACAAGCATGGAGCATCAAAAATTATAGATACGTTTGAGACGTATCAAGCATCCCCAAGCTTAACTCCTGCTCGTCCTCGAGTAGGTAAGTGATAACAAAAGAATAATTTTTGAGGTGACATGCACCATCACAATATTGATCATCAAAGTAAGCATTGAGTGCTGGGATCAAAGAACTTAAAACATGGGCATAAAAGACATAATCTTGACAATAAGAACTTAGCAACCATGTTATAACATGAAAAGAAACACAAACAAAAGATCATAAATAATAAAACAATGAAAGTCAAATGTGTGTTCAAATCATATGGAAAAACATAGAAAATTGTTTTCAGCTTGTCCTTCATGGAATAGCAAAACATAAATGCATAGGACACCTTCAAGTTTAAAAGGGCGACTAGATACAAATAATTTAAGAACAAGTGAAACCATAGTCATGAATCAATCAATGATAAACTTTGGGACAATGCACATTAAACTCAGAATGGCAACTATGCTCTCTTACAGGGGCGGATCTAGCCTAATGCAAGGGTATGCAACGCATACCCAATAATATTTGCAAAGTTTTTTCATTATATAAGTCCATGTATACATATACAATAAGTATGGTAGTCTTTTTACATGTAGAACTCAAGAAAATTTGAATTCAAGAGCCCTTTCATGGGCTGCCATCGCTACCAATGCCTATCGACCAAGAATAAACTTTGGAGTATGTATTGCTGTCGGACTATATAAATTTTAATGCAACGCCAGCTAGCTGAGAGCAACCAAAAGTAATTTCTTCGAACAAGTAACTAAGCAATTAATGAAGCAAGTAACAAAAGTGCCAACATTTTTTGTGTTGGATGGCGTGACTCGACGGCATGGTGCCGTGGGGTCTCTATGGTGACGGCATTGATGGACACGCACAGGGTGGTGGCACTGCCGGACGTCATGGTGGCGTCGACGAAAGGCATGGCAAGGTTAGTACATAGATCTCTGTTCTGAAGATGGGTTCATGGAAGATGGTGGCAACGAATTTTATAGCGTGCGCATATGGTGCACACTGAGAGTCAGCTCGACCGGAATACCGATTTTGGATGATGTGTGTAGGTAGGAGGTCGGGAAACAAGACCCTGATCATGACCACCCCCTTCACCAGGCTTGTAGATGTAGCGATTATTATCGCCAAGAAGATTGCTTTAGGCACATTGGTGTATTATCTTATAAGGCTTTGTGAATAAATAAATAAAAACAGTTGTGTGCATCATTTTGATGCAGAGGTTGAGAGTCTACCCTCCACTTCGAAAAAATCGTAGAGGAAAGCTACGGCAGCTACGGCTTACTTTCCTTGATCTTGTGATATACCTAATTTATGAAGACACCACTAGAAAGTTTTTCTATAAATATACTGTACTGTTCTCAAAAAAAAGTTGAGTCGCATACCCAAAACAAAAATCCTGGCTCCGCCACTGCTCTCTTAGACGGTGTATAAAGGTAGAAGGTGGAGACTCAACATAAAAGTAAAAGAAAGGCCCTTCGTAGAGGGAAGCAGGGATTAAACATGTGCTAGAGCTTTTCATTTGTAAAACAGAGAGATAAAAAATTGGGTTTTGAGAGGTGGTTGTCTTTGGCAATGACTGGCAATGGGGTTCTTACTATCTTCCATACAAAAATGAAGCAAGTTTTTGAGAGAGATTGACACTTTTGTGCTCTTTTATAAAGCTTGGCACTCCTCCCCACCTTTTTTCCTTTCTCAAACCATGGCTAACCGATTCCATCGGGTGCCCACCAACATTCACATACCATGGAGGAGTGCCTTTTTCTTTTTTTTTCTTTTTGGAATGAAACAATATGGAAGATAGCAAATCCGACCACTACGTCCTCATGAGCTGAAAACAGTGTCACAAAATGAGAAGTATTTTGAAGGTTTTTTGAAAGGTAGCACATGAAAATTTACTTGGAATGGCTTGCAAATACCATGCATAGGAATTTATAGTGGACACATTGGAATAACTTGGTTTTTGGGAGTTGGATGCACGAGTAGAGCTCATACTCAGTACAAAATGAGGGCTAGCAAGAGACTGGGAGCAACCAACTAAGAGAGCAATAACGACCATAATCATGCATAATGACAAAACATCATTAAGAGAAGCATAAAATGGCATCAAATGTCAAAAACTAAATGATCATAAAGGCTTATGGCGACTTTGTATGAGTCAAACATCTTGTAAGCATGCGCCAAGTCAACCCAAAGAAAGCATCAAGGAGAAAACCAAATTAATGCTTCCAAATAATAAAAACAACGCATCATTTTTTCAAAGGCTCATTAAGCAATCTCAGTCATTTGAGACAAGTCATGCTACAGACGAAATCACTAAGCATACTATCAAAACGATATCAAGCATGGCATGAAAAAGTCTAAGCCGCAGTCTAAACAAGCTCCTTTTTGTACCACTTTTTGCATGAAACTTTTTTCTCTTTTCCAACACCATTCAACCCTTTTTGAGACAACTCTTTTGTGTTAGGTTGATCTCCACAGGACCGAGTCCAACGACTCAATCCAAACCTTGATTCGCGCCCTGATCGGGGGCGTCCAACCGAAATATGGTTGGTGGGCCCCTGTGGCAGCGCTATATAAAGAGGTGGAGGGCTGGGGCGCACAGTACGAGGTGAACCGTGCAGCCTACCGCTCCACCGATATTCCAATCCGATCTAGGATTAGCGCTAGCCCACGGGAAGCTCCGCCGCCACCGCACACCCACGCTCGCTCCACCCTTCGTCGCCATGGCCAGTGGCTCGAGTTCCTCGAGTCAAGGTGCAGGTTGTCCCTCTTCCTCTCTCTCAGATATGTCAAGTATAGAACCGATCTATTGATATTGGTCTAGCCTAGATTGACATTGGTATCAGAGCACCATCTAGTTGCTAGATCTTTCAGTAGAAAAGGAAAATCAAAATTATCCCCACCTGCACAGAAACCCTAGCCCGGATTTCACAGAGGGCAAAGAAAGAGAAACTCACCGGACCTCCGGCAAAGAGCGCCGCCATCTCGGCCGCGCCGTTCCTCTCGATCCGACGCGCATCGGCATGCCGAGGCGTCGGTCGAAGAACAGGGCAGTGGAAGGGGGCACGCCTCCGCCACGGCCGAAAGAGAGGCTCCTTTCGGGGGCAGAGGGCGCGCCGCCATCCAGCCGCCGTCCTCGGACCTCCTCTGACTCGCGTCGCTCAGGCGAGAAAGGAGCAGAGGGAAAGGAAAAGGAGGCACTGGGGAAGCCGAGTCGCCGCCGCGGTGGCCGTCGCCGTCGCCGGCAGGGATCCGGCCGGCGCCGTCCTTCTCGCAGGCCTCCCAGCAGCCGACGCTCGTGACGAGCGGGAGTTACAGAGAAAAGATAGAAGGGAATAGGTGCGGAAAGGCTCGCCGGCCACGAGCTCGTCGCCGGTCGCCGGCGGGAAGCCTTCAGGCGCCGTCCTCTCTGCGGTCTCCTCCAGCCGCCGCCACGGGAGCGTGGTACAGAGAGTGGAGAGAGTGAAAAGCGCTTGGGTCTACGGTTTTCCAGGGACTCGGTCCTGTCTCCGTTTTGATCCCGCGAGGATGACGCACAGCCGTTCGATCTCCATCGAACGGGCGACAGTGAGCGGCGCGGAGCGCAACAGGCTTTGGGCCTTCTCGGGCTGGGCCTGCAGAGCGAGCGGCGGTTAGAATCCACCACACAGGTTGCCGCACAGCGCGCTAGTGGGCCGTGGGCCGCCAGTCTGCGATAGACAAATGTTTTTTCTCAGTTTTATTTTACAGATTACAGTTTTATTGTTTTTTGCTCAGATTTTAGGCAAATTTCATATAGTTTTTTCTATTCAAAATATTCCAACAAAAATTTTGTTTAGAGAATTCAAAAGTTACAGAAACTTTTCTATAAAGATTAAAGTTAATGAATTTTTTATTCAAGTTTCCACTGCATATAGTTAAAGTAAATTGCTTAAATGCAATAAAGTGGTATTTAAATTTTGAAAGATGTGATAAAGTGATTTTAAAAGGTGATTATGTTTCTGTTATTATATAACCAACGTTGTTAATAGCATGAGCATAATTTATTTATTACATGTTAAAAGGTGCACTTATCTCTACTTTTGCCCAACGGTGATGTAGTTTTAATTGCACAAACAGTTGTATGTGTTGATTTATACCAACGTTGGATTAATGCATGCAATTGTTTTGTTATCTCACATCTTTGTGAATTTCAGGAGGCTATAGTCTGATGAGTTGCCTCAAAGACGTTCCGACGCTCAGGGGTGACAACTACACTGAGTGGAGGAAGAAAGTTGATCTGGCTTTTGTCTGCGCTGAGGTTGACTGGGTTGTGGACACTCCACAGCCAGTCAAGCCGACAGAGCCAGTCAGAGATGCAAATGATGATGATGATGCATGGGAGAAAAAGAAAAAGGACTTTGCTCCAGTGGAGCTGGCATATGTGCTAGAGAACCAAAAGTGGGTCAATGCAAACAAAAAGTGCATGGCCTTTATAAAGAATACAATTGAGAACGCCATTGCGGGCTCAATCGCAGAGTGCACTTCCGTTGGGGAGTTTCTGGAAAAGATAAAGAGCCAGTTCACTGGCTCTTCAAAGGTGTATGCTACCCAGCTGCTCAAGCAGCTGGTCACAGAAAAGTACACAGGAGGTGCACATGGCATCAGGGAGCACATCTTGAGGATGAGCAACATGGCTTCTAAACTGAAGCCCATGGATGCTGATCTGGAACTAAAGCCTGCTCTGCTTGTTCACCTTGTCATGGCTTCATTTCCAAAGAGTTTGATAACTTTGTTATCAACTACAACATGTCCCCTGATAAATGGGACATAGAAAAGATGATTGCCATGTGTGTACAAGAGGAAGATAGGCTTAAAGCCTCAAATGGTGGTTCAATCAACTATGTCAAGGACAACAAGAAAAGGAACTACCAGAACTTCCAGAACAGCAATCAAGGTTCTCCCTCCAAGCCATATGGCAAAGGTCCCCAACAGTATCATCAGCCCACTCTCCCAGTGGATAAAGACCAGTGTCTCCACTGCAAGAAGACTGGGCACTTCAAGAAAGACTGTCCAGTATGGCTCAAGTCCATAATGGCAAGGAAAGGTATAGATACAGTTTCTTTTGTAAATGAATCCCTGTATTCACAGTTTTCAAAATCTACTTGGTGGATTGACTCAGGTGCAACTGTTCATGTTGCAAATTCTTTACAGGGATTCCGTTCGACAAGGACTATGAAAAGAAACGAAAGATGCATTGAAGTTGCGAATGGAGTTCAAGCAGACGTGGAAGCTGTTGGTGACATCTCCTTGGAGTTAACTGATGGTTTTTCGATTCTACTTAGAGATGTGTTATTTGTTCCTTCACTTCATAGAAACTTAATAAGTGTATCACATTTGGATAAAGACAGTTATCAGTGTTATTTTGCACACGGCAAGTGTGCCATATGGTTTAAAGATGCTTGTGTGGGTGTTGCTTTACTTCACAATGAGCTTTATTTGTTATCCTTACGTGAAAAAGTGCATTCTGTGTGTAATGTGAATGAACAAACTTCCTTGTCGAACAAAGAACAAAAGAAAAGAAAAAGAACTCATGACTCATCGAAGTTATGGCACTGTCGATTAGGCCATATTTCAAGGGGAAGAATCGAAAACCTCATTAAAAATGATATTCTTCCTCCGTTAGAGTTCTCCGATATAGAACAATGCATAGATTGCATAAAAGGAAAGTATGTAAAGCAAATTAAAAAGGGTGCAAACCGAAGTACAGCAATACTAGAAATAATCCACACTGATATTTGTGGACCATTTTCTGTGAAAAGTGTGGATGGATATGACTCGTTCATAACATTCACAGATGATTACTCCTGATATGGTTATATTTATCCAATTAAAGAAAGGTCTGAAGCATTGGATAAATTTAAAATATTCAAAGCAGAAGTTGAAAATCAACATGATAAAAGAATTAAGATAGTCCGGTCCGATCGTGGTGGGGAGTACTACGGTCGGCACACTCCATATGGTCAAGTACCTGGACCTTTTGCAAGGTTCTTACAGGAAAATGGAATAGTCGCCCAGTATTCTATGCCGGGCGAACCTCAGCAAAATGGAGTAGCTGAAAGGCGCAACCGTACTCTTATGGATATGGTGCGCAGTATGATGAGTTATTCCACCCTTCCATTGGGATTATGGATGGAGGCACTTAAAACCGCCATTCACATTCTCAACAGAGTACCAAGCAAGTCGGTGCCCAAAACACCATACGAGTTGTGGTCAGGGAGAGTTCCCTCCCTGCGCCACTTGAGGGTCTAGGGGAGCCCAGCTGAGGCAAAAGTATTTAATCCAAATATTGCCAAGTTAGACCCCAAAACAGTAACTTGCCACTTCATTGGCTATCCTGACAGATCAAAAGGTTATCGTTTCTACTGTTCAGACAAATACACAAAGTTTGTAGAAACGAGACATGCAGTCTTCTTGGAGGACGAACTGATGAGGGGGAGCATGGTAGCTCGGAAAATTGATCTTGAGGAGAAGAGGGTGCATGCACCTAATCCGATGATTCAGGAGCCATTTTTCTCGCTACCTATTATGCCTGCACCAACAATCCCTGAGGTTGCGGTGCAAGCACCTGTTGTAACTCCACCCGTGACAACAAGGAGTGAAGTTTCAGAACCTGTCCGTCAGGAGCCGACTGAACCCTTCGTTGAGCATGAAAGGGAGCTGCAGCAACCACCTCTAATAGATGTACCAGAAGTTGAGGTACAAAATGAGCCAGAGAATGAGGCCCTTAGAAGGTCCAAAAGAGTCAAGAAATCCGCTATTTCTACTGACTATAAAGTTTATAACACAGAAACAGTTCATATGGAAGGTGATCCCACCTCATATGAAGAAGCTATGGAAGGCCCCAACTCATCGAAGTGGCTAGAGGCCATGGAAGATGAAATGAGGTCGATGAGTTCCAACAATGTTTGGGACTTAGAGGAAATTCCCAAAGGAGCCAAAACAGTAGGTTGTAAATGGGTCTACAAAATAAAGTATGACTCTAACGGGAACATAGAAAAGTATAAAGCGCGTCTAGTGGCAAAAGGATTTACACAAAGAGAAGGGGTAGATTACAATGAGACATTTTCTCCAGTCTCATGTAAGGATTCCTTCAGAATCATAATGGCACTAGTTGCACATTTTGATTTAGAGTTGCATCAAATGGATGTAAAGACGGCATTTCTAAATGGAGATTTAGAAGAAAAAGTATACATGAAACAACCCAAGGGTTTTTTCATGTAGGGGAAGGAACACATGGGATGCCGTCTAAAGAAATCCATCTATGGATTAAAGCAAGCCTCTAGATAGTGGTATCTAAAGTTTAATGATACCATTAAAAGATTTGGATTTAAAGAAAATATCGAGGACAACTGCGTCTATGCAAAGTTTAAAAGTGGGAAATATATTTTCCTAATCTTGTATGTGGATGATATCCTGCTTGCTAGCAGTGATGTTAGTCTTCTGCGAGAAACAAAGAAGTTTTTGTCCTCAAACTTTGATATGAAAGATCTTGGTGAAGCTTCATATGTTTTGGGCATAGAAATTCACCGAGATAGAAAGAATGGAGTGTTAGGACTATCACAGAAGGCATATTTAGAAAAAGTTCTAATAAAGTATAATATGCATAAGAGTAATGCCACACCTGCTCCGATAGTCAAGGGCGACAGTTTTGGGGAATATCAATGCCCCAAGAATCAATATGAGATCGATCAAATGAAAGCAGTACCATACGCTTCGGCTGTTGGAAGCTTACAGTATGCACAAGTGTGCACTCGCCCTGACTTAGCTTTTATCACCGGGGTACTCGGTAGATATCAGTCAAATCCAGGCATAGAGCACTGGAAGATGGTAAAGAAAGTATTGCGTTATGTGCAAGGCACAAAAGACCTCATGCTAACTTACAGAAGATCTGATTCCCTAGAGATAAAAGGGTATTCAGATGCAGACTATGCGGGAGACAAAGATGAAAGAAAATCCACAACTGGATATGTGTTCACTCTCGCATGAGGGGCTATTTCGTGGAGAAGCTGCAAACAGACAATAGTTGCATCATCCACGATGTATGCCGAATTTATAGCATGTTTTGAGGCCACAAATCAGGTGTTATGGCTAAAGAAATTTATACCCGACTTGAAAGTGGTGGATTGTATTGACAAACCAATAAAGATGTACTGTGACAACCAGCCTGTAGTATTTTATGCTCACAACAACAAGTCATGTAAAGCTACCAGACCAATAGAAGTAAAGTATTATGTTGTGAAAGATAAAATCCAGGATCAAACTATAAGACTTGAGCATATAAGGACAAAGGATATGCTTGCGGATCCGCTAACGAAAGGCTTACCACCCAATGTGTTCAAGGAACACTTAGCCGGCATGGGTTTAATGGCAAGCCTATGATTCCTGGATCATAAGAGGCCCAAAAGTAACAGAATTTGTTTCGAAACAGAAAAGTGTATAGTGGCTGTCTGATTCTATCGGCAATCGAGCTGAGACGATGAAACATGCTCTATGTACTGATCCGTGATGAAACGAGTAAAGTATAAAGTATAAAGTTAAAAGTAAAGTTGAGATCAAGGGGGAGAATGTTAGGTTGATCTCCACAGGACCGAGTCCAACGACTCGATCCAAACCTTGATTCGCGCCCTGATCGGGGGCGTCCAACCGAAATATGGTTGGTGGGCCCCTGTGGCAGCGCTATATAAAGAGGTGGAGGGCCGGGGCGCACAGTACGAGGTGAACCGTGCAGCCTACCGCTCCACCGATATTCCAATCCGATCTAGCATTAGCGCTAGCCCACGGGAAGCTCCGCCGCCACCGCACTACCCATGCTCGCTCCACCCTTTGTCGCCATGGCCAGTGGCTCGAGTTCCTCGAGTCAAGGTGCAGGTTGTCCCTCTTCCTCTCTCTCAGATATGTCAAGTATAGAACCGATCTACTGATATTGTTCTAGCCTAGATTGACATTTTGATGAATACCAACATAGACCAGAGGTCCAAATAAACCTTGATGCAAAGATAAAACAAGATCTGAACAAAAATTAAGGCGAAAAATAAAAGCTAAACGCACTTCTAGAAAAAGAGAACACTCGTTGAACGATAAGAGTGAAAAACGGAGTGTTCTTGGAAAATGAAAAGCAAGTAAATCTCCTCCAAAAGAAATTTGTTGGGGTCCAACCATTTATTGCAGCAAACAAAACAAAAGAAAACTGAAAGCAAAAGTAAAGACGCTCCAAGAAAAATGCATAGTGCATGAAGCAATAAAAATATAGTGTGTTGAAAGGTGACCTGATTTTTGCCGATGAAGAAGGGGTGCCTCAGGGGCATCCCCAAGCTTTGACGCTTGTACCTCTTCGATATTTCTTGGGGTGCATGGGCATCCCCAAGCTTAAGCTTTTGTCCATTCTTCATCTCATCTCATCATTCTCCAATCCCTACACTTGAAAACTTCCTTCATACAAAACTTCACACAATTCTATTAGCAACGTTAGCATAAACATAATAATGAATCAACCCTTTTTGGTTCAGGTTTCAACTCAAAAACACCACATATAAAGCATATACTACTGTAGCAACTTCCCCAAAAGTTCCGTGATGAAAAGAACTCAAAAAGAAAGCGATCGAGAGGCAAACACAAATAGTGGCAGAACTCTATCAAAACAGAATAGCTGACAAAGGTCGATTTTTTCGGGGACCTTCTGTTACTCAAATCAAAAAGTGAAAAACTAATGAAAGTTTGGATATAACCTGGGGCATATGCTCAAGAAATTTCAGGTCAAAAAGATATTCTGAGAATTTTCACGAATTTTTACGGTGCAGCACCGAAATCTGTTTCAGGACAGCAACTTCCCCAAATCTTACCTCCCTCAAATTAGAGGTTCTTCTTGGCACAACAATGAAAAAAAAATGATAAGGAGCGTTCATTATAGTAGTAATAACTTCCAAGACTCAAATAAAAAGAAAAAGTACTAAAAATAAAACATTGGGTTATCTCCCAAGAGTGCTTTTCTTTAACGCCTTTGAGCTAGGCTCAGTAATTTGAGAAGATGCTCATATAAGAAATATGAATGGAAGCTCAAAAAGAGCATCAAGGAGCAAATATAAAACACATTTAAGTCTAACCCACTTCCTATGCATAGGAATCTTGTAAGAAAATAAATCAAAGAAGCACATAGTCACAAGTATGGGTAGATAAAACAAGAGCAACTTTGGAACTTTCAATATAAAGAGAGGTGTTTTAGTAACATGAGAATTCCAACAACCATATTTTCCTCTCTCATAATAATTTTTAGTAGCATCATGAACAAACTCAACAATATAAATATCACACTCACCCTCCTTTGTTAAGCATGGAGGGCGATCAAATAAGGTATTAGTTAAAGAGTTACTCTTATTGGGAGGTAGACATGGGTAGCTCCATTCTTCCTCCTCTTGATCATCACTCTCCTCCTCTTTTTCATTAAATGAGCTTCCAGTTTCAGCAATTTCTTCTTCCATAGGCTCCTTCAAGGCATTAGTCTCTTCTGTTGGAGAGCATTTATTAAGATATTTAAGAATATAGCCATTTCCTTCCTTGTAATTATCAAAGCAAAATATAAGTATATCATAAACCTCATATTTATAAGGGGCATCATCAGTATTTTCAAGCAAATACGCAAGTTCGAATGCACCCTTCCAAGCAATAAATTCTTCAATTTGTTCCACATCATAAAAGTCATAATTTCCATCAATATAAGAAGATATGGTAACATCATCATTATACTCACATTGAAAAGGGAGGTGTTTATACCTCCTACAGCAACAAGATCTATCAAAGCAATAAGTAACATTATAAGTATAGCACACGTTTCTAGCAATGATATACAATCTATTGATTTGTTCCCGTAAGTGTTTCCCTTTTTGTGACAAGCGGTGTTCCTAATAATAATTTTGCTGCACTTCCGTGAACCCACCTTGCCAAAAAGATTTAGTTTCAAAGAAACCAACCATTGATAGAAAGCATGATAAAACAAGACAATAACAGACCAACAAAAATAACAACTATAGTAGGAACTAATTTTTTTGTATTTTTGATAAAACGATGCAAGCAAAAATAAAATAAAGAAAAAAAAACAAAGTAAAAGATTGTGCATGAGAGACTCCCCTTGCAGAAGACGGCGCCTGAAAACTTGTTGATGGTGCAGTGTTGATGATGTAGATGACCGACCAGTTGGGAACCCCAAGAGAAGGTGTGATGAGCATAGCAGCAAGTCTTCCCTCAGTTGTGAAACCAAGGTAAATCGAACCAGTAGGAGAAAGAACCAAACTTAAGAAGGTGATGCTTGCTAGCTTCGTGACACTCTAGACAAGGGCGCTAGATCAACTGCTTGTCGGCGTGTCTTCCCCCAGCAGCAACGTGAAACCTGCACACAACACAAACAAGTACTTTGCTCCCAACTTACGATGAGGTAGTCAATCTCACCGGTTTGCTGTAAACAAAGGATTGAGCGTATCGAGTGGTAAAAGGATAATAGCAATGCAAGTAAAGTAAACAGTGTGAGTAAAGTAAACGGTAAAGCAATGTAAAGGAAATTGGACCGGGGTCCACAGTTCACTAGTGGTGTCTCTCCATAAGATAAATAAAAGCATGTTGGGTAAACAAATTACAATTGGGCAATTGATACAGTAAAGATAACGTACATACATCACGAGGATCACTATGAGGCTTACTCTGGGCATTACGACAAAATACATAGACCGCCATCCAACTGTATCTATGACTAAAAATCCACTCGCGGGGAATCATCCGAGGACCCCTTCAGTATTAAGTTGTGAACAACAGATAATTGCATTAAGCAAAGTGCGTAATGTAAACAAAGCAAATGTCCTTGGACACAAGAATGTTGTTTTCTCCCTAGTGGCAACAACACATCTACAACCTTAGAGGTTTCTGTCACTCCCCCAGATTAAATAGAGGCATGAACCCAACTATCGAGCATAAATACTCCCTCTTGGAGTCACTAGCATCTACTCAGCCAAGATAGCTACTAGCAACGGAAAGCATGCAAGATCATAAACAACATAGAGATAACATAAGATATAATTCAGCACATCAACTTGATATAGTACCAATACTCATCGGATCCCAACAAACACAACATGTATGATTACATAAAGATGATCTTGATCATGTAGGGCAGCTCACAAGATCTAAACATGAAGCACATGGCGGAGAAGACAAACATCTAGCTACTGCTATGGACCCATAGTCCAAGGTAGACTACTCACACATCACTCCGGAGGCGACCATGGTGGTGTAGAAGGCCTCTGACAGGGATTCCCCTCTCCGGCAGGGTGCCGGGAAGAGCTCTTGGATCCTCCCAATCTCGTTTCGATGACGGCGGCGGCTGCAGTATGTTTTGAGGAAAAGTGATCCGTCCCTTAGGTTTTTACCGTCGAGGGGACTTTATAGGCGAAGGGGCAGTGTCAGGAGGTGGACCAGGTGACCTCACCATGGGTGGGCGCGGCCAGGGGCTGGGCCGCGCCCCCTGGTGGTGAGGCTGGCCCCTAGCCCCCCTCCATCTCATCTTCGGTCTTCGCGAAGCTTCGGTAAAAATAGGAGGTTCTGCTTTTGTTTCGTCCAATTCTAAGAATATTTCCTGTGTAAGTTTTCTGAAACACAAAAACAGCAGAAAATAGGGAACTGGCACTGTGGCATCTTGTTAATATGTTAGTTCCGGAAAATGCATAAAAACGCCACGAAGTGTAACAAAACACAAAGCAAATGGTGTAAGAACAAGCATGGAGCATCAAAAATTATAGATACGTTTGAGACGTATCAGAGATGCCGATTCTTCACAAGTGATAAGGAATATGGGTATTGG
The DNA here is from genome assembly GCA_007115705.1 of Dactylis glomerata. Taxonomy (NCBI): domain Eukaryota; kingdom Viridiplantae; phylum Streptophyta; class Magnoliopsida; order Poales; family Poaceae; genus Dactylis; species Dactylis glomerata. Next base: position 521,565 of record QXEO01001432.1, read on the forward strand.
AAATATCTTGCCCATGGAATCTTGTCAAGATCTAGTCATTCCAAATGAAGATTCGAGCTCAACTCATGTTGAACCCTCTTCCTCAACTCATGATGAACACTCCACTCAAGATGAGGCTTCTAACCAAGAACAAGTATCTAGCCCTCAATCCAATGAGCAAGATCAAGGAGAAGAGCAAGTACTTCCTCATTCAAATGATCAAGCTCAAGTTGATTCAAGTGCTATTGGCGAAGCTCAAACCGAGTTTATTGGCTATGATGGTCAACCTCGCCAAGTTCGTGCCTCCACAAGACAATCATTCTTGGTTGTTGATAATGTGCTAGGAGGTCTATCAAGAGGGGTTATAACTAGAAGACAACTTCACAACTTCGCCACTATCCATGCTTTTGTCTCATTCCTTGAACCCCTCAAGGTAGTTGAAGCTCTCGGGGATCCTGATTGGATTGAAGCAATGAATGATGAACTCCATAGCTTTGAGCGAAACAAGGTTTGGTATCTTGTGGAGAGACCCAAAGACCAAAAGATTAATGTCATTGGGACCAAGTGGATCTTCAAGAACAAGCAAGATGAAAATGGACTCGTTGTTTGCAACAAGGCAAGGTTAGTTGCGCAAGGTTACTCACAAGTCGAAGGTATGGACTATGAGGACACCTTTGCGCCGGTTGCCCGTCTTGAAGCTATTCGTCTTTTACTTGCTTATGCATCTTTTCATTATTTCAAGCTTTACCAAATGGATGTGAAAAGTGCTTTTCTAAATGGTCCTTTGAAAGAAGTGGCATATGTTGCTCAACCCCCGGGTTTCGAAGATCCACACTATCCCAACCATGTGTATTTACTCCATAAGGCACTCTATGGTCTCAAGCAAGCTCCACTTGCTTGGTATGAGTACCTTAGGGATTTCTTACTCAAGGATGGGTTTAGTATGGGTAAGGTCGATTCCACCCTTTTCACCAAGCGGGTTAAAGGGGGTGGCATTTTCTTATGTCAAATTTATGTTGACGACATTATCTTTTGTGGTACTAGTCAAATATATAACAAGCAATTTTTTGAGTTGATGACTAGGAAATTTGAGATGTCCATGATGGGGGAGTTGAAGTTTTTCTTAGGTTTTCAAGTGAAGCAACTTCGTGAAGGAACCTTCATCTCCCAAGAGAAATATACTCTTGATATGCTCAAGAAATTCAATATGGACAAATCTAATGTCAAGGTTGGCAAGACTCCAATGCCAACCAATGGGCAACTTGGACTTTGTGAAGATGAAAAGGATGTGGATCAAAAGGTATATCGTTCTATGATTGGATCCTTGCTTTATCTTTGTGCATCTAGACCCGATATTTCATTGAGTGTAGGTTTATGTGCTCGATATCAAGCCGCTCCAAAGGAGAGCCATTTGATGGCGGTCAAACGGATCCTTAGATACCTTGCTCACACCCCATGCCTTGGCCTTTGGTATCCCAAAGGTGCCACTTTTTCTCTTGTTGGTTACTCGGATTCCGATTGGGCTGGAGACAAGGTTGACCGAAATTCTACTTCGGGCACTTGTCAATTTCTTGGAAGATCTTTGGTGAGTTGGAAGTCAAAGAAGCAAAATTGCACATCTATGTCCACCGCCGAAGCCGAGTATGTTGCCGCGGCAAGTTGTTGTGCCCAATTACTTTGCATGAGGCAAACCTTGAAGGACTTTGGAGTTACTTGCTGAGTTATGCCACTCTTATGTGATAATGAAAGTGCCATCAAGATTGCACATAATCCCGTGCAACATGAGAGGACCAAGCATATTGATATTCATCATCATTTCCTCCGTGATCGTGTGAATCTTGGAAATATCTCTCTTATGCATGTCAAGACCAAAGAGCAATTGGCGGATATTTTCACGAAGCCTTCGGATGAAGCAAATTTTTGTAGGCTAAGGCGTGAGCTCGGTATCTTGGATCGTAAAAACTTGTCTTGATTTCTTGACCACACCTTACTCCTTGTTTATTGTGTTTAGTTGCACCGCACATGTAGGGTGAGCCATTTTGCCATGTCTCGGCATAATGCATACCTATGTGTGCAACATCAATAGACCCAATGTCATGATATGGGCCCTAGGATTTATCTTCGCGGTGCCATGACATTTGTGCTTAACATAGGGGGAGTCATCCCTCGCCCTTCATTTGCCTCCCATTTTATTGGTCCATTTATTTGAGGCTTGTTGTTCTCTTAAGGTTCAAATCACGCCCCTTGCTTCTTGTTGTCTTTTCTGCGTTTTTTATCTATTTGGGCATGATAGGACGTTCTTTCCATGCTTTTACTGAAAAATGTGCATGCCAATTTTTTGGGACCTTTCTTAAGTCTTTTGGCCATTTTGGAGTAGCTCGGAGCAGCTCCGGATTCTGCTTCGGGTCATCCCGGGGCACAGCTCGGAGCGGCTCCGGCCCACTCTGGCGTGACCAGACCCCTTAAGGGTCGGCGAGGGTTTCCTTTCCTCTCTCCTCCCCATTTGCCCCTAGCCCTGCGTTAGGGTTCCTGCCGTCACCGCCACCTCAGCCGCCGCCGCCGCCTCCGCCCACCTCTCTCCCTTCATCGCCTTTGCCCACCTCCACTCCCCCCTGCCCCTTCCCCCGGGTCGTTCTTGCCACTCTCCTCCGCTGGGTTAGGGCCCAGAGGACAATTTTCTTTGCACTCGGGTACTCCTCTTCTCTTTCCCCCTCTTGATTTCTCCTATTGCTCCATTTTTTTGTGAAATCGAGATTTCTAGGGTTTGCCTTCTTGCCCATGGAGTCCACCCATCCTTGCTTCCCTCCATGGTCTCCCCTAGCATGCTCTACACCTTGTTGATGTTGCGAGCCAGCTTGCAGCGTTTTGGGCTAGCTGCCCAGCCCGGAGTACAACCCGGAGCCACTCCGGCCGCTGCTCCAGCCCGCCTGGAGCAGGACCCAGAGCAGCTCCGGCCTATACTCCAGCCTGCGCAGAGATGGCCAACTTGCCTCCTTCTGCACATCTTCCTCGTGTATTGTTTCTTGGTCCTTTTTCTTTGGCACGCACATTTATTTTTTGGGTGTTTGTTTGGTTTTGGTTTCTCCACAGGTGACAGTGCTAACCGCCTTGAGACTCGTGAAGCCCGCCGAAAGAGGAATCCTGTTCTAAAGCAGCCCGAGTCCAGAGTGATGCCTCCTAGGGACTCTAAGAAGCCCCTTCCTCCTGCAGCTTGTGCCCGTGGCCGTGTGAAGGCCCATACTCCCTTGGGAAGGGGAAGAGGCCATGTTAGTGGCAGTCGTCCGTGTACTGCAAGTGAGATTGCCAGTGCAACTATTGATGAAGAAGACGAGGATGATAGTTCTGATAGTGTTGAGTTTGATGGGACTGAGATTGAAGCCGAGGCTGCTGCTGAAGAAGAAACTAAAATTGGTGAGGATGGTTGGGAGGTTGACCGTGTTCCTACGGAGAATATTCGCCACATGCACATTCGCAAGTGGCGTGCTTTAAGGATATTGAATCCGTACCGCTTTAGCACTCGTCAGAATCATGAAGACCCTCAGTTTTGGACCAAAGTTCAACCGAAGATTATGCAAGATGTTTATCTCTCTATGTCCAAGCGGTCTATGATTTCTCGTGCCAAGTCCCTCAACACCAACTGGGTGCATCTTCATGGGGATACCGACGCTCCTCTCCTTCGTGGCCTGTTGGAAGGCTTGTGTCTTTGGTGCCTTGCTTGTTTCAACCAAGACTATTGTCCTGAGCTTGTTCAACAATTCTATTGCACCGTCTACTATCACAAGAGTGGGCCATTTGATCTTACTTGGATGTGTGGCAACCATAAGATCTCAAGCACCAAGTTAGCCTTTGCTACTGCTCTCGGAGGTTCCAGCTGGTTTGAGCATGAGAATATGCATGCTCAGCTTAATGCTCCTAAGGAAGACCTTCTGTTTTGCTACCTCGCTGATAAGAGGAGCAAGCCAGGTGTGATTAGCTCTATGTATCCCGCTTACCGCCAGCTTTCTTATGTGCTTAACGATACTATCTGTTAGAAGGCTGGAGACTACTCTGCTACACTAGGCCACATGGTCAACATCATGTGTCTTGCTCATCCTGACGCCATTCGCCCTGTTGATGGTATTGATTTTATTTGGCAGGAGATTCACAATGGAGTTATTGAGAGACGGTCGCCTGCTTATGGTCCTTATCTCCACCTGTTCTTCATGTCTGCTGCTCGCGAGCATTAGGCTGATATTATGTCTGGTCGACGGTTAGTCACCCATGACCTGCACACCCCCACGATTGTGCCGGGCCCTATTCCTCCTGAGTATGCTGCTTCTGTTCAGCCCCGCCCTCGCCCGTCTGGTGCTTCTCGGCCCCTCGAGCATGGCAGCAAGAGGCGCCATGATCCTCAGTCTCTAGCCGGTCCCTCCACTGGACCGCGTGTTTTAGCTCCCCCGCAGAAGGGGGGAGTAGGTGCCTTCTTTCGGAGTTTGTTTTCCACTTGCCGTGATGCCCGTGCCTATAGTCATGATGCCAGAGAGTTTGCCAATGAAGGCATCACCTTCAGAATGCATATCACAGAGCTCAGGGTCTCACTTCTGAGGAGGATCCTCCTGAGTTAGCTCCCACTGCCTTTGTTGATATTCCGATACCCGATGTCACCGATGCTGATTGGTTCTCCTACTTTGGTGGTGGCGATGGAGGTGGTTCTGATGCTGGTTTTAGTGGTGCTTCAGCTTATGCTCCCGGTGGAGATGGAGGCTCTTATGTTGATCCTCAAGGTGGTCCTCATGATGGTGAAGCGAGTGGTTCCGCTCATGATGAGTGATGATTTTATTGCCGTGTCTACTCTCCTTTACTCCTTTTTGGTGCTTCGGTGCCAAAGGGGGAGAAGGAAGTAGAGTTCTATTTTTAGTTGGATTTCGCATGAGTCACAAGTCACATATTTTGTGTTTATTCGTGCTTGTTGACTTGTGTACTCGATTACTTGATTTGGTTTTATGTTGGACCTCCTTGTGGTACTTTGTTGTTTTGTGTGGACAAGCACTTATCTATGCATGGTGATATATTATTACTTGTTATTATTCTATCTCCATGCTATCCTTTAACTTGTCATTATGCCATGCCTTTACTATTGTTGTTATTATATCTTGTCATAGGTTAGTTTGAGCTAGGGGGAGTTTGCTCTAAATTATATCTCTATCTTGAGAACTCTAATCCTAGTTGTCATCGTACACCAAAAAGGGGGAGATTGTAAGGGAATTTTGCCCTTATATTTATTTTGGTGATGATGACACTTATTTATGGGACTAATATAATCTCCAAGTTTCATTCTCAGATTTAGTCCGTTGTGTTGATAATGGTGAAAGGAAGGAGACCCCCCAATTCAAAAAGAAGAAAAGAGACGACATACTCCTTTTTCGGTTTGTATTTGAGTAATAGGTATGCCGCACTATTAAGAGGGGCTCGTGATGAACTTGTTGAGGATAATCTTTTTCCTATATATTTTCCACCTTTTGTCAAGTCCAAATGTTCAAACTCCTTTGTTCCTGTGTCTCTCTGCCGCAGCCAGAGCAGGGGCCGGAGCAGCTCCGGGCTGCACTCCGGGCGGGGCAGTGAAGCTGGCAGGCTTCCGGCTTTGCCCCGGAGTACCCCCAGAGCTGTTCCGGGCGAGGCCGGATTAGCGGCCAGAGCATCTCCGGACCGTACTCCGGGTGGAGCAGTGAAGCTGCCGTGCTTCCACTATGCTCCGGAGCACTAGCCAGAGCTGCTCCGGGCCAGGCCGGAGCCGCTCCGGGTCACTCCGGAGTGACATTTTTCAGCTGCAACGGTCACATTTAGGGGGGGCCTTTATAAGCCCCCTTCTTATCCAAGGAGTACCTATGCACGAAAAAGAGCACTTGTTCCTCACTTTCTCTCTCCTCCATTGTTGAGCTCCACATTTCCTTGGGATCTCTCATTCCCCCCATCCAAACCCTAATTCCTTTGGGGAATCGAGAGAGGAGGTCTTCATCTACATTTCCACCAAGCCAAAAGTGATTCCTCCTCAAGTTCATCAAGTTGCTTGTTACTGTTGGGTTTGTTGGGAAACCCTAGGCGTGCTAGGTCGCCCGGAAGCTTCCGGGTTGTGGATTTGCTTCAGGAAAGTTTGTGAAGGTTTGGAGACCACCTCAAGGTCTACCACGAGTGATTGATCTCCTTCTTTGTGGAGGAGGCTCAAGGAGAAGAAGGTGAGCCTCCATGGCATTCGGGGGTCCTCAGTGGTAACCCGCACCTCTCCAACGGTGATTAGCTTCCCCCCAAGGAAGTGAACATCGGGATACATCTTTGTCTCCGCGTGCCTCGGTTATTCCTAATCGAGTTCTCTTACTTGTGCTTTACCTTTGTGATAGCCTTCGTGCTTGAAGTATTTCCTTGTATCTTGCTAGACTGGTTTCACTTAGTTGTTAGGCTCATCTTTGTTATCCACATAGCCTAAAACTTGTGAAAAGAATAAGTAAAATTTGTAGAAACCTATTCACCCCCCTCTAGGTTACCATCTCTATCCTTTCAGGCGTATGGTGATACAAGAATTTTGCATCGATGATACATGATGTACTAACATACCAACACTTGACTCAAGCTCAGTTGAAATTAGGTGTGCGTATTTATAAATAAACTTGCACACCATCTTTTGTCCAAACCATCTCATTCCATTGGGGCCATAAATGAACTAATGGTTATAAAAATATGCATTGGTGAAAGGTCACCAAATTTCTCTTGCAAACTTTTTGGGGATCCGTGGGAGCTCCCACCATCACCGTCCTTGTGCGAGTTTGGTGCAGTTTTCCCCATTTTATCCGCGCGGAGCTTTACTCTAGAAAAATCATAATTCAAACATTCCTCCATGTGAAAGATAAAAGTGTTTTAGGAACCGCACAGACTTAGATTAGTGCTGGCCCAAACAACCAAAGTGCCTAAATTTTGTTCCCTGCTGCATCTATCAGTGTGGGCAACTAAACACACCCTCCAATGACGCGTAGGTGTCGCCCATGCACTCTGATTCTCATCCGCCGGCCTGTTCCTATAGTTGAACACTTGGGGCACGTTTTGTAGCCTGGGCCAATTTTTGCACTCCGTGGAGGGTTGCCCAATGGGGGATGCCCCATCGAGGATAAGCTCTGGGCCACGTTTGGCACTTCTTTTGGCATCCCGGAAGCCATTTTTTGGCCCATGGAAGAAATGGGCTTTGGCTGTTTGGTTGCAATTGTTGTAGCGACTGGAGCAATGATGATATTGTTTGGTTGTCATAGAAGTTGTAGTACTCTCTCCCCTTCTCACAAGTGGTGAGATTACCACACACACTGACAACACTTACAAGCATATCAGGTGGCATATGACGCATACCAAAGTACTAGGATAATCAGCTGTATAATATAAGTTCAGTACTTGACAGACCAACCTGACATATTCTAACAAAGTTCATCATAACATCTAACCATGACAAAATTACCTAATACCATGCCACAATTACTCTTGTTCCATCTCATCGACGACCCTCACGAACTTACAATCATGCGCAGGGCACTTCGTCACCACCTCGCAGTAGGTGTAGTCGAAGATGGCAACGTAGTACACATTGTCCACGTTCTTCTCAAAGGTTAGCATGTAGCCAATCTTGATATCATGGGAAATGGAAAATGCTGGCCACCCCTGATCAAGGATGGCTTTGCCATCAACGTACTTCATGGTGATGGTCTAGTTGCATCTATTGTAGGTCTTAAGGGTGATCTTCCCCAGGACTTCGCCTAACCAAGGCACAAATCCCTTAGGGATCGGCAGCGTGCCCATGGTAGGCTAGAAAAGCACATCGAGAAACTTCTTCGGCCCAGTATGTTCATTCCAGTGGCAAATGTTGGCCTTTCTTCCTCTCTTCTTCATCGAGCCCTCCCCTTGGTCAACTTGTGCTAGAGCCCCGAGCTGAATAGGTTACAAAGGAACAAAAAAGCCTCAAAATTGGACGCACATGCATAGGCAGAGATGGTGCAACCAAAACCACAACAAATTCACAAACTACATGGTTATACAAAGCTTGTGGTCCGATCACACCATCCCTAAGATGATGAAGTGCCATAGTTTAATCATGGGCTTACCATGAAGTGCAGAAAAAAGGAAGACTTCAAATGACGCCATATAAAACAAAAATTGCATATATGGCAAAGGGACTGTCCACAGACCAAGTTTAAGTTCACAAGCAATGTGTACTTGGACAATGCACAATGTCTATGGGCAGTCCCTTGCCTCCGATTGATGCACAATTTAATCACTGGCAAAAATAATGTTCAAGCAGTACGATACTAGTGGGCCTCTGATGGTGCGGTGTTGATGTAGATGACCGCCCAGTTGGGAACCCCAAGAGAAGGTATGATGAGCACAGCCGCAAGTCTTCCCTCCATTGTGAAACCAAGGTTTATCGAACCAGTAGGAGAAAGAACCAAACTTTAGAAGGTGATGCTTGCTAGCTTCGTGACGCGCCAGACAATGGCGCCAGAAATATTGCTGGAGCGTCTTCACCTAGCAGCAACGTGAAACCTGGACACAACACAACCAAGAACTTTGCTCCCAACTTACGATGAGGTTGTCAATTTCACCGGTTTGCTGTAAACAAAGGATTGAGCGTATCGAGTGGTAAAAGGATAATAATATGCGAGAATGTAAACAGTACGAGTAAAAGTAAAATGGTATAGCAATGTAAAGGAAATTGGACCGGGGTCCATAGTTCACTAGCGGTGTCTCTCCATAAGATAAATAATAAAATGCCGGGTAAACAAATTATAGTTGGGCAATTGATAAAATAAAGATAACGTACATATGTCATGAGGATCACTATGAGATTCACTCTGGGCATTACAACAAAATACATAGACCATAACCCAACTGCATCTATGACTAATAATCCACTCGCGGGGAGTCGTCTGAGTACCCCTTGAGTATTAAGTTGCGAACAACGGATAACTGCATTAAGCAAAGTGCGTAAAGTAAACAAAGCGAATGTCCTTGGACATAAGAATGTTGTTTTCTCCCTAGTGGCAACAACACATCTACAACCTTAGAGGTTTCTGTCACTCCCCCAGATTAAATAGAGGCATGAACCCAACTATTGAGCATAAATACTCCCTCTTGGAGTTACTAGCATCTACTCGGCCAACACTAGTGGAAAAAAGCCTATTGGTGGCGCACCGTTTTGGCATATGCGTGGCGCATATGGGATGCGCCACCAATGCCACGCCACTAATAACAGATTATTGGTGGCGCATCTCAATATGCGCCACGCATATGTTGAATATTAGTGGCGCATATAGCATATGCGCCATTAGTGTCTTCTGCGTGGCGCATATTGCTATATGCGCCACCAATACATAATGCGCCACTAAACACCTACAATATGCGCCACTGATATTTCGTACAGGTCCAAAAAAACTGATATTTTCTGGTATTTATACACAGCAATGCACAAAAATATATATATAGGTATACAATATAACTGCAGAATACACAGCATGCAGTACAAAACAAATATATCATCATCACAAACAATTAGATCCATAATAGTGACAAAGTTCCCGAATATTAGAAGTGTTAGAGCATATATATATATAGCCCAAGTCCATGCATTACACACATTACACATTACACACACTACACATCTCACCAAAAGACCGAGTAGACTACACCCGCAATGGTGAGCAAGACCGGGAGCACGATCATCAAGGTCTTCATCCGGTTGTTGTTTCTCCGCTCTCATAGGAGGTGGATCCTCCACCTAGCTTCCGCTAGCTCTCTCGTCGGATGCCCCTTGTAGGAGTTGCCGCTAAACTTGTTCACTTGCTTCTGGCAATCCTCCCACTCATCGTAGACTCCTGGTACCCATCCTTTGTACACCACGTAGCATCTCAGCATCTCTGTAGACAAAGCCATATATATAGTATTCAAGCTATAAGAAAAGAGTTACATATGTCGACAAAGCCATATATCATATGCAACCGAAAGAATGAAAGGATTGACATGCATGTCGACAAAGGAAAGTACTCGAGCTAAGAAAAGAGTTATATGTAAGTATCCCGCATACAAAAGTAAATAAGTCCAACAACGATGCTTTCGACTAAGGCAAGTTATAAGTTTACACCTCACACACATACACACACCGGAATGAGTTGCAGACGGTAAAGTTTATGACTCAAGCACACACGATTGACATACACGCGAAAACGACTAGGAAGAATCATGTAGACTTTGGTTGACATGGCTCCGGTTTGTAGCAATCTTTCATTGTCCATGTCCTAGTGTCACGCTGTTTCCGGAGCCGGTCTTCGATCTCGCGCTTAGCCAACGGTCTGGCGTAGGACAAGGTTCTGCCCCTTGTGATGACATCTTCTTGCAAGATAGTCGCAATCTGATTCTGGATGCGGAAGAAGTCGTCCCTAAGTTCAGCGTCCTTGATCCTTGCATGCTCTTCGGCCCATCCTCGAACACTAGCTGGCGTCATAAGCCTGTGTTCGTTCTGGATGATCGCCCGTATGTGATGGAGGGCGTAGAAGGCCTCCTTGACACTGTTAGGCGGCTGCTTGATGCAGGGGAACTTGATTACATGCTTGAACATGTGTCTGCCATCCTTGACATTTTCCGCCCCCTTCCTGAAGTCGCCTCCCTTCCTGGCGTATCCCTCGAGAGCATCATCTAGAACACCCTTGATGTAGGCATAGTTTTTTGTCTTTGCCTCACTCCCCGAGTCTAAGTAGACGGCTACCGAGTACCTCGGGGCAACGAGGATCAATGTGCAGTATATGTCTCTGCGCAAAACAGTTGAAACGAAAGAATGTTGGAAAAGGAGCTAAGAAATGACAAGTTATTATGGCGGCCGAGTGAGTGTGCACTTACTCGGGAAAGTAAGGAAGAAGAATGTCTTTTGTACTCTTGTTGTCCAGCAGGAACTTTTGGAGGTACTCCTTTGCTCTGGAACGGTTCGCTGGATTCATAAACATGCCTTCACGCATGTATTAGGGGTCCGCTATCGCGACGCCAGGGTTCTCCTCTCTGTTGACCTTCATCGCCTGCTGGAGCATGTATAGGCGGACCAAGTTATAGTCCAGCCGTTTGGCGTTGAAAAGCTTGAAGACATCCTCGTACGATATGAAGAAGATATCCGCGGAGTGATCATCGATGAAGCCCACGTCCGCTGGAACCTTCACCGTGAAAACGGGGTATGATGGATTTGTTTCCTTAAGAAGGCCCTCCTCCAGAAACAGAATACCATGCATAAGGCTCACCATCGCTCCACTCGCGTGGGCGACCTGCTCCTCAGTCATAATCGGTTTTCCAGCTTCATGAATTATGCCCTGCAAGGTGCCCATAGCGGGTTGTGACATCGGGTCGTCGTGAACCCTGGGCCTCTTCGGATCGATCGGCTGCTGGCTCACAGACGGCTTATCCTTCTTGGTCCTCTTCCGGTGGTGCTTCTTCTGGATGGGACCACCGGTTTCCAACTGCTCACCACGGTCGGTTGCCAACTGATCACCGCCGCTCACCACCTTATGGAGTGTGTTGGGGCTAAAAATATTTCCCGTACTGACTTTAGGATCAGCGGCGCCAGCATCCGGAGGCGTCTCCTCTAGGGCACCATGGAAGTCCAAACGCGTGCATGCTTTGGTGCGAGCATTTTGATCTTCACGGACACGGTAGGGTTCTTCCATGTTTGGCATGAACAAAGAGTCGGTGGCACCGGTGTTGAGCCAGTCATCTGGGTTGTGATCATCATCATCGTTGATGTCGTCAACCAGTACTGGTATGATGCAGCGATGGCCTTGCCATGTGGTGCTGGTGGTGGCTGCGGTAAAGCGGCGGCCAACAACTTCTGGTGACGGGAGGTATTGGCGGAGACAACTTGTGGTGGCCGCCGAGGCGGTGGCGCCATACGTGGCGGCGCCGGCTCAGTAACTGGTGCCGAACATGGCGGCGGCTCAGTAACTTTTTCCATGCGTGGCGGCGGCTGAGTAACTTGTTGTTCCTTCACAAGCCGAATCTGGGTCTTTGGCCATGTCAAGACCCAGCCGAAGCAACCCGCAAGGGTCTTATGTTCATCGGCGCCTTGAGGTTGGGTTGGGGGGGTCAATGTCTTCGCATCCCGGCAACACCCGAGCCAGCCGGAACTTGAACACCGCTGAGACCATCTCCTTGTGATGCATGACTGTGCTATTTGGCTGAATGATTGTGCCCTTGGCAACATCCTTCAGCTCGCCGTCCACGAAATGCAAAAGTGTGCAAGGTGTGTCCTGTGGGAAAACAAGTTTGCATGCATATCGTGAGATGCATGTCGCTGGCTAGCTATAGTCATCAAAGGCAAAGGAAATGAAATGTGCTGGCCGGAGTCATTACCTTGGAGATGGCGTTGAGCTCGGCTAATGTCGAGACACCGGTATCATTCTCCCGCCGAGATGCCTTACGACGAAGCACCGTCGGTTGCGCCTTAGCTGTGGCGGGAGGAGGCACCGGTGCGATCGGCTGCTCGGTGTCGGCATCGGCGGGAGGTGGTGTCACCAGAGCGACCTCCGGGTGCGCGTTCGTGTTGGCGGTGGCGGGAGGGGGCACCGGAGCAGCCGCCGGCTGCGCCTCCTTGACGTTGGCGGTATCGGGAGTCACCACATTCGGCGACATGTGCTGGATAGAGTTGCTGCGAGAGATGCTGGGCACCACTAGCGCCCCTCGTCGACCTGCCGCATTCCAAGCAGCAAGCCCCTCCCACAGCTCATCGGGAATGATCTCGCGGAGCTTCTGTTGCACTTGCTGGGCGATCAGGTCCGGCATCTGCTCCCGGAGCTTTTGAACTTCGCGTCTTTCACTTGCGGCGGCCGCCGCCGCTGCCGCTGCTGCCGCGGCCTTCCTCTGTTTCTTCGCCTCGGGGTCCTCTTTCTTGAAGTCGCCAACCTTGTCGTACGTACCATAGCTGGCCACGCGGCCAGCTGAAGTCGGCGGCAAGGACTTGGCTCTCCCCTTGATCACATTTATCGCCCTGTTGAAGGGCGTGTCCCACCGCGGGTCCGCCGTCGACCCTTGGGACGAGCTCGCACTTGAAGCACAAGATCTTTCTTCGATTCTCTGCAGAGAAGGAAAGAGATGGCCATTTAGAAATTTAGAACGCATATCGACTCGATCGAGATGCGCGGAAATTCCTTACCAGCTTTTTCTGGAACTTCCTCACATCATCGTCGTCGGTAACGAATTCCTTGAGTTCGGGGTGGAGATAGTAGCGGGCACGGACAAACTGCATCACCTGCTTGTCCATGAATTTGTGCCACGGGTTCTCTTTCCCTAGACGGGCATACTCGGCGTCCTCTTTTGCCCAAGCGGCCTTCTTTCCTCGGTAACCGCCGCCTCCGCAGCGTTGGTTACCTATGTTGAGGTCCCGCATACACCTCCCCCACTCGGTCCATTCAATACCTTTCAGAGTGAGGCACGCATCCTTGAACTTGATGCACTCATCTTCGTCGAGCATCGGCTCGGCCTTCTTTATCTCCTCCCAACTTTTGCCGGTGAGAATCCCCTTCTTCACTCGGCTTTTCCAGCTGCTCAAGGCTGTGCTCATCCTCGTGAGGGTTAACTTGTTGACCTTGTTCCCTTTGAGCTTCTTGTTATTGAACGGCTCTGGGAACTGGTACCGGTTGTGAAGCTTCTCAATGAGTAGCTCGCGCAACCGCGTATTGCCCTTAGATCTTATGTTCTTCTGATTGATGCTCATGCTCTCCCGCACGACGCACCCGAGCTATAGGCCGTACCCAGCGGCAAGCTTCGCAGGCTCCACGGGTTGGCCACTCGGTTTCACATACGTGAACTCTTCGAGCTTGGTGACGAGTACAGGCGGCGTCCGATCCTGCCTTTCCTTCTTCTTCTTCTTCTTCTTAGCAGCGGCGTCCGATCCACCGATGTCCATGCGGTCACCGCCACCATGACTACTTGTGTCATCCTCCTCGTCGCCATTGCTACTTCCGGCGTCGTCGCCATCTTCGGCCTCGAAGTCATATTCGGACTCCGGATCCGAGTCAACTTCATCGGCCGCACCTTCTTCGGCCTCCTCGCCAACTTCATCGGCCGCATCTTCTTTGGCCTCCTCGTCGGACCCGCTCAAGTCATCGCCAACCCGCCAAAACTTTAGGTTGGCTTTTCTTGCTTCTTCTTCGACGCTCATGGGCCGAGAAGGGCCAGCCCCAACGTCTTTGTCTCCGCTCGACATGTCGGCACTTCATACAAAATATGTAATAATTTAATTAGTACAATAATTAATTAAGCTAGAGTCGACAGAAAAATTTGGCATGACCTTTGCTGTTTTTTTGACCTAGGAGTGCCCATTTCTCAACCGAAACGGAAGTAAATCGACATTTCGGGAGAAATGGGCAACTCATTTAGAAATAACCTGCAGCAATTCACATATATACATATTCCAGCAATTCACATGTGACTGAAAAAAGTATCTAAAAAGGATGGACCTTTGCTTGGTAACCGCAAAATTCAGCATGACCTTTGCTTGGTAACCGCAAATAGAATTGTATATCCACTAGTACATAGCTGTACTCTGGACATGTGGCATTTCAAATTTAGATGTAGTTTGAAAATTACTGCACTCTTTCATGTTTTTGTTTATTTTTATCTAGAGACGGTTCATACAACTACACAAAATCCCAGCAATTGCCCATGTCCACAGAGCAGGACTGCAGTAGGTCGGAGCAGAGGAAGCGGGAGCTTACCTAGGGTTTGAGGAGTGGATCGGGCTTGGAGAGGCACTGCGGTCGAGGGCTTGCTCCTCCTCGGCCGGCGGCGCTTGCTCCTCCTCGGCGGCTGTGCGTCGCGAGTGAGAAGCTAGGGTTAGAGAGGCGCTCGCGGGGGATGGGGAAGGTGGCCGGAGCGAGGTGCAGAGGGCGATGGGGAAGGCGGCCGGAGCGGAGCGAGCGCCAGTAGCGGAGCAGCGGAGCGCGAGAGCGAGATGCAGAGGGAGAGCGAGACAAAGAGCAATGGGGAAGAAGCAGAGAGGTGGCCGGTCGAGATATTTGGCTAAGTGTCACTTATGCGTGGCGCATTATGTGCAATATGCGCCACACATATTTGACACTTAGTCAAATACCGCGGGGCTCTCTGTTTGACACCAACACTCCTCTACCTCAGTGGCAGCGCACACATCCTTTGCATTAGGGGCATCCAGGGTTCGAATCCTGGTTACCTCACACCTTTTTTTTACAAATTTTTTCACACTTTCTAACAAATATTAATTACTTCAAAATTTAATTACTTCAAAATATTTTCTCACTTTATTTGCGAGGAGTATCATAATAGTTTATTTTCACACTTTCTAACAAATACACATCGATGTCCATACACACACATGTACAAATCTATATAGATTTGAGTAAACGCATGCATACACAAAAAATGTCATGATCTCGATTCCGCGCTAGCTAGCTAGAGCTAGCATCTCTTTGCAATCTTCTTGCCCTTCTTCCTTGCGGTTGAATACTTTAGGCCGGGAATGTTGAGGTTTCTTCTCGTGAACGAACAACCTTTAGTAGGTAGGGTGGTCTTCCTTCTTCCTGCGACAGTCGGCTTGTCGAAGTACTTGTCGAATTCCTCTTCGATCTTTGGATCACCGTTCTTTTCTAAGTCTTGGTCGTTGGCGGGTCCTTCCATTCCGATGATGCTCCTCTTGCCCCTCCTCACGACAACACGGCTTGGCTTTGACGGGTCGGTGATGAAGAAGCATTGGTCAACTTGGCTCCCGAGTACCCATGGCTCGTTTTTTGCGGAGGCGTTCTTCACGGAGGCATCAGGTATAACCATGGTGGTGAAATACCGGCCCTCTTTCTAGACGCTCTTGGCCCATGTGACACGGAACATCGGCACCTTCTCTCCGGCGTAGTTGAGCTCCCATCTGACACGGAACTTATCCGGTTGTTGTTTCTCCGCTCTCCTAGGAGGTGGATCCTCCACCTAGCTTCCGCTAGCTCTCTCGTCGGATACCCCATGTAGGAGTTGCCGCTGAACCCTCGCGGTGACCATATCCGGCAAGCCTACCGAGGTGTGTCCTTTTGGGCAGACCAACAGGGTCATCAGTGTTGTCCTCCTCGGTGCGTAGATAATTCTGGCAAAACGAGACGCACTCGTAGGTCAGAAAGCCCTTGGCGATGCTTCCATCTGGACGAGACCTGTTGCGGACGAATCCTTTGATAACACCATTCAGCCTTTCGAACGGCAACATGTTGTGCAGGAATGTCGGACCAAGATGAATGATGTCATCCACGAGATGGACGAGCAGATGCACCATGATATCAAAGAACGCGGGCGGGAAGTAAATCTCGAGCTCGCACAGTATCACGATGATCTCTTCTTGCAGTGCGTCGAGCTGCTTCAAGCCGATAGATTTCCTCGAGATGACGTCGAAGAAGTTGCTGAGGCCAAACAACGTCTCACGGACGTGCTCGTCCATTATCCCTCAGATCACAACGGGAAGTATCTGTGTCATCAACACGTGACAGTCGTGAGACTTCATCCCGCTGAACCTCTTCTTCGCTTCGTCTAGATATCTGCCTATGTTCCCAGAGTAACCGTGGTGGTGGGGCTGCCAACTTATAGATCTGGCCGACCTTATCAGTGGCGCATATTATGCATAATGCGCCACTGATAAGTCTGCCACCTTTTCAGAGGGGTCAGGCCAGTGGGGCCCAGGTGGGTCCCACAGACTTATCAGCGGCACATTATGCATAATATGCGCCACTAAAGGGTCAAATATGCGTGGCGCATATTGAAAATGCGCCATTGATAAGTCAAGATATTTTGTCGACGACCCTTCTGGTGGGTCCCACAGACTTATTGGTGGCGCATTTTGAGCAGAATGCGCCACTAGTAAAAAAATTATCAGTGGAGCATATTTGATAATGCGCCACTAGTAAATACTAGTGGAGCATATTGATTAATGTGCTCCACTAGTAAAACATCTATCTATAAGCCTTTTCCCACTAGTGCAAGATATTTACTAGCAACAGAAAGCATGCAAGATCATAAACAATATAGAGATAAATAAGATATATATTCAGCACATCAACTTGACATTAGTACTAATACTCATCGGATCCTAACAAACAAAACATGTATGATTACATAAAGATGATCTTGATCATATAGGGCAGCTCACAAGATATAAACATGAAGCACATGGTGGAGGAGACAACCATCTAGCTACTGCTATGGACCCGTAGTCCAAGGTAGACTACTCACACATCACTTCGGAGGCGACCATGGGGGTGGAGAAGGCCTCCGGCAGGGTGCCAGGAAGAGCTCCTGGATCCTCCCGATCTCGCATCGACGAGGGTGGCGGCTTCTAGTATGTTTTGAGGAAAAGCGATCCGTCCTCTAGGTTTTTCCCGTCGAGGGGATTTTATAGGCGAAAGGGCAACTTCAGAGGGTGGGCCACCTGGCCTCACCATGTGGTGGCGCGGCCCTGACCGCGCCACCATATGGTGAGCCTGGCCCCTGGCCCCCCTCCGTCTCATCTTCGGTCTTCACGAAGCTTCGGTAAAAATAGGAGGTTCGGCTTTTGTTTCATCCAATTCTGAGAATATTTCCTATGTAGCTTTTCTGAAACACAAAAGCTGCAGAAAACAGGGAACTGGCACTGTGGCATCTTGTTAATAGGTTAGTTCCGAAAAATACATAAAAACGCCACAAAGTGTAACAAAAAACAAAGCAAATGGTGTATAAACAAGCATGGAGCATAAAAAATTATAGATACGTTTGAGACGTATCAGCCTCATACAACATAATCCGAGGAGATGACTCTATACTACCAAGAGGCAACGCACAAGCAATTAACTTGTGCACAACAGAAGGAAATACAGATTAATCCCTCAGACAAAATGTGATAGACATAATCATTGGCCAAGAACTAATAATGAATAAAACATGATGAACATAATGAAAATTTCACGGGCCTCATAATTTGGACACACACATCTCAGAGATGGAGCAAGCAAACCAAGTTGAATGCACAATACCCATGTCTTTGCATTGTACAAGGTTTGCTTACACCATCCCTAAGTTGATGGGATTGCCCTAGTTTATTGGCCATGTTATATAAAGGTCATGGGCCTCAGAGCATAGAACACGAGCACAAATGCTTGAATGAGATAATAGAACATTTAGCACATACTACGTAGAACCACTATCAAACATGCAAACTTGTCATCATTGGCCCAAAAAAATAACACATGAATCTATGCAGGCCTCATGCGTACTTCATGCCATCATCCACTGAGATAATCCTCCACCTAGTAGCTAGCACACACAAGATGTCTGCTTGTACAAACCAACTGCTAAATGGGGATGATCCCAGTAAACATACCCAGTTTAATCATTGGCCCTAACATGAAGCATGCGATTCAATAGTGCACAACATGAAAAAACCATAGCTACAGTACCGATGCAGCAAGAATCAGGGATCTCCAATGGATCTACGATGATTCTGTAGTCCTCCTAATCTAGATCTGCATGAAGGATAGATCGATATGACGTCCTACAAATCGACAACTAGATCAAAGCTAGCCGAAAAACTAGATATTGCAATGGATCGACAAGCAGCTCTGAAACCCTAGATCTACATTGCATGTCATCAGAACATGTACCTGAAGACATGCATGTCCCTACAGATCTAGCACATGCAAACACCATAGATCAAAGAGATGGTCTTACCTCCTTAGACATGTCGGTCGTGACGGTGGAGTTCAAGGTCGCACGTGCTGCACGATATCAAATCCATTCCTCACGTGCGAGGAACTCGCTGTCGATGTTGTGGACACGCTCGCATCCATGACATCGCTGATCTTCCTAGCCGTACCGTCGCACTTGCCGCTGAGCTCAATGCAAGAAAGTAACCTTCGCCTTGATGTGACAGATGGCGAGAGAGAGTGAGAAAGGGGAGAGTGAGCGGTGAGGGAATTTATGACGCGTGTTCCCTGAAGCGACGCGGCGCCCCCCCTCTTCTCCACGCGTGCACCGGAGCTGCACTCTTGCGCTTCGTCGGGCATGCCCCCATAAAAAATGCCGATTCGGCAGTTCCTACCAGGTTTGGCCCAAGGGTGCTTTAAAACCCGTGCGGACAACAACGCAGCAGAAACAGGTCGTTGATATTTTGTGTTGTTCCACACTAGTACTGATAACCAATCTCTCAGTATCTCTCACTCAGTATCAGCTAGCCATCCATCCATGAATCATGGACCATCCTCTTCACTCAGCTTGGCCTAGCACGCTCCACGTACGGCAGATCTAGATGCTACCACGCCTTGACGCACATTCGGCGTCCATCCCGTGCGTCCCATGCACACGCGCAGTTTGCATTTTGCACACACACACAAGCTTTCTCTTCATCAATCCCACTCCCTCCACTGCCCATCCCGCTATATAACCCCCAGACCCACACTACTCAGCACTCACCTCACAAGTCGCAACCAACAAACAGCAAATACAGCCATTGGCCACCCACCCACCCACACACAAGCTCCACTCACTAGCTAGAAGAGTATTACCAGTCGCATTGCCACTCCACTCCTAGCTAGCTAGAGGCAACCAGGCAAGCTATAGAGGGGGGAACAGGAGCGTCCTGCCGGTGGTTCGCCGTGCGCCAGAGGGAGTGGCCGGGAAGGTATAGCCAGAGGCTCGTGAGGACAATGCATGGCATGTGTTAACATGTACAACCCGGAGCACCACCAGTCCTCCTCGTCGTCGTCCTTCATGGCGCCGAGGATGTCCTTCTCCAGCGACTTCGCGCTGGAGCCGCCACCGGCCACGTCGCTGTCTGCGCGCGCGCCGGGGGACGCCGACTTCGAGTTCTCCGTCGGCGGCCGTCCCGCCATGATGGGGGCCGCCGACGAGCTCTTCTCCAAGGGCCGCCTCCTGCCGCTCCAGGAGGCCCCGCACGGCCGCCCCACCACGCTGCGCGAGGAGCTTCGCACCGAGGACGGCCGCCACGGCCGCGCGCCCCGGGCGCCCAACATCCGGTGGAAGGAGCTGCTCGGCTTCAAGAAGGCGGCCAAGAAGGCCAGCGGCG
The DNA here is from genome assembly GCA_007115705.1 of Dactylis glomerata. Taxonomy (NCBI): domain Eukaryota; kingdom Viridiplantae; phylum Streptophyta; class Magnoliopsida; order Poales; family Poaceae; genus Dactylis; species Dactylis glomerata. The sequence continues at coordinate 541,642 of QXEO01001432.1, forward strand.
CCGCTGCCGCCGACGCTGCCGCCGGCACCTCGTCCGCCGAAGCCCACACGGTACTTAATCATCAGTCACATCTTCTCTTAAGTACACAACTGGTAATGCATCGTACGCTCTGCGATAGTGGTATGCATTGTCCCATCTGCGATATGCCTGTCGAATTGACATTTTCCGAATCTTCAAAACCACCTGCAACTGCAAGAACCCCTTTGTGCTGTACTCCTCCGTCCGTAGGGTACATTTTCTCTGCATCCAGGGATTTCTCAAAGTTTGGAGCCGGAAACATGCATCGCATATTTTTGGCATTTGTACTTGGTAACAGGACACAGAAGACTGCACAGAAATTGGAGTAGTAGTGTTTTTTCCATCTTCTAGTGAATGACAACATGATGCATGCAAAATTTTCAGGATCCTGGAGGTCAAGGAGGAAGCACGAGAGAGTGAAGCAGCAAAACCCCATTGAACAAGCGAAATGGGGACATGAGGAATGATAAGCAGAGTAGTTAAATTCTGTGATTGCTGCCTTTCAGCTTACTTCCTGATTATCTGGCAGCTCAGCAGAGCATGTGCATTTTCCTTTTACTGCCCCCCTTAGCTAGCTAGCTCCGTGTTACCGCTTTTCTTGTGGTGTGTAAAAGGGATTTTTTGCTCTTTAGCTCTTGATCTGGCGTCGTCGCCGGGTAGATCGATGTTGTATTGCATGTAGTCAAAAATTGATTGACTCCTCTCTAGCTGTGGCTCTGAATGTTTTGTACTGAGAAGAAGGGGCCAGTAAAATGCAGTAGTATTATTATGATTATTTCTCTCATATACAGTATGGTGTTTGTGGTCCTTGTACGTGCTCGTTGCGTAGCTGTTCCCATGCTTGTCTGCAATCGCCACACCGTACCCTGCTCTCCCCGCTCCCTTTTATTTCCCGATGTGCAAAGGAGTCTGCAGCTTTGAGGGTTGAATGAACACCCTGCCGTCACATGCATACATGCATGGTTTAATCCGGCAGCCAGACGCGTGCATGTCCATCTCTGAACGCCATGAACGCATGCATGGTGCTATAGCCAGCACCAGCAAGCCGGTCAAAGCTGCTGAGCTGGCCCATTACAAAAGATGATCCAAAATACAAGAAGGTAGCAGTAGTGGGAAGTATAGTATACCAGCAGACCACACCGCTGGCTTCCAAAGCATGCAGGGATTTGTTAAGCTGGGACGTACTGCTGGAGCGAGTGGCCGGTTGTGGCGTGGGGGAGAAAGCCAAAGGCGCGACGACGATGATTATCTAACTGTGTGATAATCTGTCCTCTTGCGGCGGAGCGGGACTGGACTCTTGAGACTGGAGAGACTGAGAGAGTGATAAAGCTCGCAGGAGGGGGCCCTAGCTAGCTAGCTAGCACGATGATCGATCTCTCCTCCGCCCCATCCTACCTGGTGGTGATCACCGGCACAGTGTTAAATTTAATGAGGTGACTTAGCTGTCAATCGCTGCCGCTCCGGCCGGCCGGCCCCCTGAATTCTTGCCGTTGCATTGGATGCAGAGCGATGGGGTGGCCTGCCCTGCCCAGCACAGTGGGGAAAAATAGAGATTCATGGAAGGGCGCAGAAGGCAGCAGGAGGAGGAAGAGAGTCGCGAGGGCAGACGGGCGCGCAGCTCGGCCACTCGCTCCTCCTCATCTCTGAATCAATTCTGAATTCTGATTTGAAGTGAACTGGTCCAAAAGATGGCGGGGTACCTTTGATTCTGGGGCAGCGCATGCAGCGGTGGTGCAGGGCGCGCAGCTGCATCGCGTGGCCCGGCTTAAAGGCCAGGTGCTACCTCTGAGCCTCTCTGCATGCTGCTGCGTGTGTACTGCGGGGGCATTTTGGTCAGATCGTGTTGGGTTATGAATGTTACGGTCGAGGGGAGATGAGTCAAACAGTCTACTGGTTCCAGTAATGGCCCTGCATTGCATGTGATCTTCAAGTACAGCAAGCGATATCATGTTACAGCTTCTCTGGGACAGCACAAAATTACTCGAATCAGTTTCCAGTAGAAATGGCTGAATATTTTCCTCATTCCTTCGGCCAGGGCCTAAACTTGGGCTAAGGACATTTGGCCCATAGCTCAGACGATCATCTTAGAGCGCACCAAGGCCCACCGACCTAGTCCATGCATGGACCATGGTTGGACCGTTGGACTCAAAAGGAAAAAAAAATCTGGAGCAGCTATCCAAGGCACACATAAATGCAATTAACTCATGAAAATTGTTCGGCGTATTTGTGATAGTGCCGCGTTTCTCAGTAATGCCTCAACAGAAATACAAGAAAGTAAGTAAACTGATGTTGAAAAGTTAAAATGTTACGAAAAAAACTTGTGGATTCTAAAAAAAACACTAAAGATGTGCAAACTATAGAGTGAAATGTGTTGGGATTGATCTTTCGGCTACAACAAACCAAGAGATAAGGGGAGCTAGGCTCTCACGAACGTGCCTTGATCAGGGGTACAAACCAACGACTTGGTCTCGGGCTCGGTTCCCAGACACCACATATATAAAGGGATTAGTTGGCTCGTTTTGTGGTGACGACTATACACGAGGCGCTCACCTAATATCCTAACCGTGGATCCTAATTCCTAAGGAGGCGCCCAAGGGAACTGAAGATCGACTGCCTTCACCGGCCACCAAGAGGCAGTGCCAGCAACGTCCCTGCAGCTCATCTTCAACCACACCATGAGCTACACCATGCCTGCATCAAGCACGCGCTGATGCAGGCGCGGGAATTCGCCATCTATCCGTAAGTACATCCCCTAATCTCTCTGTCCAGAGCTAATTATTAGGTGTTATTATTGCAATCAGTGCATGTTGGGACCTCCCAATGATGTTTTAAGCCATGGTGGAGGTGGTGTAGAACCGTTGGGTTCAGGTGAACCCAACAGAACTGCAAAGTTCTTCACTAATCTATTTTTTTGATTGCTAATTTAGCAAAAGATTACACATAATATATGGAGCTGAACTCAATGGTTTGATCTTCTATCGTCACCACTGCTTTTAAGTATAACAAAAGCAAATAAGTCCAATGTTGTTTAGAAATATCCGACAAAAGGAAGTCCATCTTATAACCTTGACTACTAAAACATGAAGGATGTGTTCGGTTCCAGAACGAGGGGGAATGGAATGGAATGGTTCCGTTCCGAGGTCACGGGATGGTTCCGACCCCGTGTTCGGTTCGGAAAAGAACGAGGAACGGAACGGTTCCATCTCTGTGTTCGGTTTTGGAATGGGATGAGAATGGAATGGAATGGAATGAGAATGGAATTATTCTAAACTCGATTATTTATTTCCTAAATTGGATTAATTATTACTAAACTTAATTAATTATTGCTAAACTTGATTAATTATTCCTAATCTTGATTAATTATTTCTAATCTTAATTAATTATTGCTAAACATGATTAATTATAGCCTAATCTTGATTAATTATTGCTAAAGTTGATTAATTATAGCTAAACTTGATTAGCCTAATCTCCATTCCACCTCGTCCGGCCGATTTGGGCGGACGTGTGCATTTCGCATCTCTGGCGAATATTCTCTTTCGTGGAACGAGGCCATTCCATTCTATTCCGAAACCGAACACGAGAACGGCTCCTAGGAACGGAACCGTCCCATTCCATTCCCCCACATTCTAGAACCGAACACACCCGAAATAGGAACACCTCTCCACCTGAAGTGTGCTTTGGGCCCGACCACAAAATGAGTTTTATTTATCAATTTTATTTTATTATCCTTTCTATATATTGTTATAATTCAATATGCTGATGACACGATTCTTTTTATGGAACATGACCTTGAGAAAGCATAGAATCTGAAACTTATACTTTCAGCGTTCGAGCAACTATCAGGTCTAAAAATTAACTTTCATAAAAGTGAATTGTTCTGTTTTGGTGAGGCTCAAGACGAGGTCAATGCTTACGCTGATTTATTCAGCTGTGGGCAGGGACAATTTCCTATGCGGTATTTGGGTATTCCGATTCATTATCGGAGACTAACACTTGCTGAATGGAAACTTGTTGAGGAGAGACTACAAAAACGTCTTAGTAGTTGGAAAGGTAAGTTGCTGTCCCTGGGAGGGAGACTGATACTCATTAACTCTGTACTATCTAATATGGTACTACATATGATTTCATTCTTTCTATTGCCCAAAGGAGTCTTACACAAACTGGATTATTACCGGTCTAGATTCTTTTGGCAAGGGGATAGCAAAAAAAAGAAATACCGATTGGCTAAATGGAGTGTAGTTTGTTCTCCTAAAGACCAGGGTGGGCTTGGTATTCATGACCTTGAGATCAAAAATACAGCTCTACTGGGGAAGTTGTTATTTAAACTACTTACTGAGGAGGGGACTTGGCAAATCATTCTTAAGAGGAAATACATTGGTCAAAAAACTTTATCTCAGGTTCTTTGGAAACCAAGGGATTCACATTTTTGGGCTGGACTTATGGCAACGAAGAAGTTTTTCTTTGGTCTGGGTTCCTTTTCGATTAAGGATGGTTCGGAGATACGGTTCTGGGAAGACAAGTGGCTCGGTAATGCCACTCTTCGAGAACAGTATCCGGCCTTATATAACATTGTGCGTCACAAAGGCGATACTATCGCCAAAGTGTTGGAGACTTCTCCACCATCAGTGGCGTTTAGAAGGGATTTGTCTGGGCAAAGACTTATAGCTTGGAATGCTTTACTACAGCGTTTGGTGAACATCCAACTACAATATGGGCATGATGAATTCCGTTGGAACCTACACGAAAATGGCAAATTTTCAGTAGTTTCCATGTACAATGCTCTTATTTTACCTAATGTGCCAATCGATAAAATAAGCAATAATAAACTCTGGAAATTGAAGATTCCTTTACGGATAAAGGTATTTGGATGGTACCTACGTAAAGTAGTTGTTTTAACAAAAGATAATCTTGTAAAGCGGAATTGGCATGAAAGTAAGAAGTGTGTTTTTTGTCATCAGGATGAAACAATTAAGCACTTGTTTTTCCATTGTCGTTTTGCTAGATCTATATGGTCAGTCATTCAAGTGGCTTCAACCTTGTTTCCACCAAGCAGTATTACCAATGTATTTGGGAATTGGCTAAATGGAATTGATAATAGGTTTAAAAAGCATATTAGGGTGGAAGCGATTGCCTTTATTTGGTCGCTATGGCTATGTAGAAATGATAAAGTATTTAACGATAAAAACTCTTCCATCTTGCAGGTTATCTACATGGCTGTTGGTACACTCTGTTTGTGGTCATCTCTGCAACGGCCACAGGATCGCGACCTTTATATGGAGGTCTGTGCACGTCTGGAAGCTACAGCGAGGGATACTTTTTCCCAATATGGATGGCCGCATAGCTTACGGATTGGTGCTTCTAGTTAGGCATTATTACATTTGCTCAACATGATATGTAATTTTGCCTTCATACTTTCGCTTGAGACTTGTTTTTTGGGCTGTGTGCATCCTAGTTATGCAGAGGCCGGGTGTAAGCTTAATGACTATTAAGTAATAAAGCGCTCTTTATCGAAAATATATTGTTATAATAACTTATTTTCTCTTCCTTTTTATTTTCTATGTAAATTTATTTATGATATATTGCACTTTTTTTATTCTTTTCTTGTTTCCCTTCTATTTTCTTTTTTCCTATCAACATTTCCAATTTACATTGTCTTAAATTTTATTTTAGTTTACTTTTTCTATGCGGTAAATATATGAACATTTTCTAACACACATGAACACTTTGGATGACATGTACATTTATTTTGAAATACGTTAAAAAAATTATTCATTAGCATACACATTTGTTAATGATACATGGCATTTTCAATTACTATAATTTTACATTATATTTGACATGTAACATTCTTTACGTGATTTATACCACAAATATTATAATAATACTAAAATTACCATGTAAAAAATATTATATGTTCAACACTAAAAGTTATAAGTCGATGTCATCCATGGCATCATGACGGGAGAATGCTAAGGGACGAAGGCGGAGGTCATCATGGGAGGATCGATCCCAAGGGTAAACACTAGGGGTCTGTTCTGTTGGTGGAACCAAGTGCAATGTAATGGAATGGTTCCACACCTGGAGCTCATCCTTGTATTCAGTTCAGAAAAAGAATGGAATGGAACGGTTCCTCAAAATGGAATATTCCCTCAATATGCGGAATGAGACCGTTTTACCAAATCGGTGGAATGTGCTGGTTCTTGGCAGCTAATCTCTCTCACCGAAAAAAACACAACTGGCTCACCAACCCTATCCTCTAACCCGTGACCCTCTCGTCTGCATCCTGCTCTCTCCGTTTCTGGCGGCGCACGAAAGCGGTCGAGCAACGGCTGGCGGCCGGACGACGGGCGGCGGATGGCGGCCGGGCAGCGGCCGAGCGACGGGCGACGGATGGCGGCCGGTTGAGCGGGCGAACAACGGCGAGCGGGCGAGCGAGCGAAGTCGGTATGGGCGGCGGCTAGGCGAGCGGGCGTCGAGCTGGTGAGCATGCGGGCGGTGGCGGGGAATAGGAGCGGCAAGGAGCAAGGGGGCAAGGAGGCCTGGTGAGCATGCGGCAGCGGGGAATAGGAGGCGACATGGAGCCATTTTGACCTAAGAAAAAGAATTGAGCAATTTTCATGTAGGGAACCCATGCATGTTTTTGATGCTCTTTTGTCATTTTTGCAACCTTTTTGATGACTTGTATTGTTGTATGGATTAAAATGTCTTTGTTTGATCTCATTTTATGAATGTATTTGTGTCAAATAGTAGTCATTCCATTCTACCACTATTGTGTCAATCGAACACCGGATGGAACCATTCCGTTCTACTTTTTTGCCTCAACTAAAGACTATGATAGAACCAATCCATTCTAGTGGAATGGAACCATTACATTACATTACGTTAGCTGACATAACTTCTTTTTGACTTTTGCATATAACAAATAGTTCCTTTTTTCCACATTAGCTGACATAACTTTTTTTGACACGGATATATCTACACATTGAAACACGTCTAGATATATCCATATGTAGACAAAGCTACGATCAATTTATTATAAAGGGAGGTAGTACGTATCATAAGTTTGATAACATGCCATCGAAAAATGTAACAGTGTGAAGACTAGAGATTACAACAAAGGCACAAGATTAAAGGGGGCCGGGAGAGCGAAAATTAACAGTGCGAAGATTACAGATGAGAACAAAGGTTGAATATTAACATCGACGGCAACCATGCATGGCACGAGCCAGGCAAGCAAGCCTGCAGACCCTGCGTGCCACATACAGCAAACTGCACACACATCTTCATAGATCACAAACGCGCACATATTAGTACAAGATAGCAAAAGGTAGGACGACGGTTTAGCAAGCAAGCGACCGCTTATTCTATGCACGGAGCATAGGTGGATGAAGTTAATCAGCCTGAACGGCGATCTTGAGCCCAAGGCTCTTCTGCGCGTACTCGATGAGGCCGTCGGCCTCGTTGTCGTCGATGTAGCCGTCGCCGTCCGCGTCGGCGCACTCGATGCCCCGTTTGCACTTGTATCCGCGTCCGGATGGAGCGCATCGCGCGCCGCAGCTCCTCGCGGCTGATCCGGCCGTCGTGGTCCACGTCGAACCGCCGGAGCCACTCCTTGAACTTCTCCACGGTCATGTCCCCGTCCACCGACTGCGTCGCCATCTCAAGCTTGCAGAGATCTTCGGTTGGCCACCTCTGCGACGTACGAGAGCTAGCTCCGATCACTCGATGAACATGTGTGTGTATCTGAATGTGCAGCAGCCTGTTCAGCCGTATATATAGCTCTTATATAGGCACGGCCTGCATCGATTTCACGGTAGAAATCGTCACCTTCCGCACACTTCGACGTAGTATAGTACTCCTGCAGGTTAATTACATATTTACATTACGTTTATGACGGTTGCGGCCCTACCTACAGCATAGCTCATTTATCACGCGGTGTTGATTCTACATTATCTTGACAGATAGGGTGGTCGAATCGATATACAATAGGAAAAAGTCTATTTTAAACCTTGAACTTGTAGAGGTTTGTCGAAATAAACCCTAAACTTTAAATCCCTGTCGTTTGTACCCTGAACTATTGAGTCCCGGTCTAAATTGAACCTTAGAACGGTTTGGCGCACCGGGAAAAGGAACAATCCCGGACGGGAATACCCATTGTGTCACTAACAAGTGGGACCCGCATGTCAGATTCATCTCACTGCACCTCCTAGGGATTTTTTTCTCAAAATCTTGGTAAAAACCGTAATTTTCTTTGCCCACCAAAAAAGTCTTCTACCGCTCAAAAAAATTCGGATGCAATTGAATTGAAAATTCAAAACAGGAGCAAATAGCATACGCGTATTAGCGTAATCGTGTAACGTTGCTTGCTATAGTGGCTAGGCGCTCTATATCAAGCTCGAGGTAGCCCCTGGTTCGAATTTATCCGGCGTCGTGATAACTATTTTGCACAGTTTTATCTCGCTAAAAATTCAAAAATAGTGATCTGAAGTAGCACATGTTCGAAACCGCAACCTGAGGATTAGGAGCGAGAGGCCGTCTCCACTATGTGATGTATGCATTACGTTAATCTTTAGATCGCTTTTTTATTTGTTTTTGCACATAAAAAATTTAAATTCAAATTTTGTTTGAATTATTTTGATTAAAAAATAAGCGAAATTTTTGAGATTTCATGGTAACCGCAAATTTTGATGCCCTCCGAAAAAAATGTAGACCGAGAAAAAAAACATTGGCACCGCCTAGCCATTGGCGCGAAGGGAATCGAGCTAGAGCTCGAAATCATCGCTGTGCTCCCCTTCTTCCATGTCGGCCGCGACCGAGCGTGGGCGGGCGAAGCTGACAGTCAATTGGGGAATCACGTTCAAGCGGGGGCCGGGCAGGTCGCCGCAGAGCGGGGGCGTCGCCGCGCACCATTTCTTCCTCGCCAGCGGGAGAGTGCAGACAAGGAGAGGAAGCAGTAGACCTCGGCCCGCTTGTCATGCCATCTTGGCTCTGCTCCTTGAGGCAGCCACGTTGCTCGACGGTAGCACTTCATGGGCTGAATCTAGAGACCACACACTTGAATATATAGTTATGTAGGGGGGGGGGGGGGGTTGTAAATTATTGCCTACATGGCGTCGGTCAATTTGGTCAAACCTCTTCAGGGTTTAATTTAGACCGGGATTCAATAGTTCAGGGTACAAACGATAGGGATTTTAAGTTCGGGGTTCATTTCAACGAACTTCTACGAGTTTAGGGTTTAAAATAGACTTTTTTCAATACAATAGGAAAACTGTTTTGATCCGGTCTCCTTGTGTGTAGCAAGAATGTGCGCCAAGTGGCTCGAGAGAAGAAGGAAATGAAAGGCGCTGTTTTGATCGGGTCTCCTTGTGTGTAGCAAGCTGTTTTGATCGGGTCTCCTTGTGTGTAGCAAGAATGTGCGCCAAGTGGCTCGAGAGAAGAAGGAAATGAAAGAAAAGTTGGAGATAAGTACATTTCGGTGATTGATGTGGAATTAAAGAATCGTGTAAAGCTACACAGGCTAAGCTTTCCCACCTAATGTGGGAAGAGAAAGTTGTACCTAAGCACCATGATACCTACAACCCCACTACCATTTTATTTTTTATTTTGATGCAAATCACAACAATAAAAAAATGTAAAGAAATGTAGAAGTGTAGTACTCCCTCCGGCCCATATTACTTATCGCTAAAAATGTAAACACCAAAACGTACAGAAATTTAGAAGTGTAGTACTACAAGATTATATTATGTCATAAAAAAATTCAGATAAAAAAGTTATAGTATCTAGCCTACACAAAATAACAAATGGTACTCCCTTCGACCACTAATACATGTCTCTCCATGAATAAATCTAGACACTAATATAATGTGAAAATAAAATACAACATATTAACCCCAAACTTCACAAATTAACTAAACTTTTGTACAACAACATGTACATTTTCTCTCCCAATTTTTTTCATGCACCGAAAATCTCTAAATAAAGTGGGGGTGTAGGTGCCATGGTGCTTAGAAAAACTAGTCTCGTGAGAGAATATTAACAAGGAAATACCAAACAGGGTAGGTCCAAGGTAGTGAGTCGTCACACAAGACTAGGGTGGCCCGATCCAGTCGCCAGCTTGATGTACATGTCGACCAAGGCCCCGAATGATGAGAAGGCCCAGCCAATCCACTCAAGAGTCAAGACCATCTTGAGAACAAGCAAAGGAATCAACGGTGGTAGTCGACTAGCGTTTTAGTTGACTCTCTCATACAAACCGGTCGAGCTTCTTACATAAAGCTTGACCACGATAGCGTATGGCAAGATCATCATTCATCCTCGTAGCCTCCATATCCGCTGTAGCTTCCATCACCATCATCTATGCTGCCGGCATACATACATCAATATAATCAAGAAGGAGTAGGTCTTTATTTACACCTTGAGGGGCCGAACCTAGGTACATCGTGTCGTGTGCCAATCTCCTCCAGGTGCTCCAATATCGTCATCGTCAACTACCTCTCGTAAGTTACCCTAGTAGCATCTATCTCAACAATACCACTAACGTGGGGTAACCACGGCAGTGTCCATGGATGAAGCACTAGGATTCAGGGGAAAGAGTGCGCTGGTGAATTCATCGGCAGACAGTACAGGAGAAGACGATATTTTACCTAGGTTTGGCCCCTACATAGGAGGTAAAGACCTACTTCTGCTTGTCTGATATTGATTGACTATGATGATTACATGGTTTCCATAATGGCTATGATGATTGTAGGTTGCCTCCTCGGAGGCCCCTCTTGGCCTTTATATAAGAGGCTAGGTCTCTGGTACCATGTCCAGATCGATTATAGGGTAGCGATGAACCATTGGATTTCCCTAATCGTAGACTAGTCATTGTGTTGCACGCCAGGACAATGGGCTTCGGCCTCCTTCTGAGCCGCACCTGGTATACCAATAGCGGATATCCGATGGGTTAAGCCACATTACTAGCCCCCGAGTGACTGTTCGAAACGCAGAGGTAGCACCTGGCCTTTTAAGGCAGGCCGCGTGATGCAGCTGCGCGCCCTGCACCGCTGCATGCTGGTGCGTGTGTACGAACTAGCGCGTCATTTTGATAAGATCGTGTTGGCTGGGGCTTGGAAATGAATGTTACGGTCGAGGGGAGATGAGTCAACTAGTCTACTAGTTGAAGGGTAGAGGGAGAGAGGTATTGCGGAATATGATGGATGTATTATTGAGCCTCTCGAGCGAGTATATATAGACGTACAACGGACCGACTTGGAGTACAAGACAAGGCATAGACTTGGAGTACAAGACAAGTATCATATCTCTATCCTAATCTAGCCGTGTACAATATGTATACTCTAACATCCCCCCGCAGTCGTAGCGGTAGCGTCGTGAACAACTGGAACGTCGCGAACGGTCAGACTGGAGAGAAACCGAAGTAGACCAGTGCGCTGACATCCCCCCACAGTGGTAGCGGGGACGTCGTGGACGGTGTCACATCGCAGAAGCTTGGACTGTAGAGAATGCTGGTGAGGAGCTCAGGCGAGGTGGTAGCCCTTGTGCCGATGTCGAGGGAGCCGAGAGCGGTGGGTGCTGTAACCTTGGTCGAGGTAGCTGTGCGAGGGGTCGCCGTGGTCGATGTCGTGGCGAGTGCCGATGACGAGGTACACGCAGATGAAGCCGCAGGCGCGTAGGGCGCCGTAGAAGGACGGAGACGCGTCGAGGCAGTCGTCGGAGAGAGCGATGCCGAAGTCGATGCAGTCCGAGCCGTCGAGGACGAGGTGCGGCCATGGCTTTGCCAGAACCAGGCGCACGTCGGGGACGAAGGCATACTCCGGTTGTGCCAAAACCGAGTACGCGAAGACGAACACGGGGACGAGGCGCTGCGACCAAGCTTGCCAGACTCGGGAACGCGTCGGGGACGAATGCACGCGCCGGTGTTGCCAGTACCGGGCGTGCCAAGAACGGGACCAGTAGAAACAACTTCACGCCATGTCGGAGAGGAGACTAGCAGAGAAGGACTCCACGACGGTTGCGAGGCGCAGAGCGGCGAAGAGAGGGTGCCGATGCAGTCCGCGGTTGTCAGAGTAGACGAGCAGGTGTGGTTATGAACAAGGCGATGACGCTGACGATGAAGTCGTGCTGGACGTAGACGTAGAAGGCGGCGAACCAGCGACGACCAAGAGTGGTCATGCTAGATGCCTAGACAGCGAAGAGGTAGTCGGCGGGACCTGCGACGGCCAGGAGGGCCATGCAGGTTACCTGTGGAGATGCGGCAGCGGTACTCGAAGTAGGCGAGGAAGAACCCAGCGGCACGACGAAGACCATGCACGGACGGCGACAACCCGCGCCGAGGGAGGTGGCGCGGTGGAAGCCAGCGACGTCCTTGCGAGGTGACGGCGATGACCGCGTGCAGCGACGCAACAGCCCGATGGGACGGCGCGGCTGCAGGGCGCGAGTCGGTGCAGCGGCGTGAGAACCACCAGCGACGTACATGCCGGAGAAGGCACGTTGGTAGCCGGCGGCGGGGACCAAAGGCGGCGACGCTACGGCCCGAAGGGGCGACGCAGCGGCAGCCCGATGCTCGAACGGTGGTAGGCGCGTGCTCGGGGACGTACTTGGCGGAGACGAGCGTCAGATCGGTTGATCAGACCGACGGCGGTGCTGTACGCGCCAAGTCCTAGACGACGGCACACAGATTGGAACCCGTGGCGTCGTTGTCGGTGAAGTCCCTGGCGATGACGGCGATGACGGACCGGCGATGGAGTCCGCGCAGGCGAGGAGCCGACAGTGATGCACCGAGGCGTCCCTCGGACGACACGTCCGACGTTGCCGCGTGGTTGGTGAAGGCGAGCCGCCGGTGCGAGGTCGACGCCGAGGTTGGAGTAGAGGCGCGTGGTGACGGCGGCGGTGGGCGACGCAATCCAATCTAAGATCGGTAAACCAAAAAGAAAACGCCGGTCAAGCGACCGGCGAGAAAAAGACGTAGGGCAGCCGATCAACCGATCGGCGGACGAACCCTAATACGGGCGGCGCGGCCCCCGGCGGAGATCATGGAGATCAACCTCCCCGGGGGCGGCGCGGTGCGGAAGCGGGGCGGCGGCTAGGTCAAGGCTCGGCGCCGCTCTGATACCATGTTGAATGGTAGAGGGAGAGAGGTATTGCAGAATATGATGGATGTATTATTGAGCCTCTCGGGCGAGTATATATAGACGTACAACGGATCGACTTGGAGTACAAGACAAGGCATAGACTTATAGTACAAGACAAGTATCCTATCTCTATCCTAATCTAGCCGTGTACAACATGTATACTCTAACACTACTGATTCCAGTAATATCCCTGCATTGCATGTGATGTTCAAGTACAACCAACAATATCATCATGTACTCGGAGCAGTTCGTTTGCCATAAAAATGGTGAATACTTTCCGCATTTTTTCGGCCGAGGCCTAAACTTCACCCAAGGAAATATGCTCAATGCAGAGGCTGGGCTCTATGCTCCCTTTTCGAAAAAAGAACTTCACCCAAGGACATTTGCCCCATAGCTTCCACGATCATTCTTAAAACGCTCCAAGGCCCACCGGCCTAGTCCATGGTTGGACAAGTAGACTTCAGAAAAAAAGGGAGCAACTATCGAAGACACGCCAAGTGCTGCATTTTCCAATAATGTCTCGAGAGAAGACACCAGAGAACAAGTATAATAATGTTGAAAACTTAAAAGATTACGAAAAAGGTACTATCACCGGCCCATATTACTTATCGGTATGTCTAAATAAATTCATAGCTATAAATAATATAGAAAATAAGGAGTAGTAGATTTTTTTGAAATATTTTTTAATGAGACAATAAAAATAGAGAGTGAAGGGAAGTATGTCCAACGTTTTGTTTACCTTGAATATCCGTCAAAAGGAAAGTACATCTTATAACCTGACTGCTTTTAATTAGACAAATAACCTGACTACTAAAACATGAAACACAAACAGCTCTCCACCTGAAGGGCCTCCTACCCGTTGAGTAATTGGACCCGATCCAAAACTGAGTTTTTCTACATCTATTTTTCTTTTGTCCATTCTCATAATAACTTATTTTCTTCCATTTTATTTATATGTAAATTTATTTTTATATATTGCACATTATTTACATATTTTATTCTTTTATTGTTTCTCGTATGTTTTCTTTTTCCTATCATCATTTCCAATTTATAGTGGATTATTTATATTTTATTTTATTTAAGCACTAAATACGTGAACATCTTTTATTCATCGGCATTCACATTTGATAATGACACATGGAATTTTCAACTAATATAATTTAACATTATATTTGACACATATTACTCTTTACATCATATTTTTTGTGATTCTACCATGAACATTTCACTAACACTAAAGTACAATGTAAAGAATATGATATAATCAACACTAGAATTTATAACTTGAGGTCGTCCATGGCATTATGACGGAAGAGCGCCGTTGCAGTGTGAATATCGATCGGTGAGGGACAGAGGCGGAGGAAGTTAGGGGTTGATGACGGAGCAGGAACACCAGAGATGAACGATGGGCGGGCGCTGGAGATGATCTAGCTTATGTCTTGATGATTAAAAATTAGAAGCAGAGGAGAAGGAAGGTCACGTGAAAGGGGATGTGATGAGGGGGAAAACCTGTTGGAGCTCGAGCACATGGGAGCCCTTCATTTTAAAATTTCAAAAATGATATATTGAAATTTGATATTATGGCCTAGGCATTTATCCGATAAGATTTGAAAGTGCACTATTCATACACATTTTTTTTGCGTAGAATATAAAATATTTTGAATCGAGACTTTGCACACTTGAAGTATACATCATTGCATATATGTACATATGGTTTTCAGAATTTTTTGAAATTTTATAAATACAGTTTTCAAATGTTCAAACTAAGGGTCCGGAGGGTCGATCCTCCGGGTGGACACTAGAAATTTACATATAACAAATACATATAAGTTTGCTTACATTCCATCAGAAAAGCGTAAGAAGATAACAGGTCAGAACAAAGGCTCTCTAGATTAAAGGGGGGAGAGCGCAAATTAAGATCGACGGCAACCATGGCACGAGCCAGGCAAGGCGAGCCTGCCGGCCCTGTGTGCTACACACAGCAAACTGTAAAAACATCATCATAGATCACAAACGCGCACGTACGGCGCACAGATTAGCAAATAAGTAGACAAGAAAGCAAAAGGTACATGGTAGCAAGCAAGCGATCGGCCGCTTATTCTAGCATGGAGCATAGGTGGATGAAGTTAATTAGCTGAACATAGACTATATAGTCTAGTAGGCGACGATCCTGAGGCCGAGGCTCTTCTGCGCGTAGTCGATGAGGCCGTCGACCTCGTTGTCGTCGATGTAGCCGTCGCCGTCCGCGTCGGCGTAGTCGATGCCCCGCTTGCTCTTGTACCCGGAGAACCGCGTCCGGATGGTGCGCATGGCGCACCGCAGCTCCTCGCGGCTGATCCGGCCGTCGCGGTTCACGTCGAACCGCCGGAGCCACTCCTTGAACTCGTCCACGGTCATGTCCCCGTCCAGCGACCGCGTCGCCATCTGATTCCTGATCGCCATCTCAACCTTGCAGTGATCTCCGGTTGGCCTCCCCTGCGAAGTATGAGAGTTACCTTGAGCTTTGTCCGATCACTGGATGAACAGGTGTTGTGTATCTGAATGTGCAGCTGCCTGTTAAGCCGTATAGCTCTTATATAGGCATGGTTCGCATCATGTACACCGCAGCATCGTCGCCGTGCGCACACTTGAACATACTCCTGCAGCTGGTTACCTTACGTTTATCACGTTTCGGCCCTACCTACAACATAGCTTACTTATCACGCGGTGTAGATTCTACATATCTTGATAGATAGGGTTCACGAATCGACATATATATGGCGCTGTTTTGATTGGGTCTCGTTGAGAGGAACAAGAATCTGCACCAAGTGGCTCGAGAGAAGAAGGAAATGGAAGAAAAGTTGGACATATGTACATTTCGGTGATTGATGTGGAATGAAGAATCGTGTAAAGCTACACAGGCGCAGCATTGCCACCCAATGTGGGAATATGCAAAGTCGTAATCCCGGCATCGAATTTCTACAATGGAAAGTCGGGCAGGATAGGATTTTCAAAGATGGAATAAGATGCCAACTTGCCATTGCTCTGGCTGAAATTATAATACACGTACGCGTGTAGAATTCTCCAATCCCTATACAAGTGTTCCATTTTTCTCATGCTGCAGCAGAAATACCAAGTCCAATTTCGTTGTATTCTTTCTCACTGCTATGTAAGTCAAACTTCGACTTGGTATATCTGGCCATTGTTCCTTTAAATAAATTCAACTTTCATAATAAGGTAAAATTTGAACTAGACTTTAAATGGTCACTAGGTAAGTGTGTATTATTGAGGATGTACTTCCGAAAACTTCACATCTAGCCCGCGCTACATGTAGCATAACTTTGTTTTTATTTTTCAAACCTAAAAAATTTAACCTTAAAGTTTTAGAAAATTTCGAAAAAATACACAGAAATAGAAAATGTTGTATTCTATCAGTGTGTAAATTTTCAGTTTGAAGTTCATTATATTTTACCCTCAGTAAAAATGACAAAATTTAGATTGTAGTGCACTGTTCATCATTGTTCACGAAGGACAAAATCAAGATTTGTTATTTTTGCTAAGCCCAAAATATAACATATTTCATTCTAAAAATTTACACACTTGTAGATCACAATATTGTCTACATCCTAATATTTTTTCAATTTTGTAAATATATAAATTGAATTTTTTTAGAGGTTTAAAGATAGCCTACATGTAGGCGGAGCTACAGAAGTCCACTCTCGATGTACTTCAACATTTTTTTGATAAATGGAATATATTAATACCAAGAAGATATCAATTACACACAGTCTCTGCACCAACATAACATTCAGAACTTGTCGAGGCATTAAGAATGCACATAGCCGCTGCACCAACATAAAGTGATCATTATGCACTAAACATGCCTTTAAGAACAACATATGATAGTTAAAAAAACATCTTATGATGGATAATGTTGCGAAGCGAACCTGATCAACTTTTATACCAAGCGATCGAGGTTTCCTAGGTGTGGGGTCTATCTCAAATATATACTTGCTCCCCTTATTAAAAAAATGACTCGGTGCATGTCAATGGAGGATCTAGAGGTTGGACAAGGTGGGGTGTGGCCCATCCTAAGATTTTTGGTTGGCCCATATACATAAGAAGAAGAAACCCAAATATTAGGTATGACATTTTTTGTTGAAGTGGACCGCCCTGGTTCAAAGACTTGGATGTGCCAGTTGGGCATGGATAAAGAAAGCAGCATCAAGCGTTGCCTAGTGAATCACCCACGTAAATTAAACCAACACACAATTCCAATTCAAAGCAACCATCATACAATTCTACGAATAGGCAATGCATACGGGTCCCATCATAATTGTATTTTTAGAAATTTGATTTTAAGCATGTAGAGGTTCATTACAACATAAAAAGTGAACTACAAGAAAAAGATGCCAGAGAGCAGGTGTATTACGAAACTCTAGGCGACATGTGAAATGATCACATGATGATGTCTAACTCATTGACTCTATCTAAAAGAATCAAGCATCAAGCACTCGCAACATACTAGTAAAGCATCTTGACCATCGGGCTAAATTCTTTCCCCGAAGGGCGCCTAGCCCTTAGTTCTGTTGAACACCTCAGAGTTCATGAACAACTGCCCGAGTGAGCAAAATCGACACACAAACACCTCAACAAAGCTCCGATAGCCACTACGTCCCCTGGGTCGCACACCGCCTAGCCGATGACGAAAAAACAAGATAGCACCAACCACATGAACAAACAAAGCAACTAACATGGGTGGTGAAGAGGCTCGTCAACGATGCCTCCAAGGAAGGGAGCAACACCATCACTATCATCAACCGAGGTTGGTGCATGATTTTTCACTCGGAGGTCACGAGTCCCAAAGTCGTGTATGCATGTCTAACGTAGCCAAGGTTGCCTTACAACTTACCGCAACTGACCACTAACTTATTTAAGAATGCTGAGATAATTTTAGCAGCCTTTTGCCCATAAGCCATGTCCATAAACTACTTTGCTAACTATATTGTCATGTTAATCACAAAGTGCCTTGATTTTAATACTCTCACGGTTGAACTTGTAATGAGCACATGAGGAAAGGGTTTGCATGTATTTCAAGTATAACCATCACATGATGCTTACGAGGAAAAAATGGCTAGCCCTGTCGGAATAGAAACACGGAGGCTCAAGAAAGGCCTAGGGTAACAACAAGAAAAAAATCACAATCAATAAATAAAAGAAGGAAGGTCTATCTCAACCAAAGAGGAAGTTTCACATCATAAAGGTGGGGTGCCACCGATGTGGTCTTCACGGACACTTCACATATGAATGTTATAAGACACCAAAGGATAAGTTTTGTGTTGCTAAGACGGGCAATAAACATGTGAGTTGATGATGCTCGAAGTGTGCGATTTTAAGATGGTCTCTCTTATTGGAGAGAAAATGTACCTCCATTATTGGAACGGGAAGCGGACTGGGAGTTGTGTACAGTAGTATTTCAATACCAGTGCCAGTAGTCACTTGCAAGCATAAATCTCAACTTCAGGAGGAAAAGTATGCCACGAAGATAGCACAGACATGGCAATCTTTAGGCGAGGTGTCTTATTCAAGTAAAGTATTGATCATGGAAAAGCTTACCAATTTGTACTACATACCCAAGAGCAAGAGCAACATCACTATTTTTGGAGAAACCAAGGAGCATGGGTGCAAAATCATGCTAGAAGATGGCTAATTATGAGGGCAAAACTGATAGAAGAAAATTCGGATGAAATTGAAAGGCCAAGGAAAAGACTGTACATTCTCAACCTAGATTGTGCTGATCCGATCAAGGAAGAATCAAAGCTCAAGGCCTTTCACAAGGATATAAATGGGGCAGGGGGGTCACCTGGAGAGATTTCAATTCAAACTATGAGGTTGGAGTCATCAAGCGGTTCCAACACTCCAACAAGACAGGGTTGTCGCATGAATCAAACCTTTTATGCTATAGCTCAAAGAATGATTGAAATTAAACAAAGGATTTCATGAGGCTTTGGTAAGAGTCGTGATGACAGCGGTCTATCTTCTCGATAGAGCACTGAAATATAGTGTTGTTGGCATGAAACTGTACATGGCATGGTATGGAATCCCAGTGATCATATTCACACAATCACTCTTATTGAGGAGAATCATCTTCACTCTTATTGAAGGAAATATGTATCTCCATGACCAGGAGAGGAGGCATTTCCATCAGGATAAAGCTCGGTTCTGAGTTTAATGCCACTAGAGGAGGAACCATGTGCTTATGCTTCGGATACGTATGCCCACTATCATAAGATGGTGGCAGAAAGAGATGAAAGAATATTGGAAAGCATGACAACAACAAGTGTCCAGGTCAGTTGTTTTTTGCCTTTTCATCATTGCAGAGATAAACATAAAATGTAACCGCCCTTTGACTAAAAAATGACCATGCATGGGTCATGGACCAATATGTGTGAAGCTTGCGCTCTTTTTTATGGCAGATCACTCTGACATACACCGTCAAAACCATATTGAATCCCACAAGTACATTGGACAAGTAGATTTATACAACAATCAGCACTAGCAATAGACATTCAAGGGATCATTCCAGTAACCAAATGCATGACTATCATACTTATGGTAACTATACACAAAACATTCAAAACAGTCATAAACATGGTAGAAGGAAACAAAAGAGGGTGAAGAAATGTGAGAGTTTGACAACATCCAAGGTTTTTTTTGTCTATGAGGGTTGACATCATCGTAGAGATAATTCTTTGGAAAGAATACGACACTTTTTTTTATCATGACAAAGCATTAGAAATTGTCAGGATGCAATCCAAAATAGAGTTTCTAAAAATAAAGAAAATAAACTGCTCCGCCGAACAAGGTAAAGTGTATGCGCAATATTAAAATAACAATAAACACGGAATGAGGCGAGCGGCTTGAGGGCATGAGTAATAGGGGCGGTGGTATGCCACTGACCCACGTAAGCATGAACCTAAAAAGTAGATGAAGTAAGAATATTGGTCCAACCCATGACACTTCATCTCTTCCTCAAAAGTTGTTTTAGTTTCTCTCTTTCTCTCTCACTTTTTTCCCTCCCTCCTTACTTTTAGTGTTGAAGATGACACCTCCTACAGAAGAGATTGTCTCTCTAAAAGTATATCATCCAAGTCTAAAATGAACCACCCAAACTCACTAAAGTTGTGAGGCAGCCTGATGTCTTGAACCACAACCCCAACAACATCGTAGTAGAGATAATTACAATTCTCTCCATCCTCATCCTTTGAGAGTTTTGTGTACATTTTCCGAGACTTCAATGTGTAAACAAGATGCGGGCTCACAAATCTGGTTGGGTCTTATGTTTTACAGAATTGCTAGTTCTCAGTTAGCTGAGAACTATCTTAGTGCTCAGTTAACTCACATGTCGTCCGATTCTTCTTTTATCGTTAAGATTGGTGATTGTCCGGCTGGCCCGTTTGTCTTCTTTTTTCTGTCTAGGACGTTGTGGTGTTGGGCCATGTATTGTTTCAGTGGGCTGCTAGTGTTGTTGCACCTGTAGCTCTTGCGGGTCTATATTCATTTTCTTTGTTATACGCTATCTTTCACAAGGAATTTGGCATGTACATATTATTTTTCTCTGACTAAAGTTTTTGCAGCTGCAACTAGGTTACTACGGAGACTTTTTAGTTGAAAGGGGTAGTTTTTAGTTGCAATTGAAGCTGTAACCGAGTTCAAGTGGGGTTACAACTAAGGTTTTCAGTTGCAAGCGGGTTTGTAACTAAGTATTTTTTTCAGTTGCGAGCGGAACTGCAACTGAGATGATTTTTTCGAGATGCAAATGAGATTTTCCAATTGCAAGCGAGTATGTAACTGAGTATTTTTTTAGTTACAAACGGGGTCATAACTGAGATAAATTTTTCTAGATGCAAATAAGATTTTCCAATTGCAAGCAAATTTGTAACTGAGAATTTTTTTAGTTGCAAACGAGGTTGTAACTGGGATTTTTTTTCACTTGCAAGTGTAGTTGCAATCGATATTTTCGTATTTCCAAATAGGATGGTAACTAAGATATTTTTAGTTGCAAATATAGTTGTAACTGATACTTCTTGCAACTACAGTTGCAACTGAGTAAATATGTTTTTAAACGTCTTCCTAAGTGTGTTGTAACTGAGATTTAGTTGCACAACCATTTTTATTTTTTTGATACTGTTTTTTCGTTTCATGTTATGATGCTGAGTAACTTATAAGGTATTACAAAAAAAAAACTGTGAAGTAAGTCCATAACGCATCAACTCTATAAGGTACAACGTAAAAGTTCTCTTGCATACATGTCGCGTCGCATTGCACGCGATCAAAAATTGTACGCATACGTGTCTTCCGCGGCTTATCATGTTGGCGCGTGTGACGGCCGCACCAACTGGACTGGCCGGCTGAGCAAGAGCAAAGCAACAGGACAACGGAAACAGCTAGTGGGCGTGTGTTTGCTTGCTTTAGTCGTGCCCATATATAGGAGATAGAAAATTGATCGGACGCCAGCTGACTGAGACTTATGCTAATTCTCAGTCAGCTGAGCGTTAGAGAGACCCTATGTTTTATCATCACTTTGAGAAAATACACTGTAAATTCACAAAAGGATAAAGAGAAAATACACTACCCCTATTTCAGTTCTAGACACCTTAATTCTAACTGAGAAGTAATATACAGGGTATATATATGCAACTGCATGCAACTCTTGTTAAATGGTTTGCTAGCAAACTATTATATTGTTCATGCAACTGACCGAGCCATGCACCTGCTGTATAATTCAGCGCACGGCTTCCGTCGAAAGGGAAAAAAGAAGATAGCTGCTATACTAGAAAACATAAGGTTTACTAATTTCCGCATCTGAGATGACCTTATTCTATTTACATCAGTCATCTCGTGCGCGCGCCACATAAGTATATAGGCAGTTTTTTCACTCTTATATATTCCTAACAGGCGACGATCCGGACGCCGAGGGTCCTCCGCACGAACTCGACGAGGCCGTCGATCTCGCTGTCGTCGATGTACCCGTCGCCGTCCGCGTCGGCGTAGCTGATGCCACGCCTGGCCCGCCGCCCCGTGAACCGCACCCGCAGCACCCGCATCGCGCGCCGCAGCTCGTTGCGGCTGATGCGCCCGTCCCCGTCCGTGTCGAACTGCCGGAGCCACACCTTGAACTCTTCCGCCGTCATGCTGCCGGGACAGCAGCCACCGTCGTCGTCGACGATGTCTTTCTGCAGGCTCATCTTGGAGGGCTTCATGAAGCACAGGAGCGACGTCATTGCACCAAACTACAAGTGCAAGAGGCTGTTACCTGTTAGGCAGGTTAGCCGTTATGTGTCGGAGTGGATGAGAACCTGCTATCCTGGTTGCTCTTATATATGCGCGCCGCAGCTCCACGACGGAATCCATGAAAAGAATACACATGGAGAGATATGCCGAGATATATGCATCCCTATCTAATGGCCGTCCCATGTGTGTCTGAACTCTGAAGTCAATATTAATTCGGATTAGGGAGAACACAGATAGTTTACAGTTACATTACATTATGTCCATTGCTACATTGACAACTGAGTTAATTAGCATTCGACTAGCTCCTCTGGAGATATCGTTGCAAGTATTGGATTTGGATGCAGACAGATAACCATCACGAGTTCAGTGGAACGAAGAATATAAATATACGAAATAAATCGATCGGTTGGAATAAGATTTGCTAGTCATATACTCCCTCCGTTTCAAAATATAAGATGTTTTAGCTTTGTGAAGCAAATATATCTAGACATCTTTTAGTGTGTAGATTCACTCGAATACACACGCTAAAAGATGTCTAGATACATTTGCTTCATAAACCTAAAACATCTTATATTTTGAAACGGAGGGAGTATTACTGAACCTTTGAACGAATAATCAAAGAATCGGCTGCACGTGGACTGAGCAGGAAATGGCTACGTACGGGTGCGTCTGAGTAGGGCAACATGCATGGATAGATCAGAATCGTGCAAAGCTACACAAATAATGCCGGCACATTATATGCGAATCTGCAAGGTGACGCAGCACACAAAAAGATCTGACCTGATAACCACCACAAAAGATGGAACTGGATTCCTGGACTAGGCCTGCAGGCTGTACGTACGTGTCAGAATATTCTGCAGTTATACGGGTGCTTCATGATTAAACAAAAGTTAATTCCGAAGACTATCTAAGGACTCGTTGGTTTGTGGGTATTTCACATATGATTTTGTATAGGGTTCCAGTTCTTACAAATCTTACAAATTGTCGTTGGATCAAAGAAAATGATGCAAAAAAGTGTCTAAGGGATGAGCAGTGCAAGGTGTTCAGCACCATCAATGATCCAAAGCTCGTCCCTCATTGAGTTTCGTGACCAGTACAGCACCGGAGGCATATTATGTTTTTTTAAACTAGTTTATATTTTTTATAAATGGAATATATTAATAACAAGAAGCAATAAATTATACTTAGCCTCTACAACAACGCAGTGCCCCAGTGGCAATATGGTACACACATTCAAAAAAAGAATTAAAAAAAGGAAAAAGTCCCCCTACAGTGATCTATTCCTTGCAGTAGCGGATCAAACACCACCAAGACAGCACCAAAAATCCATCTTCTCCAAAAGTGACGTCTCCAAGAAGGGAACAGTGCACAAACATCGTCATCGTCTGATCATCGATCATAGGTTTTCACCCAATAGAAAGTCCGCGCTCACAAATGCGTTCAATAAGGTCATTGTAGGCACAACCAATTAAGGCTAGACCTTGGATCTTCATATGGCAGGCGGCGAGCCCCTCCTCTCTCCATTGCTAGCCCACAATCTCGGCGCCCCTATCGGGGGCGCTGGTGTAGATGCGCTGACAAAGCCTGTGCGGCATCGGCTGCGACGAGCCCCTCCTCTCCCTTCGTTCGGCGGGCAACTTGGGACGTCTTCCCCCGGGATGGCACAATGCTCAACAAGGGGCACGACGTCGGTGTCCTGCAACGGCGGTGCTCAAAGGAGTGTCCTTGCAGTGACAACGCAGAGGTTTCCTTGTTGGTTGCATGCTCGGGGCCATCCCGCGATGACCACGAGCGACACGGGTCACCGGTCCCTCGGTCAGTCTAGATCTTTACCCAGTTCTAGTGGGGGATTGGGGTGGCAGGCCTCCTCTAACGGAGTGGAGGCGTGGTGGTGCTGGTGAGCGGCCGACGGTCATGGTCTCCGATCTAGTTTGGGCCTCATGGCCTGATCTGGGCCTCAGGGCTATTCGGTGCCTACTGTCGCGCGAAGCTTCCCTATGTTGTAAGTCTATTCCGTTAGGGAGTGGACTGGCAGTGAGGGGGTTTGACGGTCTTGCGAATAAATGCGGCGGCCCTAGGGTTCCTCTCGCGCCAAGATGAAGACGTGCTTGAATTCTCTTGGGCGCATCATGCCTGAAGATTGCTGGATCGGATAGAATTCGGTCGTGCACACCCATTTTTTCCCCGACCGTTTGGTTTCAGGAGGGAGCGGCGTGTGATACGTCCATTTTGTATCACTATTTTATATCATAATTTACTGCTATTCATTGATATATTTCATATTTAGAGATGATACTTATGTTGTTTCCTCTATTTTCGCATGTTTGATGATTATTGGAGAACTTGCTGCCGGAGTCGGGATTCTGCTGGAAAAGGGACCGTCAAGACACCATATTTCTGAAGATCAGCAATTCCAGGAAAATACCTAAAAATTCATATTTCATTAGAAGACGAAAGTAGCCAGAAGGAGAGAGCGAGGGGAGCAGCCAGGGGCCCACACCACCAGGTGGCGCGGGCCAGCCCCTGGCTGCGCCACCCAGTGGTGCGGCCACCCTGGCCCACTTCTGCCAGCGCCCCCTCGCGTATATCGTCGTCCCCAAGAACCTAATACCCCATGAGGGATCAGAGTTAGACTCCGCCGCCTCCGCGGGGTGAAAAACACAGAGAGAGAAAGCTCTCCGGCAGGCAGAAATTTGTCAGGGAAATTCCTTACCGGAGAGGGGAGATCGTCGCCATCGTCATCACCATCGAGCTAGGCCTCATCGGGATCATCATCTTCATCACCATCATCACCAGCACCTTCATCTTCACCATCACCACGCCATCCCGCTGTAACATCTTGGGTTGAATCTTATCCAATTTTTAGGGGAAACTTTCCCGGTGTTGATTACTCTTGTAGTTGATGCTATTGAGTGGAACCATTGAATTAAGGTTTATGTTCAGATTTTTATTTACTATTATTTCACCTCTGGTCATGATCCATATGATGTCTTATGAGTAGTTCGTTTAGTTTTTGAGAACATGGGAGAAGTTGAGATGTTAGTAGTGAAACTACGTTGAGTAATATTTAATAGTTTGATATTTATATGTTGTGGTGCTATTTCACTAGTGGTGTCATGTGAACATCGACTACATGATACTTCACCTTTATGGGCCTAGTGGAATGCATTGTGTATTTGGCTACTAATTGTGGGGTTGCCGGAGCGACAGAAACCTAAACCCCCGTTAGAAAATCTTTACACCAGGGAGTGTAGGATCTCAGAGTTTAAGGCAGTGGTTAGATTTATCTTAATTACTTTCTTGTAGTTGCGGATGCTTGCAAGGGATATAATCACAAGTGTATATTAGTCTAAGTTGGGGTAGTGCACTAGCATAGGTTCGCCCCCATAACACTTATCAAACTAATGAAGATTACTTAGGGCATGTTTGTTTGGGCTGTCTGTGGCTGGCTGCACAGAGAAAGCTGCTGTTTTAAGTTTTGCTATTTGGCTACTTGACTGGCTGGCTAGCTGTATGCTGAGAAATTGTCTGAAATACCCTCGTAGTTCTTAGAACGTGTATAGTTGCTTATTGAAGTGTACAAGTGTATTGTCATTATAAATATCATAAATACACAACAATAATTATAGAAAATAGTTGATCAAATACAGCTTTGTCTAAAATACATATATGTACCATTATACAAATAAGACAACATCCATAATAAATATAGATTAGTTCAAAATACATGTTCGTAATAAACTAGCTAGCACGAATCAATCATAGCATGCTCATTGTGGTAGACGCAGCTAACAATAATGTCATCCTCGTTTGGTTGCCATGCCTCCGCTTCAAGCTTCTTTCCCCACGTGGTTGCATGGCCACGGCCACCAAAATTGGTAGCAGCAAGCTATTGGGACGGGGGCCTCAGATCTGCTTGTCTTTTCGGACGGAGAGATGATCGGCCGGGGAGGAGTTAGGCTGAGGACGAGCTGAGCCTCCGGGGACGGCTCGGTCGGACGGTTGGCGGCAAAATTAGGGATCCCGTCGATCTGGAACAGCAGGATTGGGCGATGATGGAGAAAACGGCCAAATCCACGGGGGGGGAGAAGGAATAGGGGACGGGAGGAGTTTCGCCGGCGGGACGCGCTGGGTGCCGGCCGGAGTGGACGAGGGCGACCATGAGTGGCGGCGCAGGTCAGGAATCTGGTTCTGTCGATGGGTGCGTTTGTTTTTTTTTGAGAAAACGATTCGGCCAGTGGTGGCAATCAGGTGTAATTATATCCAAATGATATGATCTGTTGCGGAAAACGATTCGCTGTTCAAGTGCAAAGCTGCGGGAAGCCGCGGGAAGCACCTCCCAGCGTGCTTTTTCTTTTCTGCCTATACGTCCATCGGCTTCGGCGAAGCCCACAGCCAAAGTTTATTTCGTTTTGGTGGCTTATTTTAGTGGAAAGCCAAAAAAAGCCCAAACAAACACCCCCTTAGCTGCATGAAGCGAAAGCACTCGACAGAAACTCCCGTGTGTCCTCAGGAACGTTTGGTAATCATAAGTTACACAACCGTCTTGTCCTTTGCTCTAGCAAGGATTGGGCCACTTGCAGTAATTATTATTATTGTCTTTTATTTACTCGTGCTTTACCAAATACCCCTGAAAACCCGTTTGCTAGTATTTACAGTGAATCCTTGATCAAAACTGCTTGTCAACACCTTCTACTCCTCGTTCGGTTCGACACTCTTATTTATTGAAAGTACTACGATACACCCCCTATGGGTCATCAAGACTATTTTCTGGTGCCGTTACCAGGGAGTGAAGCGCTATTGAAGAGTGAAATTGGTAAAGGTAACTTTCGCTGTGAGTATTGTTTTTATTTATGTCCTTTATTTTATTTTGCTATGGAGAAGTCTCCATTTGGTTCCCTATTTGGGAATACTACTGCTACTATTACGGTAGTGGATGAACCACCGTCTGCTCAATTAGATCCTTTTAAAATACCTATAAAAATTGTTAAACATGTTATAAAACTGCTGGCTTTGATTTGGAGGAGCTGGTGGAGCAAGGACTCAAATCAGGATGTAGATTTCCGTCTAATCAAAGTTCCAGTTACTCAGAAATGAATGAACTAGCGACGACTACGCTTGTGTATTGTTTTCTTCTTGGAGACATCGCTTTTGGAAAACTTGAACTTCGGGTGTTGTTTTGGTGGTGTTTGTGTTGCTGCTACAAGGACTAGAACATTGTAGTAGGACTTTTCTTTTGTTTTAGTTTCTTCTTTGGTTTTTAATTGTGTGCATTTATACTGTCATTAGGTTATTGTGTAGTTGGAGTGGCTGGATGTAATTGATATCTTCACGATATTAATATATTCCCTTATCGTAAAGGAGCCCAGACCGCCCAAGCCAAGTGCTGATGAGTCCAGGGTCAAAAAAAGCCAAGTGCTGATGCTTCCAAGGAATCGATCCAGAGAATGGCGCGATAGGCATAGCCGCAGAGGCCGTCGAGTAAAGGCCACTGCCGGTTAATTTCAAGGTGATCAAGTCTCCGAGGTTCCTGGTAAAAGCATAACGAGCCGCAACCTATGCCAGAGAGGGATGAATTCGGCCAGGTGCTGGGCAGTGAGCTGCTCAAAGGGCTAGGTCGAACATCCAAGTTTCTTGGTCCAGCGCTTGAGAAGTTGATATTGCACTGGCCACCCGAAACTTCGTCCTTTCCGACCCACAGGAAGCTTGGACAAGATTTGTTGGAAGTCTTGACGGTCACTTACCCACGCTATAAGAAAAAGGGCGGCATGGAAGAGTTTGGGGTCCAAAGCCCTTTCGCCCATAGGAAGAGAGGTCAGAGCTGACGATGGGAGCTTACAGATATCTCTAATTTGTTTACCGTTCCATACATTAGTTTTATCAGGCATCAGCGCTAGTTATTCGACTCCATGCGCTGGTTAAGATAGAGGCGTTTTACTATCAGTTACTTCATCGTATTTACATCAAGTTCCAGTTTTGTTACACGCAATTGAGAATTAAAGGTGAGCATCTCAGATGCGCTAAACCAGCGTGTGTTTCAGGCTGGTAGATTATTGCCCAGCTTATATACTACTATAAGTAAGCGTGATCACAAACGTTAACATCAGGATGCTCAAGCCTTCTTCCTTGGGCGAGTCATCATGGCCATGAAATCATCCATGTCCACGAACCCATCATGGTTCCTGTCAATCTCTTTCACCATCTTCCGGCAATCCTCGAGGCTGCACCTCTCCCCCAGCTTGAGTAGAACGTCCATCACCTCCTCAGCGGTGATCCTGCCGTCCCTGTCCCTGTCGAACACGAAGAAAGCCCGGCGTATATCCCCCAGCTGCACGCCATTCCTGTGGACCTCCATGAACTCCTCCAGGTCCATGTACCCGTCCTTGTTGTTGTCAGCAGCGCAGATCATCCGCCTCGCCTCACCCGGGGCATCAGCTTTCTCGAACCTCTGCAGGAGCGCTTGGAGATCGCCCCTTGAGACCCGGCCGGGCTCACCGGCGATCTTGTTGAACACTTTCCTCATCTCGTCATCCTCAAGCTTGTACATCGTCAGGTCAGAGGGCTGCCGGTCCTTGGAGGATAGCAGCCTTCCAGCTGGCCGGTCAGGCTTGAACCGGAGCTTCGCTAGATTGTATTTGAAGGTCAGAATGCTCAGGTGCGACATTTTGCAACTGATTTGTTGCAGCTAGCCAGAGATGATGGATAAGGTCTCTCCAGGCAGCTTCTGCATTCCCTTCATGAAGGTTTTATATGTACTGTGTGTGCTCAACAGAGTATGGCCAGAATACAGATGCCTGACGGATGTAGAAAGTTACAAAAGTTGATATTCTTCTAGAGCTTGCACCGAAAGCAATCTCAAAGACTTGAACAAGAAAACAGGGCAAGCGATGGACCATGCCAACATGCAAAGCAAGAATCTGATCTTTAGCTGCTCAGGACAAAACAAGCCCAAAAAGTTCTTTCAAAACTGGTCTAGTTGATCTCTTACATTTATTCTTTCCTTTGTGAACTGTGATCATACATCTGTAAGTGAAACTCACAAAAGTACAATATAACTACAAAGATAAGTTTACAATGCTTAAAGAATGGCATCCTGCCCTGTACCGTGCCTGAAATAGAGATCGTGTAGTGGAAAGAACGACATGTTCACGGAAGGTTGTAAACACAATCTATTCAGCACCAGTTAATAAAATTACCGCTGCCAAACAGACACCATCAAATTATGGTGGCCTCCCATTGTCTAACTCATCCAGATTTTCTGCCCCCTCCCTATATGTAATTTTCCGAACATAGCCTACAAAACAAATAAGATGCCCGTCCGACAGAAAAATAAGTCAGCACTTAAGTTTCTGCCAAAAGGAATGTCCAGTAAATGCAGTAGAGAAAAAAAACAACATGGTATGGACAGGATGTCAATATCTCCTTTCTTGTAAGAATATAAGTTAATCTCACAAGCTCTACTGGAATATCTGATTAGCACAAACTATTTACTGTTCCATAACAAACAAAGCTTACACAGTTCGCCATCAGCTAACCATCATGGAATCCACTCATCTATTGGCAAGAAGGGCATACAGTTATGTCAGACACCTATACGTCTTACACAAATCTCATCACAATTCTTAAGTATAGGGTCAGGATATTTGCAGTATCACTTTTAGTTGTTTATTAATACCTCCATTCCGGTTTAAAGGGCCTACGTGTATCCCTAGATTGTAAATTTAACTAATAAAATAAAAATTATATAAAATAAAAATTATACCATTAGAAACTAGAAGGTTCAATGTTTCTAATGATATATTTTTTGTAATATATACTATATATTACGTTGTTCAAATTGGCAACCTAGATATATGCGTAGGCCCTTTAAACCGGAATGGAGGGAGTAGTTAATATCATGCTCTTACAGTTGAGCTCAGTAGTTGATGAAGTTTCAAGCTTCCGCTGAAATGAAAAACAGTCAGCTAAGTAACCCGATAGACCCGATTAAGACAGTCCCCCTATACTTCTATGTACCATATGCTTCAAATGATCCAATTGCATAACATTTTGTACTTTTATTATCTTTGCACCTTTTCACACATTTCCACATAGCCTGTAGGACATATCACCATAATTTTCACTACCACTGTTTTGGTTGGATTCGGGACTACTTTCCATGAGCCAATTTAAGCAAACGTGAGTAGAACCATCTGTTAGTTCATTCACTTGGTAGGAAGGGATGCACAGTGAGCATGGTGTCCTTTCAGGTCGAAGTCCACGTCTATGATAATTTGCATGGATCTAACCACAGTAAAGTGTCAAGTTCTGTGTGAGTGGGTAAGACTACTGGCTTAGATTTGGAGGAGCTGGTTGGGCAGGAACTCAAATCCGGATGTAGATTTCTGTCTAATCAAAGTTCAGTTACTCACAAATTCACTTCTCCCTGTTTTTATATTTGTTACACTTCTTTCCTGGCTATTTCTAGGTTCTTGGGTGGCCGGGAGGAAGGAGAGGAGATAACTAGATTGATTTATTTCTTGACTCAACTTGATATCCAAGAAACCTATCTCTAGTCTACTTTCCTAACAAACCATATCTTAATATTTCTATTTAAAATAAATTAGGGTTTAGGGTTCTCTAAACGATAGAAATCCTAACTCGTGGATACTTCATAATGGAAGCCAGCTAAGCCCAGCTGCTCCTATTGCCCTGATCCACCCATGTGACATCTCCTCCCCTTTCGATGACCAGCTCGTCCTCAAGCTGCTAGGCCACGGCCATGGCTGCAATCCCAGGAGTCCTTATGCTGACGAGGCACTGCAGTGCTCCTTAGAAGGCCAGCTCATCATCAAGTTGTTTGGCGGTGGCAATGGTTCAAATCTGATGCTATAGAATGATTGCCATGGAAGATGGTGAGAGCTAAGGCAAATATGTTGCCTCCTGTACTGAACACAATATGGGTAAGGCCTGGTGCAACAAGGATCTTGCCAAAGCATCCGAACGAACCGTCATATTGGATTGAGCAGGACTATATGTGCGGCTGAACCAACATGGAGGTCTGGCTAAGTTTGCATACCTGTTTTGGGTCTACAAGTCGGCCCAAATTTGGACATGCATAGGACCATGGTTCTGACCCAGCATTAACATGGCCACCAAAGGAGCGCCGTGTGCTGCATATGCTTGTTGTTGCAGACTTTCACCATCCTCATGACACACTGCCACTGCTGTGGAAATAGCAGCAGCCACCTCCCAAAGTGTTGCTGGCTCCACTGCTAAGGGTAGGTGTGCTACAACCTCTTAGCGCATTGTACCAATTGTGCCAGCCAATCAGGATGAACTGCCGCCGACATGCAGAGCGCAACAACCAGGCTAGAAGGCATTTCCCCTGCTTCTGCTTGGATTGCCAACTCTCACTGCTGCAGGGATCGCGGCGCCATGTCCTATATCTTGCACCACACCCCACGGAATTTGCAGCTTGTCCTCAAGCTGCTGGTTGGTGAAAGGGTTATGCAAGGCTGACACACCAGTTGCTACTGCCGTAGGCTGCAATGGCAGCGCCGAGACCAGCGGTGCCCTTGGCAATGAAGATGGTGAGAGCACCAACCCAGGCTGCAGCTGTGCTGCCCGTAGTGGCAGCAATGATGAAGACTTAGGCAGCAGCGGCATCGTTGCAATGCACAGCCCAACGGCACCAGCCGACAGCACCCGTGCAGACAGGGAGGCTTGCGCTGGCGCTGATGGGGCAAAAACTGCGGGAATCTTGCTTTGTTGGAGAGGCATGAGATTGCCAGTGGGGTTGGCACGGACGATCTTGACGATGTCATCCCATGATGGCTGTCCCACCTTCTCCTTTAGGCGACCATACTAGCGACAGCAGTACTCGTCAAGTGGCAGGATGCCAAACTCATCTAATCTGCCCAGGTGTGAGGTGAGCAAAGAAGACAAGTTTGCATCTAGTCACCCAGGACGGGGGATTTCCCTTGCCGTCATAGCTGGGGAAATCAACTTGGAGACGTTTACAGCAACACCACATCCCGTGCCGAGCCTTGCACCCCCTGGAAGCGAAATTGTTGGGGACACCGTTAACTGTGCAACAATTCCTCATGTCACACTCCCACGAGGATGCGGGTGCAGGTTGCTTGTGTTTCACGGAGCGTAGCTTTGATCGCCAAGGCAGAACTTGGTGACGGCGCCCATGGAGATGGCAAGGGCGAGACCTGCAAAGGCACCGATATCATGGTTCCAGATGCGGCCGGGATCGTCGACTCTGATGCCAAATTTTCATGAACTTGCTTTGCGGCAGAGGGGGTAATGGCCTAGGGCTTGTATGAGGTTGCCATGGACCCAAGAGAAGTGGCAGTTCCATGAAGGACCGCACCTCTAGGACAGGGAGAAAGGAGAGGGGATAACTAGATTGATCTATTTTTGACTCATAACAAGTACAGGGGTCACTTTTATAGGGAAGACTTAACTTGATATCCAATAAACCTATCTCTATTTTCCTAACAAACCATATCTTAATATTCCTGTTTAAATAAAGATCCCCTGATTTTAATGATAGAAACCCTAACTCATGGATAATTCCTAACGGAAGCCAGCTAGGGCCGTTTGCTTCTATGGCCCTGATCCGCCCACATGATGATTATATTCAGTAGGTTAATTACAGTTGTATGACAAAGACAGTGTTCACCGGCACGAGAAATTTGTTTCTTAACAATTATGATGTATTGTAAAAAAAAATCAAAAATTGCGCGTGAAATACAAGGGAGATGAAGAGTAGAGAAGATTATGTGCAACTAGTTGCCCATGCACACTATGGTAAACTCGTGACATGTTACTGTTTCAAGTGGCGTGACAGAAAGGGGGGGTATGAAAATGGATAGTGTATGTGTAGAAAGGTGAAGGGGCATAAGATATGCAGGAATTATTTTCAGATATTTTTTGTGTATCATTAACTTCCTTATAAGATGGTGTTGTTCATGTCATGAAAATCAAAGAGAAATCCATGACCAGGATGCACCTTCGTAGATTGGACATTTCTCAATTTACTTACAAGTTGTAGAACACATATCGGTGACTGCTATTTTGTTGGAATATTGCTTTATCACTGGTATATGTGAAATGGACACAACACATGGTAAAATTCAAATAAGATTGTCGAAAGTTTAGCAATCTATCTATTCTCAATTAATTTGGGCCGGAGGGAGTACAAGAAATCACAGTTGCCCCATAGTACAGTCGGTCAAGGCACCTAGTCATAAATCGCAAGCCTAGCTCAAGTTAAATCCTCCAAACATTGTGATAGCAACTTCCCTGCTGCCTCTCCAATTCCCTATTATTCTTAAAAAATATACGAACATGGCAGGGTAATGAACTGAAGACCAAGAGATCTCACCAATTCCAGCGCACGGCACACACGTGCAGATGGTCTCCTTCCCCTTCTTCCTGAAGTAGGTCACCAGTCCCGAGCCCTGGCAGCTCCGGCACTTGCCCGTCCACTCGTACGAGACAGTTTTGCACTCCTTCAAATCCAAAGCCACAAAAACATGCATCTCAAAATCGGCACCAAATCCGACCTCAAATCACCAATAGAAACAGAAACCGGCACCCACATCGACCATGACGTCGCAGCTGAGGCGGCGGTCGAGCTCCTCCCGCGACATGGGCTCGGTGCCCGGGATGGTCAAGGGTATCGGGAGCGCGTCCACGTCGTCGACGAGGTAGCTCTCCTTGTCCCTGGACCAGCGCTCCCACCACCTCCTCTTGCGCTCCCCCTTCTTCTCCTCGGCGCCGTCCTTGGCCCTGACGCGCACGCCCGGGTCGCGCGCGGCCACGCGGCCGCCGGAGGTGGACGGGT
Organism: Dactylis glomerata; assembly: GCA_007115705.1. NCBI lineage: Eukaryota > Viridiplantae > Streptophyta > Magnoliopsida > Poales > Poaceae > Dactylis > Dactylis glomerata. The sequence continues at coordinate 575,902 of QXEO01001432.1, forward strand.
CGGAGTCGGCCGGGCGGCGCGGGCGGAACCATTCCTGCGGCGAGGCGGCGCCGGTGGTGTTGGCGGCCGCGGGCCGGGGCGGGTGGGGGTGGCGGTGGCGGCGGGGGAGGGGAATGGAGTGGTTGCTGAGGCGGCGCAGGGAGAGGAGCGGGGCGGGGTTCGGAGGGCTCATGCGCGCGGGGATGGGGTTTGGACTTGGAGGACTCATGCGCGCGGGGATTGGGAGGAGGAGGGGGAGGTCATCGCCGGCGAGGTGGACGATGTGGCGGTGCCGGTGACCGCGAGGAATGAGGGGGATATAGGTAGGCTGGAGACGACGAGAGAGAGATATCTTGGGCAGGGTCGGGCAGCGGGCTGGCTCCTGGACAACCTTGGAAGTCTTTGCACGGCCTGCAATCGAACCGTTTCTGAGTTCGTTGGGTTGAACATTTTCCTTCTCCGGCACGCGGTCACACAGCAACGGCGAGCGCGTGTGGGGCAACGTTCCACGGCGAGCCTGAGGCGTGGAACACGCGGTCCGCGTCGCGCTCGAGATCGAGGACGACGAGGAGTCCAATCTCTTCCATCCTCTCGCTTGCTAATTGATGGCTCAAGTTCCGTTTAGTATTGAGCTGATTATCGCAAAAAAAATTACGAAACCTACAACATATATATACACACTCGGAAAGAACTGAGCGTCCTCCGAAGGATCCTCCTAGCGATCCTCCGACCTCTAGTGCTGCTGACATGTGTCCTTCCAGACTCCCTTAATACCGTTTTTGCTTCTACAATATACCAATGCAGCAGAAAATGGTTCGTTGTAGCAAAATAATTATATAAATGAAGCAAAAACATTTTGCATTAAAATCCCGAAATTGCTTCCGTGAAGCAAAAAAAAAGCCCCGGTTTTGCTTCATTGTAGTAAAAAATGGTTCGAAGCAAAACAGTGCGGATCTCACCGGAGACCTCGCCGGAGACGTCAGAGCAATTTTTTTGTACTATTGATATATCGTAGCAATTTTTTTCGGCGAAGTGATTTTGCCGGAGACCTCGCCGGAGACATTGGAGCAAAAATTTTGTACTAATATAGCATCGGAGCAAAAAAATCCGGCGAAGTCCTCCGGCGACCGTTACAATGCAAATCTATAGAGTTAATGTAGCAAAAAAAACTTATTCTAATGATGCAAAAATATTGACCAAAAGTAGCAACAAAAATATTCTATTGTAGGATTATGGAGAAAAACTCCGGCGAGGTTCTCCGACGAGACTTTGACGCAAAAAATAGTGGAACCATTGTAGCAAAAGAAATCGTCTCGAGATTCTCCAGCGAGGAATAGAGTTGTAGGGCAACGCTGGCGCTGTGGTAGGGTAGGGCGATGCTGGCGCGGTGGTAGGGTAGGGCGACGCTGGCATGGTGGCTGGGTAGGGCGACGCTGGTGCGGTGGCCGGGTAGGGCGACGCCGGCGCATGATACGTCCAAAACGTATCCACTTTCCCGAACCCTTTTGCTGTTGTTTTCCCTCTAATTTGTGTGTTTTGAATACAACTAACACGAACTAACGCTGTTTTCAGCAGAATTGCTCTGGTGTCTCGTTTTTGTGCAAAAACCAACTTTCAGAAAAATTCCTAGAAAATATCGCAAAACTTCTATTTTACCAGAAGACTCACGGAACCAGAAGACGAGACGGAGAAGAACCACGAGGGGCCCACACCACCTGGTGGCACAGGCTAGGCAGAGTCGTGCCAGGGGGTGGTGTGGCCACCTCGTCCACTGCTTCGAGCCCTCCTTTCGCCTACATATGGTCTCTGACCTAAAAATAGAGGGGGTGCGGCGTTTTCCCCAGATAGAGTTCTGCTGCGTCGCCACCACCAGAAACCGTGATTCGAAATCAGAAAATCCATTCTGCAATCCTGCCGGGACGGGGAATTGGAGGAGATCATCGCCATCATCATCACCGACGCCTCTCCATCAACCATCCATGATTCCCCCATCCATGTGTGATTAATTCCCCCTGTAGGCTGAAGGGGGATGGTAGAGATTGGATGAGATCATTTATGTAATTGCTATAAGATTGTTAGGGCATGGTGCCTAGTATCCGTTATTAGTGCTTTTGACATTGTTGTAACTTGTTGTGCTTAATACTTGTCACTTTGGGCCCGAGCGCCATGATCTCAGATCTGAACATATTATTGTTTCATGAGGATAATTATTATTTGTGATCGTACCTGCAAGTTGTATACACATATCATTGCCCGGAACCCGAGGCCCCAAAGTGACAGCAATTGGGATAACCGGATGGGATGGCTGTGATGTGAGAATCACGTGTGTTCACGGAGTGTTAATGTTTTGCTCGGGTACTCTATTAAAAGGAGTACCTTAATTACCAGTAGTTTTCCTTGAGGCCTCGCTGCAAACGGGCTGGTAGAACAAAAGATGTTGTGCAAGTTTCTCATTGCGAGCACATACGACTACATACGGAATACATGCATATGGTTATTTAGTATTAGGATGATTTATCATTATTTATCTGTAATTGCCATGTCTTGATTATTATATGAATTATCTTATCCATGCAACGCCCGTTCATCCATCCCTATGCCTACAGTATTATAATCCTATTGTTTACTATAGTCACCGCTGCTATCTTTATTTTATTACTGCTGCTATCATTTTGCTACTACTACTACTATAAAACTTTTGCTACTGATAAACTATTACGAGCAAGTCTATTTCCAGGTACAGCTGAACTGAAAACTCATCTGTTCAGGCTTATAAATATTCTTTTGCTCCCCTTATGTCGAATCAATAAATTTGGATTTTACTTCCCTTGAAGACTGTTGCGATCCTCTATACTTGTGGGTCATCAAGACTATTTTCTGGCGCTATTGTCGGGGAGTGACAAGAGTATAGATAATAGAGCCCGGCAGTTGAGTACCCCTGAGGCCCGTTAAGCTAGGCCCAATTGTAACGTTAGTCAAAATACGAGTTCATATCGTATGTCGATATTGTAATCTGTATCGGATCCCTCCCGATCCCTGAGACCTGGCCACCTATATATAGGGGCCAGGAGGGGACGGTAAGGGACAGATTGAAAGCAAGCCAGGTTTACACCCACGTTTACTTTCGATAGACACCTTGTTTGACTAATTATACCTTCGAGTTCATCCGACGCCCTATTCTCCCCGATCCTAAGTCCTTCATCTAGGAAATTTGTCGAGTTAACCCTCGTCAATTGGCGCCGACCGTGGGGACTCTGGGCGTTGGAATCATGAATTCGACGGCTTTTTCGCTTTTAGCCAACAGCAGTCCAGAAGTCGAAAAAAATCAAAAGACGGAGTTAACAATCGGAAGTCTGAGCTTCTATGTTGGACCTTCGGGTTCAACTTGTCTTTCGGATCCGGCGAAATCGGGTCCGTCGACAAATAAAACCGAAATAATCGCCAAGTCTAGATCATCTGTGGGCTCTTCTAGCGAGGCAAACTCGCCAGTCAGCCCAGCAGCAACAGAAAATCTGCAAGAGAAACTTGAGGAATTCGATGAAACTCGGGGAAAGCCCGACGTGGAAGTAGCAATGGACAAGTCACACGATAGTTCAAGGGATTTCGCCAGTAGGAGCAGCGGCGTCTCCAGAAGCATACACCAGTTATATGTCATTATCACTGAAGCAGCAGAAGAAAATAATCACATAGACAATGAAGAGGTCGACATGCAAGTCAACAAATTAAGGAGCAACGGCAAGAAGGAGAAGGAGAAAGTCCACGTATCCGCCGGAGAGTGGAGAATGATCATGTTAGCCATCAACCACGGGACAGATGTACCCGCAGATTCGAGAAGAGAAGTTCTAATGGGATATCAATACGTACTATATCAGCGCAAGAAAAAGTTAAGGGAGGAAAGAGACATGTTTATGAGAAGCCCAGATTACAACAGCACATCAAGTGGAGGATATTGGAATGAATATAGCGATTCATCAGAGTCCAGCATGGCGAGGCACAGAGATCCAAAGCACAGCAGGAGGACAACAGCACGGACAATAGAAAAAAGCTACACGAAAAGCCCAAGCACGAGCCCACCAGAGGAGGAAGAAGAATTTGTACAAGAAACACCAGAAGCAGCATTGGTAGCAGCACAGGCATACCTACTAACTACACAACCAAAGCCTGGGGACCCGCGAGAGCACATGCATCAAGCCGCGATATGAAGCCTCGGGTTGGTAGAAGACAAGTTAAGGGGAAATCTTCTAGAGAAAAAGGTGACACATCATAGGGAAAGGTGAAAAGAAGAGGTCGAGCGCAAATCTTCGCGGAACGAAACCAGCAAGTCTTCAGAAGATGAAAACGCCAAAAGCAGAAGGAGGATGCAAGGAACATAATAGCACAAGCAAGAGTAAACAACTCATGTTATGCGTGGAGAGAAGAAAATTATGAAGACAACAAAAAAGAGATGGGCGCGTTATGCTTTACCTGCAGGGTTCGCAAAACGCGAGTACCCAAAGGATTCAAGTTGCCGCACGGTCAAGAAAAATATGATGGGTCGCAAGAACCCACTCTATGGTTATCAGACTACCTGCAAGCAGTATAAATACTCAGAGGAACAAGAGCAACGGCAATGCAAAGTTTGCAGTTACACCTCACCGGTGCAGCACGGTCCTGGTTAAATACCCTACCCAACGATTCCATCGGAAGTTGGGGGAACTAGAGAACCAATTTGCCAGAAATTTTCGCTCAACATACAAACGACCAGCGTCATTGGAAGAAGTTAAGTCATGCATGCAGAGGAGAGACGAAACTCTGCGCTCTTACATACAACGCTGGAGTGTCATCAAAAACTCTGCAGAAGACGTCTTCGACGAAAGAGCAATAGACGCCTTTTTTATCGAACTTCGTCGTTCAGACCTCGTAGAGGAGGTAGGGAGAATAAAGCCAAGGATAGTGTCAGAACTAATGGAAGTAGCCAACAGATTTGCCGATGGATAAGATGCGTATAACAACAAAAGGGTGCATTCACCAGAAGTCAACAAAACAAGTCGGCAAAGGCGAAGATACCGCAATGGCGACAACCACGGAAGGCAAAATCAGATAGCCGCGGGATATGACGGAAGGAACGAGGAAGGCTACGAAAGCAAAGAGTTTTAAACGAGACATAATAGGGGAAAAGAGAAACTAAGGTACTCGGGTCCTTTGGCAGAAGACATGCTATATGGTCCTTGTCGCATCCATTATGCGTACCTAGATGGGAAAAGAGTTTCCAACCACCAGATGAAGGATTGCAGAACCTTCCTAAGGTTGCAAAATGCCATGGATTCAAGCCAAGGAGCACGACAGGGAGGAAAAAGTATGAGTCAAGGATATCAAATGCAACGACTCGCAAAACAGCTAGAGTCAAAAGTATATATATCATCAATGATCCAACCAGTACCAAAGTCGAAGAAAGAGCGGAAGAGCATATCCAGACAGGTCAACTTGGCAATGTCATCACCACCAGCTACTACAGAATAATGGTCCGATCAACCAGTCAAATTTAGCAGAGCAGACCACCCGAGGAAAGTTCCCAGGCCAGGGCATGCACCAATGGTACTAAAGGCACAAATAGGGGGATACGACATCGGGAGAGTATTCATGAACGCAGGAAGCGGCATAAACTTAATATACACAAGAACTCTGAGGGCAATGTGCATCTCGCTGGAAAGTCTAAAACCAATAGATTGGTCCTTCCACAAAATAGTACCAGGAAGGGCAAATTACCCTCTCGGGAAAATAGAACTCGGCGTTTGCTTTGGCAATAGCAACAATTATCGCAGAGAGAAGCTGGAGTTCGAAGTCATGGACTGGCCTTCACAGTATCATGCAATCCTAGGGCGCCCAGCATTTGCAAAATTCATGGCAGTACCTCACTACGCATATCTCATGCTCAAAATCCCAGGACCCAAAGGAACGATCACGGTACAAGGCAGCTTTGAAGTATCCAACACTTGTGACAAAGAATTCAATAGGCTAGCGCAAACTTTCGGTATGACAGCAGAGTACGCAAGACTGAAAGGCGAAACTGACCACAATGTACTACCCGACGTTGGACGATCCCTGCCAGATCAGGCTTTCGATGCAACTCAAGACTCGAAGAAAATCCAGGTCCACCCCACGGACCCGAACAAGACCACCTCTATAGCAGTAAACTTGGATCCCGCATAGGAAAGTGCGCTCGTCAAGTTCCTCCGTGAGCGCTGGGAAATCTTTGCCTGGTGTCCTTCAGACATGCCAGGGGTTCCCAGGGAACTCATCGAGCATGCACTAAACATCGATCCCAAAGCAAAGCCAGTCAAACAACCATTGAGAAGATTTGATGAACCCAAAAGGAAAGCAATAGCGTCCGAGCTACACAGGCTAGAAAATGCAGGGTTCATCCAAGAAATGAAAATGTCGACTTGGGTATCTAATCCAGTTATAGTCCCCAAGAAAAATACATATGTGCAAAGAGTGTGTGTTGACTATATGTCTCTCAACAAGCACTGTCCAAAGGATCTCTTCCCTCTACCTCGCATTGATCAGATAATTGACTCAATAGCAGGGTGTGCAAGGCTTTCCTTCCTGGACGCATATTCTGGCTACAACCAGATCAAATTGAAGAAAGAAGATGAGGAAAAAACAGCTTTCATAACACCATACGGCGTGTTCTGCTACCAAGTCATGCCTTTCGGTTTAAAAAATGCAGGAGCAACCTATCAAAGGATGATGCAAAATTGCATGGGAAGTCAAATAGGATGAAACATTCAAGTCTACATCGATGACGTGGTTATCACCACAAGAAAAGAGGAGTCACTAATCGGTTATCTGGCAGAAACCTTTGACAATTTAAACAGGTACAAGCTCAAGCTTAACCCGACAAAATGTTCTTTTGGGGAATCTGCAGGGCAACTCTTGGGATTCCTGGTATCCGCAAGAGGAATAGAGGCAAACCCAGAGAAGATCCAAGCAATACTAACAATCGGGAAGCCAACAAAGCTGCACGATGTACAGAAGCTCGCAGGACACGTTGCGGCACTAAGTCGATTCGTGGCAAGGCTAGGAGAAAAAGCGCTCCCTTTCTATGCATTGATGAAAAAACCAGACGACAAATTTGAGTGGACGGAAGAAGCGGACACAACCTTCGCACAACTGAAAAAGTGCTTTCCACACCACCAGTGTTGGTCGCACCAAAGGAAAAGGAGCCATTACTACTATATATTGCAGCAACACATCAAGTGGTGAGCACAATATTAGTAGTCGAAAGAAGTGAAGAAGGAAAAGCTCATGGAGTCCAACGGCCAGTATATTTTGTCAGCGAGGTACTATCTCCAACAAAGCAAAGGTACCTACACTACCAGAAACTTGCATACAGCGTATTCACAACAGCACAAAAACTATGGCAGTATTTTGCGGTGCACCCAATCATAGTGGTCAATGAAGCACCACTATCCAATATATTGAACAACCCTTCAGCAACAGGACGTGTCTCCTCATGGGGAATTGAGTTATCACCCCTGGACATCACGTATGAAAAGCGGAAGGCGATCAAGTCCCAAGTTTTACCAGATTTCACAGCAGAGTGGATGGAGTTACAAAACACAGGGCCACCAGATTTATCGAGTGTGTGGACAATGTACTTCGACGGATCAAAAAGAATCCAAGGCATAGGAGCAGGAGTAGTCCTGATATCACCACAAGGCGACAAGTTGAAGTATGTGCTAAGGATGAGTTTTCCCCAAGCTTCTAATAATGAAGCCAAATACGAGGCGCTGCTCCATGGGATGAAAATGACCAAAGCATATGGAGCAACTCGACTAAAAATATTTGGAGACTCGAATCTTGTTGTCCAACAGGTGATGAACAAGTGCGATGCCATCAGCGACAACATGACAGCATACAGAAACTTATACTACTATCTTGAGGGAACATTCGATGGATGCAAAGTTTCGCACGTCAGTAAAGCTAGTAATGAGGAAGCCGATAATCTGGCAAACATCGGATCCCAGTGTTTACCCATACCGCAAGGAGTCTTTTGGGAGGAAATCATAGAAAGATCAATAAAAAGCGACAAAGTCTCGACTACAGGAGAACAAGTCCAGCACCAAGCAACAGGCTCGGGGGCTGGTAATAGAGGGATAGCTGAACCCGAAGAAGTCATGATGATCGAGGAAACCTGGATGCAACCATACTTGGCTTACATGGTAAACAAAACACAACCCAAAGATATAGTACAAGCGAAAAGGATAATACGACGATCCAAGGCTTTCGTCGTGTTGCAAGGAAAATTATATAAGAGAAGTATAACAGGCGTCTTGCAACGGTGCGTTACTCCTCAAGAAGGGCAAGAAATCTTAAAGGACATCCACGCAGGGGTATGTGGACATCACGCTAGCAGCAGAGCCATTGCAGCCAAAGCCTTTCGTGCAGGATTTTACTGGCTAACAGCCATTGAGGATGTGAAAGACATAGTGAGAAAGTGCGAGGCTTCTCAACGTTTCGCATCTCGACCACACGCGCCAGCAGCGGAGTTGCAACCAATACCGTTATCCTGGCCCTTCGCACAATGGGGTCTTGACATGGTGGGAAAACTGCACAAATCTTGGCCAGGAGGGCATGTTTATATGCTGGTAGCAGTCGACAAATTCACCAAGTGGGTAGAGGCAGCCCCCGTGACAACCCAAGATTCTACAGCGGCAATCAATTTCATCAAGTCAATAGTTTTTCGCTTTGGAGTACCGCACAGTATCATCACAGACAATGGGACAAACTTCACATCGAAGGAGTTCAAGAATTACTGTGAAAGTTTGGGAATCAAATTGAAATTTGCATCTGTGGCGCATCCAAAGACAAATGGGCAAGTCGAGAAAGCCAATAGCTTAATATGCAACGGGATAAAGAAAAGGCTGTTAGCACCCCTCGAGAAAGCCAAGCACGCTTGGGTAGATGAGCTACCCTCCGTACTCTGGAGTCTCTGAACTACACCCAACGCAGCTACTCAAGAAATGCCCTTCTTCCTGGTCCATGGTGCAGAAGCTGTGCTTCCAGTCGAAATAACTCATGAAGCTCCAAGAATCGCGGCATATGATGAGACAACTTCCACAGAAGCACTTCAGGACGATGTTGATGCACTCGATGAGGCAAGAGACGTAGCACTAGCTAGAGCTACTCAATATCAGCAAAATCTATGAAACTACCACAGTAGTCGAGTTCGTCCACGGTCTTTCGTGGTGGGAGATCTAGTTCTACAACTTAAGCAAGATGGTTATGGAAAATTGGAATCCCCATGGGTAGGACCCTACATCATGACGGAAGTAATACCAGGAGGAGCCTATCGACTACAAGACAAGAAAACAGGGAAAGACGTGAGTAACCCGTGGAATGCAGAGCAACTACGACGTTTCTACGCATAGAAGACACAAGGCGATAAAAATCTTTCGGGTTATGACCCTCTGAACCCAGAACATGAGGCCACAGGTCGGGTTCTTTGGGTCAACTCGACAATATGTATAAGGGTTTTTACTTTCTGCTTGGAGGCTCAGCCCCTCGAGTCGTACGAAATAATATTAAACAAAATATTGAGCTTTGTGAGTATCTGAGACATACTACTAGGTTGTTCGCAACCCGATATTCGACAAAAACAAGCACGGTTCAAAGGAACCTGATAATTCATTAAAGGCATACCTCGGAACGACGATCCGTTTCCATGGTCTATTAATAAAGTATGCACAGAACATAATCCAACACGACTACTTATTACAGATAAACACGAAGGACAACTAAGAAAAGAGATTACATAAAGGGGAAATCAAATGAAAGTGCACTTTGGCTTCGTACTCCTTCTGGCACTGGGTGCAGTCGTAGATCCTCACGTCAAACTTCGACGTACCGATGTGATAGTCAAAGGTCATGAAGAAGCCCTGATGGAGGTCATGGTCTTCTGCAAACTGTGCCCAGCCGCCCTTGAAGTACTGTTCACCGGCACCGTCGTACCAGACCTCCGCTTTGCAGGGAGTTCCTCCCCCAGAGTGTTCATGAAGAACAGCTTCCCGACCATCCATAAACTTGGTGAATTTCAGTGGTAGCCGCTGAATTTCACGGCACTGCGCGCCAGCAATGCAGAAGAAGGAGTAGACTCTGGGCGGAGGAGGAGAAGCATTGTGAGGAGGAGCGCTCGGACCTAGTGCAGCAGGTGAAACTTTGAGCTTATTCTTGCTGCCCACCGGGCGGCCGGGGCGCTGTTTCACCGGAGCGGACGACGATGATGCCACAGCAGGGATCGCGGGCTTATTCTTACTGCCGCGGGGGCGGCCGGGACCCCGTTTCTCCACTGGGGCGCCGATATTCAGATGAGATTCTCCTGCATCGGCCATGGAGATAGTTGTTGGGAAGGAAAAACCCTAGATGCGATGAGGAAAAAGAATATGATGCGGCGAAGGAGGAAGCTAATGAATGAATTAGGGTTTTTGCCCTCACCAAACGTGCTTTATTTATAAGTACGCACTAATGGACTTCTGGAGAGGCAAGGCCCAAAATATATTTATGGGCTTTTAAATTTTTTCCAGTGCAGATGATAAAGAAGGATCAAAGTATCAAGGAAAAAGATACGTACATAAAAAAACAGGATGAGAAAGTATCTATCAAGAAGCACAGTGTACCTTGTCTTCGACTTGGGGGCTTGTGTCATACGGAAAGAAGAGAAGACTCATAAAGTACGAACCATGTAGAAAAAACATCACAAGAGAAAGTATATGGAACAGTTATATCTATATTTTTGGGCCTATACCCGAAAAAATTCGGCTATAGCCTCGGGGGCTACTCCCATCGGGAGCGATGTCGCGCACCTGATAGAAAGAAGTCGATAAAAGAAAGGAGAGAAGTGGAAGTTGATGGACACGTGGTGTAGACACAATCAGTTGCATTTCGTTAGCAATGAATTTCGGCTACATGGTCGACAAAATGAACATTGATTACTCCCATCGGGAGCTATTCATGAGAGTTAAAAAGGATAACTCAATAATTTTGTATATTGATTCAGTCAAACAAGGCTGCAAAATATGATTCTCGAGTTGCGTCATCGCGACAAAACTTGAATGTCGTGGTTGAAATATATTACGAAGGTAAGACCCCAGGATCCATCCTGTGTGGCCTGGTATACGCACATGGATGCGCTCTGCTAGTACTTATTCGTGTCTACGACGCAAAGAAAATCCCGGTGGACGCACTGGGTACCCTGAGAATCACTGGGATTCATTCTTTGTAAGTCCTAAATGCGGCAAAAGAATGGGTTTGACCGATCTCCCGAATTCAAGTCCAAGGGGATTGAGTTTGAAGTAGGTGACAAGTATCTGTTCCGGTAGTTAACTGCCCTCTTGATCCGTCAGAGTTGTCAGGTTTGTTCATCAAAACCCCTTGCAAGATATTATAATAAAAAGATAAGTCGAAAGACCAAGTCGAAGATTTGAAGATATGAAGAAGAAGTAAATATCAAGTCGAAGATTTGAAGATCTGAGATTCAACCCAAATCTACAATTCTGGTAGAATCTCGGGGGCTACTGATAAGGGTATAGATAATAGAGTCTGGCAGTTGAGTAACCCTGAGGCCCGTTAAGCTAGGCCCAATTGTAATGTTAGTCGAAATACGAGTTCATATCGTATGTCGATATTGTAATTTATATCGGATCCCTCCCGATCCCTGAGACCTGGCCACCTATATATAGGGGCCAAGAGGGGACGGTAAGGGACAGATTGAAAGCAAGCTAGGTTTACACCCATGTTTACTTTCGATAGACACCTTGTTTGACTGATTTTACCTTCGAGTTCATCCGACGCCCTATTCTCCTCGATCCTAAGTCCTTCATCTAGGACATTTGTCGAGTTAACCCTCATCAGGGAGCATAGCTTTATTTGTAAATTCACTTGGAATTGATATTGTTCGCTGCAATCCATCCATCATGGGTAAACCTCGTGATGGGAAAGTTCCTATATTGCCATCCACTACAAGAAGAGGTACAACTCTGAACATATATGTTGCTCTTGATTCACCATCTATGATGAGTAAGCTTCTTACACCACCACATGCACATGCTACACATACTGCTACTTCTGCTAAATTTGAAAATGCTTCTGATAATTTTGATGATGCTTCTACTGTGCTTGATGAGAGTGGTTCATTAGGTTCTTTCCTAGATGCTACAATTGCTAGAACTAAACAAATGGGAAACACGGTTACACATGTTAGTTCACCTAAGTCTAGGGAATGTCCTAGTGATGATCTTGACGAAACTTATATTGAGCTTAATGATGAATTTATTGAAGAGTTTCATGCTACTAGCGATGCAAGTGCTATTAAAAATCTTCTTGCAAGACGTGATGTTAGATATAAGTTGTCTCCGGATGCTAAGTTTGCTACATCTCCCATAGACATTAGAGATAAGGATTCTGATTTCTCTTTGGATTTATCTTATATATCTATTGTTGAGAAAGAGCCTTTTTTTGGTACTGAAAATGAAAGTGCTATAGGACATATGAATGAGCTCTCTCCTTTGAGTAACTTATTTTCTGATGATATTAAGAAACGCACTTACTTTGTCACTAAAATTTTTCCTTTCTTATTGAAAGATGAGGCTAAAACTTGGTTTAATAATTTGTCTCTTGGATCTATTGATAGTCCTATTGGTTTGGTTAATGCTTTCTTTCAGAAATATTTCGCTACTAGTGCTCAACATGCTGCTTTGCAGAAAATCTTTGACTTTGAGCAGGTAGAAGGAGAGAAGTTGCCTGAATTATGGGCAAGGTTTTGTTCTTTAATTAGAGCATGGCCTAGAAATCCATTAGCTAAAAATGAACTCCTTGATATATTCTATAATGGACTAACTATTGAATCTAGGACATACCTGAATAGTTGTGCTGGTTGTGTTTTCAGGAAAAGAACTCCTGCTGAAGCTGGGGAATTAATGGCTAAAATAAGCAAGAATTATGATGATTGGAATGTACCTGAGACAACCCCAACGCCAACACCAAAGAAGAGGGGAATGATTGAATTAAATGATGAAGTGATGAGGGAAGCCAAGAAGAGAAGTTTATTAAATTTGAAGATGTGAAGAATCTACCACCTATAGAAGAATTATGTAAGTCAATCCCTCACTCATCCACTATTGAGGTACACTTTCTCCAACGCTTTGATAATAGAGATATTCCCTACTCCAAACCTCCTGATCAATGCTTAGATGATTTTGATAATTTTATTGTTAAGCAAGATAACTTTAATAAGAGGGTGCAGAATCATATGTTGGAAAACTCTAGAGCTATTAATAAGTTGCATGATATTGTGGAGAGAACCTCCAATGATGTCAGAATGCTTGTTTAATATTTCCAAATGGTTCAGACTCAAATTGATCAGCTCACTAAGGTGCAAAAAGATTTGCTAGTTAATGCTTCTAAAGAAAAACATACTTGTGAAATAAGCACTAGAAGTGGTGCTTCTACTCAGGATCCTTTATATCCTGAAGGACATCCTAAGAGAATTGAGCAAGATTCTCAACGTGTTATAGATAATGGTACTCTTTCTAGGAAGATGAAGAACAAAACAAACAGTTGTAGAATCTTCTGAATCTGTTAGAGATCCCAATAGTGTATCTATTTCTGATGCTAAAACTAAAAGTGGTAGTGATAAAAATGATTCTTCTGATAAAGAAGAAATTTAAGAGGAGCCTGAAAAGCATGCTAAGAGTACGAAGTACACTAAGGAAGATTTCATTGCCAATAAACATGGCATTGAGAGAGAACCTTGGGTGCAAAAACCAATGCCTTTTCCTAATAAGAAACACAAATCAAAGGAAGAGGAACACTACAACAAGTTTTGTGAGTGGATGAAACCTTTGTTTTTGCAAATTCCTTTGACTGATGCTATTAAATTGCCTCCTTATTCGAAATATATGAAGGATATTGTTTCTAATAAAAGGAAGATTCCTAATGAGGAAATTTCCACTTTGCTTGCTAATTATTCTTTCAATGGCAAGGTTCCAGAGAAGCTTGGAGATCCAAGTATACCAACTATTCCTTGCTCCATTAAAAATAATTATGTTAGAACTGCTTTGTGTGATTTGGGAGTAGGAGTTAGTGTCATACCTTTTTCTCTCTATAAGAGACTTGATATAGAAAAATTGATATCAACTGATATATCTTTGCAAATAGCTGATAAGTCTACTACTATTCCTATTGGTATATGTGAGGATGTTCCTATTCAAGTGGCTAATAATTGTTTGATATTAACTGACTTTGTTGTACTGGAAATGCCTGAAGATGATAATATGTCCATTATTCTTGGGAGACCTTTTCTTAACACTGCAGGTGCTGTTATTGATTGCAACCAAGGGAAAGTAACTTTTAATGTTAATGATGAGGAGCAAATGGTTTATTTTCCCAAGAAGATTGATAGAAAGTATGGTCTAAATTCAATCAAAAATATTAAGACCACTAAAGTTGGAGAAATCTATTGTTCTAGGCAAAAGCCACAAGAAGAATATGAAATTGTTATGCTTGGGACTATGCCTATCAAGGTTGAGGTAACGTAATCATTTAGTGAATTGCAAAGTTTTATTTCATAAAAATATTGTCTTGGTAACAAGACTTGATCAACCTTGTGTGGTTTTTGAATGAATGAAACTATGTTTTCACCTTATTTACTTTAGTTTACTCATGTTTCACCTTGTTTACTCCCTTTATCCCACATTAGTTGTTGCGGCAGATACATATGTATCACACTGATAATATATCTAGAGAGCGTGACGTTGGAATTAGAGTGGTCAGTTAAAGGCATTGGTTGAAGGTCGTGCTCAAAATAAAATTCTGTCTTTGGTCACACTCACACCATGCACCGACTGACTGACGTACACGACCGTACCAAGTGTGTACTCTCTTCATTTTTAAATATAAGATGTTTTAGATTTATAAAGCAAATATATCTAGATTTTTGTAGTGTGTATATTTAAATAAACCTACACACTAAAAGATGTCTAGATACATTTGTTTCACAAAGCTAAAACATCTTATATTTTAAAACGGAGGGAGTACGTATGACAAGTCGACAATGCATTGCATGTCTTCATCCACCATATATACAGCCATATTTGCATTGTCTGATTGTCACCTTTTGAATATGCCAATCCAAACATGGGAATTTACAGGCCGGAATATAATCCGGTACACTACCACGTGGTTTCCGGCAAATATGTGTCCAGGCATGGTGGATCGATCAGGAGTTCTGGACAAGGGATCATCCAATCAACACATGCATGGGTTGCGTCTCGAAATCGGACGTTGCCCAATACCAATTTACTTTCACTTTCACCATGTTCACCCATGTTTCCACTGGTTAGTTACATATTAGAGTGTCTTAGAACTGTTGTAGACTTGGTTTGAATTTGTTTTCCATCGTTCCATAATTGTTTTCCCATGTTTTAATCATTTGTCAATTTCTAAAAATCCTCGAAAATAAAGTTTCTCGAAAAATTCCAGAAAATTATTATTAAATTTTTACATCTGAAATGGGGCAGAGAGGCACCTGGGACAACCCAGGGGGACCCACCATGCAACCACAGCACATGGTGGCGCGGGCCAGGCTAGGCCGCGTCGTGGCATGGTGTGGGGCCCCATGTCCCTCCACTTATTCCTCCACCTGCCATTCCACTCTCTCTCCCGAAAAAACACCACTCCATTGCTAAAACCTGTGTTCTTGCTGTTCTTGCTCGCGATTTTCGATCTCTTTGCTCAGCCCATCTTTGCTGCTGAGATTTGGAGCATTTGTTCTCCGGTATGTGACTCCTCCGATTGTCGAAGTAGAATTTTGTTTAGTGAAGTATTTCTTGAGTATTTTAGTACTGTAGGTGACAGGTTAAGTGAGTTTGCATGCTTGTTCTATTGCTTAGATAAGTTATTTTCATGCATGTTTATCTCTCTTGTAACTCCCTATAGTACTTTCCTTTATTTACTTGTCTCAAAATCATTTTTTATGAGGTTTGTTAAAAAATTCAGAGATGGAGGAGAATGGACACCAACTTATCCAACATGAATTAGAGGTGCATGAAGTCATGAGAGTCCACCGTGAAGAGGGAGTCCGTTGCGCCGCCACCACCAGAAACCGCGATTTGAAACCAGAAACTCCGTTCTGGCACCCTGCCGGGATGGGGAATTGGAGGAGATCATCGCCATCATCATCACCGACGCCTCTCCATCAACCATCCATGATTCCCCCATCCATGTGTGAGTAATTCCCGCTGTAGGCTGAAGGGGGGTGGTAGGGATTGGATGAGATCATTCATGTAATTACTATAAGATTGTTAGGGCATGGTGCCTAGTATCCGTTATTAGTGCTTTTGACATTGTTGCAACTTGTTGTGCTTAATGCTTGTCACTTTGGGCCCGAGTGTCATGATCTATGATCTGAACATGTTATTGTTTCATGAGGATAATTATTGTTTGTGATCTTACCTGCAAGTTGTATACACATATCATTGCCCGGAACCCGAGGCCCCAAAGTGACAGCAATTGAGATAACCGGAGAGGATGGCTGTGATGTGAGGATCACGTGTGTTCACAGAGTGTTAATGCTTTGCTCTAGTACTCTATTAAAAGGAGTACCTTAATTACCAGTAGTTTCTCTTGAGGCCCCGCTGCAAACGGGCTGGTAGGACAAAAGGTGTTGTGCAAGTTTCTCATTGCAAGCACGTACGACTACATACGGAACACATGCCTATAGTTATTTAGTACTAGGATACTTTATCATTATTTATCTGCAATTGCCCATGTCTTGATTATTATATGAATTATCTTATCTATGCAACGTCCATTCATCTATCCCTATGCCTACAGTATTGTAATCCTGTTGTTTACTATAGTCACTGCTACTGTCTTTATTTTATTACTGCTGCTATCATTTTGCTACTCCTATTACTATAAAATTGTTGCTACTGATGAACTATTGCGAGCAAGTCTATTTTTAGGTGCAGCTGAACTGACAACTCATATGTTAAGGCTTATAAATATTCTTTGGCTCCCCTTGTGTTGAATCAATAAATTTGGGTTTTACTTCCCTCAAAGACTGTTGCGATCCCCTATACTTGTGGGTCATCAGCGCGGTGGCCAGGGAGGGTGTCACCAGAGCGGTGCCAGGCAGGGCGACGTCGGCGCAGTGGTCGGGGAGGGCGACACCGGCACGGTGGTCAGGGAGGGCGACGCCGATGGTCGCGGTGGTCGAGCAGATGAGTAGTACGGGCGTCAACGTGGTGGTCCGTGTGGTGGGCTGGTCAAGAACGAGGGGAGAGGAAAAGATTCGGGAGGAGATAAGGTAGGGCCCACCCACGACGTGCTGATGCGCTCACTTGACCCGGAAACCACGCGTAGCTCGCTCGCCCAGAGGATGCGTCGCGCGCGATCCTACGGAGGAAGGACAACATTTTCCTATACACCCATTGTTGAAATATTGGGCCTTCTCCTATGGGCCTATATTAGATTTTAGAAATTTCTAGAAATCTCAAAGGCCATGTGTGACGAGGGAATGACCGCTCGGGTCCTCATCATTTGCATACCTGCTACAGCCCAAAAACAAGATGGACACTCGAAGCCCAAGAAGCCTAAGACTAATTAGGGTTCGCATACTCATATAACCGACTTGGACCGGATCCCAAGACCTCGCCCCCCATATAAGGACGAGGAGGGGCGGCCAAGAAGGAGGGTCTTCTTCTAATCTCGCTTAGGCTAACACGTCCATAGGCAGCACACGCCTCTCCTTCCACCTCCGCTAGATCTCATCTGCGCACCATTGTAATAGCACCAACTATACAAGCAATACAAGATCAGACAAGCAGGATGTAGGTCTTTACCCTTTGGGGGCAAAACTAGGTAAATTTTGGTGTACTCCTGTTTCTATCTAAAGTTGTCGAATCCGTTAGTGCCCACGCTCTCTCCATGATTCAAAAGCCCTCAAGTATGGGCATTGTCAGGGTAGAACCTCATCAATGTGTGTGAGCCCATGTGACATGCAGCCTAAGTTTTTGGCTGCACAAAGATAAGAGGTGGGAGCTAAGTTTAGTCCCACATGGAAAGTTGGGAGGAATGTAGACCAACATATAAGGTGGGGTGTTGCACCACTTGGTAAGTGAGTGAGAAGAGAAGTGTCACACGCGAGCTCCTCCTCCTCGCTTGTCGCGACACGTGCACGCCGCAGTTTGCGGAATTGAGCCGAGCTTATCTTTTTGTTGCACAGGAAAACCAAGCGTTTGACCGAGTCTTTGATGGACGATTCGCCCCTGGATCATGGGTTGCTGTAACCGACTCGGGCGTGCAACGTGGGCGTGGCCCATGTTGCTAGGGTTTCTCCTCTGGGTGCCTATATAAACTCTTGCCCGGCTACCGCCGCACACACCTGAAACCAATATAGGTTTGCCTCTCGCTACTTGCGCCACCACCATAGTCTACCTTATCCTGAGTGCCGACATGCACCACCGAACGAGAGAGCAGGTCTTCAGAACCACTCGCCTATGCGATCCTGTATGGGAGAGGGCAAATTAGGTTTTTGGGAAGCGCTCTGCATGACTGCTCGAGTTCTTCGTCATGGGTCGTTTTCCATCCAAGTCGAGCGGTGCTACCTACCGCCGTCTTCATCGCTGTTGCTACATCTCAAACGTATCTATAAATTTTGATGCTCCATGCTTGTTTATGCACCATTTGCTTTGTGTTTTGTTACACTTCGTGGCATTTTTATGCATTTTCCGGAAGTATCCTATTAACGAGATGCCATAGTGCCAGTTCCCTGTTTTTTGCTATTTTTGTGTTTCAGAAAAGTTACACAGGAAATAATCTCGGAATTGGACGAAATAAAAGCCAAAGTTCCTATTTTCTCGACACGAGACGGAGTCCAAAGCAGAGACGGAGGGGGGGGCAGAGGGCGGCCACACCATGCCATGGCGCGGACCACCCCCAGGCCATGCCAGGCTATGGTGTGGGCCCCTGGTCCACCCCCTGACATCGCCCTTCCGCCTATATATTCTCCTTGATGAGAAAACCCTAGGGGCCCAAACTCTTTTCCAGAAAACATACTTCAAGCCGCCACCATCGTCGACGCGAGATCGGAAGGGTCCAGAAGCTCTTCCCGGCACCCTGCCGAAGAGGGGAATCACCATCGGAGGCCTTCTTCATCACCATGCCTGCCTCCGGAGTGATGTGTGAGTAGTCTACCTTGGACTACAGGTCCATAGCAGTAGCTAGATGGATGTCTTCTCCTCCATGTGCTTCATGTTTAGATCTTATGAGCTGCCTATCATGATCAAGATCATCGTTATGTAATTCTACATGTTGTGTTTGTTGGGATCCGATGAATATTGAGTACTATGTCAAGTTGATTTATTGATTTATCATCTCTATGTTGTTTATGATCTTGCATGCTCTCCGTTGCTAGTAGATATCTTGGCCGAGTAGATGCTAGTGACTCCAAGAGAGAGTATTTATGCTTGATAGTGGGTTCATGCCTCTAGTAATCTACGGGAGTGACAGAAACCTCTAAGGTTGCAGATGTGCTGTTACTATTAGGGAGAAAACAACAATCTTGTGTTCAAGGATATTTGTATTGTTTACATTACACACTTTGCGTAAGGCGATAATCTGTTGCTTGCAACTTCATACCCAACGGTTGTTCAGATGATATCCGGTGGGTGGATTATTAGTCATAGATGCAGTTGGATTACGGTCTATGTATTATGTTGTAATGCCCAAGTGAATCTCATAGTGATCCTCATGACATGTACATGCATTGTTTGCATTCTTTATTCTGTCAATTGCCCAACTGTAATTTGTTTATCCAGCATGTTATTTATCTTTATAGAGAGACACCTCTAGTGAACTGTGGACCCTGGTCCATTCTCTTACATTCATATTAACGTTTACTTTTATACGCATTATTTACTTTCTTACAAACAAATATCTTTTACCACACGATATGTTTAATCCTTTGTTTACAGCAAACCGGTGAGATTGACAACCTCACTGCTAGTTGGGGCAAAGTACTTTGGTTGTGTTGTGTGCAGGTTCCATGTTGTGCTGGTGCAAAGCTACGCCCCAGATAAGGCGCCATATATAAATTGTCTGGAGCCGTCGCCAAGCCAGCTAGCATCAACCTTCGGAAGTTGGTTCTTTCTCCTACTAGTTCGATAAACCTTGGTTTCATAACTCAGGGAAACTTGCTGTTGTGCTCATCATACCTTCCTCTTGGGGTTCCCAACTGGGTGCCTACCACGCACCATCAAGCATTTTTGTGGCGCCATTGCCGGGGAGAAAGAGGATTTCTGCAAGGGGAGTCTCTCGCTTCCAATCTTTTACTTTGTTATTGTTTTGCTTGCTTTCTTTACTTTATTTTTGCTTGCTTCTTTTTATCGAAAATACAAAAAAAATAGTTCCTTTATAGTTGTTATTTTTTTTGCTTATCTGCTTTTAGTTTTGCTAGAATGGGTACTCCTGAGAACACCAAGTTGTGTGATTTTACTAACACCAATAACAATGATTTTATTTGCACTCCTATTGCGCCACCTGCTCCTGAGGCAAATTTTTATGAGATTAAACCTGCTTTGTTGAATCTTGTTATGAAAGAGCAATTTTTTGGTGCTAGTACTGATGCTGCTGCAGCTCATCTCAACAATTTTGTTGAGCTATATGAGATGCAGAAGTATAAGGATGTAGATGGTGATATTATTAAGCTTAAGTTGTTTCCTTTCTCTTTAAGAGGAAGAGCTAAGGATTGGTTGCTATCTTTGCCTAGAAATAGTATTGATTCTTGGGTTAAGTGTAAGGATGCTTTTATTGGAAAATATTATCCTCCTGCTAAGATTATATCTTTGAGAAGTGATATTATGAAGTTTAGACAGTTTGATAATGAACATGTTGCTCAAGCTTGGGAAAGAATGAAATCTTTGATAAAGAATTGTCCCACTCATGGACTGACTACTTGGATGATTATCCAAACCTTTTATGCAAGACTACATTTTTCTTCAAGAAATCTCTTGGATTCAGCTGCTAGAGGTACCTTTATGTCCATTACCTTGGGCGCCGCAATGAAGCTTCTAGATAATATGATGGTAAATTATTCTGAGTGGCACACCGAGAGAGCTCCACAAGGTAAGAAGGTAAATTCTGTTGAGGAAACCTCTTCCTTGAGTGATAAGATTGATACTATTATGGCTATGCTTGTTAATGATATATCTCATGTTGATCCTAGTAATGTTCCTTTGGCCTCTTTGGTTGCCCAAAAAGAGCATGTTGATGTAAACTTCATTAGAAATAATAATTTCAACAACAGTGCTTATAGGAACAATTTTGCTAGCAACAATTATAGGCCGTATCCTTCTACCAATGGTAATGGTTATGGTAACTCTTATGGTAATTCCTCCAACAACACTAGGGGCGTGCCCTCTGATCTTGAAGTCATGCTCAAAGACTTCATTAGTAAACAAACTGCTTTTAATAAGTCTATTGAGGAAAAGCTTGGTAAAATTGATGTTCTTGCTTCTAAAGTTGATAGCCTTGCTCTTGATGTTGAACTTCTAAAACTAAAGGTTTTGCCTAATGATGTGAAAGAAAGCAAGACTTTGAATGCCATTCAGGTTAGAATTGATGATAATGTTAGGATGTTAGTAGAATTGCATGCTAGGTGAGAAAGAGAAGATGAGATGGCTAGAAATATGAAGGTTTGTACTATTACCACCACTAGTGATGTTGTTTCAAATGCTAGCAATCCTCTTACTTTGATTGGTGTAGAGAAAATTCCTACTCCTTGTGTTAAAAAAGCCTAAAACTGCAGAAACTTTTTCTAATAAAAGTGCTGAAATTTTTCGAAGTATGGGAGACAATAGCTCTACTTCTTTTAATGATTTTGATGTTGATGGTTGCAATATTTCTGAAGTAATTTTGTTCTTGCAAAAGCTTATTTTAAGTCCTAATGCTAGTTCTATGAATGTTGCTTTTACAAAGCATATTACGAATGCTCTCATGCAAATTAGAGAGGAAAAGTTGAAACAAAAGGTTTCTATTCCTAAGAAGTTAGAAGATGGTTGGAAGCCCATCATTGAGATGAATGTGAATGATTTTGATTGTCATGCTTTATGCGATCTTGGTGCAAGCATTTCTATTAGGGATTTCTATTTTCGTGCCCTCGGGTCCTTAGTTGTGCTCAGTTTTCCCCAGCCGCTTATTTTTTCCTCAGTTTTGCCCAAGCCCTTGTCTGAAACCCTCACAAGGAGCTCGGACAGGAGGAATCCCGTTTAGTTGACCATTGATTGGTGCTGGCAAGTGGGGCCGCTATTGGTGCCCCGCAGTGGACACGTCTCCACTTATCCAGATCATCATGGGACCCACAACTTGTCCATGTTAGCGTGCCAGACCCACAGCTTACCCAGGTGACTGTTGCAAAATGGGAGCCCGAGCCAGCCCCGCGCCCGTGCTCGTGCCATTGCTTCCCCTTTCTTTCCCCGTGCCCCATTGTTCTTCTTCTCCGCCAGCGGCAGCCCTTCTCCGGCAGGCGGGTGATGTCTAGTTTCTCTTCGACCTCTCGTTCTTCATGGCTGCAGTATGGACCCGTGCCTTTGACAAGATGCCCTGACTGCCCATGCTAGGAGCCTCTGAAACGGTCGATCTGTAAGACGGACGACAACGGCAACCATGGACATGAGTTCCTTGCATGCGAGAGCTTGCCATATAGAGAGGGGGATAAGGTTAGATCTCGCTCCAATTGCTCTGTTTTCTCTCGATTTTCTTGTTATTCCCTCGAATTTGGGATTTAGGGTTCATGTTGTTGTTTTCAGATCCTGAAGAAATGCAGGTATTTCGAGTGGATCGATGTGTATGTTCAGAGGCTTAAATTGCAGGAATCAATTGGCGCTATTGGGGAGCGCAATTTGGGAGGGGGGACTTGCTGTAGAGAATGCGGCGGAGAGAGGAGCCATTCTGATTATGCCTAATGCTCCCAATGCAGAACTGGTGGAAGTGAAGGGAGAACTGAAGAAAATGAACAAGCAGTTAAGGCAGCTGATCGAGTTGAAGAAGCAAGCTAATCTGATGGCTGGTTGTTTTTTTTGTTGTATAATTGTGATCGGATTCTTATCATTGCTCATCAGGCACTAGAAGTTGTTACAAGGGATCCCTTGTTACAAATCCATTATTCAGTTACATGTACTTGTAGTTTATTTCAAAGATAGTGTGTGCATTCACCGAAATTACCAAAAAAAATAAGTGTTAGGGAATATAGGAATGCTAAAGATAGTTGATAATTGTTAGAGGGGTGACAAATAATGCATTCACCGAAATCCCACAAATATGTATGTCTCAAGTTTATACCAAAATTATACCACTTTTGGGACGTTTCAAATAACCAAAACTATATCCCAAACTATATTCTCTAAAAGAAAAGGAATGCTAAAGAAAGTTGATAATTGTTAGAGGGGTGATAAATAATTCATTCACCGAAATCCCCCAAATATGCCAAATATGTATGTCTCATGTTTCTACCAAAATTATACCACTTTTGGGCCATTTCAAATTACCAAAACTATATTCCCTAAAAGAAAAGGAATGCTAAAAAAAGTTGATAATTGTTAGAGGGGTGATAAATAATCCATTCACCGAAATCCCCCAAATATGCCAAATATGTATGTCTCATGTTTCTACCAAAATTATACCACTTTTGGGCCATTTCAAATTACCAAAACTATATTCCCTAAAAGAAAAGGAATGCTAAAGATAGTTGATAATTGTTAGAGGGGTGATAAATAATCCATTCACCGAAATCCCTCAAATATGTATGCCTCATGTTTATACCAAAATTATACCACAAACTATATTCCAAACTATATTCCCTAAAAGAAAAGGAATACTAAAGAGAGTTGATAATTGTTAGAGGGGTAACAAATAATGCATTCACCGAAATCCGCAAATATGTATGTCTCTTGTTTACACCAAAATTATACCACTTTTTAGTTTAACATTTTTAGATCATGGAAAATAATGCATAAATAGAGGGAATATAGTTACGTGGCAAACTCGTTATTGCACATAAATAGAGGGGTGGCACTGTCCACC